>CM024644.1:30419298-31619298 GCA_014182715.1 Eucalyptus cloeziana
TGTATCCTATGGTTTCTGCAGTAAAATAAGAACTAATGCTCCCATCCCATCCCCATCCCGAAATATGTCTCCTACAGTGGGTAATCCAGAAAAAGTGAAACACTTTCCTTCCATCAAAGAGGAGACATCCCACGTATAAGACCTGACCCTTTCTCTGATATCGTTCACGAGTGCCCAAAGCAGAAGCAGTGCAATTAGCCCTTAAGACACAACGACCAGGCAACCATATATGGGCTTCAGCTCTTCAGATCATCAGACATCGCTGATGGTATGCAGTGGGTTTTGAGTATATCCAGGGTAGCTGCTCTTGCAGTCTCTGTTCGAAGAACTACGATCTGCAAAAAGGGATGCAAATAAAGAGAGAACAAAAAAAACAAGCGTTAGGACATGATACCAGTCATTAACCGTGCAACATGTGCACAATAATACAGACCTGCTAATGGACACTCGCACGCATGTTTAGGGAGCATAGAAATGCGCATAAGATGCAAGAGAGAGAGAGAGAGAGAGAGAGAGAGAGAGAGACCTGTTGGTATTCCAGATCAAATTTCAGAAATTCTTCCTCACAGCTCTCCACCATGCTGGCTAAGTTCTTCAAGTTTTCCACAGGTTCACCATTGAAAGCAAGAACCTAAACATGCCCAACAAGATGGCTTCAAAATTTGGCATGCTTAAGCATAGTTTCCAAAGAAAAAGTGATAAAGCTGTTGCTAACCGGAGTGTTTACAATGTCTTCGTACCCAACGTTGATATCACCCGCGAGCACCTACCACGTGTTGCCAAAAGCAGACAGAAAAACGAATCAGATCCTACAGAGTATTAACCCATACATTAGTATAGGCAATGAAATTGCCATAATTCTTCGTCTTCTGTCACCTTTTTCTATTTTTTCTTCATTTTATTTACATCCGTTTTTTTCCCCTTTTTGGCTCAAGTTATGGGTTGATAGTTGAATGGAGAAAAGAGGATATGGTGGATGTTTATGGGGAGAATACCTGAGAAACCACAACAAGTTGCTCATCTGGTGATTGTGGCATTGAATGCAAGAGTTTGTCCAAAAGCTTCACAGGAGCTTCAGATTCATCCTTATACTGAAATGCAGCCAAAGCATGAGCAAAATAATGCGCATAATGATCATAGCTTCTAAAATCTACTGCTGAATCTATAAAAAAAACAAGCATAGTAGGTGAAAAGATATATATGTCTGAAAATACGTGACTGGGAATTAGAGACGTGACAAATAAATAAGAAATTCAAAATCCGTGATGAAAAGGTGGCAATTTAAAAAAAGAATAAAATCAATTCCAACGAAAAACGGAGGGGTGCTCGTTACACAACAAGTAGATAATGATGACAACATCCACAAGTATAAATGTTATCATAGCTCATTACACACAGGATAGCACAGAAATGCATATGTAGAAATAGAAGGGCTCCAAGTAAAAAACTCACCTCAGAACGAAGATATGGAACAGAGATGGTGCTAAAAACGAATCCAGCAATTATATAGTAGGAGGGCGGTCTGCCTTCACTGTGCAATGGGATGACCCTCTTGTGCGTAGCAAGTTTCACATTAAATATAAAGATTTTGGAATCACGCAGGACTTTGATCACTGAAGTATCCCCAGTGTACTTCTGTGAGACAAGGTAACTAAAGCCAATACGCTCCCCGTGCCGAGAAGGTACTAGAGAACACCCAGAACAAGTAGTAAAGGGTCAGATCACGCATAGCATACATGAAATCCAAGTAATCATAAAGAGGAACAAAAAAATGGATTTTGTTAGAAGTGCCAACAGGGCATTTGTTAAGCAATCAAATAAGGAAATATTGCGATTTCCAATACACTAATAGTCCACGTAACTTGCACAATTGGTTTTTCAAAATAGTCCTACAGAAGAAGGATAAGGGATAGTGACATTCTTCTCTCTTTTTCTGATAGAAATATTTTTTAGGTATATAATAGATATATACAGACCAAAAAGACAGGTCAAGAGCAAAGCCCCTAACCAGATCTTCTTTTTCACTTCTTCCTTCTCACTTTGGATAATATCTCCACTCGATATTGTCTTCGTCACTCTCTTCTTTTGAGTTTTTTTTTTTTGGTGTGTATTAAAGAATGAATATTGGATTTCAAAAATCCCACAAGAGCTGCTATGGTTTGACATAACAGAGCATCAATATTGCCTCGTTAAAATTGCGACACAGGAGCACTCGCTAACAAGATTCGAAAATATTTGTATGTGTGGAAACTCCTCATGATCCCCTGTTGCAAGGTTGCAAGCTGTAGCAACAAAGCCTTATATTCAAAGCTCCACATTTCTCCTAAAAGTAAGCAGGATTCTTCAACTTCATAATCTCTCTCTTAAACTACTTACTTTTCAAGAAAAATCATGCATATGATCAAATAGAAGTTCAACAGGTCCTTTTAAAGAGCAAAAGACAAAATAGATGATACATAATCAACAGATGCATCAGTTGCTAATACTGCTAAATTGTCAGAACTATAATCTAACAGAGTAAGACCTAATAGAACTTTTAAATATACAAGCTTCTTTAAGATGCTTAACTCTTAGAGAATGCTCTAGGCTTACCAGTTCCATCATTGGCAATATCAACCCCATCGAAGCTGAGAATGATATCTGATGGCTTCAAGACTGCAGATTCTGGAGAGGTAGGATCAATTCTTCTAATGCGCACACCCTTTTGATCAGCGTTCATACCCATTGCCATACGTAAATCGGGATTTTCCATCTTCTGCCACTCAATCCCAAGAAGAGGAAAACCTATCATGAAAAAAAAAATCAAGAAGACAGGAAAGCACATCAGAGAAGGACTGTGGAGTTTTTTTAAGGGTTTGGTTTTTTTCTTTTTTCGGGTTCACATGTGTGGGAGGTTTAAAAAGTACCCATATATGCTCCATTCTTCTCATAGTCTTGAATAAAATGCATGATTACTGGTGTTGGTATGACATAACCAATGTTCTCCACATCTTCTTGTTTAAGGGACTGAAACGCAATGCCCACACACTTGCCCTTATTATTAAAGGCAGGGCCACCCGAATTGCCAGAATTTATAGCTGCATCAATCTTGCACCATGACAATAGAAAGTTATCAGGCAATGTTTAATGTATCCGAAGATGTAACTATTGCCTGCCAGAAATGTTAAAAGAATCATAAGATCAGTAACATAAAAAAAAAAAAACCTGCAGCCCGAGCAGCTCGGTGGAACCATGAACATATGACAAGATCTCAATACGTGATACCACACCACTAGTCACAGATACTGTGTCTCCGCCAATAGGATAGCCGACAACAGTCACAGCATCCTGAAGTGCAGGCAAATCCCCAAATTCCACAGACGACACTCCTTCCCAAAACTCATCATCATCAACCGTAAGCATAGCTGCATACAAAATAGCAGACATTCGACTTCAAAATGCAAGGACTATCATACTTCAATTTCATTTCACCCCATGACCACAATATCACCTAATGTCCCCAAAACAGATACTTCTGCTGATAACCAGTATCATTTTACCACGCAGCACGCATGCTTGCAAGTAGCCTAGAAACTTTATTCCATGAACTTCTATAATCTCAAGGAATTTTTCAAGCAATGAGTACCCAAGAACTGTTTCTAGATGTCGAGAATGCTGGAAAGCCAGCCTAATCATAATCACCACAAAACGCATCTTAACAAACAATCAAAGAGGCACGGACATGCCTACCCTAAACGGTAACAGTATCAGAGAAAAATTGAAGGAATTCAACATATTGACAAGGGAAATGAGTAGACTAAGTTCAATGGGGACATACCAATGTCACACTCAGTCCCAATTGCCAACACCTTGGCCACGTACTTGGTATCAGAACCCCGCTTCTTCACCTTCACCTGCGTGTAATGCTCCACCGAATGCGCATTCGTCAAAACTCTCCTCCCCTTGATCACGAACCCGCTGCTGTTACTGCTGTATTGCCTCTTCATCTGCCACGGGAGCGAGAAATTCGGCTCCGTGTGCACGCAGAACACTTTCACCACCGCCTCCATCGCCGGGGCCACCCTCGCCACGGTCTCCTCCGCCATCTCGGCCGCCACTGCGCCCCGCAGCAAATCGCTTCTCACGCCGAAGTCGCTGCTCTCGACGCCGCCGCCACGGGGGACGCTCCGCGCGGGCACGATGGCCGGCGAGGAGGCCTCGGGTTTCTCGGACGCCTTGCGGCGATTGCGGCGGCGGCGCCCGGGGGGGCTGCTGGCGGGCTCGATCATCTCCGCGCTCCCGGCGGAGAGTTTCTCGTCGTCCGCGGCTTCGGCGGTGGTGGCGGCGGTCGCCTTGGAGGCGGATTTCGGATTCGGGCCCCTCTTGCGTTTGGTCTCGCCCATCCGTCTCTGTGCTTTAGATGCAGAACGCGGACTAGAGGGCCGTCTTCTTCCTGGTCGGGGCAGTCTCCGATTTCGAACCGCGATCGATCGTCGCGACGGCGGCGGCGGCGGCGGAGCTGAAAATGGAGGGAAATGGCGGTGAATCTCTCGTTGAATCTTCCGTGTCTCCTCGTCCACGATAGTTGCAGAGAGACTATTTTGACTTTTTTCTTCCTTCCTTTTATTTTATTTTATTTTTTTTATTTCCCGTGGTCCGATTGAAATACGAAATTGGATGCGTGGGGGACAAACAACGTCGTATCCCCGGTCGCGGCGACGACAAAGAGCCGGTCGATAGTTTGTAGAAGCTAATGCTTTATCTAAGCACTAAGCAATGTCTGTTAAATTAATATAATCAGAATTTGAATTGTTAATAAACACCATCTTTGATCCTTTCCAGATTCAACAGGGGAAGTTTATCGTATTTTTATAGATTTTAGTGCAATCGCAAACGATTGAGAATATAATAAATTAAGATCCGAGTCAGACCATGTTAGATGTGGACCAACGTGGTAGTGAATCTTGTCATGTGCAATTTTATTTCTTTATTGGATGATATTTGGACAAAGTTGAGCTTCTAGAGTTGGACATTAGTTCTCTATTGTGACTTGACCATGGCAGGTTTACTTGGATTGCAGATATAGGATCTTTTTTCCTTTATTTGAAGTAGTCATGTTTCTAATCACTGGGTCATCTCACCGCCACCCTACCATATGGAAGAGGAAAGTGGGAGGTTCGAATCCCCACCTTCTTAGAAGATTGAAAATGAAAACGATTTAATTTCAAGAGTGGGTTTCGATTCTCACAACCTGCAATGAGGTAAAATAAAAGTTTGAGGGTAAGAGTTAGAGTAGGAATAGAAAAAGAACGACAAAAAAAAAAGAAATTTGAGAGTAAGAGTTAGAGTAGGAATAGAATAAAAATGATAAAAAAAAAAAAAAAAAGAAGAAGTAGTAGCCGTGTTTCTCTGGGATTTTTTTTTTTTTTTTTGTGAATTGGTTGGAATTTATTTTTAAAATTTAACTCGTCAAACTTACTTATTTTTTGGGGGGTTGAGAAGATTGGGCCAATCCCTCTTTAAAATTTGGAGAGCTGGAGAGATCAATTAGACATGGGCCAAGTTTTGTAAATGTGGAACGCATGGGGAGACTCGCGGAATGGGCTTGTATTTGCCGAAAGTGTTGAGCCCAACTTCACACATGCACGAGTAAGAGGCAGCACGTTTATCGATTGCAACGGTTACGAAAAGACAATTCACATATATAGAGACACCACGTCAGTCACCTAATCAATACTTGGTAGATTTATTCGCAAATCGATGCACTTTGTACTTATCTCATGAATCGTTGCGTAACGATCTCATCCAAATATATGTTACAAAATGTCTTGCCAAAAAGATTTTAAGAAATATTCTTTACATCAATGTCACTTATAAGATCAATTTATTCTATTCACGAGCCTTATAAGGTATTTTAAGACCTTTAGGTAGTTAGGCCTTTTCTACTTATGCCCTTGAGTCATTCGAAAAAAATTTTACCGTGACTTAAAGGGACGAGTCTCTAGGAAACAAATTTTATTTAAATAAATTATCGTCAATGCAGCTGCTGATGACAATCCAAATTGTTGAAATCGAAAGGAATTGAAAAGTCTGGGCAAGAGTAAGAATTTACATAGTGCACCACAAACGGGACAAAAATAAAATAAAAAAATTGAAATCAGTAGGCCCCTGGAGGGCAAGCTCGGGACCATGCTCAAGAGAAAGCTCTTGTAACCTTAGTCAAGACAAACTTGAAATGCAAGTTAACCAGATGAAAAAGTGACCTGGAAATTCAATTTCACCAACACAATGGGATCGTACCCCCATCAAAAGTGCCACCTTTAAACAACCATCATGGTGACTAGCATTGAAAACCAAGCAATCTCGCACAGAGAAAAGGCACATTCATGATGGACCAAGAGCACAAAGACATGCTCAATTATGTACCTTTAAGCAACAATTTTATTTATTTTTAATATCTATGATGGAACTCGAAATGACTACCCTAGCTGTTGGCCTAACAAGAAGAGGGGAAATGAAAATGGGGTTCCATAATATCTTAAGCTGAAAACAGCATAAAATAAATTGTTGCTCGTCTTAGTAGCTCGGTAAAAAGTTATCATTCTTGTATCGAAATTACTATTGGTAAATATAACAATGGTTCTTTTATTATGAAAATTTACTAATAAGTATTATCGATTATAGATAAATTACAGAATATAGTAATTTTCTATTCACAAAAAACTTAAATTTTTTTAAGGTTTCGCTAAACACGTTAATCTCCTTTCTTATGAATTTTCTTTTTGAACATATTTGTGCATTTCTTTCATTTTTGTCATTCTTGCTTCATCTTCACTCATGTCTTCAACCAACCCTCTTAAAGAGTAAAATATAGCAGCTACACTAGCTAGCTCGAGTCCCCACTCCTTTTCCCTTTTTTTCATCAAAACCATGTGAAAAAAGAAACCAGAAACCTACCGTCTCATGAATTCAATCTTAAGAAGCTTGTCAAGCATCCTTGATACATTAGTCTTAAAATCCTCAACCTGAAAATTTATAAAAGTATTGTTTTTTTTCAATCGACGTTCGGAGAATTCTATATGCATAATGATGTAATCACCGTATTTTATAAATTCAAAGCACTCTCATTTTGATTTTCCATGATGTAATAAATCATTCCTTGATGTAAGTTATATTTCAGACATGATAAAAGATAAAAATAAGTGTCCAAGAATTGCCCCGCCCCACCCCAATTGTTTAATTGGTTTAGTTGCATGAGGGCTGTGGAATTTGGTGAACCGTTGACCAGGGGCCGTCCAGGCAAAATATATGTCTCTTTTTATCTTTCTGGGATTATCAGTTGATTCATGAAATTCCCAAGTTGTCTCCTTGAACCAGGCCAATAAAGTTTCCTGTTATCAATATTTATAGCTAAGCCAAGCAGATATCAACACCACAATAAAGTATACAGAACAGCTAATGAGTGAGAATCATGTGATCCACCGCAATAACAGACACACTTGCTCGAATCATAAAAAGGCATTAAACCTGTTCTGCTCCAACAGCAACCAAATATAACCCCAAAAGCAGGAAAATAAAAGAAGTTCACAAGACCCAGAATTCCAGAATTTCTGCTTTTTAGATTCAAGGAAAGCTTCTTTGTTCCTTTCTTCCTGGGGGTGTTTCTTCAATGGCTGCAAGTGCGTCAAGATTCATCAAATGTGTGACGGTTGGGGATGGGGCTGTGGGCAAGACTTGCATGCTGATCTGCTACACCAGCAACAAGTTTCCAACTGTATGTTCTTCCGCTTTTTACCAAAAGTATAACAAGAGGAAAAAAAAACAGAGAGAGAGAAAGAGATAGAGTAAATGGCTAGTTGACTCATTGGGACTTCTTGGGTATCCCAGTCACTGATAAATTGTTTGCCTTTCTTGATTTTTGTACTCTGTGTTTTTCTGATTCCAGGTTTGGCCCCCTTTCTGTTTTTGTTGCTCTTTGGCTAGCCCTTAAAAGAGAATCAGTGCCATTTTTGCCTCATCAAGATTCCTATGATGAGTTTTTGCCTTATGGCCAGTATTTTATAACCCCTAAAAATTGCGTTTCTTACTCCTATACGTTATGGTTCTTTGTCTTACATGCTCATTGGAAGAGATGGATTATATATTGCATTATTCGATTTTGTCAGCTGTTTACTTTTCTTATATCTTTGTTGCATCTAAATCTTGCCGGTTGTTTGTAATTTGATCAGGATTATATACCAACAGTATTTGATAACTTCAGTGCAAATGTAGTAGTTGAAGGTACCACTGTTAACCTGGGACTCTGGGATACCGCTGGTAAGAAGTCGGTGCTCTCATTGATTTTTGAGCTTTGAAAGGCCATTGTACTTGGATTTCATGGGCCTATTCAATTTGCTTGCCGTAATTATTCTTCTGAGTGCATTGTTTTGTTGCACTGCATATGCTTTTGGATGTCAGGGCAAGAAGATTACAATAGATTAAGACCCCTGAGCTACAGAGGAGCAGATGTCTTTGTCTTGGCTTTCTCTTTAGTTAGTCGAGCTAGTTATGAGAACATACTTAAAAAGGTTCCACTTCCAAATTGTTATTTCCATAATTTTCTGTTGCGCTACACAATGAATAAGTTTCGAGTTTCTGATGATCATCTGTTGGCCAGTGGATCCCTGAACTCCAGCATTATGCACCAGGCATCCCTCTGGTCCTCGTGGGTACCAAAGTAGGTAAGTTAAATGACTTATCTATACTGAGAAGGCTGCAATTCTCCCAGAATCCTTGTCTCGGTTGTTGATATATTTCTGCTCTTTGTGATTATCAAACATCTCGGGCAGTTGACTTGATTATGTGGACACCTTTCAGTGTCTTGCTACTAATCGCTTGGAATAGCACTTTTATGATCTTGTCATACTTTTTTGCAAGCGCCATACAAGGAGCAACTCTTTAAGTTGGTTTTAGTGACAATTTCTTTATGAGAGCTTGAAGTGATATTGTTCACAGGTTGTATAATAACATGTCACCTAAGATTTTGAGCTTCTCGAGTCTTAGAGCCTCAACTTGACAGAATGGGGTTCTGTTGCAAAATTGTTTCAACTTTTTCAGTTCTTTGTAATGCAATAATATTCAATACTCTAGAATGATCACGAGTTTGCTTCGAGAACCTAGTAGATGTGAAGGGTTTCCTTCTTCTGCCCTAGCTGTACCTTTCATTTTGGTTCAGGCAGTCTCAAATTGATTCCAGGCTTGGTGTCATTCTGATATTGCCAAAACCATCTTAGTTTTGTCTCTCTGAACCTGTCCGTGCGACTCCTTTAACTCAACCTGTTCGTAGATATCATGCCTTTATGCAACAGGCTTGACTTCAACAAACTTAGTACGTGAGATCACTTGCTCTAGTGTTAGGCTCTGTGAAGCATAATTGGTCTAGTATGTGAGATCACTTGCTCTAGTGTTTGGTCTGAGAGCATTTATTGCAGTGACTGTGTTGCTCAGATATGACTAAAAGAATGCCACTAAATCAATTTTCCCAAGACTTTTTATGTTGAGGATTAACTTTGATTGTTGCTGCTGTTTGCAGTGGCATTGGTGCACATTTGTGATGTGCACTGTATACTAATTGCACCCCTGGTCTAATAAAAAATTACAATCTGATTTCTGAAGTGCTGATATGTTGCACCTTCTATGGATAATGTTAGTAGCATCAAGGTTATAAACAAGTGATTAGGATGTAGAAAATCTTGAATTGGCATCACCATAGGGAACTTGTTGGAAAGTCCAACCCAAAAGCTTAAGAGTATTAGGAATACTGCCAGATTATGAGTGGCACATGGAATTTTGACTACACACATTCTTGAAAGGAATAGCACTGCCTCTGATACCATGTTAGAAAGTCCAACGCAAAAGCTTAAGCTGATAGTTGAAGGGAGACCGCATGAATATAAATATTAGGACCTGTCATCAAGCGATATGAGACAATATTTTAACAGATCCGATTGTTGGATCTAGATGATAGAAAAATCTTGTAGGAGTTGGCATCAATTGATTGAACTGACTTTACCATGAGATTCTTGAACGTTTGATTACCCATACTAGGCTAGGGTGAAAGGTTATGAAAGTAAACACAGACTTTTGAACAGATTCTCCATGAACAACTTCTGGAATAGGTCTCCTTTTCAGTGTCATGCAAAGAGGTTTTTTTCCAATGATCATCGTGTAGAGAATGTTCATCCTCCCTTTCCGTTTCCAACTTCCAGTTAACTGAATCGTTAGTCACCAAATGAGTCATTCACAGACAGCATGTCATATTTATAGAGAATTTTGCATATTTCCCTTCCCACTTCCTTCGTTCATTCTTGAGTTCTTTAACCCTTTTTACCTTTCCATTGCTTATGAAGTGATTCTAACGGGACACTCAATCCTGAAGGTTTAAACCTTCATTGCTTCTGTTAATTTCTAGGGAATCCGGAGTTTATCTCTCATGGTATTACAGTCTTACTAGGCAATGGTTATTTCCATTTTAATGAATTATTTGAAATTTGTAGATCTTCGTGAGGACAAGCACTATTTAGCTGATCATCCTGGTCTGGTGCCTGTTACCACTGCACAGGTTTGGTATCTATTCAGCACCTCATCATGCATCAACAGTGAATAAGACGTAGTCTACTAAAGTTTCAGATCTATGCTTTCAGGGTGAGGAGCTTCGCAAACAAATTGGTGCTGCATATTACATTGAGTGCAGCTCCAAAACGCAACAGGTGCTTAAAATCACCCATTGGTTTTTGTGTAATTAGAATTAACAAATGTCCTCTGTAGAGCTAAACTAACATCTAATTGCCATGGCGACAAATGGAGTTTGTGGCGCTTTGAATTACAAGTATGTCTATCTGGGTAATGCTAATTTAAAGGAAAGGTGTTAACTTAGTAGCACTTAATGCTGAATGCTGAACTTCAGTTCGTTTCATTTGTTGCATGATAGTTCCAACATTTTGAATCATGCCACTATATTGTGAAAAACTTCAAATGCCACTGGGGAGGCATAATTGGAGAGTTTACCTATATGAAACAAGGCATATCACCTAAGCTTTCCGTTGGGGATAGTAACAGAGCATGGACATGTGATTCACTGAAAGAACCAGACATAATCAAGTTCTTTTCCCAAATGCAGCCTTTGCATGGATCCTCTTACGCTGTTTTGTTTCATTTATTTCAAGTTTTCTGTATTATTCAACTACAAAAATCTTTCTTTAAATTTTCCTTCCACTGTCTTCTTAAGCCTTCTCTCACTGAATTTCACCTGCACCCCACATCATCAAAGCTTCTAAATGCTATCCTTGCAGATGTGCAAACCATCTCCCACAGATCCTTTTCCCTTTTGCCTAGTAGATCCAAGATACTGCTACTGCTCCTTTCTAATACTTCTCACTCATGAATACTCATCCCTCTTCCTTGTGGAACCTTTCATTTGCTGAATTTGCACATTAAATGGTCCGTCTTTGACAGACTTTGATCTTTTCGTCTTCTATTTGCTCGAATATCCTCTGCTAGTATCGTAGTGTCAGCAAAAGGTATGTGCTGTGGAAAGCACACAGATAAATAGTACAAGCTGAACCTTGATATAACTTGTTTCTACAGGGGAATTGTCCATTGCTTCTCGAAAGTTTCCTTACTGAAATCACAATTCACAACTTTGCTGGCGTGCACGTATTCCATAGCTTGTCTGCAACACATCAAGAAACCCGTAAGGGACTTCTAAAAGATTGTCATCTGGTTCCCACACCCCAATGAAAATCATGTAATTCTGGCTGAAAACCAGTAAGGGACGTATTGGGGAATCATCCATTGGTTTGTTCTTCCTTATGTCGCTCATCCAACTTATGCAATAAGTTTTTTTCATGGCTGATTTTTCTGGCACAAAATGAAATTGGTTGTCCTAAATATGCGTTTCTTTCAATAATTTATACACTCTTGCTCTTAACTTTGTTGTCAGAATCATCAACTTAATTTTCATGCGTAATGCATCTAACTTGGTTGAGATCTCTTGTTTTCCCTTTTTCTTCCCCTTCTCTAACCAATTTATAAATATCTCTTCTTATTCTTTGGTGTCCAAACTATCAACAAGTCTGGACCTCATTGATAATAATTGAAAATTACCCTAAGGTTAAAAGGTCTCTCATGTAATTCTGTGTCTGAGCAAGTTAGGCTGGTCCAACTGATATTGGACTAATGAAAGCAGCCTCCAAGCAGGACATTCCATTTCTTGGTTTCCTTTCTTGGTTTCCTTCTTCCATCAGCACATCTGTTCAAGAGATAGGAGATGGAAGTTTTTACTTCCCATTGTTTGTTTTAACTTTGTCATTTAGTAGATGGTGACTTCTGATTCTGGATCATGGATCCTGGCATACTGAAGCAACTGCCTTATCTTTCTGAATGACAAGCTTCGGTCCTGAACAGATTAGGAAGTCACGAATAATGAAGTGCCAATTGAACCTTTAGCACAGTCACTGACCTATAGGTGAGTGATTATACTTCAAATGATACTAGACATACTACAAGCACTGATACGAATGTGGACATAGAATTCTACCGCAAAAATAAAGAAGCTGCAAGCATTGAATTTGTGGTGGTTAATTAACATTCTTTATGTTCGCTCAGCCATCTTTTCTTGCTTTTACCCAATTCAATCAGCTTTAACTGGCTTAATCATAATTTTCCTGCAGCAAAATGTATCTGATAATTCTGCACTTGATTGTGTGGTACCCTTATAAACAAATTGCTCCCAAGTTGACCTGATTAAGACCTATAACTGGATTCCAACACGTTAAATGAAAAAACAAGTATTCTTTCTGCCTCACTGCTAAACATATTATTTCTGGTTTGGCAGTTACTTTTCCTGTAATTTTTTACTATTACCTCATGATTAGTTGCCGCTGTTCTAATAACTGCTCTATTGAATTGCAGAATGTAAAAGCAGTCTTTGATGCAGCAATCAAGGTAGTAATTAAACCGCCACAGAAACAAAAGGAGAAGAAAAAGCCCCGTCGAGGATGCATCCAGTCAGTACCTTCATTTCTAATAATCCTTCTCTATTTCTTTGAAAAGTGCATGCAGTTATTTTTGCTCATCCAGTTGGGTGGTCATATTAGCTGAGGCACTGAGTGATTGCCAAATGATTTTTGGTTATGTTCATTTCAAATAGCGTCTATTTAACTAAAAGCAGTTATGAACGTAATGATGACTGTTTTAAGAGACAAACTGGATAACTGTGAGGGTGATAACACAAGAGGTGAAGCTAGATGCTTCTGTTCATTCATATAAGAGGTGCCGTATGTGCCCTCGTTGTGGTCTGGTAAGCAATGCGTCATGAAGTCTCATTGTCAAAATGGCCAGAGTCCTAACCCATATGATAAGACGTTGATTTCATGGTAAAATAGATGAAAATGTATCATGCCAGTTTTAAGGTTTTTGATTCATTCGGATTCTTGTTTCTCTAGTTCATGTCGTTTCATGTGCTGCATAAATGTCCATAATGCCTAGCAGTAGATCACTGTCTGTAATAATCATGCTTATGCTCATTCTTCATTTTGAGAAAGTAGGCCTTTGATCTTGTCCCTCATTATAAAATCCTTAGCTGAACTTTCTGTTCTGTGAGCTATATTACTCTTTACCAGTACCATTTAAATCTGCTAGGATTTAAACATAACACTTAGGTAAATTTGTCCTAGATAGGATTGTCAATCTGTTCTTAGCTCGCAGACATGGCATCGTTAGATCTACGTTCTCCATACCCCTTTATCGTACTGTTCCTGATCATCAACCCTTACTCATAAGAGTACAGATATTTCAGTATGACATCACATACGCTATTGCTCATCATCAAGACCAGAGATTTTTGGTGCATAATCTGTTTGTGTGGGTTGCAGAAACATCTTTTCTGGGAGGAGCCTTGTGTGTCTGATGTGAACTATGACAGCGTGGGTTTTGCGGTTCAGCTCTCGTAGGCATGCCAGATCCTCACTCTCCCGTATGGACAGATCAATCTGATGGACAGGACATTAATGGTTTTCAAACTTCCACCTAGGATTCTCTGTATAGCGAGCAGCCTCGGTTCTACCTGACAATAATTTCCATCTGTTTGTCTCAGTTCTCTTAGTGTTAGTATGTCCCTGGAAGGAAAAGTGCTTAGTATTATGCCTCACGTCTCTTTTTGTTCATTGTCTCTCTTCCCCATGAGACATTGATTAAAATTGTTTTTCAGTGTATTTAGTTTAAAGTGAGTAAGCTCACCACCGTTCTCAGATGAAAAATGTTGCCTCGTCTTTTCCACTTATGGGCGTTAACCTGGCACGACCAAATTCAAGACGGTCATGCTGAGAACCTGCTCGGTTAAGTCTGACTGGGTTGTTCACCTTAGGATTGTAAGAATCATATGGCCATTCAACAGGCGTTTCTACAAATTCCTCAAGATCCAGCCCTCGCATATTGATGATAGGTTTAATCACAAAAGAATAGATCCGATATCACGGTTTCAGAAACCACAAAGATCATTCCTTCAAAAGACAATAGAAAACCCCTTTCCTATGGCATTGAGAATATGTGTAGTTTCCAATCCCCCTTGAGAAAACATCTTAAAAACTCTAGGACGCGCAAAAGAGACTCGTACAGAACAAAGTAGCGAAACGAACAGCCTCATAATGATATACAAATACACCATTGGTTTGGGGAATGGGAATCATACATAAAGCTCTCTCTCTCCCTCCCCTTTTAGACTTTCCTAAAAGCAGACATTGGAAGTGAAGAGAGCTCCTTCCGCGGCCACTGGATAACCGCAATCTCTGGAATGGAAAGCAAAGAGAGATCAGAATATAGAGGATGCAATAGAATTGGCAGGACCGAAGTAACGACCTTTTTTCACGAGGCTTTGAAGCCTCAACTAAAGAGAGATGCTATAAGAGCTACAGTAACTAAGCCACATCCGATTAAGGCAAGCTCACAATACCCCAATAAGGTGAAATTTTGATCATATATGCGACTGAAGAGAGTTTAAAAAGGATAAATTAAACCACAATACAAAAGCTTCTGTATAAAGCAACTCAAAACCAATTTTGCCATTATCAGAAGCCGGATAAGCATGGATGATCTTTGGGGTCCATATTTTTTTTCTCGCAGAAGTTGATTCAACCAACACCAGTACTGGACCAATTCTCTTAAGTTTTTCGATGACACAAATGACATGCTTTCCGTCAGTCAAAATATCTACATCGGGGGAATGTATCCGCAGCCACCCAGAGAGCATATTCAGCATGGTCTTCAAATCTCGGACACAGCTCTTCCCTGTAGAGTGGATACAGCAAAGAAGCGGGGGTTGGAGACCATGAACAACGTAAATTACTCAGCACCGCCCATCAATGAGGATCCCAGGTTAGATGACGACCTCCGGAAGGTGGCCATTGCCCACCTTCAAAAAACTGCACATGAAAGAAACATGTAAATAATCTGGACATCAAATTAAGATGTTTGCTAATGAGAATAGCAACACCAAAGAGCAAAGGCAAAGCAAGCAAACGAGAGAGAGAGAGAGAGAGACGCACAGCATAATAGCCACCAAAACTCCGGCCCCATAGTAAAGTACACCAGGAAATCATATTGATTTTAAAGAGGCAAACAAGATGATGTATTGAGATGCTTACATCAACCAGCGAACACGCAACATAATCCACTGTCAATGATTTTAATGCCAACACATCCACCTTCAACGTACAAGTGAATTTCTAGAAAAGCAAAGCCAAAAGATCTTAGTAACACCTTGCCCTCCGCTAAAGTTTCTTCATTTCCTTACCTCGATTATCAAAACCAACATCATCAAGAAATGACCTCAAAGTGTTCCTTCTGAAAGCCCTTCCCTACTATCAGTATCATCAAAAGGGAGGAATGACAAACAGTAATGCAGAGGCATATCATAACGTAGGCTTCCTTTCATGCGCCATCATTTTGCAAACCTGCAGTTCTACTTCATTGATTTGACACATATCACAGATGCATGTCCTGCACTGTACTTGGCATCATTATCCTTATCTACCTTTGGGGCAAAACACGGATACACATACTTTGATCACCCATCAACTCTCTCTTAGATATTCCTACATCATTCTTTCAGATATCTTTCTTACGATTGACTCTGTGGTAAATTTACACACATAAAAATGACAAAAGCAAATGCCCAGAATGCATGATCCTCAAATATACAGTAGCAATTCCATTGAAACCAAAGACTTATAGCCTCGATAATGCATCATGAAAACTTACAAGCATCTACAGGTCACCAAACTGTACTATTGTGCATTCCTACTGCCAAGAGGACTGCTTGTAATTGTCCCACCCTCCGTCAGGCTCTTTCCTTTTCAGAACGCCACTTGAAACTTGGTACATCCTTGCTTGCTCCTCTGCTAATGCTTGTGAACTCACGACGGAGAGTTGTCTGGGTGCAAGCGACGATGTCTCATCTCTACCTTCCAAATCAGACCCTCCAGGCCCAGAATTAAGGTCCAACGCTTGCCTGGCCCATTTTTTATTGCTCTCATAACTACTACCACCATCTTGAAGGCTAACGATAAAAGGTCTCGGGTAATGTGTGGATACCGGACCAGGTGCACCAAGTAGTTGCGAATGGGCAGGCGGGAAGCAAAGCCTGCCACCTGATGATGGATCAACATACGTCGTCGAACTACCTGAAAAAGTTGCTGACTGCAAAGGAAAGCTTGCATGATAAGAAGGATGGAAGAGAGGATACTGAAATGAAGGGGATGAGAAGGCCACGGCAGGAGAAGATGACAACACTGGCGGACGGTAAATTTCAGTATTAAATGGGATTCCACCAGCAGAAGGCCCCAGCATCCTAGGTTGTCCTCCAGTTGCAACAACAGGTAGAGATTGCTCCCCTCTACTTGACAACATTGATGGAATAGTGACAGCTGAGTACGTGCTCCCAGAAGGAATCCAATTCGAGTAATTATTTACCTCCAAATTATTCATCTTGAGGCCCGAAACAGGTTGCTGAGATGGCACACTGCTTCTTGTATGCTGATTAGGTATTGATGGTTCAGCACTCAAGTCATCAACGGCAGGCCCATCATTCAAATCGAAGTCTCTGCGGGCACCTGTGTCTGTTCCATTGGGAAGACTACCAGCTGATGATTTGGCCAATGAAAAGTTGACATCTAATCTGCGATTACTGCTTGTCGAGAAGCTCCCTAAGTCAGTAGCTTCATCAGTCTGATTTAAATCAAGATCAAGACCTCCAGAGCCACGGGTTGGGGCAGAACTACTCATCTCATCACGTCCTATCTCGCGATTACTTTTAAAACTTGGAAGAGAAGTACTCTCCATAATGGAATTTCTAGAAACTGCATCTTCGACAGTCCCTTCATCAGCGACATTCAAGTCAATATCCAGTGGAGGGCGACTGGGCTTCGCAAAAGCAGTATCGGGATTAGGAGGGGGATTTGTAGCAAGCAGGGGCATCTCCAAAAGTTTCCTGGGTTCAGCCGGCCTGAATGCACTTGTGGCTGCAGATCCCTTCCATCCAAGTTCCACTTTAGTCCTCAGCAGATCATCAGGAGGAACAAAGGGGCCCTTTGCAGCAGCAGCGACTGTAATAGGTGCACTAAGACTGGTCGACACGGAAGAGGTAGAAAAAGGCAACCGATTAACTAAAGGAACAACAGCTGCGCTTCCATGTGCAGCCAAGTTTGCTGGCTCACCATATTTCACATCATCCGTATTGAGTCCTTCATTCAAGTCAAACCCGACTTTTGCATCCTTTTCAGCACCCTCGACCACAGGCACAGAAGAAACATCTGAAGAAGCAAATTCCTTAATGTCATCTGATCCACTACCTGTCAACTTGCACAGTCTAGACTTTGCACTCATGTCTTTTGCTTGCCCAGGAAGGTCAGACAGCCCTCCAGATGGAGACAAGTTCTGCTCACAATCTGTTCTACTTTCCTTATTCTCCTCCATGCCCCCATCCTTGTGATTAGCAAAGCCTGCACCAAAAGTGGCTACCGAAACCTCATGACTAACAGATGGCATCTCCATGTGGGCATCTCGATTTCCAACGTCTGACCCATCAGTCCTTTCAGCCTTCACATCATCAACATTTTTTGTTAACAGTTCTTTTGGCTTCGTATCTTCAGAGACCACTGTGTCAGTAGGCCTCTCATCCACCAGAATGCCATCTTTTGAATCTTCATTCGTTTGACTTCCATCCTTTTGGCTGGAGATAGATCCCAGCTCGGCAGTTACTGATGCTACTTCAACGCTAGAAACAGCATCAGATACTTTGTTCCCAGATGACAAAGAGACAATGGCCTTCATCTTAGAATCAGGAACAGCATCCTGATTTACCCTGTCAATTGCTGTTTTTTCATTAGACTCGTCATCATTTCCACCGTCAGCAGTCTTATAAAGTTTGGCTGCAGGGAATCTAGCAGCTGAAGTGACCAATGGTAAATCGTTTACGTTTTTGTCACTTTCCGGACGTGGTTCAGCAGCCTGTATCATTTCAGTAGAGGATGAATTTGGGTTTCTCTCCTGCTCTTCCAAGAGTACATCTTCAGATGGCAATGGAGAGGCCTTGCTGTCTGCTTTCCTGGTCAGTAGTGCGTCATCATTGACCTTATCCTTCTGCACAGAATCATTGGCAGCATCACTGGATTGACAATGGTTCCGAGGCGATGAGTTCATTTTGGAATCATTGCCCATGCATGACTGCCCGACTGCAGAGGGGTTTCGTTGAGGAGAGTCAACAGGAGACACCATTTCAGACATTAACATCTCTCCAGCTGCCACACTAGCAAGCAAATTCATTCCAACATCATCTTCAACAGAACCAGAAGCACTAGGTTCGAAGACTTTGACACAACTTTCCACCAAAGCATTCATGGAGCTAGGAGATGCCTCAGGCAATCTCCCCAATTTGGATTCACTCCCTGATGATGATACAGCAGTTTTTGATGTTTCCAATGCCTTCTTAGCGTTTTCACTAGTCTTGAGACAGTCATCATGAGGAGCAGTTCCTGGAGACCCATCAACCTCGTCAGAAGCAGTCACCATATCTTTCAAATCACTATTCTGCCATAAATCAGCATTCACATCAGACGAAATATTAGCTTGGCATGCATCAGTCTTCTCCTTCAGACCAGGATCAAGTTGATCAGGCCTTTCCGGGCGCATTGGAGAGGATGCTCTGCTGATCATGACAGATGGGTCATCAAAGGATCCTCCACTGGCATTTTGAGCAGGACTGCGACCTCTGTTGGGAATCTTAACAATCAATTTGTGACTATTCACCTCGAAAGGCGCATCAACTGCCCTTTCACTAGTCAACCCAGACTGAGACACTTTTTCTGGAGCCACATTTCTATGCAACGAAGTTCTGGTAGACCCCATTTCCCTTCCAGATGCACTTGATCCAGGGAGGCAATTAACTAACTTCTTATGGCGTGAAGGACCACTAGAGATCCTGCCAGAACCAGCTGTGGAGCTCCTAGCGTCTTCCTTTCCTGGAGGGCCCCCAGTCTTTGCATGGTCACTTGAGCAAGACTGGCTATTGTTGTGAGACTGACTAGAACTGCTGCTCTTCTCATCTCTTGATATTGTCGTAGGAAGATCGGAAACACTGCTAGCCACAGCACCACGGGCTTGTCCATCTTTCAAATTGCCACCAACTGATGTATGTGACGGAGCTGATTTTAATGACCCAGGAGACACGGCAGATTTAGAGGCAGTCTCCCCCTGAATAAGCTTTACCGAAGGACTTTTAGCTGCAGAAAGACTAACAGAGCTCTTTGTAGCAGCCTCAGACGAGCCACCTACGTTTCTGTTCCCACCATGACCAACCTCAGGAATCCTAGACCTCGCAGACCATGAAACAGCCTGGTTCGAACCAGATCTTGCATCGACGATGTTCATTTCAGCCTCGACACGTTTCTTCCACGTGTCAACCAGACTTCTTGCCTTCTTTTGAATTTCTGAGTTCTTGTGAGAACGCAAATGGTTCACCGACTTGCCGATATTACACATCTGTAAGGCATTTAGGTTAACAGGCAATTTATCCAGTGCTCGAAGTAATACCAAGATAAATTCATCCACTGACTTATCATTATCCTTAGGGCTAGTACCGTCACCAACTTTCCCCTTATGAACCTCCTGCAGCCACTCATCCAACACAGACAGACCCTTCAGTTGAACAAACCGGCTGAGGCAGTCTACTTTATCAGTGCCTGCAATCACACCTGTCAGCATCGAGCGGCCAACTAAATCCACTTTCTTCTCAATCCTGTCTGGCAGCATGAGTTGCACCAATTTCTCAACCCCTTCCAAATCCACGAGGCCTCCTTTTTCTGTTATTTTGCCAATTTCATGTCTCAATGAGCTTTCTGATTTAGAGTGACCAGAATCCCCGTCCTCCATCTTGATAGATCGTTCACGTTTAATGGGCTCAGAGCCCTGATCTCCACGCTCCCTTTTCTTTCCCTTACTTTGAGAAGCAAAGGATGAAGCACTATTCTGTACACAATCTGAACCAGATTTTAGTTGTGAAGCTGATGTTGGACCATTCATTCGTTTTGGGGAACGACCATTTGGTTGCACTGTGGCATGCATTTCTGTTCGAGTCTTATATAATAGCTGATCTACTTCTTCTTGATGTTCCTGCAAAAAATTGTCAAATTTAGTCAGATAAACAAACACTTAGGGTCACCAAAATGAAGTCATACAGAAAGAAAGCTCACATTAATATAGTCTTGGTCAGTTAGCCACCAAAGACAACTGTTCGAAATGTCATAAACTCGTCGACAAACAAAAGAACAGATCCCTGATGGAAGTTCAACACCTTTTGGAAGAAATGCAACTTTACACGGATGGAGTAAAGATACCGCAAGAGTCTCATCCCTATGAAAGGAATAAAACACTTCGTTCGGGGCAGCTTCTAGCCCGATCCCTCTGCTAAGCTTAACTTCAGCAGGCCGATAGAGCCAATTTACACCCAACCTCAACTCGTTCTCTTTACTTAACGTTAATGACCGAATTATACCGATAAAAGGTGGAGAATCCTGGGGTGGTTTAAAAAGCGCACAATCACCAACACTGATCTTGCGTCCGTCCTACAAAAGAGGAAAGCTCAAAGTTTCATTCATCCATATCAACAACTAAATATTGCAAAAGTGGAGATGCAGAAGAGCAGAACTGAGCATTTCACATGACCATTCTACAGAAGCATTAGCAGTTCTTCAAGGAGAGGAAATCAGAAACTTGCAATCCTACAAAAACAAAATCTGCTTTTTCTTGATCTCTTGAAAGGAAAAGAAGAGAAAAACAGTGAGCATCCAATGAAAGCAAACTACAACAGAAAAGGGAAATTATAAATGCATAAAAAGATAAAAAGACCAATCCAACAAAAGTTACAAAAAACTGTTAATCAGAGCCTCATCTAGTAAACATTTCTCTCATACGTCAATTACTTTATGAATTGACCTGGCATGAGCATATAATAAGACACCAATTTGGGAAGCTACAAAGTTATTCAATTGCATCTTTTCCACTGAACTGCTAACCCCGAGACAATTCCTTCAGCTCGCTGGACTTTAAATCCTTGACATTGAATTTTCAACTAACACTATCTTAGCTAGAACAATCTTAGCAGCAAGACCGAAAGATGCATTCAGCACTGGCAAACAGAAGCTTGAAATCTAATCCAGAACTCACTGTTTCCAGCAACTCAAAATCTGATCCACATTGATTGACATTGGCATCATGATACAATCAGAGTTTTGACAACAAACTGACAAAAATTGCTCAACTACAACAGTGAAATTGTAAACGAGCTGTTTTTTTTCTGTTCAATTGGTGAGCAGCCATATGGCAATACAGCAATGATGTCCACCATAACAACATATACAGAGCATTTACCATCAAAACCCAAAAAATTGGCAAAAGGCTGATGGTGGAAAAAAAAAAAAAAGGGTTTGTTGCTAAAACAAAAGCAATTAGCCATCGAGAATATTATCATCCAGATGGTCCCCCAAGGAAAAAAAAAGGAACAAACGGCGGAGAGGGGAAGACAGGGAGGGGGGATCATGAATATACAGAAAATTTCTGTACATTTTCAATTACATATGCATTTCATAATTAAAAAGACAGATAACAAAACGAACCATCACAGACACCTCTCCATCAAAGTTCTGGGCACCCAAGAGCCACTGGCCAGTATGATGGCCAATAACCACTTATAATTGATAAGAAATAATAACGGAAAGACAAATCATGAAGTCAAATCAAGCCACCACATCGAAATTCAGGATCGTTTAGATCAAAACTTTACAATCCCACCATCTCCTTAATGATTCGATAGAACTGACAGCAAAATCGTACAGGCCCACGGTTTTTGCTCAGAAAAACTGGTATGGACATCGAAACGTCCTTTTAACCCACAATTTTCTCAAAAAAACGAAAGTCACCTAAACATAAAACAAACCTCCAATCGTCTGCTCAATTAGATTAATAAACAGCTAGATATAGCCAAACCAATCTTCCTGACAACTGAAAGCCAACGAGAACTAAATTCATCGCAAAGACGGGCCAAAAAATTCACTGTATATTCACCAATCCTTAAAACCAGCTTCCCATCGTCATCCAAATTAGCCATCAATCAACAAACAGCAATAGCCAAACCAATCTACCCTACCAGGCGAACTCAACCGGAACTAATCGGCCACGATTGCGAACACCGAGACAGGAACCATCAAACGCGCAAAACCCAATCCAATCCGAAACAAATCGAGACGGGGGGACGCCACGATACCTTGTTAAAGGAATTAGGCGACGAAGAGGCAGAAGAAGAAGAGGAACCATCAGCATCCGGTGCAACAGCGACGCCTACACGCGTGGGGACTGTCCGCATGTGCCAATTGCAACTCCGTCCTCCCCTCCTCTCCTCACCTTCTCTCCCATGCATAGCCTTGCATTTTCCCCTCTTCCGGCCCCCTCGATAGTAGTAATAATCCCTATTTCACTTCCAGCGACTACCATCAATAATCCCTCCGGCGACGAAATCCCCTCTCTTTCCCCGAAGCCGCGCCCGCCCCACGGCGAAAAACCCTAATCCGCGGAGATCCCCCGCCGCCGCTGCGTCCCCTCAATTCCGGCAATCGCGACGAGCCCTAAATCCAGCATCCGCCCAAAAAAACCCTAGACCACGCCCACCACCACCACCGCGACGAAGAACAACATCCGAAACCCTACTCCTCCTCGAAGCGATCCCAATTAGCGATTCCGCAGAGGGTCCTCGGGCGACCGATCAATTCGCCATCCGATCCGCCGAATCCGAAGCGATTTGAAACGGCTTTCGATCTAGAGATAGAGAGAGAAAGCGGGAGGGGTAGAGAGAGAGAGAGAAACGTGAGAATTTGGTGTGAGGGAAAAAAAATTTAGATAGAGAAAAGAGGGACGGCAAGAGGAAAAGGCGTACTTGGTACTTAGCGAGGGGGCAGGGGCAGGCGGGGCAGGGGGGGGACGTGGGGACGGGCGGATCGGGCAGCCCGGGCAGGGGCGACGATAACGTGACGGGGCGGTGAATTCGGGCGCGATGACGTGTCGGTAATTAAGGACCGTGACCGCACTGGATTGGTGTGATCCGCTGTTGACTGATCCCTGCCCATTTGACTTTGCTTATTTTAATGACGAAACTCTCTCCTCTTTTTTTTTTTTTTTTGAAGGAAAATTTTAACAAAATAAAAATATGCAACTCCGTTGTCTGTCCAAGACTGCAAGCAAGTCGCCGTGGGGCCCGAGGCAAAATGCAGCGTATCCCTCAGCGACTGTTTTTTCTGTGTTTTTTTCTCTTCTTTTTTACATTTTTTTTTTGTATGACGATGATGATTATGCAGTGGTCTCTCCCGCATTATCATTGTTGATGTGCCCAATGTCTCGTGAGAGTGAGAATTCACTTGAGAGAGTGTTCGCTCCCGTGCCCTCTATGCGAGTCCTATATGTGCGTACCATACATCCAAGGACGAGGAGATCGTGTTCGGCGAGTGCGTACGCCTCTTTTATCGACTAATATGATGGATAACCACCTCATAGGGATTATCATTTGAACGGGTTTTATCAAATCAAAATGGGTCATGTATACCCGTTTCTCAACCTATATTTGATGGGTTAGGTTGTTACATGGTAATTATCTTCTATAAATATGTTTAGATCAAACTCTATAGGTATTAAATGGGTTTAATATGGGTGTAGAATGAGTTCAAACCTAACTCACTTCTCTACTTCTCTTTTCACTCTCTTGACCTAACTCACTTTAGTTTGGATATGAATTTTTTAAAATCGAATTAAATATAGGAGTGTTCGAGCAATATGAGTTGGGTTGAATACATGTTGGGTCAGATATGATTCATCAGATTTGAATTGCATGAAAATTAGTCAAAACGTGTTAAATGAATATTTAAATCGAAGCATTTTCAACCTGACCTACCCCATTGAACATGCTACTTATATGGTAAAATTGTAATCGATGCCCGCCCATCTCATCTACTTATTATTATGTGATGTATAGCACTTATGTGGTTACACATAAACAACGTCAATTTCAAACAATTTACAGCCTTAGGATTCCAATTTTTCGATACATATAAAATGATATCTTAACTTAGCTTGTTTGCAACAGGATAAGTTAATCTTTTTCGGATCTAATCAAAGGCCGCTCCTTCATACATCCAAGCTCCTCGAGGACAACCAACTTTAATTTAGTCGGTGTTAACGTGTGGTAGTGGTGGCGGCGGCATCACGATTCACAGGCATCGATTAAGCTATAGCGGAGGGGTGGGTTGGATGGATGGATGGAGGAGTAGTAGTTGGGGCCGAGGGTACGAAGGTCAAAGGGTGTGAGGTACAGCAATTTGAAAAAACAAAAAGTAACCAGGGGGAACAGTTAAGATTGTCCCTAGTTGTCCCGACATGCATCGGCCAAACTAAGACAACTGCGGTGGTTCTCTAACATAAATGCGCTCTGTTTTATAGCAGAGAGAGAGAGAGAGAGAGAGAGAGAGGAACGAGAACAGAAAAAGATAAATGGAAATTGATTTCAGGGAGAGGTCATGCTTGAGTAAGCATCCTCGGAAGCGGCCTTGGGTTTCAGTGAAGAAAGATTCCAGGTGTACTTTTCAAGAACAAGGGAAAAAGCTTTTCCTTTTCCCGTATAATTAAAAGTTATGATGCATCCCTCTGGCAAAACGACCAACGCAACTGACGATGTTGCTCTTTGAGGGGATGTCAAATTCGCTCGCGCTGGATATGACCCTTTTGTCCTAAAGTTGAGCCAGCCAATGGAGATTTCCAATGTGGGTAGTGTCTGCAAAATTGCGTAGGGGAGAGAGAGGGAGAGAGAGAGAGATGGGATGGGGGTTAAATCACGCACGTTAACATCACCACCTCCTGTGTGAGTGATTTGCTGCGATGGGAATTATCGAGACATCGACACACCCGGTGTTTTCAACGTGAGTGTCTCCATCTCCACCTATCATTCTTCTTTTACCCCAAAACGGAACTAAAAAAAACACTTCTTCCACCTACACTTCCGGTTAGAATGACTTGCAAGGTTGAGCTCCACTTGATGAAGAATCTTCCTTTCTTGCGCTGCACGAGTCTGGAGTCGAAAGACGGACTTCTAATTCGATAACGACTTGATGAGATTTGAGTATATGCGCGGTGAACCAACTGAAAGGAAAGGCGGGTCACTTTCAGTCCTCCAACATCATCCCCCGCCCAGAACCCAATTTCAACCAAAACTCCTGCAGATGGCAAGCGGACAGAGCATCATAAAGACAATATCATCTTGCATTCAATAGCCCTCGAGGCAAAGGAAGAGAACCTGTAGCCAGAATAACCAGACGAATAAATATATAAAACAGAAAAAATAAAAGCAACTGTTTTGAGGTCGTGGAATGAAACAGTATGGGTGAGCGTGCTGTGCTGTGCGCATCTATGGACTTTTGTTATGGAAATCTGCTTTTGTACGGATAATTCTACCGGGAGATGATCTCAATATGAACTCTTAAAGGGCATAAGCTGTTAGCTGTTCACCAGTAACCAGCTCCATCCTACTTCAACTTCCATTCATCACCTTGATTTATGCAGAGCAATTTTCCATTTTCACCCCTCGCCCATTGTGACAATGATAAAAAATCGAACTATGAATCGAGTATAAGTAATCCCAAAGAAGTCATTGGGTTTGTAGTTGCTCTTCAAGAGGGAATGTTCTGGTGTGACGTATCTACATCTTCAATTGAGTTCTGAAAATTGGTTCAGCAACTCAAAGGTGAGGAAAAAATATTCACTAGGTAATGATTTGAGTCAAGACATTGGGGGAAAAAAAAACAAGAAGCTGCCATAGAGCATAGCAGTGAATTCTGAGTCATAAACTAGACAAACGGGAGCCTAACCAGGCAGAATGAAATGATACAGTTTGGTTCTTTTCATTGCTTCCAAAGCCAGTTCAATTGGAAAAGCACCTCAAAGAATGGAACTCTTGAATTAACTAATTGATTTGACGCGCTGCCTCCCAAGAGCACTTCTGGAGCTGGAAAATCTATCGGTTACCTGATTGTATAGGAAACTGCACATTAAATGAAAAGATTGATCGGCGGTCACTTACTTAAAGTTCAACCAGAAATAAGCTGGCGTTGCAGAGTCTACAGAATGATTGTCTCCTCGAGAAGAACATGGCACTCAAATATGAAGATTGCCCCTATGACTCAGGTTCAGTCAACCTGCTTTCCCACCTCCTCCGGAAGTCCACATCCAGCAAAAGAAGCGGTTTCCAGGTTCATTGGCAAGAGCAGATTCTCTGTATTAAGTCATAAGAATCTTTCATTAGTCAATTCCAGATAAAGCAGGGCATCTTTTTAACATGTCCAAATACAAAAAATTTCTCCAATACATGGGAAATCACAAGGATCGCACTAAAGACGCTAGACCCAAAAGAAAAAAACTTAATGCTTAAACGGTCCCAGTGGCCATGACACGATCGAACTAGAACACATCCTACCCAGTAGGGCTTGATCTACAGTGAAAACGACATTCATAAGGTACTCACTTCGGTTCACCCGACATCTCCTATCAGAGCTCCCAACAGAACAAACGGCTCATCTTCTGCAACCTTGCAGAAGAAGCTCAAACTGAGCACACGTCGCAGAATTTTTATTCTTTGAAGAGAAGAGAAGTCCCTCCAGCTCCAACCTGTCCTTGTCCTGCCGGCTTTCCCGAAACTCCCGTGACAACACCGACGGACAAGTTTGCTCCTTCCTACCATTTTCTTAACCGTAAAAAGGCGACTGGCATCATTGCTACAACCATGAGTCAAAGTCCAGACCAGAGAGCCCTCACAATCTTCATCCTACAGCCGCGGATAACTACGGTATTGGTTGAAAGCACTGCTCGCAAAGCTGCAACGCAAGCTCCTAAGTAACGGTTGGGAATCGTGTATCTACACGCATCGATTTCCTCGGCTAAATGCACCTTTCCGACATTGATCGAAGCCTAGCTACACAAGGAAACACGGCGACGGACAGAGAGAGAGATGGTCCCAGATTTCTCGGACACGAGCAGCAACAGACATCACCGAGCAACGTACAGCACCGGAATCGCCGCCATGGACTGCGCCTGAATCCCGCGATCGGTTCGAGGATGATCGGATCGAAGTGGTGGTTTCCTTCCCGCGTCGAGCGCGGTGCGCGATCGACTCGCGCTTCGCTTTGCGGATTTTCCGCCATCGATCGGGGATCAACAGAACGAGAGGGAAGGATCCGATCGATCCGAAGTCGCGGAGCGAACGACGAAGATAACGAACGGAAGAAGGAAATCGTCCCAGGGCTTTTTCGGTATTTTCCTACTTCTTCTTCTTTTTCCTTTTTTTTTTTCCCTCTTTTGCGGCAACCGGGAAAGTAGGTCTTACATTCGATAGAAGACAAAAGGCTGACGTATAGGACGGCAACACGTGTCTAGGTCGCGTCCCTGTCCGTCCGTGTCGTGTACGTGTCGTGTCAGTTTAAAAATATATGAGTAAATAGGTCAATTCGAACGCGATCCCGTCTATCAATTATATCGGAAAAATTCAACGCATCTTGCGCTACTCGAATTTGGTCACGGTATCTATCAGGGCACCCGGCGATGAACTGAATAACTTCGTTAAGTAATTGTTATGAATCCCGTGATGAGTGGTAATAAGTGAATTTAATTTTTTAAGGCAACGTTTGGATAAATTTTCGCTTTTCATCTTTTTAATTTTATTTAAATATTATAGGGGAGCGCTTCACCTTTTTTAAACCATAAACACACGAACCATTCGCATTATATACATGCTTAAGCCTAGATTTACATGCATAATTTCCATAATACTTCAGAAATCTGGATAATATTTTGAAATTTTAATAAGAATGGAAAATTTTTTAACTTTAAATATATCCTAAACGAATAAACAAATATTTTTCATGAAATTGTTGTGTTTAATAGAATATAATTATTCGACGGAATCAAATTATACAGAAAAAGGATCGTTTGTATCGTCAATGGCTTCTTTTTTTGCTTATATATGGAAAAATATATATAATTTAATTTTGTCCAATTACTACAATGATTAATGTCAATTTATTTTATATCGTAAACAATAAAAGTAAATAAAATAGAAAAATAAAGCTAATTCAAATATAAAAGGTCAATATATATTTGGCCACATGAACCGTTTACTTAAATGGGTCGAATTCAGGTTACATGAGACCTGAGCGAGTTGATAAGATTATGACACAAGTATGACTAATGTAAATCCAAATCCATTAATTTTATGTTGTGTTTGAATCGTGTTATCATGTCATGTTCAATATCCAAAAGATTGTTCACACTTCCATTGAAGGGCGGATCAAAGGGACTAGCACTCGTCATTGTCTCTCCCAATCGCTATTATATTTGACGTGATATTTAGAGTATTCTATTTTCGCATGTAATATTGATATATCTTGTCTCTAATTGACATTTTGCTAAAGTTCATAGCTCACGATATTCAAATTAAAGCCGCGTCCATCACTGTGTCCATTCACTAGTGTTTTGATGAAGAAGTTGTTGAATTTCCATAAAAATAATAATTTGGTGATTGAAATTCATATTTGATGACTTAATTACAAGATTTAGCGATCACACTTCACAAGTAAAACTTCGGGCTCCATTTATTTTATGAAAAATGAATGATTTATAAACAAATTTCATAACAATGGTTGTTTGTATCACTTAAAATATTTTTCAAATTATTCATTCACCGCAAAGTTGACGAGCCTTTGGCAAATGAAGCGACTGTGTACAAACCTAATGGGAAAAATACTCTAGCAGATAAGGGAAGGGAAATGGGGGATGATGTACTATCTGGGCTTTAAATGGGGCTTTAAATGGGCCTGCTGACTGAGCTGGCTACCTTTTAAAACCCACGTGAATATTAACAAGGGTCCATCCATTTGTTTCAAATTCTATAAAAAGAAAAATTAACTTTTAATATTTCCGTTAAAGTACGAAAAGGTTATCTTAATATTATTATAGATTTTAAAAATATCCCACGTCAATGACGTTGAATATCTTGCTTATATTTTTCAAAATTTAAATTTATTGTTATTAAATTAAATCCCAAACTCTAAAATAATAGACCATTTTAGATTCACTTGATTTATCGTATCACCACGATGATGATGTCGTGATACAGAAGAGAACCACATGATTTCGATATCTATTAGGATTCATTATTTAATTTTTTTATGAAATAATATTTGTTAGATAAAATGCTTTCTAAATTCTCGTGAAGATATATCCGAAAACACTCCAAAACAATTGAACGTGAAAAGATTTTTTATTGTTTTAATAAAAAAAAATTATAAAAAAAATTGATCGATTTTTGGTACATACATATATGTATGTATGTATATGTATGTATGTATGTATGTATGTATGTATCAATACGACAAGTAGGGATGAGAACTATGGGGATTGATCGATTGCAAATTTGTTTGAATCTTGCGCTTCATTTGTTTCGCGGAATTTGCATGTTTTCACTGACATTTAAAAAAAAAAATCATTGCTTATATCATTTTCAAAAATGAATAAATAAAAAATTAGTTATTCATGAAAATATCTAAACATAAATTCTCGTTTTGAGTAACTAATTTAAGGAATACAAGAGAATTTAGACAAATATTTTTCAAAGGATTTGTTTTCCGCGTGACTCTGGGATTTTGAGATATGTAGGAGGCCGGGGCCCCATTAGCAAGCCTCATAGAGTTTAGGATAAGCTTGAGATGTTCATTCTACAAATATCCTAGAACCTGAACCCGATTAACTATATTGTTTCGACATCGTGTGCTAAATTACATATGGATATTTGTGTTCGGACCAACCGGGTTTTATGATGGGTCTCGGGCCAGTTATGTGGTTTTCTTAAGCCTAATTGGGTCTCGGACAGGTTTTGATGCATAGATATAAATAAGCATAATGACATTTACTAATAATATTTACTATGATTTTGATTTTTCTATCTGTCATTCTTTTTTTTTATATACACATTATATCGGAGGACACTAAAATTGGGTCCGTCAAAACGAGACCATTGGCTCAATCGGTTGTGAAAGTAAAATGATGTCTTTGCCGGATGAAATGGCGCGGCGAACAAATTTCTTCCAAATGGTACAGTGCACGGAAGACGTTTTACCCGTGACTTTTCTGGGGAGATTGCAGCATCTGAATTTATATTTGAATAGTTACGGCTCTTCAAAATTAACACACTCGTCCGCTTTGTTGGGTCTTTAAATAGATCTAAGGAAGGCTGAATAAGAGGTTTAAGTTCATGGTCGAAGAACACTTTGAAACCGCGTCAATATTGAGCTCTTATAGAGGCATTGTATCCTAAAGTTAGTATTTCCACAAGTGTCGTTTGCACTAATAAAGCTTTCAAGAAGTGCGTTGCCCTAATCTATGTTTCTTCATTTTCTTCTTTCAACTTGATTTCTCCGATTTCTATCTTAAATTGTACATTTTGAATTTGTAACATTAGTCCACAACAAGTTTGAGGCGTGACCAAATCTTTTCGAGATAGGTTGGGGCAAATTCAAATAACTCACCGGTCCTCCCACCATTCCTAAAGACAACTCTCGATTGAAAAATGCTTTTATAGTATCTTATGATTCACTACTAGTTACAATACAGTTATAGTATGAAAAGTGAGGAATTTCCTTTTTATGGATCTGGTTCACCGTAAATCACATTTTTTGCTAAGCCAATATGAGACAAAATAAATAAAATTTTAAAATTCATCGGATCCACGACCAACTTATCTAGACACAAATTTTATCTCAAATAAGAGATTTCCTTTTGTTTTTGGTCTTGAAAATCAAAGATTCCATTGAAAGACCATAAGTTTTTTTTTTTCTTTCGGTTCTTGGATATCTACGAACCAAAAAGTTGCTCCATCTCTTTAATGCACAATTAAAAAAACAAAAAGGTTCCTTCCTATTTAAATAAAAAAAGAAAAAGAAGAAGATAATTTCCCTCTCCACTTCCAATGAAAATCCTCTAAAACAACTCTTGATTTTGTCCTGGTTTTCCGACAATAATGTCCCTAAAGACACTTGCAAACGCTTACCCCTTACCCCATTGCCTAGCGTGTCTACTCCTAGTCGCGCTCTTTTAGGTGCTAAAAGCGGCACTAGGCTCTCTCTCATTATCGCAAGCTGTTGGATTTCCTCCCCATAAACGGATTGAAGTCGAAGGCAATTTTCCACCGAACCAGGAAAGGCAATACCAAGAAAGGCAACATAGAGAGAGAGAGAGAGAGAGAGATGGACGTGCCGAACGCACCACGTGAGATCCCATCGACGCATCGAAAAGCGCCAAAAGAAAAGGCTAGAGAATCTGGAAACTCTATCCGTGGTCCAACCGCGGAGGAGATTGACTGATAGAGTGAAAGAGTCACCAAAACGAAAAGGACAACTCCGCCTCCCTTTTCACCCTCGACAGTCGATTCTCGTTTCTCACTCGTCGCGCTCGTTCATACGAAACAAAAACGTAATAATTTTAAGGTTAGGTGGTGACCGGCAAGGAGATAATCTCGTGTCGTGTCGAGGGGCTTCTTCGCCGGTATGAGGAGAAACTTGGCGTGGGAAACTAGTCAAAAAGAGGAGAGGAAGTTGTTCAGAATGGGACAAATTAAAAAAAAAAAAAAAAAACTATGATCTATTTCACGAACATAGGCAAACCGGACACTGTTGCCTAGTCAATGTCACTTTGCAATTTACTGATTTGAGCTTTCCATAACATTTATTTTAAACTATGGGTAAAGAAATTTTTGTATGGTTGTGATAAATGGGAAGTGAGAAACCGTTTGACGAGCAAGCTTGAAACTGTTCTTGAACAGTCGCCTCGGTTCCATGCGTCCTTCTTTTGAAAGTTCCTACCACCATCTTCACGTTTCCCGCACATTCCAGTGTTCTTCAGGTGCATTCACGTCCTCGGTCTCGAGTAGAGTTTTGAGCTTTAATGCTTCTTGATCTAGCTTTCCCGATGTCGTGCGAGTGAAGGGCACTTTTTAATCTCCCTGGCTTCTTTCCTAGAACTTTTTCGGGCCAGTGATTCCCATCCTTTTGGTCCTTGTTCCGACCCTTTAGATATTCACTTTCGTTTCCGAATCTCTTATCCTCCTACGTTCTCTTTATTCCACCCTTTTACTCTCTTTCTTTAGGCGGGTTGATCCTAGCGGTTCAGTCTTGTAAAAATAATCTTGAAGCTTGTCCATTTTTCTCGTGCATTGTCGGGTGCTTCTTGAAATCTGGGCTGGCTGTGGTCTTGGTTCTTTCAGGAGTGTCAGAGAGAGAGAGAGAGAGTTAGAGGGTAGAGAAGTAGAAGAAAAATGGCTGCAAAACCTGATGAGCCACCACCGCACTTGCCAAAGGATCAACTGCCCAATGTTTCATACTGCATCACTAGTCCTCCTCCATGGCGTGAGTAACTCTGTCCTTCACTCGTTATGCTCTTCCATTTGTTCCTGGGGCTCATTTTCAAGCTCACTCTTCCAGGCCAGTTCTGCCAGGTTTCATGAGTATGGTTCATGTGATTGCATGTGATGCATCAGAATAAATTCCTTTTATGCGTATGTTTATGTTGTGTTACTTCGTTTCCTGCTTCTACAAACCCGTGAGCTGAGATCAGAAAACTTTTATATGTGATTGGTAATTTTCTCAAATGTGTTGGTAGTTTCACGTAAGTGAATCCGTGTTTATAGATCATGAGTTTGTCGAATTATCCAGTCTATGGCCGCTTTTGCCAAGTGACTCACTTTTGATGGAAAGAAGCCCCTGTTTCTCTGGTCATTTTTTTATAATTAGTCATGAAAACCGATTTTTCTGTTGATGAATTCGTGGTGGTATAGAAATCTGATTTGCAGAAGTTGCTGCCGTCCTACTTTGCGGTTATTTGTGTATTTCCATTCTAATCTGTTATATTGGTATTTAATGTCACTTCTTTTGTCGGTACTTCATACCATTTTATATTACTTGAATTCAGTTCTAGAAGAGGCGCTGAATTAACCGCATAAATTGTTTGGGATGTTTGCAGCTGAAGCTCTTCTCCTAGGCTTCCAACATTTTCTTGTTATGCTGGGTACAACTGTGTTCATACCTACCATTCTTGTCCCGCAAATGGGGGGTGGAAATGTAAGGAGTTGCACCATTAGAAAGCATAATGGCTAAAATTTGCCACTTGTCTCCAGATAATCTTGAACTATGTGATTGGATCTCACTGTTTAATAGGAGGAGAAGGCGGAGGTGATCCAGACACTACTTTTCGTGGCTGGTATAAACACATTGCAGCAAACTTTGTTTGGGACTCGATTGCCTGCTGTGATTGGAGGGTCTTATACATATGTTCCAACTACAGTCTCCATTATCCTTGCTGGTCGATTCAGTGATGATTCAGACCCTGTTGATGTATTGCCATCTGAACATATCTTCTTTTATTATGGCGCTTATTTAAAGTGGCTAATCATTTCAGTGAACAGGTCAGAATTATTGTTAGATTTTTCTTTGATATGACAATGAGATCCTGTTATGATGCATTCAGAGATTCAAGAGGACTATGAGGGCAATCCAGGGATCTCTTATTGTTGCTTCTATCCTTCAGATTATCCTAGGATTCAGTGGCCTCTGGCGGAATGTTACAAGGTACTCTCTCTCTCTGAGCCACAAACTCTCATGTAGGTCTAGCACCATAATTCAAATAGGGTAATCTCTGCTGTAATTATCTAAGTGAAGATGATTTCTGAAGTGTGTGTACTGCTGCATTTGTTTGCATGATCAGGTATAGTAATTAGAGGACCATGAGTGCCTTCCCATTATAGTCCATAAAACAACGGTTGCTCATTTGATATTCGATTTTCAGATTCTTGAGTCCACTTTCAGCTGTCCCATTGGTGTCTCTACTAGGATTTGGGCTATATGAGATGGGTTTTTCTGGGGTAAGTGTTCTTTCTTGCTATGTGCAAGTCGTGCATGCCTATAGACAGTATTTCTGGACATAGTCATTCATTAGCTTTGTATTTTCAGGTTGCTAAATGCGTGGAGATTGGGCTTCCAGAGCTCATACTTTTAGTATTCATTTCCCAGGTCTGTCCTTTGAAAGACATGTGCGAACGTTCCTCCCAAGATTTATACCTTCAATTGCCAATAGTTCCTTACAATTTCATTGTTACATGAGTCGAGAAAGGGATCTTCTCAGAGTTGAAATTGTGTTTTAACATTTTTCCTTTTCAGTATATGGCTCGGATTATAAACTCAGGAAAACACGTGTTCGATCGATTTTCTGTCATATTCTCGGTGGTAGTTGTGTGGATCTATGCTCATCTATTAACTGTTGGCGGGGCTTACAACAATGCTGCACCAACGACGCAATTAAGCTGCCGCACCGATCGTTCTGGACTCATTGACGCTGCTCCATGGTAAGTTTCTCTCTTCTTTTCACTTTATCAGGCTTGTTATCTTCACATAAGCCCACTGCAGACGTAACACTAATGAAATTGCTGACATCGACAAGTCAGGAGAACCTTGTTATGCTGTAAACTATTTCATTTCTGGTTATTGATAATTTTTTTTTGGTTCATCAATAAGAGATTCGTGGGGACGTCATCTGTCGTGGACATGCTATGGAATCAAGTTCAACTCATGAAAATAATCTTTGACAGATAACGAGGATGAAACATTAAGAACTTGACTGGCATGTTTTTTAATTTGAAACATTCTTTTTTTTTTCTTTTGCCACTCGCCTAAATATGGTCATTGCTGCAGAAGTTTGAAAAGATAATAGGACCTAATAAAAAGTCATTATCTATTCATATTTCAAGTTTACTATCCTGACTGAAATTTGGGCCGGTAGGATAAGAGTTCCATATCCTTTTCAATGGGGAGCGCCTTCCTTCGATGCTGGTGAAGCCTTTGCAATGATGATGGCCTCTTTTGTCGCTCTCGTGGAGGTATGTCCTATGAAAGTTGGTTTCTCTTGGACCTAAATGTTTCAATAATTGTTATTAGTTAAAGAAATATATGCATGGCTCTGCACAGTCTACAGGCGCATTTGTGGCCGTTTCAAGATATGCAAGTGCAACTCCTTTACCACCATCCGTTCTCAGTCGTGGTGTTGGCTGGCAGGTAAGAAATTGCTCCTTAACATGGATTTGCAAATGCAAAGTTTAGAATCCTCAAGGACTGGAGATGATCGCTTTATTGCATTGTTGGCATGCGATTTCCTTACCGTACTTTGAGCTCTTTTTACATGTACTCGTGAAATTTACAGAATTTGGTAATTTGGAATAGGGACATTTCAAGTTTCTGCATCTGATCTGGGAATAGGGACATGTTACCTCAAAGGCTCATCTTTACTGCACACAATGCTAAATTTTCAAGAGAATGAAGTCTCCAATCTTTCTGCCATTTGGGATCTGTACAACACCCCTGCAGATCCAAGACTCTGACCAGCAAAAAAAAAAAAAGAAGAAATAGGAAGACTCACCAAGCTTATATGAGAATAAGAATTTTTTTCATTCCTGTTGTCCTGGAGTCCTGTGGGAATTATAATTTTTTGGATGGAGAATGCTAACCTTTTGCCACCTAATTAGAAACTGCTAGGTCAAGGAAAACGCAAAATTATCCAAAGTAAAGTAGTAAGATTGAAAATATGTGAACATTCGAAAGAAAGAAGGCAAAAGCTGCAAAACCATGAAAGAAAAATAGGTGGTCCTTTCCCTCTGTATATAGCGTTGTCTTGTTCTCATACCTGTTGTCCGAAATTCAGCTGAATTCCTTGGACTATCTGGGTGTTTTCCTTTTTACTCTTGGCATGAATGATCCTCATAAAGGTAATTACACATGAGGTTTCCTCACCGACTAATAGCAGCATAAGAATCTGTTATCGCTTTCCAGGATTTTCATTTTTTTTTGGGTCTAAGTCTTTGGATGACTACTTTATTCTGGCATAACATGCTAATCGATTTTTCATATCCTTTCCAGGGTTTTGGCATCCTGTTATCTGGTGTGTTTGGGACAGTAAATGGTTGCTCTGTATCAGTGTAAGAACTACACTATGAGAAACATTTCTCTATGGCATACAAATAAGATGAGGAAGAGAACATAACATGAAACTGTTCTGCTTAATGTAGAGAAAATGCCGGCCTCTTGGCTGTGACACGTGTTGGCAGTAGAAGGGTTGTGCAGATAGCGGCTGGATTTATGATTTTCTTCTCTGTTCTGGGTATGTTACTTGTATGACTTCTGGTCTACACATGCACACATAAAGGACATATCCAAACAACATTCCTGCAAGAGTGAGATGAATGTGCAAAACAAAGCAAGTCCTTCCCTTTAATAGTAACTTATCCTATATATCAAACAACTACATTTTCATGTTTTTGCAGGTAAATTTGGTGCAGTTTTTGCTTCCATCCCTGCACCCATTGTTGCTGCTCTTTATTGTGTTTTCTTTGCATATGTGGGTGAGTTTTTCAGTTTGACAGTATGGCAAGCATGTAATCTTCTATGTTGTTTGATCAGTTATCTTTTGTGACGACCATATCCTCTGACTGTGCAGGGACTGTTGGTCTGACCTTGCTTCAGTTTTGCAATCTACTTAGCTTTCGGACGAAGTTCGTATTAGGTTTCCCTATCTTCATGGGATTGTCTGTGGCGCAGTACTTCAACGAATACACTGCAATCCATGGTTATGGTCCAGTTCACACTGGAGCAAGATGGGTATGCACAAACTTCTTTTTTATATATATATCTCTACATTTCGTATTATTGTGTATGCAGAATGGTAAGCCTTTATTTGTAGATGACTATTCTTTTGACTAAAGTTCTGTTATTTTCTCAACTTTACAAGTTCAATGACATGATCAACGTTCCCATGTCTTCGGAACCATTTATCGCGGGCTGTTTGGCATATTTCCTGGATAATACATTGCTTAAGAAGGATGGTCAAATCAGAAAAGACAGGGGTAAGGAGTGGTGGGACAAGTTCAAGTCATTCCAAGGTGATACAAGAAGTGGAGAGTTCTACTCACTGCCCTTCAACCTAAACAAATATTTCCCATCCGTGTAACTCGTATCACTCTGATTGACCACATGCCGTATCATCGTTCTGCACCCGACAACTGATTTCTAGTGTGTATTTAGCATGATACAGGCCTATTTGCTTATAAGAAGTAAGAACCACTATCTTTCTGTTCTATTATAGACCAAATGATGAATATTCAGCGGTGGAGATCCACTGAAAAAACAATAAAGCTATTTTCTTCTCTCACATGTTCTTTTGAGTTCTGATGTTCCACCACATTTCATTTTCTGCATCTTTATAAGCAGAATTGCTTCTCAGCAGCTCGATTATGAGTTTGACTTTGGGCAGGAAAAAATTGTTATGAAACTGATGGAGAAGAGTTTGTTTCTTAGACATTAATATGCATAAGTAGACTAAAAAATTGTGAACTAGTCACATTTGATCAGAATCTGTCATGTGCAAACCTTTACATTTTAATCAGATCAGATCATGTACATAACTTCATGAAAACTGTAGACTTGGAAAATGGAAAGTGAAAATAACAAACTAGATAAGTCTGTGTTGGCCTCAGAGAGTTGATTCCATACTGGGAGAAAGCAAAACCGCTTCACACTACAATAATACACAAACCTCGAATCTATAATATAAAGATCTCAATACTGTCTCCCTGATCATTGTCTTTTCCAAACCTCACTGACTTTGCCCAAATTCTCAAACCAAAAAATTAAGCCACAATCCGAAAAACCTGTGAGTAAACAGATAATGATGTGGTTTGTGTTTTAGAAGGAAATGATGCCCATTCATCATCTCTTCTAGGACGCCTAACTAATCAATCATCCACACATTAATTGAGACGTACTATCAGACTTAGTTGCTCAGAGGAGCGTATTAAAGAATATAAGTGGAGTTTACTCTGCAACTTCAGCAACTGGCAACTTAGGTACCTCTTCTATTTTTGCATGCTTGTCTAGCTGGCTAAAGTTCCCCTTTACCTTAAAAAGTTGGTTATGGTGGTGCTTACAGTAGAGGCGATTCAGATGAGTGATGTAGTTTGATGGGCTAATAACACAACCTCCATGGCTGCACCTGAAACAAGCTTTATGATATGATGTTCCATCAACTGCCACCTGAAAGAATCAATAGCCAACAAATTAATTTAAGAAGCTACAAGATGAACAAGAATGAACTCCTGAAATAAATTATGCTCAGATGTAGATTGCATCAAATAACCGATCCTTCTAAAGAACAATTAAGTATAGAAAGAAGGATAGTTTAGATGAAACCATATGGACAGGAAATGCAAAAACTCATGCAAAAATGACCGTTATTCATCAAAGTTTTTCATTTTGTACTTTGTGCGAACAATGTGAACGGCATTAATTATGCTGCCAAATTACTCACGCTTATTCTAAATTTGGTGGATAGTTATGCTGTACTCATTCCACATCACTTAAACAAGGGTAGATCAATCATTGGTTAACACAATGATGACCCTCAGTCACAGCCACTTATTTTTTTGGTTCAGGCTTAATGTTCAGTTGATGCCAAAAAATGGCTCCATAAAAAGTAGTAGCTTGGCAGCATGTTTCTGACGCTTACCTTTTCAATTGGATAAACAGTCTTTTTGCATGCAACACACTTCTCTTGGGTTCCAGAAAAGAATCTCGAGACTTTGCTGTTTGTTTGTACCTGTCAAAAATCGACCATCATAAGCATCTTAGCATATTCTTAAGAACTCAATATGTTGCAGAAGCAACTGATTTAGCTAAATCTAGCTCTTATAATGAAGCTAGTCGCATAGGGACTTGGCAACCGAGGGTTACCTGATCAGCAGATTTCTTGACAGTTCTCGGAGTACCTACATAGACATGCAAAATGGACTGTCAAAAAGTAAAATAATTGAGAGATTAAAGTCTATGCTAGTGACTTTCAATCACCTTCAAAACTTTTATCCAGGCTGCCAGTCATCTTAAACAGTTGATCAAAGTGGGGCTTGCAATATAATACGCCCTCAAAGGAGGAGTAGTTACTCAGCTGCAGGAAATGAGAAGAATTTTAGAGATTTACGGACGTAATCATCACAGAAGCAAAAGATAAGATAAAGATGAGCAAAACTTGATCCAACTTGACCAAATTCTGTTAGAAAGCAAAGGACAATGAGATCGATCAAATGTTTGCGTCAAATCTCGGCACGGGCAGTGGAAGAGATAAGACATTCGATGCAGTCTTGAAAGATAGGCACTTTGATCACGTATGTGATGAAGAGCTTTCAATCAAGTCAAGAAGCTCCTAGCAATACTCCAATGGCTGAGATAACACCAGTCCCGACAATCTTCCTGCATTCTCTGATAACAACCTCATTTCTTACTCGCAAGCCATGAGCCACAAGCGCTGGACATATCGATGACAATAATTCCGGTGATAGAAAGTTTTTGTTGATCACTGATTCACTATATACCTATCCTCGAATTCTACTTGATTTTCCATAAGAAGCTCAAGTTTTAATTCACAGTATCTCAGTAGAAGGGAAATCTCAATTTTTTTCACATCATAAATAAAGATAGCAACCTACACAACTTGATTTATATAAAGAATTTTGTGGCAGACTGGTTAAAACTTCAGCTGTTAATGAAGGCCTGATTCAATATCATACATCATAACACTTCCTTACATGTAGGCTAGGATTTGGCCTAAAAATGAAACCTGGGTCTTGATCATTGGGCCTTTAAAGATTCAAACACGGGACCTCCTACTTCAATAACACATAATTTTGCGCAATCGTTCCACTAACAATCTAAAAGTTTAAGCTTTCCAATAATAACCCAATTCAATAATTAAATATTGTGTAAATCAACACACGCATCTCTAATTGCTCCCCGCCTCTGCAAATTCTCCAACCTTCACACAAATAACAAGCTAAAAGTTTGTAAAGACAAGTTGGATCCCTTCCATCCATCACCTCTCCATCAAAACTGAGACGAACCAGAGTTGAGAAAATCCAACAAAAGAGGTTCATTGTAGCTGTGATCAACTAAAAGAAAGCAAAGGGACTAGAGATTGGTTCATATACCTTTAGAGTGCCCTTGCAGTGATGGCATCTGAAGCAAGTCCTGTGATAGACCTTGTTGTCAGCTGTAAGCTGTTCAACAAAATAGACAGTCTTCTCACATGCCTTGCACTTTTGTGTGGTCCCTGAAAACGTAGCCATCTATCTATCTCAAGATCTTTCAAACTTCAGACACTCCCACAGCCGAAAAAAAGAAGCAGAAACCTCAACTCTCAAACTCAGACCCAACAAACAGTTCAAGATTCAAGAGCACAAATCTTCAAGGGCTTTCTTGGTTCTTGATGATGAGACAGACCAATTCTCTCTCTCTCTCTCTCTCTCTCTCTCTGATTGTGTCAGAGTGTCGGAGATTCTTGATATGAACCAGCTCAGACAGAGTCAAGACAGATTAAAGAAATGGTGGCAATTGGCAAAGGGCAACTAAACATCAGAGTCTATTCTTTGTTAAAAACTCTTTCATTTTCTTTGACAAATGAAAACAAAAAGATGGGTTGTGCACTCACGAGGGTCCTTTCGTAAATTCACTGGCGAAAGTTGGCTGCTGCATAAATTCCTTCTCTGACCAGTACGGTTACAATGCACAGAACACAGAATTCTAAGCTCTAACGTGGGCAGTTCCCTGTTTTCCTCTCTTTTTCCTTTTGAAATTTCCTTTCCCATGTTCAATTTCTTCATACACATCATTCTTAATGAAGCACGTGGGAGTAACTTTACAGGTCAGGAAAGAAGAATGGACTAAGGCACCAATGAGTCGGCACCATGTACTCCGTCGCACGAACATCGCTTGGACACGATATGAATCGTTCTTCGACAAAAATCAGAATTTCTGCATCTGACCAATTTTAGTAATGATGGGTATGATAGCACAACAAACCCGCTCGATCAAAGAACATGTAAAATTAGCATCTGGTGCAAACTGTAAACGAAGGTAACCTGTGATCTGATGTTTGTAATCACCCAAAGAGATCGATGCAGATGTTGGTGTTCCATTTTGAGGAACCTTTAGCGTGTGAATATAAACATTATCTAATTGTCGAACTTCAGAGTGCAAGATGACTCTGACACGTATTTTGTTTTTTTTCCTCTAAAGGGTCTACAGGAATTTCTTCTGAAAAAACTCGTGTGGGGTCGTTTTGAAATTCAAGCATTGTCACTAAACTTTCTGTGCAGCCTGAACCGAAAGTGTATCTCCAAAGATGGCCCACATTTGCCAAATGATGCATGACAACGCAGATAGAACAAGCCATCATGGTCGCCCAAGTCACATGCACTTTATTGGCGGTTCCTATTAATTTATAAATCCAAACTTCTCTACCCAACTGTTTGTCCACTGAAACAATATTCAAATCCAAGACATTCACATGAAACGTTTAACAACTCCATCAATTTTCAAGAGACAAACACATTTTGAACTCTCGCGTCCTCGCATCTCTCCACAGGATTTTTGCTTTCCCCTGAATGAACACTTCTCATGCTACATGGATTACTTGATATCACATGGTACAGTAACTTGGTATTATGACTGGGAGCTGATCAGGGGGGCCACTTGACCAGAGAACGATCTTTCACTGCCAAAAGTAACACAAAAAACAGAAAATTCCACAAACAAAATCGCTAAAAACTACTTTTTTCTTACGGTGGGTCGCCAGAGGAGCTGTCGACTTTACCCCAGTTGCTTTACAAGTCATATAACATGCGGCACTGTGGGTTCGCTTTACCTTAAACATGAAGAATTACTGTGGATCGCAAACGCTAGGCAAATACTTTATCATAGAAGGTGACATATGACATTTTAGCTAGGTTTATGGCACAATAAATGCACCTGTCGGTAGATATACGTGAGTTAAAACCCTCAAATCAAAGGTTCCGCGAGGCGTCTTCCCCCTCCTTCCCTTATCTTCGCCACAAAGTCATCCAGATTCTTGTCCGAGCTCCCGCCTTTACTCGCAGCTCTCTTAGCTTTGTCTTTCCAATCCAACGCATTCTTCTTGAACTCTTCACTTCTCTCTCCTTCCACAACTTCCCTCACGCACATCTCCACTTCTTTCCTGGTCACCATCCCTCGCTCGCCCTTTCTGGCTCTCAGCCCGACTCGCCACTTTTCCTCCAGAAACTTGGCATTGGTCGGCTGGTCACTCCACAGCGGGACCCCCACCATGGGCACGCCCAGGCTCAGTCCCTCCAGGGTCGAGTTCCACCCGCAGTGCGTCACGAAGCAGCCCACGGCTGGATGAGCTAGCACCTCTAATTGGTTGCACCATTCCACAACCAGCCCTCTTTGCTGGATTGAATCAAGGAACTCGATGGGCGATTTCAGCTTATGCTCGAAATCCTTCAATACCCAGATGAAGTGCTTGTCGCTTGCTTTCAAGCCGAATGCTATTTCTTCAACTTGGTCTGCAGAAATATTTCCCATGCTCCCGAATGATACGTAAATCACTGAACCCAGCGGCCTTTTGTCCAGCCATCTCGAGCACTGGTCACTGGTGGCGTTCCAGAGACTGCCTCCATATGATGTGTCCCCATCAATCTGCCGGTCGACGTAAGCTGATGGTACCAATGGGCCAACCATCAACAACGGCCAAATTCCAAACAAGGCCTTCACAAGCTGATAAATGAAATAAAGTAACAAAATTAACCGAAGAAAAGGGACCTGCAAAAAGCAATCATGCATCTGCAACTCCAGTCTAGATAAATAAGACCACCAAAACATTTTGTCCAAGCGCGAGATTGGATTTCAGACAATCTTAATCTCAGACCTGAAAAGGTGTGATGCGCATCTGGCTCCTCAGAAACTTGCCTAGGGATTTTCGAATAACATCACAATCAGGACCAATTGCTATAATTCTTCTCTATCAGCTCTCTTCTTGTCTGATTATCTCAACAATATTGACGACGGAGCATGCAAACAGCGTACATTATTTTGATTGACTCTGCCCTTGCAGAAGCACTAAGTGTCAATTCCGTTCGATCAGCGTTAGACAACCAGGTAAGGTCCATGGAAGAAATAGGTAATAACTTCTCAAAATCCTAAAAAGTTCCACGGACAAAAAGGTATATGCTCACCTCAGCCTCCAACTCTTCAAACGAATTGCAGAACACCCAGTCATTTTCTTCCAGGCGAGCAAATTTCTCCATAATCAAAGCCAAATAAGGCGACTGGCTCTCAGAATCCGCAAGAAAGCCCGGTAAGTCAGAGAATTCAAGCAGAGGAAGGCCGGGCAGCACGATGGGCAGTGCATCAGGGCACAGGGGGAAAGTCAGCCTACCCTGGTTAATGTACCAGTACAAGGAGCAGACAGAAGCTGAGTTGGTTAATAAAACAGCTGCATAAATCCCAAAGTTTTTCGCCACATCAAGAGCCCACGGCAGCAACGAATCATACACAATACAGTTCACAGGGTACTCTGTTTCAGAGAACTTGGTTATGAGCTCAGATAGTGTTCTCGAGCCCACTCTCTTGAACGAATCTACATATGCTTGTGTGCTCGGAGCTTGCTTGTAGCCACCCTCATCAAAGCCATCAGAGATCGGCTCAACATGCACCCTCTCTGCTTTAATGGAGCCAATGGCGTAATGGGTGGTGACTAGAGTAGCCCTGAGGCCTTTGGAGGCCAAGCGCTTGGCGAACTGGAGAAGCGGGTTGATGTGGCCCTGGGCAGGATATGTGAGCACAAGGACATGACCTTTCTGATTCTCCATGCCTGCCTCTCTGTTGTTATGTGTGGTTTACCTTACAGGATGCAAGGATGGACTTTTTGCTTTGCAGGGTTTTTAAAAGTAACTTGCTTGTAGAAAGAAGAATTTTCTTCTTACACTAATCTGACCGTGATCAGCAAGAAATTAGAGCCCTAGCTGACAAGTCAAAAGTCAATAATCATGTTCAAGACCTGCATCCAAAAAAAGGAAATATGCACAAATATATGTTCTGCTTATGATCTGTATTTTTTGCTTAGCAAATGAAAAAAGAGAAAGTGACTTGGCATTTCGTTCGAAGATAGATTAATTTATTTGCTAAATCGCTTTTACAATATACATGACCAAATTACTTTCGCAAACCAGGTTAGCGATGCTTCTTTAGGGCATCCAAAGTTAATTTCTTTTTATTGTAAAACAGTCAGTTCCAACTGATCCTTTGCCCTAAAAGAGTCTTATTGATAAAATGGAAGTCTAGAATATCAAGAAACTTGTCATTTACAAGATCTGTGGAAATCAACCACCGCAAGCAAAATTGCACAAGTCTTCTAAAAGAATACCTACATACTCGTACAATATACTCAGATATAAGACGCAATCTTGATTTTATGGAAAATAGAGGCTATCCACTCGGCCATTAGTTGTACAGCTGATCAAGAGACCTAACTTTCCCACTACTTAAAAATGCGCACAAAAATTGATTTGAAACTCCAACATTTAGGGGAAAAAAATGTGCGCAACAAAATTAGTGGGGCAGCTCTGGCGTCGCAATATCTGGGAACATGACCAATCCTCCATTCACCAAGACTTTACCATCTCTGAATTTCCCGTTGGCGAGTTCTTCTCATGACAACAATCTTTCTAACCCAGAACCACTTCAACACACTAAATAATTTCTTCCATCTCTTCTGAGCATTGGCTATGGCAACAGCTGAAGGCTTCAGCAGAAACTCACTCACAGCACATTGCAGATCAGCCTGTGATTCAAAATTCGTGCTCTGAGCTGGAAGGGGACAGTCAGAGTCGAAAAATCGCAGATGATCCTCATCAAAGAAATCTTGGCTCATAGACCTCGCATCACAAATCATGGAGTCGGCAACTTGACTGGGGAAACTTAGGGTTTGATCGTATCTAAGACCCATGTTCTCTATGCCATGCAATGCATAGTCATCTAAGCCACTAACATCCACCGTGGAGTAGATGGATGACATAATATCTGGGGAAGATGCGTTTGGTTGGGCATAGTCTAATCCACTTATCCTTTCACAAGACAAGAACCTGCAAGTGTTCGAACCCTCAGTCTTTGGAGAGCTCGAGTTGCATGGAGCACTTGATACATGTGAAGAGCCAGCGATGAGATATGCTTCTTCGTCAAAAGAAACTACCTCCCCCCAGTGCTGAAAGGCAGAAATAACCAAGTTGTGGGCATCCACCTGGAAAGAAGAAACACTAACATTAACTCAAAAAAGCAATTGAAAAAGGATAACAGGTACAACGAACATATCCAAGGCGAAAGGAGGGTTTGCCTTCTCAGCTTCAGAGAGCTTTTCAATAGGAACATACTGACAATCTGAAAGTAATCCCATCACTTGTCCCACAAGATTGAAGACGACGCCAGTTTTCAGCTGAGAGGTGGGAGGGCAGTATAGATACACCCTTTTATCAATCACACACGTACGTGCATGCTCTATGGTAACTTCCCACATCTTAGCAGACATACCAGTGCCAAGAATCTGGACATACATAATCAAAACCAATAAGAAGTTTCCAAAGAGAAAGGAGATGCTTGATTAACTATAATTATTGTGCCCACATAAGTCAATATATATCCGCTAAAGCTTAAATCGTCACATTTGCCAACTAGAGAACAACATGCAGGAGAGATCAATTAATTACATATCTGAGCCTTGAAGGGTCGATGTGTAGCAGTGTCAGAAAATCCTTCACAGTTTGGATGTTTTCCCGACTGAGGCGTTTGTGGAAAGCTCCATCTTTCCCGATCTTTTCCAATCTCCATACTTCATCAAGCAAGGAGGGAGGGTGGTGCTTCTTGTACACTTGCAAGCAGAAACAGACATGGAAAGATTTCCTTTCAATATTAAAAGTTGCATGACACAAAACCAAAAGAAACATGCATAGAAGCGATAACTTTCTAATCTATGGAAATGGTGTATTAAGATATTCTGTGATTCAATATTCTACAAATCATAGAAAGATGTTATACTATATGCACTTACATTCTCCACGGTGATCCCTGACAATGAAGGATTCAGTCCTTGCTTCCCTTATTCTGATCCCATCAAAGTTATCTATAACTCGTGCCCCTATTCTGAATCTACGGCTCCTAGTCCAGCTTGAATTATCAGTGAAAGCAATCTCACCCAAAGAACAGACACCATCTTTAAGATTGAGAATTGATTCTCCTGTAAGAAGAGGCTTCTTTCCTTCCCTTTCTCTGACAATGTTGTTCTTGAATTCTTCAACAGTCCAATTCTCGGTCTCATCGCTGTCAAAGTCACCCTCCAGAACTACAATTTCAACCTTAGCCAATGACTCAGGCCCAGAATCAACGATCTGTCCACTAAGAGCATCAACTAGAGCTATTTTCACAGCGGAACATTCTTCCCCCTCAATTCTGGCACCGGTAAAGACAGGTAGAGAGAGACTGCTCATAAACTGCAATTGTAAGCTTCTTGTTTCAAAATGATGTACCTCTTTCTCATAACTCCTGAATAGAAATGTGATCTTGTGTTAGATATACTTATTCGAGAAGGTGCTTAAACTGATGAACAACGGCTTGGAAAAGCAGTTGTTTTTAACCCCAGGTGAGACAACTCCTGGATTAAATGGATTTGATTATGCTAACCTTTTCATGGAATTCATGTACTTTTTCAAGGCAATATCGACTTCCTCTTTAACCTGTATTCAACAAAGTCAACTCTAATTGATGTTAAAATACGCAACCAACTACATTATTTGTATTCGAAGAACTTAAAGCATCATGCGTTGTTCTAGGTTAACAGGATGGAAAGTTTTCTTCTAGTACAAAAGCATTTAAAAGAACCACAATCACCGGAACGACAATCAGTAGCTTTTCATGTAGGTACTAACCATCGTTTCAAAAGCCCAATGATACCGAAGCTTACAACAAGTACGGATAAGAAAAACAATACCAAAGCAACTAAACACCCCTAAAAGCAAAAATGGACAGATTCTTAACATGATTAGATAAAGACCCACTAAAAAACACAAGTAAAGTTAAGCATGAACTGCTATGGTTGGAAAAACAAATTAAAAGTTGCCAGCATGTTCCATCATCATTAAGTTGAAGCAAGGTCAAATGCAATTTAAATCAGACAATAACTCGAAATGACTAACCAATGCTGTTGGTTACTTTCCTCCCCAAAAAAAAAGAAAGAAAGAAAGAAAGAAAACTTACCACTTTTCGAATTAAAGGCTCTAGAATTGGCTCCAGCAGATGCTGAACAGGTTGCATCTTCATCACTTCAAGAACCACACTGGACGAAGCAAATATCAATGTTAATTCCCAAGATAAGTAAGAATGGAGTACCAGCCAGCAAGCCTCAGAAAACAATATTTGATCCTTCCATAACAATATAAGGACAAAAAGTGGACAAAAACTACATCTTGTAAACATTAGAGGACCAGAAGAATTCATTGGCGTCTCCATTTTTCTAACTCCTCAAAAGATGTAAACATATTTGAAGATTATCCAAATAGAAAAAAAAGTTCAACAATTGTAAGTTGAGCCCGGGATGGGAAAATTGCCCAAGTAGCAGCCAACCGTAAATGGGGAAGCAACAAATTAGCTTTTGCCTGGCCAGCCATATATTTCGGGGTCAAGAACATGCTACGCTAAAATAATGGCGTGTTTGCACCCGAATAGATCTCATCTGCAGACAAACTATAGAAAAAGACCATGCCCGGCATGACACATTTCGAACTACACACGTTGTTCTTTCTCAACTCATTCAAATACAAAAAACAGAGACCTGTCTAGAAAGCCAAACTATACGAACTCCACACACTTCTGAATACCCTGCGGTGAAACCAACTTATAATTTGAAACTCAGCATAGCTATGGACAATATCTGGCCTGCAATTTCCAGTTCAAACAAAAGTGATTCCTTACGTTTTTTTATGGAACTCCCACCATCCAATGTTACTCGGATAGGATATTAAAGAACTATTAACAATACGCAAGCAAATATGTCATCATCCACAAAATTTTCTCTATACTCTCTCCCCAAGATTGACACTTCAGACGTAAAAAAAGCACTAAAAACGCAGTGGACGGCAAAAAAAAAAATTCCATTATCTCAAATGTTCCACTCACTTCTTCAAGGTGGGTATTCGTCTACGCTTATCATCGGGAAAACTCCCATCTGATCGAGCCTTGCCATCCTCTTGCTGCCTCTTCTGCGACATGATCGAGAAACCCCAGTTCGAGAAACCCGCGATAGATCACAGTCTCGCTTACAGAAATCATCTAAAGAGCCCAACATGCGGCGCAAGCGCGCAGGAGACAAAGCAGAGCAAGTAATAATGGGGAAAAGATGCAATCTTGGGGCCTATATATACAGAATTCAATAAATGGCAATGAATGAGTAGGCTCCAAAACACGGAAAAAACAGCGGGCCCGTGTCCTCTTCTCCTTCTACCGCTGCAAAGCCGTAATCTGAGCTTGGCCGGGCGCGGGATGCTTCGTAGCAGCTACTAGCAGGGGCGAACAGAGGAGCCCTCCGTACCATGCACGGATTCGTAAAGGAGAGGAGCAAGTGACTCGGCGAGCCTCCCGAGCCACGTAATGGACTGCGTTAGGGAGCATAGGAATTGGCGGTATTTGGCGGGCGGGACCATGAGGAACAGCGGCGTGCTGGACAACGGGGTGACGACGAAAGAGGAAACGCCATTTCCCGTTTCGTTGCTTGGCGGCTTACGCCACCCTGTCCCCTCTTTCAGATTCGCACCGCACCCGGAATCTGGATCCGTGGCTTTTGATGGGAGCGCGCCTGTATTATACAAATTCACTTCCCTCATTTGGACATTTCCAGGAATTTTATTGACGTGGCATGGACCATAAATAATATGTGATTGATCATTATGTTTGTCAAAGCCCTTGTTGAGTATACTTATCCAGAAATTAATTCATTTTTCTTTTTTCAAAATAATGACTACTGTGTAACGCAAAAGTAAGCGTTCCATGAAAAGCTTGCAATTTTTTTGTTAAATTTAGTTGTTCAACGAGTGGTAGATGATTTTACCATATTTTAAGTGATTTATACTTCTGATTTTTTTTTTCTTTTGTACATTTTACGAATCAGATGATATGCAATTGATAGTTGAAATCAGATGTAACTGTTTCCATCATCCTTTTGAGTTTTTAAATTGTAAAGTGGAAATTGTCAATAGTCTTTTGGTATTCTCACAAAAAGATCACTGCCAATAGCCCAACCCGCAAAACGCCTCTTTGGGGACAACTGTAGGGCCATTCAAACACTTCGTTCCCTTCGTTTCGAGTAAAATTGATGATTTGGAAAACATTCATTAAAAAATAATCGCTTATATCCCTTATAAAAATAAATGAATGGAAAATATTTTCATCATTCATGAAATAGGTTAGTCTTAAATTATTATAGATAATAAAATATTTTTAATTGATTAATTATATTAAACGGTATAAGTAAACATTTTTAAGAAAATATTTTCTAAGTTATCCATTTTCCACATGATAAACGTAGCCTTACCGATAACCTATTAATAGATACTGTGGGTTCAAGGGTTAGACTAATCGTAGGATCGTGCTAATCAAGGACTTTCGTTGTTTAATTTTAATGTATAAATATTTGTTTGTTTACTGACTTTTAAGTACAAAGTTACTTTAGCAAAATTCACTTTTCACCCTTAAAGAACTTAAATTTACACACGCATTTCCTATTGATTAGACAGTGATTGATTGATATTCCCAAGAAAAATTGCGAATAAAAGTGGAATATTCTCTTTGTTAGATGAAGCCTGTATATCGATCTTGATTTGGGATTAACCACTTAAAATATAAGCATCGGGTCATTTGGCATGATCCACTCTCAGTTAATCACGACAAGTTGAATTAAAAATTCATGTCTGCTCTTTCACGAAAACTGTCAAGTTTAGCAACACGGATGCTTTATTTGCTAATCAAGACAAACTTTTTTATGGCTCATATTTTGGGACTACCTGCTCTTGATCTAATCACCTAAATTTGGTAGGTAATCTCCGTTGGTGGATTTGGTTGAGTTAGGTATTGGTGCATAGCTCCCCCACCTTTTCTTATTTAATATATATATATATATATTATTTAGTCGAGATGCACAAATTAACCATGTTTAAAGATTGAAAATCTGCATATTCCTTTGATTTAGATCTTGAGAATCTATTGAGGAAATTCTAGAAATTCATAATCTTAGCATAAATTAGTTCTATTTTTCGCCAAGCTTAGAAGGTAATGGAATTGTGTAGAGGGCGGTAAAAACAATCAAGATATTATCCAATTAAAGCATGAAAACAGTGGCCATCGAATCCCTTAAAATTTATATTTACGAGATTCATTAAAGTCTTCATTATTGGTGAGTCCGACGCTTCAACAAGGAAACACAATGTCAGAACATAGAAATTTTGCATCATGCACGCTCAACCACACATGACATTAGTGTCCAAGGATGTTTCACAAGATAGGAATCTTGAAAACCGGCCCGACTTTACAAAAGTATGAATGTAGATAGATCACAAGGAGTAATGTCATCATATTGTTTGAACCCATATGATAGTATTTTCACATCAATCAAATCCTCAACTAGATAAAGGACATCAAAGAGCATAGATGTTACCTTTTTCTTTTTGAGTGATTTTCATGGGTTTTTGAAGGAGGACCTAACGGGTTCTCGACATCATCGGTCCTACCATAATTGATGTGCTAGCAATCTCTCATCATTAAGGTAGGACCCCCAAAAAATCAATCATAGAGCATATACATTTCTCATGAACAAACGGCGAAAATATGAGTTTTATTTGACGAGTCATTGATCTAAACATTTATTATGTTGCCTGATTAATTAGTTAAACAGTACCATTTGGTCACTATCAGAGTCATATAGAATGTCGTTTTCAGCAAGTGCACTGCCCTCTTGTCGCCTCAGTTTCCTTGAACCTTCCTCTGTCGATCCGTCAAACCAATCCACAGCCGAAACTCAACTTATAAAATTCGAAAATCAAGTATACTTCCAAACTTGTCCTACCCATCATCTATTTTTTTAAATATATATTATGACCTCACGGCTTTCGGCCTCAGTCTTGCACGAAAAAAGAAATGATTATGTTCAAAGCCACGAATCTTTCTCATCTTAGACTCTTAGACATCATGAATGTAGATTTCCTCCTAATGAATAGAACCACATTTCAAAGCATGATCAAAATAGCGATAACCATCAAACAGATTTCGTAAATATCTTCCACCTTGTATAATGTTAACTTCGATTTCAAAGACCTCCCATCTTACTATCATTAAAGGTGATTCTCTCGAGACAATTCAAAATCTCATTTTTCAGATGATCTGTGCGTTTCACGTTGATGCTTTGGGGAAACAAAAAGGGCAGTAAAAAGCTGTCAGCCCAAAGATTTGAAAGAATCTTTCATTGCTCGTTTCGTGACCACATCTTGAACAATTTGCTTGAAAAAGAAGGCAACCCCCGACCAGGACCGCGCATGATTGGAACCTCAGGCATTTCAAACCACAACCATACTCGTTTACCAAGGCGCCCTTCATCATGTCACCTTTGAATTCAATCAATCCTAAAATGTCTTGTAGTTCGTTTCACTTTCATACAGAATATGGACCCTCACGTTTCAATTAACCGCGTAGCACGCTTCCCGTTCTTTATGTTTCCACGGTCGAGCACCATCACCAATTTGCGAGGTCCTTGTTGTCGTGTGGTCTAGGTGCATGCAATTCCAACCATGAGTACATAAGTACGAAATGCAACGTGATTAAGGTCCACAAAACATGTCGAGAGGAGCCTGCGTTGCCTGAGGAAAGGGGGACCGATTTTCCACTATCATACATGAGAGTATCGGAATATTTTCCAAGTAGTCGTGAATGCATAAAGATCAAGGAAACAGAGGACTTCATTATCAGTTGGTTTCGATAAATCAGAGAGTTTAAAACTGACAGAGTACCTTCTAGCATAAACCATGAGATTGCACTGTAGCCTACAAGGAGAAAAACAAACCTTCTTCTTTAGGGTAAAACAAGAGAAATGAATGTTAAGCTAAGTTCATACTGTGATCACATCTATTCATTTCACTGGTCACAAGGTAAGCTAAGATTGGAAATTTTCAAGGGCTGCATGAAGTTCTCTAGTTGGCAAATGTGATTACTCTGTTGAAAAGTATCTTAGTTTAGGATCTTCTTTTATTAAGTTTCTCAACAAATACCCTCACAACACTAAAGAAATCAATTTTCAGAAGTCCTCTAGTTGGCAAAAGGTGTGATGATTTTGACCCTTGCTTGGCCTTTCTATGCAAGTTGAATAGTTGCACTGAATACAGAACATCAAACATGGCCCAGATCGATCCAAAATTATTGAGAAGCAAAAGAAAAGGAGAATACCCCACAGGGATGCGAATCAATTTAAGATTGAGATTTTGTGAAGAACCAGAACAAAAATTAGAGGAGTGAATGACTAATTTCTCAGGACAGTATGTCAACAAAGTGATCTTGGGATATTTGTTAAGCATTCCAAAAGAGCTTTATATATCTTGTGATATATCCAACTAGGTAGAATGGTAGAACTTAAACTGACAGTCCTTTCCTTATTGAGTAAGTATTATATACAATGGTTCATTGCTAAATCCCAAGCACTTTTCTCACAGTAAAATCAATGTGTTTTACATATATGATGAATCTATTTTTAAATTCTACATTCTCCAAACTTAACTCTGATCGGCAACATGGTAGTACACCAGTGTGTATGATCTTTCTCCTAGAACACATCAACACTTTTAGAACAGAACAGTGCTGCACAGAAGACCCGTTTGTGGACAGGATCGGATCCGATTCACCATTATGAGACCATCTTTCAGACCGAGCCAACTTGGGCCATAGATGGGCCTATATACCTAATGGTACAAGTCTGGCCCCATTATAAAGCTAAGGAGGTGAGGTTATGCCAAAAACTTACTCAGCAAAAGGAGGGGTCAGATCTTCGGGTCACGGGTGGTGAGCATCTATGACTCAATCCTTACATTTGTGATGGATGTAGGACCCTTGTGGCAAGGCCAAAATGGTCCTTAGCTTTGGTCACCCCTCTGCACCCTTTTTCCAACTAAAAAAAAAGAAAGGTGACCGGTATTTACTATTTAACTGAACCAATTTAACGGGTCCAAAATCACAGACAACCCTCAGCAAAGGTGTTTTTTCTTTTCTTTCCCCATTATCTCATCCATTAGTAGTGTCTACTTCCACGGTGAAGTCTTACCTATAAAATCCTGGAGACTCACCAAAGACACATGCTTATGCTCGTGAAGATTAATCGATCTTGAAAACTACTAAACCCAGTAACAAACAGCACCAGATTGCCCTAAAACATGCTTTCCCGGGGGGGGGGGGGGGGGGGCGCAGGGAGAAGAAAAAGAAGAACCAAAATGAAACCAAAAGAGGCATTGCAAATGAAGAGGAAGACATGAGATGTAGAGGTTGAAAGATTGAAAAACCATTTGTGCCATTTGGAAAGTGGCTTGTGCTATGACTTCTTACAGTAGTTCAGTAGAGGGCAAGCTTTGCCAGGGGATTTGCCGGGGGATTCCTTCCTTTGCTGGCTACCCTTCCTTTTGCCACATTGTTGGCTATCCTTTCTCTTGCCGCATCTGTGGCACATCTTACCATGAGTGAACAAGAGGCAATTCAAATCAAATTTAAGCTCACTTGGAATCCGTTGGTTGAGATGGAGATATGCTTTGTTCCTGTCGGCTGTAGTGGGGATCCATCCAATAGTCTTTGCAATCTCAAAGACCTGCACGTGCGTGCCTCGCATTCAAATTTGATGGCGATGCTAAAATAGTGACTGCCGTGTGTAATGTAAAGTACTCACATGTGTATCGACTGGGAAATCATCTTGCTGAAGATGGAACATCAAGACACAAGCCACCTGTAGTATAGATGGGATAATAAGGACCTTGAGAATTTTGAAAGCAATAAGATGCAGGAAACTGAAAATGGGTAATTTCTGATTAATCAAATCAAGAACCCCACCACGACATCTGATCCTCAAACTCTGATATTATTTCCAGCGAGAGACAAGGAGGGATGAGCTACAACCGCTTTTACTAGTATAAGATAGTTGAACAATTCAAGCTAGAAGAGAAATAAAGATATTTCCAAAAACTGAAAATGGCATATTCATGTCCTTGAAGTTTAATATCTATGGCATCCTATGATGAGCTGACCAGAAATTTTCGCATTTATGAGTTCAGTGACATTATCATAAGAAGCTAAAGAGTAAGCAAACAAAGGATAATTACCGTCTTCGGACCAATCCCTTTGAAAAGGGATAGCTCGGCCTTAATTTCACTAACTGAGAGATCCCGCAAGAATTCCAAGCATAGTTTGCCCCTTTTCTCAAGCAAGCAAGTCAAAATGTTCTTAATGCACGCTGCTTTGGTCGGGGCTAGACCTCCGCATCTTATGGCATCCTCTATACATGTTGATTCAGCAGCAAGAACCTTGGAAAATCCACAAGCAAATATATGGGAAACTCATGGAATCATGTACAACATTAGCGATTTTCTTCTTGAACAAATTGCCGCGACTACTAAGTTTGGGAGAGAAACTAATCAATCCGAATACTCTGCACTCCTTAAAGAAAACGATCACTATGCCGAAACATAACTCAGAAGCAATCTAAAGATGCATGTACTAAAATCAGGACAAATTGGCACCCTCAAACATGAATCTAGGTCACTGTCTAGTTTCATGCCCAAGAACACTTGGGTGAGCAGTCTGGTCGCTGGATCGACACAATAACGAATCAAATCCACCAAAATGTCGGAACTTTACATCGACCCATGAAGCCGAAAGCACAAATTAGACGACTCCAACGCTAATCACTGCAAAGAAGCGGTTCAAAGAAAAACCAGAACGACTCACATCTTCCCAGGAGGGGAAAGCAGACTTGAGAGAAGCGAAAGCCCTCTGGGAGTTAACGTCGGTCGTGTTCTGCGACAGCACGGTCTTCACCAGACCATCCAAGACGCTCTCCTCCTCTTCACCGACGAGCACCGCCTTCACCTCGCCCCGTCCGTGCCCGCCGTCTTCTTCCTTAACGACGAGGCCCAGTTTCCGCAGCCTCTGCTCTCGGTACTTGGCGAATTCCTGCGGGAAGCCGTGGAGGGCCAGGAGATCGTCCCGGACCGCCCGGCATTCCTCGGGCGTGGGTCCATGGTGGGTCGGGTACGGATCTTGTTGGACGGGTTTGCTCGGGAGGGCTGAGCTCGGGCGGTCCTGGAGCTTCCTCTTCCGCTGCGCCTGCATTTTCTCGGCCGCGAAGCGCTGGCGGGAGGACGGCGATGCGCGTCGGACCCATCTCGTCAGACGCCGGACTTTTTCTTCGTGGGCCTTGCGGGTCGGGTTTATGGGCTTTCTCACGTGGGCCACGATAATGCACACGGGCCTACGCTTTTGGAATCATTCCGGACTCCCGAGTTTTTGTGGCAGAAAAGCAAAGGGAAAATCCCACCAGCCCTAAATCCTAAATTACACCTAACACATCAAGAAATTTTTGGTGTCGTCAAAATCCTCAAACTTATAACAGTATAACAAAAATTACTTTTCATCTACTATCGCAAACCCTATCAATACCTCAAACTTATATCGGTGCGACAAAAAAGTACCTTTTGTCTATTACTTAAAATCCTATATTTTACCAACTTATATTAATGACGAGAGGATTTTTTAGAGTCCAAAATTTATGGTTTTTTGTGATAAAAGTAATAAACAAATGGTATTTTTATCACATTGGTACAAATTTAAAATTTTAATGACATGATTTTTTTAGATATTAGTGTCACGGTGAGTATAATTTAAGGGTTTTGTGACAGAAAATTCCATAGGATATTTATGATATGGTGAGCAAATTTTAGGATTTCTAGTGACTAAAAAAAATTCAAGATATTAGTGTTACAATAAATATAATTTAAGATTGTTAATGGTTTTAAGTCAAAAGAAAAAAGACGGAAAATGAAACGCACTAATTTTAGGGTCACTTCAGATTTTAGATTCACTGGGATGGAGATTTGTGTTGTACGGTGCTCGGGTTGTGTCTGATTCAAATTTGCTTTTCTCCCCGAAGTCGTATATCCCGTTCATACCATTGTGTAAGTCATTTCATAAGCGTGCCCTAAGTAATCTTTTGCCTTGTCAAGCCTCAATCATTCTAATCACTGTTGCCACTATAAACTCTGATTGCGTCGATAGCGCAGCTTCGTCCGTCGCTCGAATACTTAAGCGAGAAGGAAATCCTGGGCAGGAGAATAATAAAAAAAAAAAAAAATTAGGTTGGCACATGATTGGACTATGGTATCATAGGATTCGCGGAATTGACTACTGAATGGTTATCTCGTCTCTTTCTTCGGCACGCAAATCATATTATAAACCGCTGGTGATTTCGCTTTCCTCCTCCACTCCCTCTCTACTTTCTCGTTCTAGACGCTCGGGTACAAAAAGGGCAGTTCGACATCAGAGAAAAACGCAAAAGGCAGGCAGACGAGCCCGTCAGGATAACACGTAAAGTTCGATTTTTTTTCAAAAAGCTAAAAATGAAAAGCAGAAATTACTTGATTGAGTCGGACAAAAGAAGAAAGGCGAGCTCCCCAAAAGCGTTTTTCACGAGCGTGATCGCCGTGGCCCAATCCCCTCCCCTGTTCTTTTCTATCGAAGGACGATTGGAGGCAGGAAGATCGAGCACCAACAAGAGGGGAAATTAGATTTGGGGATTAAGCCAAGTTGAACAAAAGACCGAGGCATATACCTAACTTGCCGAGATTAAAGAATAAGACTCGGATCAGCAAAAGCGAAAATATAAAAGGGGGAATTGCAGTTGAAGCAAGTTCTCCGCATAGCATCATCAAGATGCGTCTGAATCAGAGGAACAGACAGCGAAAGCAGGCTAGAATACTGTCGCGCTCCATGCCAACAACATCAATCGCCAAAAAGGACATTTGACTAAGAATAGTTTTGCATATTTTTGAGTCTCCCACGATATATATAATGACGGTCCGACCCCATCGCCATCAGTTCACACCTCCATCTCCAACTCCCAGGTCGCAACCGAGTCTTCGGTCAACTCGGGCCATCAACAGCAAAGTCTGCGCTGGCGTTTATGGAAACAGCAATCATCGTGCTTATTCTAATGGGGCCGTGAAATGTTAAAATGGGAAGAGAAAAGAACAGAAGAAAGAGTCAAACCGCTCTTTAGTCTTCAGCATAGAACGATAAGATAAGCAACACCGTGGACATGGCAAATGTAAGGAAAAGTAAGCTCAACGAGTTCTTCAAAATCACTCTTCCTTTCTATTTACAACTACACAGCTACGACACCATCCACAACAATGTAAGCAGATTACACATGGACTTGACAAATGTGCAGAATATCGTTATACATTTGGCCACTTTTGATAATTATGCCTTCTTGTGTTAAATTACAAAGGAATATACACTGCTTGTGTTCTTTGCCAGCATCTCGATATTGTGACTTTTCTCGCCTCCGACTCTAATGCGAACAATCATCAAAACCGACAGTTTATCCCTCGACCAAAGAAGCTTGGCGCTGGTTTCGCTCCGTCCACAGCAGGAGCCACCGATTGCACAAATGGATGCCATTTACGATTACCATAATCCAAAATATGATGCACAGGATGAGTAGTAAAAGTTTGGCATTGTTTATGCCGCAGATAGGCCTGCTCATCACCTTCCTACCATAATTTCATACCTCCAACATCATTTTCTCAATCCCCGCCAAATTTCCTCCCCCTCGCCTTCATTAACACCAATCATTACTGTATCCACATCACTGAAATTCAGAGAAAACAAGATCATAGGATCAAAAATCAGAAATCCGATGACTTTGGACTATAGACGTTCCTCCCACCAACGCCGCCAACTCTGCAGCCAGTCCCGCTGAGTTGAGCAGACTCCAGGAGCGCCTCCCAGTCCACATCCTCTTCCTCCCCATCATCTCTCTCTCTCACCATCTCCAACAACTTCTTAGCCTTATCTCTCGCCCTCTCGCTCCCACTCTTCTCGATCTCCCTCAATACATCCTCTCCCCCCGCTTCCTTCATCAACCCTTTAAACCTAAAATTCCCATGACTCAATGCATAAAGCGTGCCCACACAGTTTTCCTTATCCAACTTGGACTTTGCCTCATTCCTTCTCAAAAGCCCAACCAAAACTCTAACTGCATTACCATCGAGCATAGCTGACTTTCCATCAACACAGGCAGCCAAATTGCAGAGAATAAGCAATACCCGGCTCACCAACTTTCCTGCTTTCACCATTTCCAGCAGCCGCAGAACGGAATTATGCTTCACTAACTTCATCCTGTTACTATTAACCAGTGTCAAATTATACAGAGCGAGAGCAGAATCATTCCTAGTATGCTCGCTATCCGATCTCAAAGCATTTAACAACACCGGCAAAGCACCTAAAGCCCCGATAGCCATCCTGTTATCTTCCTCTATGGCCAAGCTAAATAGAGCACCAGCAGCATGCTCTTGGGCTTCACTACACCCACTTTGCAACACCTCAATCAAAAGAGGGACAACACCAGACCTCACAATCTTCACCTTGTTTGAATTCTCGAGCGATAAATTTACCAGCGTAGCAACAGCATTCACCTGTACATTGCAGTACTTCGATACAAGAAGCGGCTTCAGGGCAGAGATCACTCTTGGAGTACAAAGAGCAGACCTCCTATGTTCTTGCGATCTAGTGATCTTTCTCAGCGAAATCACCGCCTGTTCTTGCTCGAAGATGTCGCTGCTCTTCAGCTTCAACACCGATTCCTCTTCTTGAGAGCTTAACTTTGGGGCTAGGGTTTGCGCAGGGTTTTCGATTTCTTGAAATTCCGAGGAAGACGAGGACGACGAGGAGGAATAGCAACAGGGGCGAGTCTTGAGAGGCAGGGGAGTCTCCGGGCTCGCCGCGATGACCACCGACTCCTCCGACGAGCTCGAGTAGAACCGGTCGGCCCGGTGATTCAACTCGCTCACCGCGTGCTTGTACGTCACCGGCGGGTTCCCGGCGACGTTCTTCAGCAGCTCCCTCTCCGAAACCCTAATAAGCCCTCCAGTCCCACAGTCCCCTTCCTCCTCCTGCCGCCGGGACGCCATCTTCGCGCGGACGGCCTTCTCCACGGCGGCGTAGTCCAGCGGGAGGGGGCGCTCGACCCCCCACCTCTCGCACCAGCGGAGGATCGTGGACTTGATGGCCAAGTTGGGGAAGAACGTCTCGAAGTCGGGCGTCGACCCATCTTCGAGAACCGGCGTGAACCTCAGGTCCCGGCACACCTGGACGGAGACGCGGTCGAAGGTCTGGCCGGAGGACACGACCACCGGGTCGGCCATGAGGGAGCCCGCGATGGAGCACATGAACTCCCCCGGGGGCCCGGGCTTCGAAGGAGGAGAAACCGAGCGAGAGAACGAGAACCGCCACCTGGACTTGCCATTGGCGCCCATGTTTCCACAGAGCTAGCTCGAGCTACAGCGCTTCAATTCAAGAAAACGTTGCCGCGGAGGCCGAACGTGGGGGGTGCAGAGGATTGGCGGGTCGACAGGGTGGTCATCGACTCATCAGCAGCAGCAGCAGCTGCTTCAGCTTGGGAAGATGAGGGAGGGGATGGAGAGATCTGCTGGGCTTTGGGTGGTGCTGGTGGTTTTACCTGGGGAGGAGAGGAAACACTCAAGAAAGAGAGAAGGAGAGAGAGCGTGCGGGAGACAAATGGCGGCTTGTCTTTCAATTACAGTTGACGTTTTCGTGGAGGGGATTATTACCGAGGTGAAGTGGTGGTTGTGCTCTTCTTCCTTCGTTCCTTCGTCAACTTCTTTTGTTTGGTTCTTCTGGTTCCTTTCGGAGGCAAGAAGGACGGAATTGGGCCGTTAACTAGTGGTCAGTCCTATTACGTTGCTGGGTTGGTGGCATTGAGTCATTGACCCTAATTACATTAAATAAATAGTTCTTTTTTTTTTTTTTTTTTTTTGGGTAAGATAAGGATAATATAGACTTGAAACCAAAGACTGTACGACAGGGGTTCACGACACCAAAACTTACACTCCTAATGACAAACAAGTCATAGTGAGTGGAAGGGTGTCGGGAAAGAATAAAAAACAAAAAGCCAAACAACGACAACTAAACCGCCAACCAGTAGCAACAAGCTGCCAACGGGCAGCAACAAGAGAAACGAAGAGACAACCAAGGACAACAACCAACAAGCCAGTGGCAACCCTCGAGTGACGACCTCTGGAAACCGGATGCAGTCCCCAGCTTTGGCGAGTCCACCGAGCCACGGAAGCAAGAAGAACCTCCAAAAGGAAAGAGGGTTAGATCTAACCCCTCACTACATTGAAACCAACATCAAAAGAGGAAGAGGGGAGATAAAACAAAAGATAGCTGAGGCCCCAACTCATTCGTAGGCTTCAAAAGGATAGGCAAAACAATTAGTCTGAAAAAATACTCGGGCTTAAGCCCCAACACCGCGGCAGTCTTCTATTAATAGCGGTAGGAGGAACCTAGTGGAATGTCAAGGCCTTGTCCCTAACAACCTTTTCAAGGCACCTCTTCATAGCCGACAAGGAGGGAGTACTAGCATAGAAAATGATATTATTCCATTCCTCCAAATTATGTTACACATGGCACCAAATGCAAAGCGGGAAATAAATAGTTAATATCTTGTAAAATTTTAAATTAATATATATGTAAGGTCACATCAATACATTTATGACAAATTTATCATAAATTAATTTTTTGAATATCAAAAACCCTAAATTTGTATATTTGCGATAAATTTACCCTTCGTAAATTTTTGTTAAATTGGATTAATACTACGAAAAATCACAAAATAGACGGACAGTAAAACCCTAAATTAGTATACTCGCCAATTGTCATATGTCATTTAACTTAATAATTTGACTGTAAAATTTAAAATTTAACGGAAAGTAAATTTATCACATGTATACAAATTTTGGGTTTTTATTGGCATTATAACCCATATATAAAATAACGCAATTCATGACAAGTATTTCGGGACAATAGTTAGATTGGAGCGACCAGAAAGTTCTTGGATCCATTTTGGAAGTTCACAAGGTATAAATATTCTTAAAATTATCTCAACCCCATTTAGATAGAAAAGAATAACAATTCACATGGCAAAGTTTATTCTCTTCAGCATTTTTATAGAATATATATATATATGTACATGAGACTCAATCGATTAACTAACTCTAACAGAAAGATTAAAGAGATTGGTGAAAGTTACGCTACATATGCCTTCCGAATTTGGTAAAAGAACCTCGTACAAGGTGAGAGATAGCACTCCTTCGACCGCTTTGCTCGAGCCTATCTTCGTCATTATAAGATGCGCTTCATGATTGGGAAGTTAAGCCAAAGTCTCATTGTTCTTTTAACATTCGATGGGACACGACAAAATCATCCCGCGAAAATAATGCAATGGCCTGCTTTAGTGCTAAGGCAGGGATTTGAGTTTTGTCTTTTATCGCCACTGCTGATCGAATTCTATTTCTTTTCACATTCGGCTGACACCTACGCTTACCCGCTAGTCTTTCCCCCTACCAATAAAAAGATCTTCGTTCGTGGAGGAAACCGATCCTGCCCATCTTCAAATAGTTCAATGAATCATGGCGACGAAAATAATAAAATACTCTGTACAGGGGCATTCACAATTCGATTCGTGCCGGACATTTCTCTAAACGATAACCTCAAAGAAAAACTACAATCGGAAAAATGGTATTGGCAACGAAATTGTTCATTTGGAAATTTCCTGAAAATATAATCATAGGTTCTTCTCTTCATCGGAATAATATGACAATTATGTTCATTACTAAACTTGTTGAAGAAATAAAGTAGAACCAAGGTATATCTTTTTCATCAGAGGTTAAATCAATCATCAAAAGAAGAATTAGGCAAAAATTTATGATACATTCTAGGAAAATAAAACTTCCATTGAAGAGATGATGCAATTGGAGCTTATCAACATAAAAGAATCAATTTATATAATCTTTGTGACTTTGATGGCAACTAAATCAACGCATTATTACTTCAAGAGAAGTTCTCGAATTTGGCTTAAAAAAAGAAGGGATAAAATAAAATAATCTTTTTCACAATATACATATTATGACTAGTAATACAGTACAAATAATTCCCGATATTGATATCTAAAATAGAAACAAGCAAAAAACTTTTTATAATTTTTAATCATACATAATACAATTGAATTGTCAAAACAAAAAAATTGATTCTTTTTACGAATTTGATATTGAAAATCTGCGAATTTAGAAATTCATTTCGGACAATTGAACCTTCTCAAACGTGTCGGCATAAGATTGATTTTTTCCTCTCTCGAGAGAAAGAAAATGCCGTACCGCGTACGCGCTTTGACGGCATTCCATGTTGGATCGATCTAGTACAGATAATTCGCAGCATGGAATGAGATCTTACGAAGGTCGCGATGAAGGCCGACGCAGGCGGAAAATTCTCTCGCCTGGAGTTCATCGACGGTGGGGTTCCTAATCATCCCGGCGTACCCGCCGCGTTAATGATCTGTGGGAGCAATGGCCAGAGCGGACGGCCAATGAGCGGTGCTCCTGTCCCTTTCACGGCTTCTCCCCACGTTGTCAGTAAATCAATGCATTCGTCGGACAGGTCCAGATCCGACAAGTCAAGGGACGACCTCCAGTCCACCATTATGACTTTTAAATTCAATTGGGTCCCGCTTTCGCACGGACAAAAGATATTCCTTCCAACGTAAAATCCAGGCGTAATGCCCCCAAACAAATTCCAACCTTAAGATCAATTCTAATTTTATCCTCTCTCTTTTTCATCCCATAAAAAACTCTCAAAATTTGGTACCATCTCTCGGTTCTACCATAAACTTAATTTTTATCTCATAAAAAAACTACCGACTTTAGGTTGAGTGTTAATTCTATCTTAAACTTGTTCCATCTCATAAAAAACCATATTCACTTTATTCCTATATTAACCTTCATCAAATCTTTGTCCAAAATCATCATTGGTTATGTGATGTTTTTATGTCGTTACTCTAGTTTTTTTCTCAAATTTGAGTAAAAATTAGATCAATTACAATTGACCTTTTCTAATTATTCTTATTCTTAAGAGAGTATTCCTTCTATCTCACTCAAGATCTTCAATTTTGTGCTCAATCTCCAGTCTCTCATGCTTGGTCTATCTCTTGCAATTAGAGAGCTCATGCTCGAGATACTCCATTTGGGACACTCGAACAACCTACACTTAGAAGCTTTTTGTCTCTTGGTTGTTAAAAGAAATTTTTGTCTCTTGGTTGTTAAAAGAAATTTTGGATGGATGGTTAATAGGCAAAGGTTTGGGACTCAAGTAAAAATTTGTTATTTTTTAATGAGATACTAAAAGTTTAGGATAAAATTAGGACTAGAACTAAAGTTTGAGATTTTCTTATAGGACAAAAAAAGTATAGGATGAAATTTAAACTAGACCTAAAGGTGAGTGTTTTTTTAGGGCATCAGGCCCATAAATTGGAGACTCGCCCAGCTCGAGTAAACTACTAATATGCAGTTATGCACCATTAAGCCGATGAAGCTAAAGGCCTAAAGTCAACGTCTCTAATTGCTTAGCAAACAAAAATAATTTCTTCAGAAAATCCCCTGCTAGTATTTATGAAAAAAAAAAAAAAAACCATCTCCATCACATTTCTCAAAATTTGCTGAAAGAAATTAAGTGAGAAGATGAAATACACACATCGAGAGACGACCGAAATATTATCCAATTCATAGGGCTTATATGGTATTCTCACCAATAATAAAAATCCCATGAAAAATGATGCGATCCTTCCTAGCTTCGAGGTCAAAAGTGACGGCACTTGTCATATATCTTTCATGGTGCGCAAGCATCACTCAGAGGGACAGTAGGCCCCATCAGTGGAAGATCTTTTTGTTGCTTCCACGACTCATCAGGCAGCCCTTAGCTCGTGGCTTGCGAACAACCACCCTTCCACGTTTTCAAGGGATGAATGAAGGTGGAAAGAAGACACTCCGAAGTAACACGATCATCATTCGCACCCAGTTCAGCCCAAGTGTCAGTTCCATTTCCAAATTAAAAAAAATTGGGGAGAGAAATTCCAATACGGCACCAATCTTAAAAGGCACAGCATAGACAGACCCTCCAGCTCACAGAAAAGGCAAATAAAGCGTTGGCAGAGGCTTTGTATATTATTGTGTATCTTTCTCACGTCATAGGATCGCCATGATTAGGGGTGATTTCGGAGTTGGGATGTGTCATAAGCAATTGGAAGGTAAACTACGTATGTCAGGTGATTCAAAAATCTCCGGTTACTAATTAAAAGGAAGAATCAGATTTAGGGGGAAGCATCAAATATGTTCACAGAGCCTAATAGCCGGATGTATGTCCAACGCAGGTACAAGCTTAGGGTATTTATTTTAATACACAGAACTCGGAATGGCATCCAAAAGATAATACAACATTGGATTACCTGCACCAACCCATCACCTGGTCCTTCCTCTTCATGACACCGTTTCCCTCTCTCCACCAGATAAGAAGGACGCGCAGGAGAAAAAAGATAAATAAAAGTATACCAAAGAAGTGAAAGCATCAGATTTCTACACGCGTCTTGAACGAGACATGAGAGCAAGAAGAATCTTTCTCCTGGGTCCCTGCAAGTAAAGACACAAATAATGAGAACTAGGAGCTTATTGAGATGCAGTAGTGCATAAGCAGTTTAACTCTCCATGCTCGACACAGACATCTGCCATTCATTCCAGAGGCACCGCAAACAGAAGATAAATATATGGAATCATTCAGTTCTGGGATCATTGAGTTTATGCATGTGTTTTTTTCCTAATTAAGACCTGGCAGTATAATAACCACATCCAACCAAGTGACAACCGGAACAACTGGTTTTCAGCTCTCTTGATCACCAGGACACCCAGCAACATGGCTTATATGCGTACATAATGCTAAGAAAAACATGACAACAGAAACGATCACAAAGCCTTTGTTTTTTAGACCCTAATTGTCGGCATTTAGCCACCACCAATATAAGATCAAGACATGGCGACTTGCATTGCTAGACCTTGCATTGCTTAGTCTGTGGATCATCGACAAACTTACATATCTACGTTTTACAATCTAAGTCAAACATACCATCGGTATGCCCATCTCTTTGAGGTCATCGTCCCGCATCTGCTTCAGTACATCCATATCAATCTGCCATTCAAAACCACTTCCACGGTCAGGAGCTGTCCAGCATAATAGGTGCTTCTCTCATTGTCCAGATTACAATATTTCAGCTAAGGTAACAAAGTTTTGTTAGGTTATTTGCCAATAGCATATCCAGTTCAGCTAAGTCATGTAAACTTCACAGGGCACAATTTCTGGAACCAATTACATTATAAGCATTGTCTGCTATTGCATTGACATTGAAGAAGAAAAAAAATGGGAATAGACATCTCTTAACCGGACAAAAGAGATTGTACCTATGTGCAATGGGTTCGTATATGAGTGTCTACTGGCGGTCAAACCTCATTAATCAGGAAAATTAAATGTGGCTATAATAACAAATGGCTAGTGCGAATGACTGCTCTAGATTCACTTTTTACGCTACAACATGCAGCCACATAAGGCTTGACTAATAGCTATTTGTAACTGAAGAAAAGAAATAAATAAAGAAAAAAAAGCTACACATTACATGAGGCACGACTAGCAACAGCTTATTTTCTATGTTTATCTGACATAGGTCTAGTTGTTACGATAGCCCAGGAGAAACAGGAAAGCATCCTCCCTATGATTTTTACCAATATCAACTGAAAACCTTAGCCTGGTTGTTTCTTTTTCTAGCATCAGATTATTCAAGTCTGTTATAGCTTACACATAAATCATGGAAAAATCTGCACAGCCAGCGAACCAGCAAAAACGAATGGCATATTTTGACGTGTTTTCTCTAGTTTGCTGTGCACAAGATGCAAATTACTTACTTCCTCAGCCTGAAAAAGAATGGCATACTTTCCCAAGCCAAGAGAATTTAAGAAAGGCCCAATGGTAAGCGGTCCCTGTACCTGCATAAAGCCAATCAAACAAATGATAAGTGCATAGTGCCGAAAGGCATGATGCACCAAAGCGGGCAAAAAAGACTAGTGTCGAAGGGCATACTCTGACACAGGATACTTAATACGTTATAGCAAACATAACTAAACTTTTAAAGCTGCTAAAACTAAAAAACTGTCTCAAAGAAATGATATTGATCAAGGACTTAATGTCAGCTCCTCCACAAAAAACAATATGTTGTAGATATTTGGATTAAAACAAATAGCTTCTGACAAATGAATCGGGGTTTTCAAGATGGCAAGACATTACAAGATATCCCAATGTCAAAGTCTCATTGGCTGTTGTTATTTGATAATGTCGAAGGCCCTATTTCTACAAGTTCAGGTAGATTTCCACTTTTGGGTTGGAAATTGTTTCAGTTCTCATTGAGTTTATAGTGGTTGTGTTTGTGATACCTAGTTTGCAGATAGACATATAGGTATGTAAACTCCAAAGTCACTGACTAAATGTTGAAAACAATCTCAGCTAATCTCAGCTGCTCTGATTTGCAAGCATGTATGTGCTTATTAAAGAATACCATCTACCAAATACTCATCTCAGGGCTATGATAATAAAGCCTGAACGCACTGAAGCAGAATATGACAGCCCTATGATGCGGAACAGACAACTCAAGCACAAACAATTTAACTGTACCGCATAAAAACTTCTATGTGAGATGGCCCCACGTGGATGCAATCGTGGCAGAGACCTAGCAGAATCCAGAGGCAAAGGTGTTCTTGTCACAAAATGTGAAGAGTGTGGCCCTGCAACTGCATGATCATAGACATCTCTTGCAACCTGTGTAGGAACTCTTGGTGCATCAATTGGCCCATACGTGAGCAATTCTCGCTGGCCATTGATTGGCCTTGGTGGTGAAAGGCCCCTTGAAACCCTGAATATTCTATCTGGCGATCCATGTTGGAACCCATCATGAGTCCAAGAAGAATAAGACTTTCGCATTGAATTCAGCTCTAGTAAATCTTCAGCACTTCTTGTCGGTGGAATTCGCCTCAAAGGGCTATCAAGTTTTGGCTCAAGTGAATGTTGCACTGTATATGAGCTCATAGGAGAATGGACAGTCCTACGAATATTAACAGGGGCATTAATGTGATCTTGCTCTCTAACATTGCCACCAGCCTGCCTTGTCTTGTTCCTGTGCATGAGCTTGATGCGAAGGTCTCCAGCACCTTTGGTGTTAGTAGAGGTAGGACAGTCAGTACCAGAGAAAGGAAGACAAATTCATAAAGTTAACCTTCCAATTACTTATCCAGATCAAGAATGAGTAACATCGAGGCCTACCATTCAAGCTCTTAATATTGCTCTCGGCCCTCCGTCTGCAACATATCAAAGACTTACTTCAGATTAATTCCCTGCTCAGCTTTCCCAAGGAAACTAAATGTCCCTATCCCAGTTCTTAATTTTTTGCAGGGATCGAGATCCTCTTCACAAAAATGAAAAAATCATCGGCAGAGTAGATCTTTTCTCACATAAAAAAAGTTTATGACATGCAAATACGCCATAATGAAATGCAAAGAAGAGCAAACTGAAAGCAGCTTGTTTTATCAGCCTTGCCCTTACTGCTCACTTTTTCCACATTTTTTTTACCAACAAGGAAAATAAACCCACCATGGTGAAGCATCAACAAAGTACATTGAGGAGCTATCAATTAGTTCTCTAACTAATCAAATAGATATATCTCTCAATCGACCAATTAAATAAGACCTTAGGAAAGGAAAACCTAACATCCCCGTCATCATTGCTGAATTTCACATTAATGAACCCAAGCTTCGGCAAGGAACGAACGAATTGATAGGTAGATAGATAACTAACCTCTTGACACTTCCATGAAAATGACTGTCAGCTTTCCCTCCAAGTCTCTCCTTTATAGAGCGCTTGACACCAGATTTCGGAAGTGGCGCTGCTTGAGAATCATTCAATGCATTCCCAGCCCTCTTGACTACCTGACAAAAGGATCACACATATAAATTGGCAAGCCAATCGGTGCTGAACAATCCCTCGAGCTTCAAGTAACTACTAATCCGATCACCTCTATGCAGAAAAAAGACATTATCTATAGCCTAGTCAAAGCTGGTTGAGAGCAAGTATTATACAATGCACAATATCACTTCAGAAGAGGCACTCATGGCGTGCTTAAAACGCAAAGAACAAGCTCGTCAAACGATGGCAGAGCCTCCCTCGGGGTTCGACTGATCACGGAATCGAACCTATTTCTCCAGAAAAGCGGCACGCGTTATCCTCACGCCTAATTGTAACCGATCGAACAAAACCATATCGCCGCAGCCGAGACAGGTCCCGACAACGAAAACTTAAGCTACCGCGGAATCCCCGAACCAACAAGCCAAACAAGTCCAGCTGAAACAAACGCCAATTGATCCCGAGATCTCACGCGGAGGCGCCGAAACCAAAAAACGCATTGCGCGCACGGAGCTGAAGCGGGCACGTACCTGACCGGACCGACCGAGCGTGATCGTGACCTGAGGCCTCGACATATCTCCGACGCCCTCGAGCCGCGGAGCTCAGATCATCCGCGGCGCGGAGCCGTCGACCGACGAGGCCGCGCTCGATTCGCCGATCGGAACCCTAATTCGACGCGGCGGGGACGGCGGACGATCGAAGATCGGAGGAGCTCGGAATCGCGGAGGTTTTGGGGAGGAGGAGGAGGGGGAGTGAGGTTTTCTTGGAGGGCTTGCTGCTTCGCGTTGACTCGGAGACGACGACTTGACCACGAAGGCAGGGCAATTTAGTTATACTTGGAACGCGTCGGGAAGCAACGGTTCCACCACCACCACCCGCCGTGGGGTTGGGCCTGTCACGGTCCGGCCCGGTCGGCGGTCGTTAAAGAGAAACGTGGGCCCAAAAGCCCAGTACGGGTTACGTGGGTTTTCCATACGGACCCATAAGGCTCCCCCGAGTTTTGCCATACTCAAGTTCAGGCCCATAGCCGATTGCTACCTCAGCTTTTTAGGATCCGTTTAGTAACGCTTTTATTCTAAGAAACAATATAGTCTTTTTCTATTTCTATTCCTCGGAATAATTTCTTAATAAAAGAACACGTGTGACAACTAAACGCAATTTCTATTTTTAAAATGGAAAAAGAACATAAATGCATTTAATAAGATTTACAGAAATGTAGTATTTCTTTTAATTTTTTAAAGATTTTTTAAGATTTTTTTCTTTTTTCCTTTTCTTATTCTTCCTTGCTACCATTTGCCAACGTCACTGCTAACTGCCATCATCGATGGAGGCTGGATAATAGGGGGCAATGAGTAGCAAGGAAGAAGAAAATAAACGAAAAAATTATTTCTATAAATTACTCCCAAGAATAAGAAATTACTTTTTTACACTCTTGTTTTTATTCTAAATTTATTCCTCAGTCACTTTTCTATTCCGAGGAATAAAAAATTAGTTGACATTATCAAATGGATTTCTGTTCTTTTTTTATTCCGAGAAAAAAAAAGAATAGAAATTAGGAGAAATAAAAATGTTATCAAGTGGAGCCTTAAATAGGGAAAATAACACAAAAAGTTCATGAATTTGGCTCAATAAGAAATATGGTCAACGACTTTTAGCATAATATGCAATGTCATCCATTAATTTTTAAATTTATTCAATGCAATTCTCGAACTACTGGTATATGTTCAAACTAGTCCATTAATTACATGAGAATGTTTAACGTTGTTCTTATATTAATTCAAGTTTAGTGATAATATTAAATATTTTCATATGCTTTAGGGACCGGTTGAATATAAGTCAAAAGTTTAGAGACCATATTTAGATAAATTAAAAGTCTATGTATCATATTAGGCCAAAGTTCATGGACTATTTGTGTCATTTTCCTGTCAAAATACTGAAATACCAACATCAATAATTAAAACAATAAAAATGATGATTCCAATTTGAAGTACGATGAAAAATCTCCTCACGCGACTATAGGATTTGAGGCATGAAAAAAAAAATTTGAAAAAATATCCATCTCCGACCTAGACAAGAGCCAGTCCTAATTTTGTTGTTGCCTACATCGGGAGTTATGATTAATTGTCGTGAAGTCGAAATTCTATGTATAGATTAAACCATATGCAAATGATTGGGGGATTTATTTTTTGAAAAAAAATCTTCACCTGGGGGTGGAGCTAGACCTAAAGTGAGAGGCAAATGTATTATGCCTATAATTTTGGAAAACAAATTTCGAATCGTTTCATGATGTGTTAATGATATATGATGCAAGATTACATTACTCCAAATTCGATGGGATTTTCATCATGTACATGATTAGTGCAAAAATAATAAAGCAAAAGATTTTTTTCTTTCCATGAATAAATTGAATACAAGAAAGCATAAAGGTTTAAGTGAATTTATTGACAGAAACCCACTCAAACACTCAAAATGGGTCAAGAGCTTATGAGTGCGTTTGGTTCAACTTTGCCTAGCTTTTTTTTAACTGCTTCCAAAATCTTTGGCCCAAAGCTAGTAGGACTAGTTTTGGGCTTTCAGCATTCCGCCGAATGCTGAAATTATTTTTTCCCTTCTAAAATTATCCTCACTAATTCTTGATATTTCCGATTTTGCCCCTGAATATATATTTTTTTAATTGAAAAAGGAGGCAGCCCTTTGAAATGATGGAACCAAGTTATAAGCCCCTTAACTCATCTCATGTATTCATGTGGCGAATTCAATTCACTTCAAGCCATCATACACTTGTGTGGATCTACTGGGGGCTTTGCCATTGAGCAGTGGGCTTTTCACTGTCATTGGGAAGGCGTTCTAAAGTAGTTTTTTTTTTTTTAACTAATTTCAATCCCACTTAATGTTCAAACTTTGCTATTATCTTTAATCTTGACATGATAGATTACCAAGCTTGATATTGAGGGGTAAATCTATATCGAAAATATTTAAGGCGCCAATTCCTTTTCCTCAATTTTGCATTCATGGTTTATTTTATCTGTTACTTTTTTACTGGTAAGGTAACTCTTCTCTTGATCCACTTCTAATATAAAAAAAATTTAAGGCTTCCAAAAACAGAAATGTATTATCATTTGCAATTAGGGCATGTTACATGGCCCACATCAAACGAGAAGCACACGTTTGCTTTCCACAAAATGCAACTACCATTTAACCTAATTGAATTTTTAGAGTTTGCCATCTAACATCAAAATTATTCTGGAAGAAGAATATAAAGATAATCTGTGCTCTAAGTTCTTAAATGCGGTGTAAGATGATTGGGCATTTTTAAGTTCTAAATTTAGAACAATCCCTTTTTTTTTTTCAAGAAAGAAATTTTAATAATGATTGTCACAAGATGATTTGTTTTGATGGGAGGTGAAATAATATTTGAAACCTAATATTTCACCAAGATTTTTTGACTTGACTTTTCTTTTTTTCTTTTTTTTTGTAATACTTCCTAACTCTTTTAGAAATATATTAGCACAGGAAAAAAAATCTGATTTTTTGAGAGCTAACTAGTAGAATCGTCTAGTTTACTAGATTAGTTTTACAGAAAAGGATAGTAACATTCACTAAAAAGAACTCTCAAAGGGGGAAATGGTGGGAATATAACTCAACGAAAATTGCTCTCTTCACAATGAAAATATTCTATCTTAGGACAAATCATTACCGAATAAATTTCACACTACCGTCCAGCGCCTCTAGAAAAAAGACATGATTTTCACAAGCAATGTTTTGTTTTTGGTCGGTCACAAGCGGCGTTTCTTTTTTCTTTTTCTTTTTTTTTTTTGGGAAGAATGTCACAAGCAACGTTAGCAGGTGGGAAAAACCACAATTTATACATGTGCCTATCTACAAATCCATATGCCACAATCTCTCAATAGATCAATGCTTGCAAATGTCTTCTATACTATTAATGATGGATTCAAATAAGACTAAGTCTTTTCCTCAATTCGAGGGTCGATCAAGTCAAACGATACAGATGCTCCATATACTCTAAAAAAAAAAAATTTCGATATGCACAACTAGAGTAAATCTCAATCCTAAATTTCTGATAAAGTTGCAGGACTACGGTTCTCAACTCTTTCCGAAATTATTCTTCATGTATGTACTGATAAATCAACCTCATTACTTGTTTTCATGGACATAGGCAGCTGCAGCCCAGTCATTCAAGAGCAGCTGAAGATGAGCAGCTAATATCTCATCCTCATTTTCTTATGCGCATGCCAAGAGTAGCCATCAATCGCAGATCATTGGAAATCAAGGATGGAATGCGATCATTGTCACATACTCGACTGTTTCATGCTGCCCAGAAATGTAAGCTAACCCTAGTTCGATCTGTATTGAGATACATGTGGATAACTCATGTAGACATAAAGCTCAAACTCACCAAAATATCGGGAGCATGTTCGGCTAAATCTGACCGCACGCACGCACCAACATACACACACCCACAGACACACGGATTTAACTGCTCACATGATCCGTGTAGCAGTCAAAAACCCAGAACAGAAAAGAGATGGTTTCTCCAAAAATAATAGAAATGAAGCAAACTGTTTGGCGTATACCAGAAATGGCAAAGAAAAGCTTCTGAGAGATTTCTATAAACTTTTCTGCTTAAACTTAGCGAAAACAATCGGACCGAGACGCTTGATTCCCCGAGAACATACTACAGATCAGAGAGCAGCTTGCTACTTGACGATGGATCATCCTCTGCAGCAACAGATCTCTGTCTCTTTCTCTCTCTCAGCTTGGCATCACTTGCTAGGGTTTTCCCCGAGAGCTAGCATCATCTCCTTCCTCCTCCTCCTCCTCTTCTTCTTGCTTCGTCTGCTTGATCTCTCCTGATTTAAGTTGAGGGTTGTGCTTTGGGCGTGATGATGAAGAAGGAGGTTGATGGATGTAATGATGATGGTGGTGGAGAGTCAGAGGCATGGACGAGCGAGGCATGATGATGATTGCTTTGTTGGGTATTGCTGTTGTTGGGTTTATTCTCTCTCTGTCTCTCTCAAGCTTCGAGCAATAATAATTCAAGGTATTGCGTGCCCTAGAGAGAGAGATTATTAATTCATCACGAAACCCATGGTGGGTGGTAGCTTTTTCATGAGTTTTCAACTCTCTTTTTCTTTAAATAAATTTTTTTCTTGAGGACAAAAGGGGAGATGAACTCCCTTTTTTTTTTTTTCTGTGAAATGAGAAAAGATGAAAAGTCGAAATGGAGATAGTAATAGTACTTGCACGCTTGCTCCAACCACTTTCCATTGCTTTCCACGGTTGTGTTTACTGGGAAGGTCACTTTTTCCATGGTAAAAGTCTTTGCCAACATGCGCATTCTTCTCCCTCCACGCACAAAAAGACAGATCAATATATATGCAGTGTTGCACCGTTGAAAAGAGAAACTTGTAGGACTTAATTTGAACTTGTACGAATATTTAGTTGACATCAGTCCATCATGACACCCGACATGATTATCACTATATGTCTAATATCATACCGGGTGTTGAATAATCATACCGGATGTCATGATAAAGTGACGTAAAAATAAATACACGTCGGCCTCGAGTTATTGCGTAAAAGTGATCCTAGGAATTCATCTTTGGAAAAACATATAATTAGAGGGGTTATTATTTTCTTGTAATGCATAACATAAAAGGATACGGTCATCGTTGATAGACGTGTGATGTGTATATTTAGACATTAGTAGTATAATTGGATTTTTGTGTATGTTTTCATCCAAATCGCAAATCTGCAAGATTTTTGTTTGCTTTGTTGGAGAACTCATTTAAGTGGGAACATTTTGTCCATTTAGTACAGTAAAAGGCTGTTTGTGGCTATATCCGTGAAGGGTGAATATTGTATATGAAGCTTTATTGGGTTTAGTTAAAGAAGGAACTTTGGCAGACCAAGGACGAGGGCAAAGGGTATTAACTGAGCAAGATTAATATACAATAATGACAGAGAGGAATCATGGAACTCAGGAATGACAGTTGTCTGAGAGAGAGAGAGAGAGAGAGAGAGAGAGAGAGAGAGAGAGAGATTCCTAGAGTTGATAGCATATGAGGGACAAGAACAGCTTTGTCTCTCCGCTCCTAAAAATAATATAATGACCAGATGCTTTTCTCGCCGATAAGTTAACTCACTCTCTCTGTGTCTCTCTGTGAAAAGAATTAGAGTAAATCTTTTCCGGAATATACGGATCCTGAACTGATTCTTGATCATGTCTGCTGCGAAGATCATCGTTATGCAACTTGCCATGTTATCACCTGTTCTTTCACCTGTGGATCAAAGTCAAGAAGGATGTTTTCACGGCCATTTCTTCCTTCAGAACTGTTGCTATCATAAGGAAAGACAAAAGTTGACCTCGCCCACATGGCAAAAACACCTAGCTTAGTCACGATTGTTGAGTAACTTGCTGATGTATTCTTTCTTTTGTTCGCATGTCATCTAATAAATACTTAGGCGAGCATTGGGGCCAACCATATTCTACGTGGGTCCTTCATTTAACAAATGAGAACCTAAACAAGAACCTCTTTTCCTCTTTCCCTCTTCATTTTGTTTGGCTTTGTGTTAGACAAATTAATGTCACCATGCATAAAAGGAGAGAATATATGCTCTAAACATGCAAAACTATCTTTTATCATAACCTAGTTGTTCTCAATAAGTAATCTCATTAACAATTTCCTCTTAACCCATAATTTCCTTGATGGGTTAGTTTGCCTAAGCTATATATTCTTATGCTATATTGCTTTCAACCGAGGCACCGTTTTATTCCCTCTCTGTAGACATCTTGTTCTCCACTCTATAAATAGCTGTAAAACTAGGAATATACTGTGGATTTGGGACAAGATAATTTGTCCTCTTTTGGGGCCAGAGAGGATTAAATCAAATGATCATGCATCAAGACCATTGTCGAAGTGACTTTTAGGTTTGACCCTGATAAAAGCTGCATCATGCATCCGCAAGGGCCAGCCTTTCTTTTCACCCTCTCTCTCCCCCCTTCCTCAGTGAAAAAAAACTTTATGCGCGGGCAAAGGGACATGAAAAAGTGGGCCTCTTGACTTGCTAAAGAGAAAACGAAGTTCAAATTTTCCGGAGATTCAAATCCTTTTTAGCACCAAAACATAGTTCAACGTCCTATATCAAAAAGCTCCATGCAACCCTTTCTTACTATTCCTTTTTGTCACTTTTTGCTTTGCACATTTGATCCCTGTGGGTTCCTTATGTATGTGCATTTTTATATATACATATATTCCACGCATGCATTCTTCATCTCTCTTGATTAATCAAATTTACAAAGAAATCCATGTGGAGTAGCTATGTTATATATAGATATATTCATTTGGGGTGAGAAAAATTTCTATCTATCTATTCTTGAGATTATATGTATTGATTTTGGAATAATCAGAATTACAAGTTAAAAGGGTCGGATTGCAAATCGTCTTCTGTCCACGCATGTCCAAATAAAATTGATCATGTACAATATACCGTAGATTAAGATCCCAAAAGTGTCAAAAGTCTAAAGAGTTCTTAGAGGGTATTTTGGACCTTTCACAAAGTCTCTCTCTCTCTCTCTCTCTCTCTTTCTCGTGGTGTGACTCCTATGAAATGACAGAGAATAGAGAGGTACTGGAAATATTCCATAAGCTGCGAGTCGTTTTGGCTCCCTCCATTATATGTCCGTAATCATTACGAACTAGAAAGTAGAGGCATCGAAAAGTATCCCACGACAAGGCGCACAAAGTGACGCGGGGCCCCTCGCCGCCTGTTCGTCGAATCGGGTAGAAGAGCTCGTGGAAATAGATTGGAGAGGCAGACAGGGAAGGAATCTATGTCCCTGTAATTTCCGTGATTGATAAACGAGGAAGATTGTCTCAAATCACCGACGTAAAAGCTATAACTCTCTCGCTCCCATGCGGACATTGCTCGTCGGTATGCCATTGAGTTATCCCATCACTTCCCTTTTTCGTCGTTCTTGGGATCACAAGTGGAATGGTGTGAATGTGAATTCGAGATTCGCTTTCCGATAAACACGGCCCCGGTCGGATAATTATGATCTCGACATTGATCTAATCGTTCGGCTCGAGTAGCGTTTTAGCCTACCGCGGTACACAAGCAAGGGCAGTGCCATTGACCCTGCAAGAATATCGACAGACGACATCTGCTGTTAAGGATTGGGACGGTGATTGCGCACGAAGAGGGAGCGCATGATACGATCCTCTAAAAGGGGGATGATGCTGGAACTGGCAAAGTGCTCCTGGATGAAACGCGAGACGCGCAGCCATCTGGGTTCGTCGGGTTTATTTTCGGCTCTTTTTCGTTGTGGAATCGGGCGGAGTCCATACATTTCGATGAGCCCATGAGCAGAATCAGAGCGAAGTAGGCCAATCGTGGCCTGTACTGTACTTTAGTCTGGTCCAATAATCACCAAAAGCATCTGCTCCAGTTCCCTTCCAGATTTAGAGGCGCACGGGTCAGTGACTCCTCTAGTAAAACTATCCAAAAACGCCCTAAACTAACTCATTCAACTCTACACCTTTCGGTTATGTCAATTAGGTCATAAACTTTTTCATATTTTATTAATTAAATCCATCTGACCAATTTTGGCGTGAATATGTTAATATGGACATCGACCATTATAAGTGCACGATCGGCATTGACATGGACATTTTTTTAGTAATATTTAAATAAAATTTTGAATTTTGAATTTTTTTTTCTTGAGTGTTGGTGACCCTCACCCGACATTAGGAGTGGGCATCGCCGCCCTCATGGACTTTGGGCAAGGCAAGGCAATTCTTGCAAGTGGCCGTTGAGGGCGACCCTCATCCAGGCAAGGCCAACTCTTGCCTAATTGTGGTCGCTGAGGATGGCCCTCACCAGATTGGGTGTGGGTGAATTCGCCCAACCCTTTCCGGCCATTGTTTGTGGCCGACCATCATATAGAATGATCGGGTTGATTGGGTTGCCACGTCAGCATTTTTTTGGGTCAAAATTGGTTGGATAAACTCGATTGGCAAAACGTGATAAATTTAGAATTTAATTTGCACAATTGAAAGATTTCGGACAAAATTGGCCAAAGTGCAATAAGTTTATGATTTTTTGGACAATTTTCCCAATTTTTTTTCTAAAAACACCAAGAACCGATGGAAAGAGGTTAATCCATTTGAAAAAAGTGGGTGAACAAATCTAGTCAACGTAGGTCAAGCGATAATGCGCGAGTTTGAGTCATTACCATTTCATCCAACCGTTGGCGTACGAGCTCGTCGTCGTAGACATGTCTTGAGTTAGGAAGTCCCTCCATATGAAGTAATAAATGATGCACTAGCTAGTTACGGGCTCACCTATCAAATGACTTCAACCTATCACCTCGACTCCACATTGAATAGATTGCTTAGGGCCTGTTTGTTAAAAAGTGTTTCTGTTCCTTGAAACAAAAATTTCTGTTCTTTTATTTCGAAAAAAAAAAAAAACAAAAATGTGTTTGGTTTAACTTTTGTTCTCGGAAACGAAACAAAAAATAAAAAAATGTAACTTCTTGTTCTTGGAAACAATTCCAAGAAACAATTTTTCTCACTCTTCTTTTTTCTTCTTTTCTTTTCTTTCATTGTTCTTCCTTTTGGCTGGTCATCGGCCGATGAGAGCTGGTGACCTCGCCGGAGCATTGTCGGCCCTCAACGAGGCTCGGCCTCGCCAGATCTGGGCGAGCTCAGGTGACGCGAGCTCGAGCTCGCCTAGCCAAGGCGAGGCCGCCACAAAGGAGGAAGAAGGAAAAAAAAAGAAAAAAGAAAAAAGAAAAAAGGAAAAATATAATAAAAATATTGAAAAATTTAAAAAAACAACAAAATTATACAAGTTTACCAAATGCATTTCTATTCCCGGAATATAAGTTTTTGCATTTACCAAGCTCATTCTTATACTTAGAAATTGTTTTTGGAAACAGAAATAAATAAAAAAAAAAAAAAGCTATTTCTGTTCAAAAATTGTTCCTCGGAACAAAATGATTACGAAACGCGCCCTTAGGGTGTGTTTGTTTTGCAAAAAATGATTTTTAGGAAAACGTTTTCCTCATTTTCCAGCGTTTTGTTCATTTAGGAAAATGAGTCAACGGAAAATAGACGGAAAATGCTTTCCTTTTAAAGCTTAAATTCGGGAAAACGATTTTCCCTTTGAAAGAACCGGAAAAATTTTTCCAAAATATTTTAAGGTCATTGCTTAATAAAAATTTATTATTAAAAATAATTTATAATTAAAAATTTTGAATTTGTTATTATTCTATATTTTCTTTTCTTTTTTCTTTCTTGTTTTCTCTTTTCTTTTTTTGCCTGTGAACGTAAACCCTAACTCCTCCTCCCTCTCTCCTTCTCCTTCACCCTCTCCCTTTCGTTTTGACTTGCTCTTGTGACCGGAAATCATGTCCATTTTCAATATATATATATATATATATATATATATATGCATATGTGTATATGTATGTATGTATGTATGTATCAATTCTATATATATATATGTATGTATGTATGTATGTATGTATGAATTTAGGTTTCTTTTTCATTTTGTAGGTTCAAATTCTAGATTTACTAAATTGATTGAGAAAAATCCATTTATTAAGTAATATGGACTCAATAAATTAATTTGGAAGTAAGAGGCACACTATTGTCAATTGTTAGGTCAAATGTCATTCAATCATTTTTCAAATGCGATCCAAATACCAGAAAATATTTTCAGTCACATATCACCAAACAAATGAAAACTAACAATTTTCCTGAAAAATGGTTTTCCGGAAAACATTTTCCAAAACGTTTCATTTTTCGTGAAACAAACACACCCTTAGCCGACTCTTCTTTTCGCTCATTATAGAGTCTGAGCCGGTTCGATCAGGACTCCCAATGCACTTTCCCCATCATTTATTCTTCTCCTTTTATATGAACAAAGAATCTGCGGTATCCTACCACTAATCTAAAGTATACCAATCAAAAGCACCAATCATCATCACCCTATTTAGTATAGAAGTCAAAAATTGTCCCTGCGACAGAAGGATCACGAGAAACTTTCATTTGCCAAGATCTTTCCTTTTCGTGATGCGTTATTTAACTTCTGTTTTAGACACTTACGTCACGTGCCGATATCTTTTTGTTAGCTTACTGTGAGCACGTGGAAGTCTAAACTGAAGAATTTAACGTTGAGAACGATAGAAAGCACTTCCATCAAAATTCTATCCGCTTGATTACTAAAGTTCTTTTCGTTATATAATTAATAATCTCCTTACTGCCTAAGTTTACGAGTGGGATGTCATTGTGACGGCCGAAAGGGGGAAGATTCAAAAGCGAAGCGCAAGTGCGAATTGATCATATTATTGTATCGACGAGTTGGGCTATTTGATTAAAGCAGGAATTAAGAAAGCACGAGCACTCGGGAAGATGGAAGAAGTGACATGGAGTTTGGTATAAGCTATAGTCATTTAGAGGACCGAACAGTGATTGGTTTGCCCCTCGTGTCTCGTGGAAAGAGACAACTCCAACTAATCCCCGCGCAATCGATCAATGCTTTCCAGCACAATTTAATGGATATCACTGATCAAAGTCAAGTCAGCATGGCATCACATGCTAAGAGAAAACTACTCAAGCTTGTAAAGGATTCGGCTCATATCATACTTACCCCAGTCCAAAGGTTTTCATACTTTGCGGTCCAAAAATAAAGGTCACTCTTAATCTCATGATAAAACCCTCAATTTTGATGCAGCTAAGCTCATACCCCAATTATAGCATCTTCCACTCAAAGTAAACTTGAAGATCACGTGCACTACCATGCGGGTGGAGTTTTTTTCTTATGCGCAATATATCGACAGAGATTATTTGAGTCGAAGGTTTGAATATCAATATAAGTAGGAAAAACCTCAGGATTGGATTACAGTTTTGAGGAACCTAAGTCAGTCATACATAACACGACATGCAAGACCCCATTATTCCTTAAACCTCTATCGACACTATGGTTCGAATCGACCCACCACAAAATGGAACCACCACAACACAGAACAACCCCAAAAAACATCAATGGGAGCTCACATGTCACCAACCATATACATCAGAACCCCTCTAACCAAAGGCCCCCAAAAAGAAGAGGAGGAAGAGGAGGAACGCAAGGTAGAGATGAAAAAACCTAAGTGGGAACTCGATTTGCTCTTTACAAAAATGGAACGGTGACCCTCCACACCTTCAAGTCACAGTCCAAACTCCCACTATAAACCACAAAACAAGCATTGGACGAGCTGCCACAATCCACTGCTGCTGCCAAACACTTGACAGGTCCTTGATGACCGTTCAAAACCGATATGCAAGCGTAGTTCTTCTCAAACCCTCTCCAAATTCTTATGGTCTTGTCTGCGGAGCCACTGAACACCAGATCGGCCACGACCTTTAAGCACAGTATGGACTTGGAGTGGCCTAAAAGCACGCATAGGACCACCATCTGGTCGCCATCGTCTTCCCTCTCCCAAGCGATTATGGATCCGTCGCATGCACCGGAAAATAGGATCGACCCATCTGAGTTTAGCGCCAAAGCGTTGACCCCAGAATTGTGCCCTTCCAACGTGGCGACTAGGGAGTGGTTCCTGTCGCCTTCGACCTTCTTCCACACCTGATGCCATCAAATTGATTAGATATATAAACAGCAAAGAGATTTAAACTAAATTACCCAGAAAAAGTAATTGAGTGAGGTCATTTTCCTGGTGTCCCACTTGCTTGCTATTGATACTTTGTGATGATAATGGTGAAAAGATGCAATCTTCGATTTCCAAGTAGTAAGAAAAATATCATTTCTGGACTCCAAAAATTAATGTTTTTGTACCCGATGTCAGACAGCTGTCCAGATTTTTTTTTCTACAATTGACTTCAAGGCACATGTACTTTCTTAACTTTCCACGAGTACCGTTCATTTGCAGAGTACAGACCCATTTAAAGAAAATGGCTCTTATATTAAAACAAAAAGAGAAGGTTGTCGATGCCAAGGGACCAAGTTCGGACAGTCTTTCGATTTCACTTATACTTAGGTATGATTAGGCACGGGATGATTGAGTTGAGGCCACAAAACCGAATTCTTATCCAAGTTGGCGTTGAATTTTGGGGAGAGTCTAGTTGACTCGCAAGCACCACAACCTCGCAGTTTGCAAATATCTTACAAACTACGAGGTCTTGATGTCGGGTTTAGGAGAAAGATATTGTGAAACAGAAATACTTCGGAGATTCATCAAGAGTACATTTTTAAAGGATTCTATTAAACGACCGCTTAATAAGCAATCAAAAGAAACAGGAGTTACGATATCAAGTGCACTAACTTTCCCCGACGCAGCCATTGCTTTCGAATCGAACTTTTTCTTTGTTAAATATGCATTTGAGAAAGTCCGAGACAAAGCTGTGATCCATTTTTTGAACAGTATTATTTCGCCATCTGATTCTGGTAGAATGAGTTTGAAACATGACTTGGCGTGTTTGGCTATGAGATGTATAGCAAACAACGTTTACCGTTTGAATAATGGGTGTCGTAATGATGGATAATACTTCGCACAGTCTAAAGACTCACCTTGATTTTCCTGTCAGCTGATCCGGTGTAGACCCGGCCGTCGGGAGATGATGCGACGGCATTGATCGCATCGTCGTGTGCGTGTCCGACCGACTCCAAGCACCTGAAGTCCGACGTCTGCCATATCTTCATCGACCGGTCCCACGACACTGAGTACAGGAGCGATGCGTCCCTCGATAACGCGAGCCCTGAGACGACGTCGGCGTGGCTCACCCACACACACCTCTTGTGCCTCCGGACCTGGACCTGCTTCTCCGGCGCCAGGAGCCCCAGCGCCCGGTCGCCCAGTGTCGGCATCGTCGCCAAGCGGGAATACTTCTGTTGGTTCGGATGATTCAGGTTCAGGTCTTGACTTCGGATCCTCCAGGCCCGGATCTTGTGGTCCTGGTGGGCGCTGAAGAGCTTGTCGGAGGCGACCACCAGCGACTTCACCGTGCCTGCGCACGCGGCCACCACCCCCACCGCGCCGTCCCCGCCGCTTGGCGCCTCGTCGGGGTTCATCAAGGTGCCGCGTTCCCACGACAGGATGTCCTTGTCGGAGGAGCCGGCGAGGAGGAACTTCCCAGCCACAGCGAGGGAGGAGACGTAGGAGTTGTCGTGTCGGCCTCTGATGGTGGTGACGAGGCTGTGGTGGTGGAGGTGGCCGTCGAGGTCTGTTGGGCACGATTGTGAAAGCGACGGCAATGGAAATGGCTCTGTTTGGTCTTCTCTGCATGGTTTTGGATCATTTCTGAATGAGTGGTGGCGGTCGTCATCATCTTCTAGGAGCGACGGCATCTTGAGAGAGAGAGAGAGAGAGAGAGAGAGAGAGAAGGAGTGGCGATGGAAACGTTGGATTGGTAGGGCTTGGAGAGAGAGGCCAAGTTGCGTTTGTATTTATACGTGAAGGTTCGAGGAAGAAGAAAGCTTTTTCCGAGGGAAAAGACACCAAACGCCAATCCACTTTGGGAAAATTACATTATTCTTTCTATTTAGTCTGTGACTGTATAGACTCTGCATTCTTTCTATTTAGTCGGTCGGTTCATGCACAAGATTCCTACGGCAGTCGCACGCCAATGTTTTGAAACTGGCGGGTTCGATATGGAATCGGAGTGTGATCTGGTTTTATTAGAATGGGCCATGTTTTCAAGATTCCTTGAACTTAATCCAATGAATGTTGAACTTGCACCAGCAAGGATTCGAACCTTTGTTCACTTGAGAAGAACTTCGAGCTTTTGCCACTGCCCCGCCCATGGGCGGTTCGTCAACTGATAAAGTGTATAACAGTGGGTCAGGCAGTTCAACCGGTGGACCAGAGAATCGCCAAGCGCAGCGGTCTAGGGTTTGAAAATATCATCCCACCGAGATCAATTGGGTTCCCACGAATTGAAAGAATTTTTGTTTCTAGATTTCGAGCGCTAGGGACTTGGCTTTGCCTGCCAAGGTCTCGATTTTTTTATTAAATCTTTCCATTGCCAATTGAAAAGTTTAATCACGTTTTGCCAATTGAGTTTATCCTGTCAATTTTAACTGGAAATCAATGACTTGAAAACTGATAGTGTCATATAGGACGGCTGAGACTGATGTAGATAACTTTGTATAACTTTTTAAAATAATTGAATTTTTAATGAATTTCCTTTTTCCTTTTTCTTTTTTCCTATAAAGTCGGGCAAGGTTGACCACAGGCAAGGCCCAACAATCCTCGTTGACCATTGGGCGACGGTTAGTTGAGCCTTGCCTATGAGTTGGCCAGCAATCCACATTGAACTTAGAAGAAAAAAAAATTATAAAATTATCCACATTAGTGTTAATCGTGCCATGTTAGGACGGTGGACGTCTAAGGTAGCGATTTCCCGTTAAAATTGGTCGGATGAACTTAATTGAGAAAATATAAAATTATTTAGAACTCAATTGATAGAGTCGAAAGATTTAGGACTGAATCGATTGAAAAGCAATAAATATAAGACTTTTCGGATGATTTTTCCATACCCTTCAAAGTGTTCTCGAGATCAAAAATCTCTTTTGCGAACTTGGTTTGATTTCGCTTTCACGGCGCGAGCTTTAGTCCTCAAACGTGGCTAGCAAGGCTGACCCACAAGACGTCACGAAACATGACCACACTTCAAAATGGGAAAAATGCATTTGATGAAGAGATCCAATCGAATCCTAGACGGTTGGTGCGGAGGGGCAGGGTTGCCTTGGCCATTAGCGTCCATCACGTACGCACCATCGACCTATCAAAGCAGGACGCGATGACCCTCTTCTGGATGTTACAGGCACCAAATTTGACGCAGGTTTAACCTCGAGTCCCAAGAAGTCATCCGGGGAAAACGAATGCGTTTGATTTACATCCCACGACTTTTTTGAATCAGTGAGTAGGCGCAGTTGATAAGGCGGCTGAAATTCAAAGTACAACCAAAGAAGCATAAGATCTTGAGTTGGATTTTATTAAAGTTGTCGGACCGATACTTAATTTATAAGTGTGTGGAAAATTTTCATATTTTGAACTAATTTTTGGAGTGAAAGAAGTAAAAAATTACCCAATATTTAATTAAAGCTTGATTATCAACAAGTCTGAACTCAAAAAAAGTCATGCGGGAAAATTAGAAGGATCGGTTAAAAGGATCGTTTAAGTTCTAGCTTGTCCTTTTGTGCTGGCCATGCAACCCGATAACTATGATTGAATCAAATTCATTAGCCTCAGTCGACACCATGTGGCGGCATTGCTGCATTTACCCTGCAATTAAAGCATGATACATGTACATATACTCAAACCGTGGAACCATCTTCTCTAGCTAAAGAAGGGGAGAGAGGCACAGGAAGCCAAAAAGCAAGAGAGGAGAAAGTGAAATTTCAAGGTTGTCAATGCCGGAAAGAGTTTGCTTTCTCGGAGATAAAAAGAGTACATGGGGACATCCTTGGACTTCAGCGACAAGAGTACCGGTAAAAAGTGCGATGCTGCTTTTGGCCTACCTAAAGCATATGATATATTGAAAAAAGAAAGTGTAAAAAAAGCCTAAGCCACTCCTCATTTTTCCACTTTCCAATGAAGTCGGGACCAGACTATGGTTTGGTGCAGGCCCACCTCGAGGATAATGTTTGTTGTTGTGATAAAAAAATGAATAGAAAATATTCTTATGGAGATATGATTGTGACTGTGATCAGTGATACGCATTCTTGAGTCCTGCTTCTTGGTCCATTTCCACAGTGTCGTAATCGCCTCCCTCAAAATCAATCGATTGAAACCTTATCAAAATCAACTACTCCCTCCCTCCCTCTCCCTTTCCTTCTCCTTCTCCAATATCAATTTCGACCCAACCTCTTGCATTTCGCAGCCAGCTTTGGCTTGTTACATAACAGGGTTCTTGTAATCATATTGAAGATTAGATCGGACTGTTGTACAATCGAGCAATTGACAAATTGATCGGAACCATCCGAGACCGGATTGAACTAAACCAGAGAAGTAGGAGGATTGTGCTATTAGAAGCGGAATCGATACTGAATTGGATCGACTGAAGCAGCATCGCCCTCAAAACGTCGAGAAACAGTAGGATTGGCATCAAATCCCACCCTAGAAGAAAGCACTAGCAAGTTCCCTGTTCGATTCTCCATCATTTGTATCAACTTATAGGGGTCTACACAAACTTTTTACCTAAAATTTGTACGTATCCGTTCGTGTTTGCGTTCTTTTCGCTCGCGAGGTCCACGCATCGTCCTAGTACCTGAAGAGCCTAACCTGCACCGAAAGCTTGGGCTCCGTAGGACCGTAGATTAGGTGGAATCGCAAGGCCCACGTGGGTTTTAGGCCTCCTTTTTAACTAACTGCCTCACCCCGTTCTTCAACTTTTCCGACCTAGTTTCGCTCTGATCTTTTCCTAGGTTGCAAGGACATTCATCTGTACGAGGATTTCGTACTTCATGCTATCAGCTTAGCAACATGTTGAAGTGGCCGTGATTCGCCTCTCGACATTTGCAAATGGTCAGAACTATTTAAGAGACGTACGATGGCATTATAACAAGATTTTCATCCGACGATGATAGCATAATTCACTTGGTTACAGATTTTAAATGATTTCGGATGCAAGTAGAGGCCAGAGATCAGTGAATCCCGTCAAGTTTCATACACCAAACGCCTATAAAAACGCCAATTTATTATGGCGACACATCCTCTCTCTCTATAAGCTCAGTATATACGAGTGTTATTTCCATGACTAGAATATCGTATCATTACTTGCTTCAATTATTCATGCTATGGAAGTGGGAGCCTTGACTCCATTCCTATGAGCTTTTGAGGATCGACAGAAATTGTTGGAATTATGTGAAAGAGTCTTGAAAGGCAAGATGCGTGTCAGTTTCATCCGACCAAGAGAAGTGGCACCATGTTTGCCTCTTGGCTTCTATCAAGTTATTGATTCCTTTCACACAACAATTTGCTTCTCTTATCAATTAATCTCTCTCTCTCTCCACACACAGTGTCATGCATGAATATGATAAGTTTTGTTTTGAGGGATAGTATCGACTTCAAAGGAAAGGAAAGTGAAAAAAAAGATTAGACGAACGCTATAATTTATTATCCAGTATGACCAATCCAGAGCGATCACATCCATTTTCTCATCAACAAATTCCTCTTTTTGGCAAGTTGCATTATTCAAGGATTTAGGTAAATAACAGGAAAATTATTCAAAAAATTATAAACCTATTATACAGCAGTCAATTCAATCATAAACCTTTTAACAATTTGTCAATTTAGTCATAAATATTTCAATTATGTCAATTGAGACCTAAACCTTTATGAATTTATCAATTTAATTCTAAACATTTTAACAAATTATCAATGTAGTTTTTTTGGCTAATTTTGTCTAGAAATCGTTGACATTGTGGTTTTGCTAGCATCAGTTATCCTATTTGTAATGACTAGTGCTAACGTGAACAATTTTATAATTTTTCTAAGTTTTTATTTTTCTTTTCTTTTCTTTCTTTTATTTACAAGGTCGACAACCTTTGTCGGCAACTAGGCAAGGGTCGAGATGACCTCACTTTGGCTTTTAGTCAATGCAAGCTTCACAGCCCTCACTTTTGGGCTAGTGGGGGTCATTGGCCCTTGCCCAGTGGCTAGCAAAGGTCATTGGCCATGTGAAGAAAAGAAAAGAAAAGAAAAAACAAAATAAAATGATAAAATAATAAAAAATTGAAAATTTTAAAATATTAAAAATCGCCAACATTAGCATCAGTTACACCATATAAGAGGATCGACATTGACTAAACTGCCACATCAGAACTGACCAAAAAAAAAAACTGCCACATCAGCGATTTCCGACCAAAATTAGTTGGAAGGGTTGCATTGGTAATTCGTTGAAAGGTCTAGTACTAAATTAACAAATCTTTAAAAGATTTAGGGCTTAAGCAGCACAATTAAAAAGTATGTGATTGAACTGACAATATGCCAAAAGATTTAATATTAAATTGACACAATTCAAAAAATTAAAATTAAATTGAAATAATTTAAAGATTCAAACTTAAAACGTTTGCTATATAATAAGTTTATGATTTTTTTTAAAGATATTTTTGCCCCGCGAGTAACCCTTTATCCGATCAAAAGGTGCATTTGGATAGGCCTCTCACTGTCGCTAACAATGGCAAAACCGAATCAGTTTTGCTGTTTTTCCATGTCAGCTGGGATCTCCGGCACACACGATGATGATGCGTAGGTTGAAGAAACAAGTAATTCCAATTCAATCAATGAAGCGAAGGAAAAAAGGAAAGAAAAAGAAAAATCTTACCAAAGCCATATTCAAGATCATGTTTCGGGATTGGCTATTCCACCGGAACAAGGGTTTTGATTGTAGTCCTTGACCCGAAATTGATAAAAGGAAAGAGGAGCGTCTTTTCATCATGATGCCGAATCTAACTTTAACTTATTATCGACAGTGTATCTCTCTGTGATATACTCAAACATCTTTCATTTTAAGTATTTTTTGGTTTCTTGGTTTGTCGATGCATTGTGTCGCCGGCGGGAGATAATATAGTTCTGTTTTCACTAGCATCGTGATGAGTCATCGACGCTTTTCACCCTTTTTCCTTACGAAAAAAGAAAAAAGAAAAACAAAAAGAGTTTTCGAATGAGTGTGTGGGCCCTGTGGGGTGGCGATTTCACAAGTAGACTCGAATGAATTTACGGAAGTGGAAGTTCGCATTGGGCCATTGGCCCCGAAAAACGAATCCATGGAAGCCCTTTTCTGTCATTTCACTTGTACATCTACGTGGTTTTACGGGAGCCCACGCATACTGCATCGGGAGCCCAAAACGCTTGCTTCGGCCCAGATTGACGGCTCCTCGCTAATCCACCCCCCCCTCCAACAATCACAACAGCATAAGTCCCCCAAATTTTTTTCTTTGTAGAAAGAAAATTATATTCATCGCTGAAAAAAAGCACATAAGAAGTACGTAATTTTCGCGACAAAGCAAACTGAAACAGAGCAAAAAAATATTGAAGAGCAAAGCCATATCTAGAAAACAAGGAGGATCAATGGAGTACTGGCAAAGTAAAGCATACACATGTTTCACAAAAATGGATCTATCAATAAAAAAAATCAACGGCTAATCACTAAATCTCGTGTCTTTATCAGTGATGAGCACACATCGAAAATTTCTCTTCCAATAACCACAACGTTGCTAGTTGGCATTGCATGCGTAAATTCAGGTTCCTCCACACCATCGCCATATGAAAACAACCAAAATAGATTGAATAAACACAATTTTAACATTTAGAGGAGTAAATTTTCATGATTCAACAAGACATCGAAGCTCATGCAATCATCATTCAAGCTGGAGGTAGAAAACCTGTATAAGGTATCGAATTCCCAAGAGCATATTTATTAAACCTGTATAAGGTATCGAATTCCCAAGAGCATATTTATTAAACTTCTAGATGTAGATCGAGAAAGGATAACATCCAAATCTAGAATTAGATTGAGAGAGTTCAAACTCTCAAATCAAGCATTAGACCATGAGAAGAGAGCTCACACATCTAAATTGGGAGAGAAGAAATAGCACAAAAACAACAATCAAACGTACACATAACAAGAAAAGAGGAAGGGGAGAGTCAGACTAGCTCAAACCCTCTCTGTTGGCTGAAGGTTGAAGAAGACTTTTGAGATAAAAGAGAGTGAGGGAAAAAGAGAAGACCTTTCAACTCTGAATTGTTTCCTTTCTTGCAAAGTCTAAGTCCCTCGAATTCAGAAGGAAGTATTTTCTGCATCAATTGTACCATATGAAACGACACATGGAATTCGACAAAGAAAAACATCATGTGGATAAGTCAAAATCCCAATGCACAAATAGGTGAAACATTCTTACGCATAACTAAAGTGTGCAATTTACTCGATACAAGACAGTCGAAGTCCTCGTCGTCCCATAGATCTCAATCTAGTAATGACACTTAGAATCACACCGTTGCTGCTACCTTTCAAGTACGCCTTCTATGCTCGGTTTGTTGGTTTTTGGTTTTTCCAACTCGATTCCAAAAGGTTTTGAAATACTTTCTACTCTTCTGATTTTTTGAGTGTGCTGGTTCAATTGAAATACTTTCTACTCTTCTAATTTTTCTGAGTGTGCTGGTTCAATTAAACGGTTCGACTAAGTCCTGTTTACATAGTGCTAATCCAAACAGGCTTGAGGTGTTGTATCTTGGGAGGCATAGTTTGTGAATCTGCAGAGCACCATTAGCAAGAACTAATCGCCTTAAGGAGATTCGGTTATCCATACCTCACATCCAATTTTATGATATATCTTATTTTCTTCTTCTCCAAGATTTGTAAAAAGAACGAAATTATAAAGTTGTTATCGTCTTCTTTACATTTATGTTCTCATTACAACAAACGGTGTGTATTCTCTGGATTAATTTCCAATGCGCACTAATGTGCACTTACAACATCTCCCGTTCGGGCAATAGGGAGGAGTATTTTCGCAATTTGGGCAATTTGAGGTATTACTTGTGAACGTGAATTGCTTAATAGTGCTTCATCGCTACCCGAGACACGCCATCTGATGGCCAAGCTTGAGGGGGCTCATATCTTCTGATTTCATACAAGACTCACTCAAAATTGACGGAAAGGTTATATCGTGAAGCCAATGCGAGTGTTGTCCGGTTAAGCCACCGTTAACCGATGTAACACTGTTCTCAAACATTGACCCGATCGGACATCTGAAGAGCTTCAGCCAGGTCAGGTCATTGAATTAAAAAATGGATTGGCTGAACAAGGAAATTTACATAAATCACAGGATCAAAGTCACAGATGAAACTCCAACTAATACATATGCACGGATGAAGTCCAATCTCCAAAACTCAAACTCAATATACCTCTGAGTACATACGAAATGAAATAATCCAACACGAATCATGAAACCCTAGAAAGGGTACGCAGGATCGATCGATCGATCGATCCTTATTAAGAAAAGAAGGAAAAAAACCAATGATCAGAAGGAATCACGAACGATACAAAAATCCGGGGCGGCCGGCCATAAGCCCTAGTGCTTCCGGGTGGTCTGCTGATACTTGTCTTTGATCCACCGGAACCCGACGGCGGTCCCTTCCTTGACCTTCTGCACGCCGTGCGACGCCGCCGTCTTGGTCTTCACGAGGCCATCTCCGACCTTCTGCTTGTACCGATCGGACCTGGTGGATCCGCCGAGCCTCTTGGACGCGTGCCCCGGGGTCGAATCCGGCTCCGGGGTGTGGTCCCACTGATCTGCCCACGTCGAGGATTCGTGGTTCGCCGCCATGTTCACCAGATCTCGATGCCGAAAGAACGAAAGAAAATTTCCAAGAGAGAGAGAGAAAGAGAGAGAGAGAGGGGAAGGCGGTGGAGATGGCCAATGTAGAAAAGTTTCCGGACCCGAAATGAGCGCTGGAGATTGCGTTCGTTCGTTCGTGTCACAGCTCGATCTCGATATATATGCAGCAGGTGAACGGCCGCAGCGTCGGACGCGCGCGTCGTTCGACTTCGCGGTTCGCGTTTTCCGTAATGGGTGGGCCCAACAATCTAGAAGCGATGGCCCAATTGGATCTTGACACGCAGTCGTCCGGGGATGAGGGCGAATAAAAGTCAGAATTTGCTACCGGGTGAAAAGACGATAACACCCTTCCCTTCCGTTCGGTGTCAACGCGCCCGACTGCGCTGGATCCGTTCTCGGCTTTCTGGATGTATCTAGAAAATATTGACCCGAAACGTTTCAGCTGTAAGCAATTGCGCTCGCATCGATGTGAATGCGGTATTTCTGTTGTTAAATACCTAAACATGGTTTGCATTGTCCAAAGCATATCTTTACGTGTTTACATATGATAACTCATGCTCTTATCTCTTGAATTTATCGTGTTTTTGTGATACCGTTTAACATGTTGTATTTGGGCTTTTAAATGTGTATTATTTGTCATATATCGATATCGTGTTAATGATTTTTTGACAATTAGATTCTGGAAACTTAATTAGGTGCTCTTGGATTATGCTCATTTCCTTGCAAATAAAATGATACGTGAAAGGTTGAAGATATTCTATCCCACAATTGGCCATGTCCTTGACCTTTGAAAGCGATTGCCTCCTAGTCTTTATATGACATCAACCCAATACCTCTTATGCTTTTTGATCTATAGGATTCATTCAATGGCAAGTGAATCTATATTTACAAGAGAGGAAGGCGTATGTATTGGCAGTATGTAATAGTTACTCCTCACATATCTAGTTCGGTAGACAAGTAAAAGAGTCTGAGCGATTTTGTGTTTATTTTGATGACAATGAGGCATAATAGTTTTGAGCGATTTTGTGTTGTATTCGATCTCAATGAACGCAGTAATATAGCTATCTCTTGATTTTTGAAAGGGACCGAGGTCCTTAAAAAAATTCATCGCTAGGTGCAGGTTATGTCCCCTGTTGACTTGCCATCCAAATCGGCATTAGTTATTCAACTCGGCATCCATGTGTATTTGCTGACATGGAATTTAGATGTCACGTTGGACAACATAAAAATAAAATAAAAAATGAGAGAGATGCGGCCATGGCCGCTTGAGCTTCACGCTTCAGGCTAATAGCGTCCATGGCCATGCGCTGTTTGTGTGAGATTTTGTGAGACCACTGTCAACTGTTCTAAAAGCTTAAGCTGTTAGATAAATGCGTGGTTTATTATTTAAATGTTCTAACACTCCCCCTCACACTTAGTCTGGTCTTTTTGCCTAGTACTAAGTGTGGAAATTTAATTGAGGAGGCAAATAGGGGCCTTGAAGATTCAAACTCAGAACCTCCTAGCTCTTATACCATGTGAGATTTTGTAGGACTACTGCTAACTGTTCTAAAAGTTTAAGCTGTTAGATGAATGCGTGGTTTATTAATTTAATATTCTAACAGCCATGGCCACCGCAAACTTCAAACTATTTTTGGGTTCTGTTTTCAATTACCTCAAGACTGTATCTACTCGCATGCTCTGTTGAGTCATCGCATAGAACATTCATCCTCCAAGGTCACCGTCGACAAGGGGAAAGTTGAGCACGGGGAGCTCGATTCGGATCTAGGGTTCAACTTGGCCTTGAGGGAATCCGGAACTGAGGTCTAGACCAAGCTATTATGTGGGAAGTCAACAACCGCCGTTGGCCCTAGATCGAGAGTTGCAGAAGTTGGGAGTTGGAAAAGGGGATAGTACGGCTGATCGGGCTCGTTCGAGACTGTCAATGGTTTCCCTCGAGCTTGGACGGTGGGCTAGGGTTGTCGGCAGCATCGTAGGCAAGAGACGGTAGAGGCGGCAATGTCGTGAGGGCAACAGCTAGCGGAGGAGTGAGACTAGACAAGAGGGAGGAGGTGAATAGTACACAATGAATAGTCGGCAAACTTCTCTCTCTCTTTTTTTTTTTTTTCGTATTATGTTATCCGACTTAACACCTAAGTTTCATGTTGGCAAGTATGCATGGATGCCATGTTGAATAACTAATGTCTACTTGGAATACATGTAAACAGGAGATAGATTTTGAACTGAAGTCACAGTTTGAGGATTTTTTTTAGATAAAAAAATATTTGGGTTAGAATTAGGATTTCGTGTGGTCGAAGAGTCAACTATCGAATCCTTCTAGAATTGGTACATACAAGTGACGGGAACTTCTTGCTCTAGATTCATTCATGTACGAGATCTGCGCTCCAAATTCCGAGGCCCATGAACCTTGAAGAACAATCAACGACCGAACACGATTGTTTGACTGAGATCCCCGGCCGGACTCCCGTCGGCTCGGCCCACGGGCCTTATTTAGAAGCGCGCGACCAGCCCAGCCCAGCCGAGCTTTAGTCCCATAACCGATCCTGGGAGTAGCTTTTGAGTTTGCATCAAGATGTGAAGCATCGCCCTCCAATGTGAACAGCTACCAACATCACAATTGACCGCGGGTAAATTCAGCGCTCAAAAAGGCGGAATTTCTTTTACACATGGAAAAGGAACTCGGCCGATTTTCGGATCTAGAACGCCTCTCGGTTCTAGGTTTCCGGAGCTAAGAATCATTGGTTCGATCCTTAATTCTAGATCGTAGACGTTTGACCTACTTGAATTCGATTGCTAGTGAGATCTAATCCACTCGTAAAATTAATTAGGAGATCTCCTGACTGAGGTGAAGAAATCATCATCATAATAAAAAAACGATTTTTATACTAGAGTCATGATTTGGATATAAACGTATCCCTTCTATACATTTTACTTTGACTAGGAGTAGCATGGATAATCGATCCCCCTTCTCTTTCCAAAATTCAATTTATTGAGATCACATTGTTTTTAATACACGATGAATAATTTTTTCAAGAGGTGAAAAAAGCGTGAATCATTCTCATTGTCCATACACCATTTTCTTATAACTCGGTAAGTCTTTCAATTGGCTTAGAAAATAAAGTTTTGTATAATTCGAAAATCGTACTCATATGTTCTTTTGGAAAATAAATTTTACCATCCCGTCTTTTTTCTCTCTCTATCCTCGAAAATCACACAAGCTCGTAAGTTGTTTTCTAATAAGATTTTATCGACGAGCGATTCAAGAACACTTGCTAAGAACCTAATGCTATATTAAGGAGATCGTGGAAAAACAAAGGAATGAAAATTCGGAGTCGAAAATTTCCAAAAAATCCAAGGTTTTCATGGGGGCGAAAAGAGCCAGGAGAATTCAAAACCGCAAGTATTTTCCTCCCATTTCCTTCTTGAAGATCATTGGACATTAAAAAATATTTATTTTTCTTTTCAGCACGCCATGAGTAAAAAGTGCAAATTCGAAAACATAATCAGATAAATCCTTTTTTTTTTTTTTTTGCTAAAATAATCCAATAAATCCCGATCAAGTGCCCTACGTGTACTTCTTTTCAGACAAATTATTAGATATCATTCTCTACACCAATAATTCTCGGTCTCCATCAATAATTTCGCGATTAAAAAAAACAAAAAAGTACGGACCCCGTCGCAGGCCGCGCGACTCTCTATCAACTCAATCATCATTCATCGGCACCGGAAAACACCCTCCCAAAAAAAAAAAAAAAAAAGTAAAAAGGAAAAACAGAGAAGCAGGAGGAAGAGGACGAGGAGGAAAAAGCTAAAAACGACAAAGGAGGAGGGAAACTTCGCTGCATGCACGGCGGAGGAGGCGCTCCGCACCGTAAAAAAAACTCAGAACCACTCGCTCCTCCGGATCACGATTCCAACGTTCCCCCCAATCCTCTGCCTGTACTCTCCTTTCGACGAACCTGCGCGAGGCGTGCTGGCAATTTTGGAGTGGAGTGAGTGACTGACGCGACGAGAATCGACCTGCGCGGTCGATTCGCGCATTCATTCATCCGCTCCGGTTCCTCTCCTCTCCAGTCCCGCCGCCTCTCCATTTCGCGGTTCCAGGCTTGCTCGAGATCCGGATCTAGTTCGGTCCGTCTCCCCCCCACCCCGAGGATGGGAAGCGCCGAGGAGAGAGTGGTCGCCGTCATCATGGTCGGCGGCCCCACCAAAGGTACAGCCCCGGGGGAGGCTCCCCTCCCGATTCGGCTTCTCGGGGCCTCCGAATGCGTTTTGCCGGATCAGGATGGCAGTACCTGTCTGCATGCGTGTTTGTGTCTTGTAGGAATGTCGGTCTAATTCTGGTTCAGGCACTGATATTGTTGTTGCGGTTATGTTAATTGCCTCGAACCGGATGGAAGTACCTGTTCGTGTGTTCTCCAATCATGGATGTCGAGCTTTGAGTGATGAATTGAATGCGGGCGTTCTAATGTGGAGGAAAGTTGTGCGCTTTAGATCATCTTACTAATGCCTGTAGCTTTTTGCGTGATTGTTTCCCATCTCGCAGGTACTCGATTTCGACCGCTGTCGCTGAATATTCCGAAGCCGCTTTTCCCTTTAGCGGGGCAGCCCATGGTTCACCATCCAATCTCTGCTTGTAAAAGAGTACGTCTTGTTTTTGGATATATATTTAATTAAGAGAGAGTATTGCTGGTTGTGGATTGCTTGGGTACCGTTACCTTTTTGCTCACTGCAAATTTAAAGTGATTGGGGACGCCGGTCGTTGTGTAGATTCCAAATCTAGCTCAGATCTATCTCGTGGGTTTCTATGAGGAGCGTGAATTCGCGCTGTACGTGTCCTCGATTTCGAACGAACTTAAGGTCCCCGTCAGGCAAGCTCTTCTCACATTCGCATGTAGATCACTTTAGAAGCTCACTCAATTGGTTTCATTGGATGTTGTTGTAATTTTTGTCGTCGCTTTCAGATATCTAAAGGAAGACAAGCCACATGGTTCAGCTGGTGGTCTGTATAACTTCAGAGATCTGATAATGGAAGACAGCCCGGTTTGACATCTTATGCCTTTCCCCTTCTCTGTATCGAGTATGCCATTGCTTTCTTTCCTTCTTGCCTTTTCGATCTCAAGTGCACCGAGGCAAGGTTTACTTCATGCCATTGGGATCTACCCATTCTCTGGGGTCCTGCCACTGGATCCAAAGTTTGGCTTTTAGGTCTCGACTGATTATATCTGCCATGGAAGCAATTGAAACGCAGCTGACAGCAGTCTTGGTCTCCTTTGATTTTCTTCAGAGCTAATCTGTTGGAACGAGTTTGTCTGTACCTAAATTAACCGTCCTCAGTTTCAGTTGAATATAGTTTCTGCCTGTTTCTGCCAAATATTTGCCTCTTTATTATCTCGCATAATTGCAGTGGATTTAGGATTCCATCGTACTCAATTAATTGTTAAGTTCTTTTAGTAGTTTCCAGCTGGAAAACTGATAGCCTTGCTTATTGTTTCTTTGCAGTCTCATATCTTCTTGCTGAACTGTGATGTTTGCTGCAGTTTCCCATTGCCAGAAATGCTTGGTAACTATCGTCCTTCCGCTTAAAATGAACTTTGCTTTCCTATTGTGATGATTGTAATTTTTATGTGGTTTCTTTTCTTTGGTTGCTGTGGAAGCTACACCACCATTATTTGTTGGTCGAGGAAATCTTAGTTCCATTCTTCCCTGTCATATTTGCAGAGGCTCATATAAGTTACGGTGCGATGGGAACCCTTCTCGTGATTAAGGTTGGTCAATTACTTCTTGTCTTTCTGTAGGCTTTCCATTCATGTCTCTCATTCTTTGTATGTCCTTCAGGTCTCTGCAGAATCAGCAAGCCAGTTTGGTGAACTTATAGCTGATCCAAGTACCAAAGAGTTGTTGCATTACACAGAGAAACCAGAGACATTTGTATGTTCTTGAAGAGATTCGTTTCTTTGCCAACTTGCACAATTGAGTTTCTGGCATACTCTATATTGGCATTCATCTTACAACCCATTATATTTTTTTCTTTTTCTCCCCTAAAGATCTTATATTACATTATGATGCAGGTGAGTGACCTGATAAATTGTGGTGTTTACATATTTACACCAGATATATTCAATGCCATCCGCAATGTGTCCACTCAACGGAAAGACAGAGGTGAGTTAAATTGATGCGGAAACTGCTGTGTACATATACTTTTGCTAAAGTCCTTTAGGTTCTAGATGCAGACTTTGTTACTGGAAAAGGTTTCATTTTGCAATTTTAGAGAATTCTGCAGCTTGCTGTCTAAAATCTGCTTTGCTAATTAAGAATTCATGCATGGCTTTTCAATTTACTTTGGAGCAGCTTCTATGATTAATGTGGTTTCAAGCTGACTTTTCACTATTTCCCAGCCAATTTGAAACGTGTATCCAGCTTTGAGGCCTTACAACCGGCGACAAGGTACGCATGTCACTTTTTTTAGAGCCTTCTGCTCTTTGCTGGGACATCTACTTATACAGTGGAGGCATGGGTTATCCACGCTGTGACTTTGTATGATCATTTTGTAGCAATCTAATTCTGATGATTTTGTTGTCTGGAATATGCCTTCTATTCGAGAAATGAGGATGAATAGCGTAATGCTACTAAACAAATAACCGACGGCAATCTATTTTAATGGAAGTAAATGGAAAATGATAGACCGTCTGCCTATGTAGTGAAATCAAGCAGAAATTCTGTTGAGAATTATGGCTCATGCATTGTTTTTGCATGTGATGGAGCTTTGTCAAATCTGTCTAGGAGATATTTTCAGACTCAATATCGTAAGTCTAATAGTACTTCTCTAATGAATGGCATTCTTTGTTATGTTGCAGTTTATACTCAACATGACTTGGTGTTCATTCATTGTTTATGAGTTTGACAATGCTCTTCATGTTTTCTGGCCCTGTTTTTGGCTGTTTTGTGACTTCTGTCTTAGCATTAGAATCCTTTTTCTCTTCTTATGTTGCGTTCCTAATTTGTATGCAATTCAACAGAAATCTCCCCACAGATTTCATGCGATTGGATCAAGATATCTTATCACCTCTAGCTGGAAAAAGGCAGCTATATACATATGAAACCATGGACTTCTGGGAACAAATAAAGACTCCAGGGTATGCCGGATATAATATTGTTTGTTCAATCTATTTTTGGTGACTTAAATTTGAATGGTCTTGTAATTGATTTAATGTTTCAAATCCTGCAGAATGTCCTTAAAATGTTCAGGTTTGTATCTTGCACAGTTTCGCTCTACCTCTCCCCATCTTTTGGCAAGTGGAGATGGTACAAAGGGTGCTACCATTATTGGCGATGTCTATGTTCATCCATCGGCGAAAGTGCACCCAACTGCCAAGGTCTTTTTTTTTTTTTTTTTTTTTTTTTTTCAAATTTCTTCTTGATTTGCTTGAATTATCTGTTTATATCCACTGATATCTTGTGATGTTTGAACATTGAAACTTTCCTTACATGATGATATGTTGAACAATATATGCACATACCGTTGAAAAATTCCTCTATTCTAATGTAAGGTGTTGCTCTTGTTCTTTGTTTGATATAATTGTCAAGGTTTCATCAGGATCATTTGAGTGGATGCTTGTATTAATATCCATATGACATAAGTTTGAAAAGATCAGATATCAACTTGAGCAACTTTGAGATTGGCCATGTTTAGCAATAGAACAGTCAAAGATATGAATTCTCCACACCACCTTCTTGGATGTCAACCATTCAAAAGTTTCTCAGTAGTTACACAGTCCTTTGTTACATTTTGATATTTTCCCCTCCCAATTTATATTTGAAGCTTCTATATTTGTATGGAGCAGATTGGACCTAATGTCTCCATATCAGCTAACGCACGCGTAGGAGCAGGTGCCAGGCTCATGAATTGTATCATCCTCGATGATGTTGAGATCAAGGTTGGTGACCAGTCATAGGATATGAATGCAGCAATTTGATCACAAGCTTGACGTTTATGTGTTTCCTCATTCAGGAAAATGCAGTAGTTACTCATTCAATTGTTGGGTGGAAATCTTCCATTGGGAAATGGTCACGTGCCCAGGCAAGTGAAAAGACTTGGCCAGAGTAGTATAATTTATCATGGATGAGTAAATAACAGTTTGCTTTCTAACTTCTGAGTAGTGCATGCAAAGATGTACGTTATATTAGCTTCACTCAGTAGGTTCTCCCCTCAACATGCTAAAGAAGTTCGTTTCAGGCTTATAGTTTAAAAAACTTGCGCTTGAGAATATACTTAACAACAAGAATGCCTTATAAAAGCTTCGCTCTATTCATCATGTGTCCTTTTTCATTCGGCTTCTTGAATGGTTTTGGGCCATTAATTTTATGTAAATTACTGATTACAGGGTGGAGGAGATTACAATGCGAAGCTTGGAATAACAATCCTCGGTACCTCTGAGATGCTTCCCATCCCTTTGTAGTTTTACGTCAAGTTGTAGATATTTGGACAGCTTTGAGCTTATGTGGAAGTATCTCAATGCAGGTGAAGCTGTGACCGTTGAAGATGAGGTGGTGGTAATCAACAGCATTGTCCTTCCCAACAAGACTATGAATATCAGTGTTCAAGAGGAGATAATTTTATGATACAGCTACTCGGCAAAACAATAATAATGGTGATACTGGCGGATAGCACCTGATGGATGGTTCAAATGATTGATGAATTTGACACTGGGTGCTGGAATAAGGGTTTAAGCAGAGATTAACGACCCGAAGATAAAAGTCTCCCATTCTCATTGTTGTGCTTGTATGTTTTACTATTGAACTGTAAAAAGCTCTCAGATTACTAGCTTATCGTGGGCTGTATATGGTGTATTTGAAACTAGAGCAGAATGTGTGACTATGCATATTTCCTGGTTACTTATGGTTATTCAGACGTGGTAATGAGAAAGACCGTGAGGGATATTTTCTTGAACTGCAGAGCCCTCAAATCTCTTTTGGTAAATTAATTGATGAAGAGTTACTTTAGATACTCATGAGAGGAATCGGGAATACCGATCACCACTCTACTTATGTAGCTTCAGCGGATTTCAAGCCAGACAAAATCCTGGATGGTTGACCTTGTAACTGAAGTAACCATAATGGTTCTATATAAGTAAAGATATTTTCATGGCTTCAGCTAATTTATCCCCTCCACGTTTGAGGAATTCTACTAGAGAAAATGAAAAGTAAAATCAAGGAATCGGGATATCATATAGGGACCTATATATGGTCAAACTGCAATTTATGCAAATTAAGAATTGTCTTATACTGCATCTATCCATCCTTTGCCGCCCCTAGTGTCCGTCTTCGATGCAGCGACCACATACATCATGTGCTGAAGCACCTTAAGATTCAATCTATTTCTGCGCCATCTTCTCTTCCAAATCACAATTACCACCACGACATGATCATACGCATGCTGAAATTGGATGCCGCCTAGAAGAGAGTGCCCATCAAAGTAGTCGACTATTACCAAACGAGTAGAATGGTAATATGCTTGTATGTTGTGATGTACAAAAGAAGACTACTGAGAGTTACGGCATCGAGATTATGCACAACACAAGATCACCTCCCATTCCAATAGAGGATGAAGAGCAATCGGTTAGGTGTCCTGCCGAATTCAGTGGGATCCGAAGGCATCATGTATTTGCGCTAGAGTGGCTCTTCCCAGCAACTTCAGAGAACCAAGATTTCCATGCTTCCGAGTAGTGGCCGAAGATATCCCTCAAGGCTGCAACATCATAAGAAAACAAATGGTGTGAGAACGAAGCGCATTTCAATGTGCAACGTGGATGTTTCAATCGACTAGAAAAGCGGAAAAAACAAATGCGAATGGGCCTCTTTTCTGCATTAACTGACCTTTTAAGGACAAGAAGGTAGTGTATGTACGTGTTTCTGGTGACCCAGCGGGGGTTGAGACGATGCAGTTCACTTTTCACTTTGGAAAATTGGTATTTGCCTGAGCTAAAGGTTTCCCCAGGACGTTGTACGGAACCAAATCCAATCAGACAGACACTAGACGGCCCTAAATAATGACACTTCACACTTACATAGCATGACCATGGCCCTGACCCCAGCAAAGATGAATTAACAGTTGCAATAAGCTAAATTTGGTGATAATCTAGTTGAGATGGCCTGGAATTTTAACATCGCAGCCAAGATTCAAACTTGTAAAGTGAGGGTTTTTAGCCGATGGAGTAATGCATTGGAAGCAAATTGTCTTGGTTTTCTAGTGTAATTTCAACTACTAGCAGTTGATTGTAGACCAAGGTGTCATGCTGCAATAAATAATTGACAGCTTCGGATGTCGGCCATGGCAACATCGGCTCCAGCTAGTGATTTCTCTCTACTAAACATCATTAATTTCATCATACACCACTTGATTAACATGAAATACCTTGGTTGTGATATCGAGGACTATACTCAGATGCAAGACTCTGCCAGTCACGGGGTTGATGCTGCGTACTTCTGTTCTCGGTCCTCGAGGCAATGACTTTGGGAACGTTGTGAGGAGCAAAAGGACCAAACTGGTAGCTCTTTGAATTCTCTTTTGAGTCCTGCTCTGACTTGCTTCTGCTGAGCTCCTTTATTAGTCTCTCATTCTTCGACTGTTTTTGTGCCTTTGAATTGATGTTTGGAACTCCCTCAACTAAGCAACTCATTTTATTTCTCTTGAAATCAGTGTTCGTAAGTTCAGTACCAAACATTCTCTTCTTAGGGTCATCGATGATTAGAGCATCAACAGATCCAGTCCATTTCTCTCTGGGCCCTAACCACCTGAAAGCATTCTTCCTCGTATCTGTAGTATGGGTCTGCATATGACCAAAGAAACATCGATGTCTTAGGATTTATTTTCCGCTTTAGCAAGAAAGATTTGGTGAATAGTACGACAGCACTCAGGGTATTGACAATTTCGTGCTTCATACTTGAAATCTTTACCTTCTCAATAAGGTTCATAGAAGACAATACATTGGCAATGTCATAGAGTCGCCTTACTTTGGCTGCAGAATGATTCATTGTGAAAACTCAAATTAGATTTTCCAAGCTCCCCTTATCAGCAAAATGAGACACGAAGAGGGAAGATGATTACTACTTCTCATGATTGAACTCTGACCATCTCCCAGCAATATTTTAGCAGCTTCATCAAGGGAGAACACAGCCACCTTAGCAATTGTAATGATACAGAGATGTGAACGCTCACATATCACATTATAACAGTGGAGAGCAAATGAGAAGTTTTCACAAATTAAAACTGAACAGAAGTACAAGACTCACATTTGAGCAGATAAAAATCTTCACGAAATTTCGCGTCAAAAGTCCCAAAGATTTCTCTCTTCTATTGTCTGAGATGTTACCCGAGAGAAAGGTTTCAGGATAATACATCGATGGTGATAGTCAAGGATGCTCAGAGCAATCAAATATCATCCTTCCAAATTTCCCCAGTGATCATACTAAAACTGTCTTAGATCGGGTTATTCAGTAAAATACTCAACAAAGAATTTGCCACCAAATATTAGCAGAAAATGTTGTAAAATGGGCACAAACAAACAGCAACATATCCAAAGTTAAGTTGCAAAATTGTACAATACAGCCTCCAAAGAGATCACCTGATGTTGCTGATCCAGAAGCATTGAGCACCGGTGCAGGGTTGGATTGGTCCTCCTGACTACTAATGTTCGGATCAGAATATACTTCATCGTCCTCTTCGTCATCTGATACCTAGAAAGAATACCGGGGTTGAATCAAAGAGACGCACTTGGAAATTTTTTTTTTTTGGTTGAATTGAATTGAATTGAATCGGATGCATTCTGAAAGCTTAGAGAACAAAAGGGTTCCCATGTTCTCACTCTATTGTAGCTAGCGAAATTGGATACGCTGAAGTTCTCCCGCAACCCCTCTTCCTGAATTGAAAACCAACAATGAATTATATTAGACATTTCTGAAAATACTCCAATTGCGGTTCTTACTTGTATAGGATTTCAGCGAGAGAACCACCTTAAGCTTTTTCAGAGCCCCGGGAATTCCTCCGAATCCTTTCCAGTTATACTGGTTCTTGGCTTTTCTTACTAGAACCTGAAAATCACGTTCATTCCCTCAACAATGGAGTCAAGACAATATCTTCAGAATTCCATAAGGAGGACCCCGGTGAACAAAAACTCACTCCAATGCTCTCCAGAACGTTGACGATATCATAGATCCGTCGCCTCTCCACGCCTGTAAATCCCAAAACCCCCCATCATATGCCAATTCAATCGAATAAACACACGGTCTTGCCCTAAACTATCAGGGGCAGCCACCAAAGGAAAAGAAAAAAGAACTAGATTTCGGACCTAATCGTGACGCGGCCTCGTCGAGGCCGATCAAGTCCACGCCTTCCCGATCGTATAATCTCAAGAAGCTGCATCCACCATTCAAGATTTACAAGCATGTCCAAGATAAAGAACCAGACACGCATGAAATTCACAGAGAGAAAGAGAGAACTTGGTGCAAAGGAGGCCAAGGGATTTCTGCTTCCTGCTGTAACTGGGAAGCTTCTGTAGAGACTCCGATGGATTGACCGACGGGATCGACGCCATCTTCCAACCTCCGATGAACGGAAAAGAGCTAGAGAGAGAGAGAGAGAGAGAGGCGGCGACTTTTTTTTGGCGGGTTTGAAATTTTGAAAAAGACACGAGCGCGAACTTACGATCGACTTGAAGATGGAAGAGAGGGCTGGTGTCTTGGGCCCTCCTTACGATTGATTTGAAGTTGTAGAGAGGGCTGGTGTCCTGGGCCTTCCTTACGATTACTCCAATCAATTTTTTGTTTTCCAAATCTCAAGATATTGCGGTGCATTCGCTTCAACTTTGCAAATAAGTTATAATGCAAATGTTGAAAGTCAAAACCCTTTAGAGGAATACAAATTATGTTCGGTAAAAACACTTTACAAATGGGTAGTTTGCAAAAGTGCTTTAAGTTCAAGTAGTGTTTGGCAAAACAAATTTCGCAATAGGCTTTGACTATAATTTTTATATTATTTTTATTAAAAAGGAACATAAACCCTTTGCCGAAGCCAACAAAGGGTTACAACCACTAGCGACCCGGATCTGACGTCAATAGCCATTGACCGAGGTTGCCCAATCTCAAGCCACCTTTGGTGAGAGTTGCGCGAACTTAGGCGACTTGGGTGACCCTTGATGAGAGTTGAGCGACCTAGGCAACGGTCTTGGGTTGTGCAAGACACTGGTGATGGCTGCCTAAGATTGTGCAACCCAGGTGACCACTGCCTGGGTCTTCTAACCTTAGGCCGCCCTCGCTTGAGAATTGCAACCTAGGCAACAGTTGTCCGAGGTTGGGCGACCCTTACCAACCACTCGTTGGCCCTTTGTCAACTAGATTTGGCCTTGTTGACCTTTCATTGGCCGGATCTATTGTCGTGAGTTGCCATTGCACAAAAAAAATGAATAGTTACACAAAGGGGCAAAATTGAAAAACTAAAGAATTGATGAGGATAGTTTTAAAAGAAAAATATTTTAATCTTAATTTCAACATTCCGTGAATGTTACTTTAGAAGGCTAGGTGTGAATAGTATTGGGCTTTCAGCATTTTCAATGTCAGCATGCTGACCAAAAATTATTTCAAAACATTTGCTAAACGCTCCAGCATTTCCTCGAAGGGCTTTGGAGGCTAAAAGATATTGGGAAAGCTAAATCAAACACACTATAATAAAACAGATTACTTTTTAATTACCTTTAAGTTTAGATATCAATGCAACACGTGGTTTGTAGAGTTTTAAATTAAAAAGAAATGCTATTCCAATGAGTAAACCTAATATCGCAGCACGCTCGCGTACATGGAGTCAGGCTGTCGACAATGAGAAGAAAATGGGTAATTCGATGCGGAAGCAGACAAAATGAAAGGTCATAAGGCGATTTCGGTTTGAAATGGAGTCGTGGTAGGCAAAAATCATCTAACGCGAGAAAATTTGAGTATTTCAATTTCTCACGTTTTAGCGATGTAACTCGAATGCAGTTCATACCGTAAAGGCCAAATTTGCTGGAGAGAGTCCACTGTTTTTCATTGTTACCACGTCATACTGCATGCATCGGACAGTCGAATTGAACAACCGTCATCATCTTTCCTGAACAAATGACATCGTCGTTTCAATTTAGACACGAGAGTCTCGTACAAGATTTCTTCCATTGAATAGTTAAAGTATTAAGTTGCATGCATGATTCGCAAGCATTTGCCAATGTTCTAGTAGATACGATGGAGAAGACAAGTTGACATCGGCTCCCAAAATGCAAGGAATCGGATCGACTTATGTGTTACAGCACCGGTGGAATATAATCTGGCCGATGGCTATACAAATAAGACAGCGATCTTCGAAATCAGATTTCAATACGACAGGCGACTCACACTATCCACAGGTTGCAACCGTCGATTGTACCTCTAAAAAGCTTGACAGCACTAACCAATATATCGTCATGGTCACCAGGTAATTGCAGAAGGGGAAAAAGCACCCAGGACCATGCGGCTTCATTCCTTCGTGCAGATCTTGAGAATCTAGGAGGGAGTCTCGTCAGTCTCCCAGTCCATGCCCATGCCACCGAGAACTCTGCCCGTCACGTTCCTTTCAAGATCTTCCCAATTTTCAAAAGCACGTCTCCTCAAGCAATTCCATAAAAGGATGGTTCCAGATTCTTCCATCGACCTGTTTTTTCACTTATGCTTTGCGAGCACGGTCACGCCATGAACCTTGTTGCCTAGCCAGTACCTAATTTCATGGAAAAAACAACTTGGATTCACCTTAGTATCTGAGGAAGCACCTCAAATGAAAACTAGGAGAAATTGACGTAAGTTCGTACCTTTTCGCTGACGAGGCTTGCTACAGGGATATTCTCAACACTCTTGTTTTCATTCTCCACATTGGGCTCCTGCTCTTCGACTGATAAAGTATGTGAAGATCCAAACATGGCTTCATCATGTGCAGCCTTTAGCTGTTCCTCCCGTCTCGCCTTCACCGTGATGTAAAAAAGAATCAGATGCTTACAAAAGATGTTTTATCATGTAGTCCTCTATTATCAGAGCAATTAGATTGATTTAACCAAATTCAGACTTCAGAGCACCTCTACAGCTGAAAAACGGAAGCTCTGCCCAATATGCTTGACTAGGGCTACATCATCTTCAGCAGCTGCAGAAACAATGGATGTCCATAGTCAGTAGTCCATTGAATTCGTCTCAGGTTTCTGTCCGTGCTAATTAGCAATTAGAAAGTTGCTGTTATGAGAATGCCACTACCACAGTGATCAGCTTTAAAGGTATTACAATAAATCCCTTGTATGCTCCAAAATCATGACTAGGGATTTGCACTAACTATGTTCATGCTATACTATTGATTAGTAAAGTGTCAGAGCAGAAGCAAACCAATTTTATGAAAACCATATGATCAAAAGATTGCAAACCACACCCCAATTCCTCCTCATCGAAACTTAAGCCTCCCTAAAAAGAGTCCTTTATCAAAAAGGCCACTCTTCATGAACTAAAAAGAAGGATAATTTCGAAATATTGCTAAACTACTTTTTCTTCTCATCCATTGGAAAATAAATGTTCTTGAACTAGCATGCCTCAATGATTCCGTGATCACAACATTTTTCATCAATGCTGAAATGTGCACCACTGGAACCAAGTGTCGGGGAGAGAACTACCTAACAGGGTGTGAATAGAAATCCAAACAACAAACTGTCCAGGTCACTTGACTAATAAGATACACACACAACTCGAACGACAAGAGTCACAAGCAAGAAACCAGAGCCACTAGAACATTTGCAAGTTAAAGCAAAACAAGCATTCTCAATCAAACTTCTTTATAGTTTACACATTTGACAAGAGTGCAAACCCCAAGCAACAAACTTGAAATCGCAGAAACAACATGTTTGCATGCACGGTAAGTTAACATGTGGGAGTAAGGCTTCAACCTTCGATTTCCTCATCATCAAGTGGAGCATCTTTGTCAAACTTGAATCTTTCCCAGCCGGGGCCCATTCCATTTTCATCTTTTTCAGCTGCGATTCATCACAAAACATTAATAAGCCTAAAAGAACGACCATATCTTGACAACATAGGAAATATGTTTCCCCAGAGAATGTTCCAGAAAGGGAATGCAGACAGTAGAAGCACCAAGACGACATTCATTTTACCAGTTTCAGCAAGCTGAAGTTTCATCTTGGCTTTAACCTTTTCAGCTGCAGTCTGTTCACGAAACAAAAGCTTACAACGTTTAAGAACAAGACTATAGTCACAAAATTCGATTCAATTCGACACAACTGGACAAGGCATTACTCATTCATAGCATCAACATAGATACGCAATGTCCTCTTGCTTAGATTCAAAACTCAAGCTAAGAAGACTAGCATACCATCTTATCGTATCCATCGATCAACCGCGAATAATCAACTGCCTTTCCACCGCCATTCTGCTTCTTCCCCGATCTTTCCATTTCCCTATTCTCTCTGTAATCACTCCTACTCTTCTCCGACCTCCGCCTCTCTCGAGGAGAAGATCCCCGTGCCCTCCCGGACCTCCACGGCGACGCACTCCTGCTCCTGCTCCTGCTCCTACTTCTCTTCCTTCGGTCCCTATCTCTCTCCCTATCCCTATCCCTATCCCTGTCCCTCTCTTTCTCTCTATACCTATCTCTCTCCGGGCTCCTGCTTCTCCTCCTCGATCGCCTCTCCCTCTCCGCGCTCCTCGACCGGTGCCTCCGACTCCCGCGATCTCCCCGCTCGTTCCGATCCGAAACCCTAGACTGACGCTTGTCGTCGTCATCGGGCTTCCTCTTGAGCTTGTTCTGGATAGACTCAAGCTGAGACTGCTTCTCGAGCTGCGAGGTCCTGGTGGGGCTGGATGCTTTGACGAAGCTGCTCATGAAAGAAGAGGAGGACGAGGAAGAAGCGGAGACGAAGGCCGATCCCCTGGAGGGAGGCGGGGCCGAGTCATTGGAGGCGGAGAAGCCGAGCCCTTGCTTGAACCTCGCGGCGCCCTCGCCTTTCCGAGTGAGCTCGTCGTAGTACGCCGCCGCTTTCTCCTCCTCCATCGATGGCGATACCGGTGCTTCTCCGACGGGAGAGAGAAAGGAAGAAGAAAGAAGCAGCGCAAGCAGGGAAAGAAGGTTTTGGGCCGGACATTTCTCAAATGAGATCATTATCGGACCTTTTAATTGGGCCTTTGGGTCCAAAAAAGGAGCCCATTTGATTTATGCTGTTCTCAAAGTTCGAGTGTTATTGTACCTAGATATTCAGACGACCGTACACAAGCTTAGGCTCAAGGCGTATTTGCTTAAAGTAAATATCGTTTTGGCTAAGTGATTTTGGTGTAATTTTTCTTTTAAGTAGCTTAAATTTTTTTGAAAAGAAGAATAGAGGAAGGCCCTCCTTTCATCGTCTCCGTCATGGAAAGTTGTGCGTCATCTTCGGTTACATTTGATCGTCCGGATTTCTAATCATGATAGGACCGGATATGATAGGATATGAAATCCATGAGATTTTGATATATTCTATTTATTGTTTGGTGATTGCAGTAATAAAGTCGAATATATTCACATAATATCATTTACACTGTTTTGTATAAATGACACATTAGTAAAAATGAACCAAAAATTTTACAAACGGAGAGTGATCTAAGCGTGGGCCTAGGTGTTTTCACTATTTATAGTCGTCATCATGGAAATAGAAGCCTATTATGAGCCCAAACAAAACCTCTAAGGCTACGTTTAGTTATTCGGATTTCTAATCGGGATAGGACTAGATATGATAAGATATGAAATCCTGGGATTTTTTAAATCCTGTTCATTGTTTGGTGAATCGCAGTATTAAAGTTGGATATATTCACATTATATAATGTACATTTTTAAATATAAACGGCATATCATTATAAATGTATATAAATGAACCTAAATGTTTATAAATGGAGATGATAAAAATCTCTCATAACACTATTCCTTAATTTATTTTTATTTTGTATATAAATGAACTTAAATGTTTATAAATGGAGATGATAAAAATCTCTCATAACACTATTCATTAATTTATTTTTATTTTATTTTTCCTCTTTTTTATATTATTTTCTTTTTTTTTCCCATTTCATCATCATTATTTAATAAAAATTTATCAAATAGTAAACCGTACTAACATACCTAAAATACAAAAATACCTAAAATATATAATAAATATAAACATTTAATTTATAGATGAATGTTTATTATAAGATAGAATTACAGTTGAATATATAAAATAAGATTAATTAAAAATATTTTTTTTATTTTATTAAATTAGAATTCAAATATTATTTATATTAAAATATAATTTCAGTTTTTTTTTTAATTTAATAAGTTTATTATTCGAGAAAAATAACTTTCCTATTATGGACATTAAAAATCCTATCCACCTTTATCCGACCTCTCTTATGGGATAATTTTATTCTGCATATATCCCCATTATATCCGACTTTATTATGTCATGAGTGAACACCAAAGTAAGATAGGATAAATCATATCATATCCCGAATTTTATCCCGACTGCCAAACACAGTCTAAAATTATATAACCCTAGCAAGGCACTCCAGCGACATATGTTTAGGGAGAAAAGGCTTACGTAACCTTGGCCTAATGAACCTTGACCTTGGTGAAAAGAGATACTGCGACCATTGACCTTGGCAATTCTTGACTTGTGATATCTCACTTGAGCCACAATCCTCCAAATCTTGCCTATTAGATCTACAACCCTTGGCGACTATTGGTGACAATATGCTAGCCTTACGCGACCCTTGGTAGAGCTTCACTAGCAACCTAGATAGCCAAGTTAGAGACAATGAATAGCTTCTTATGAGGGTAAGATTGGAATATAAAAATATCAGCGAGGTCAATTTTGGAAAAGCCCATTAGCCTTGAAACTTGCCTTGTAAGAATGCTGAGAAGCCAAAGCATATTTAAAGGTAAAAAATTCTTTAAAAAAGCCAAACCAAATGCAACTTTAGTTTGTCCCGTGGAAGTAGAAACGAGATGTGCACATATTAAATGTACCTGATGCAAAAAGAACCAAGAAAATTCATAGAGTTGATAGTCATATAAGCTAGTGATTCATGTCTAACACACATGCTAGTATTCAAAGATCATGATTTTCTGACAAACTGCGGTGAAAGCATGCTAATCCATGTGGATAAATGAGGTGAAGTGTATTATCATCGTATTATATTGAAGTTTTATCTCTGTCTTTCACATTTTCTATTGTCGTATGTATCTTGACAATGGATCCTATTAATCTCAAAAGCCGCAACATAATGGTTCTATATCGTTCGTACACGTGTGATCTCTTTGCTGGGTTGGTAAAATATTTCACTTCAGTTCATCGTAGAACAGAGTGCTTGATAATTGAGCAACGTCTATTTTTGATTACTTGAAAGGAAAAACAAAAGTTGAAAGAAAAGACATTCCGTTAGTCACATCCTAAGTAATTTATTCTATTTATCAATATAAAAAAAAATCTATCTTTTCCCCTGTTATCTATAGCACAAAGCTAGTACGGCTTCGCATTATCAAAATGGAAAGGGGTGTTACAATCACCAAGAAAAGAAGGGGCGTTCTCCGGTGTGTTTCCGTGCAGCATCCTCTTGACTGACCCACGTAATCCACCCCATGACGAGCTTGGAAAGAGTCTGCTTTTAAGAAAGTAAACAGGCGACTTTCCGGGCATGTCACTAAACGTTCGAACAAGGCAAACGGTACAAATCATGTCATATGCCATGCGGGTTACGCACTGGTTGTTATGAATAGGTTTTTTTTTTACCAAAAAAGAGAAATGGCAACTTTCACTCAGATGGACCATCTTGGCAAAACTTATCTTGGCAAAACTTTCAAGTCACATAAAGATGCACAAGATTCACCCGTGGAACAATTGAGTATTTATGTAAGCTATATCCTTCGACATGGCATTTACTTCTTTATCATGTCACCATATGTTTCCATCTCAAACGTCATATATACCCAATTTGACATATATTCTAACTGTGGTCGAAATTATCCCTTCAAATAAAAGCTGGCGCCTTTACACTTGACACATGAAAGTTCTAGTAAAAAACGTCTCGCAAACTAAAGTTTGTGCCTTTACTTGTGACACTCAAAAGTGGAGGCCAAAATGATCTCCCTATCAAAAATCCACATATATATATATTTCCCTCAAAGTTCTCATGCACTACGAACTGGTGATTGGTCCCCTGAGAAACGGTAGAATCTGCATAGCCACTACATTTCACATCTTGATACCGAAATTTCTTCATTCATGTAGGGCAACCCACTTTCGATTTCTCCCGTTGGTCGCGTACCAAAGTAAATTGCCCTGAACTTTCCCCAATCCGAAGCCCACGTTCTCGACGGCACCGGCCAGAACCTCACCCCTTCCCCCACGGGAGATGAGAAATGATTCCATTCATTCCTTTTTGCAGATTGCTTTAAGACAACAAAGGCGCACTTGCCAATTGAAAAGAGGTATAAAAGCAGGTATGCTTTGTCTTATACCAAACCCCCAAGCGAGGGGCTATTTCCAAGCACGGGTGCGAAGACGAAGACCCCAACCCAAAAGCAATGCCAACAAGAAGTCAACGATGGGTGCAATGACGGAAAAGCCCGAGACGAAGTTTCCCTCCCCATTGCCTCCGATCAGCCGCTGAAGGGACAGTTCCGTAATCTCATCCCTATATCTCCCCCGTCCTCCCCCGTCCTCCCCCGTCGAGAAGTTGGATCAAACATCCAGATAGGAGCAGCAGCAGCAGCAGCAGCAGAAGAAGAGTAGGAAGAAGTCATGGACATCGACACGGGAAGTCGTGGGCGAGAACTGGGCATCAAAGATGAAGTGATCAAGAAAGCTTGCTCCATCTCCATCAGAGCTCACCAGGCTTCAGCGGAGAAGCCCTTCGTAGTCGAGAAGATTCGCGGCAGCCTCTCGCAGGTCGTCATCGCCTTCTCCGGGGCTTGGACTCCCGATGCGTGGTCCGCCCAAGATGGCACAGCCAGAGCTTTCGGAGAGACCGAGGTCAACCTCGACTTGTTCCCTTCTCTCAGGAGCATCGGCAATGACATAACCGCCAAGGTCAACGAGGCCTCCATGACCCGATTCCTACAGATTATGGAGAAGTCAGCGCTCCGCAGCGAGGTACTCTTGAATCTTGAATTCATTTCCATTTTCTTCAGATGCCATTACTTTTTTCATCGCATAGCGATTGACGTATATATCACATCGCCAACGATATGGTTAAGTTCAATTTCTCTGGACATGGTCTTACTGTGTTAGCAATGGAAGAGAAGTTGGTTATTGACCATGTCTTCAAGTGAAAAATTTTAGGGCCAGAATCTAATCGGGATTTGTCTTTCGTTTCCAGATGGAGAAGGCAATGAGGGAAAGTAAGCCAATAATATTCGCTGGCCATTCTTCAGGCGGTCCGATTGCGATATACGCGACCATTTGGTTGCTCGAAGAGTGCAAAAGATTGAAAAAGACTCTGACTCATGGCCCTTTCTGCTTAACGTTCGGATCCCCTCTTACCACCGATCGCATCTTTTGCCATGCCGTCCGACGAGAGGAGTGGTCTGACCGCTTTGTCCACTTCGTCATGATCCATGACATTGTTCCCAGGATTATGCTCGCCCCTCTCTCCTCCACAAAAGAGTTCCTAGAACAAATCCTCCCGTACCTCATCTCGCCTTCTGCACATCACAAAGCTGATTCGATTGACAAGTCGAAATTGACTGCCTTATTTGACAACGTGATGAGGAGTGCATCATGTGTTGCAAGCCATGCGGCATGCATTCTAATGGGCAGCACGAATATGCTATTAGATACCATGACTAAATTCGTTGAGCTAAGTCCTTACCGACCATGTGGGCAGTATGTCTTTTGCACTGGGACTGGCCGGTTGGTTGTCGTGAAGAACCCGGATGCTGTCTTTCAATTGTTGTTTTACTCTTTACAGCTCAGGTCGGGATCAGAGTCTCAGCAGACGGCAGTAGCAAGCTTATTGGCACATCTGGCTTATGAAGATGGACTAGACAAAAACCTGGACATGTGCAATGCAATTCATTTGGAGAACCTCCGCGAATTACCTCTCAGCTCAGATAATACCGTGGATATTGCGACCAAGACAATTGTTGACACCCTAAATGACCTTAATCTAGTAAGTTGGTTCCCCTGGCCTAAGGATTTTCCTATACATAACGAACTCACTTTTCTGATATTCTTTGAAAGTGTAATCGGATATTCACCATGTATGATTTTGTAATTACAGAGTGCGAGGGCAAGGCTGTGCCTTCGTGCTGCTGGAGAGTCAGAGAAGCAGAAAGAGGACAACCAGAAGAAGATTGAACGCAAGATGGGCATGATAAGGGATGCCCTCGCCCATTTAGAAGGGTACCGGACCATGTGTGAGACTCGTGGCATGGGATATTTTGATGCTTTCATGGTGCAAAAGCATGAGGACGACTTCAAGGCTAATGTGAAGAGACTGGAGCTAGCAGGCATATGGGATGAGATTATTGAGATGCTAAAACGAGATGAGCTCCCAGATAAATATGAGGCAGAGGAAAGCTGGGTGAAACTCGGCACAACGTTTCGAAATCTTGTGGAGCCACTAGACATAGCCAACTACTATCGACACTTAAAGAATGAAGACACAGGTCCTTACATGACGAAAGGAAGACCGAGACGCTACAAGTATACTCAAAGATGGCGAGAACATGCCGAGCAGTTGCCGAGAGGTTCGTGTGGTGAATCCTGCTTCTGGGCTGATGTGGAAGAGCTCAACCTTGCACATAATAGTAACCAACCACGGAATGAGCAGATGGCTTTGAATTTGGCGAATAAACTGAAAGAATGGTATGCTAAAGAGGAGGTGAAGAAGGATGCATTCCTGAAGGAGACCGCACTTGTAACATGGTGGCAAACTCTCCCTGACAACCACGGAGCAAAGCTCTGCATCAAAGATCTAATAGAGAGCTAAAAGAGAATTTGCCTGAAAAGCCGGACACAGCAAATGGCTGGCATCGTTCAAATAGGATTGTTATCGTTTGCAGTTAGTTTTCCCTGTAAATCATGTGTCATCGATGATACAAGTTATGCAGGAAATAAAAAAAGAATTATTATTAAAGTCGCTCCACAGGAGAGCAAATATAACAGTCCTACATTTGGTAATCAATGAGAGACAAACTGACATCAGAACTAACCATTGTTATAATCGTAAACCAGATCACGAGCCTTCCTTAATTGGTTATCAGAGCACCCCCAGTGGAAAGTAACTGCAATTTTGCATCTAAAACTTTCAAACTTCCTTCAATTGCATGTCAGTTAATGTTATCCCACAAGAGCGAAAACACAGAGGCAACATACTCGAATTGCCAAGCACAGACAGAAAAGATCATGCAAGGCCTATGATGTACAAGGGCAGAGAAGGGGACAGAGGCATACAAAGGCGAAAAAGTACTAATTAATAAGCACGCCAAAGCAAAAGCAATTTAAACTTCTCCTGTTACTACGAAACCTGTGCATCTCATATGCTTCAATTAAAGCTAATCCTAGAATACCGGCAAATCTGGCCATTAATTCCTGCATCGCTCCGTAGACTATTTAAATAACCGCAACATTCATGCTCAGGTCGACTACGTTGTAGAACTGAGGAACCCAGCCGATAGCAACAAGATCACAAACAAAATGAGCATTCTTGATGACCAGAAAGCAAACCACGAGCAGCAGCTTGCAGCAGGAGACGCGACATTCTCGAACGCAGTGCGAGTTAACACGAGACAATGAGGCTCTTAACCGGCAATTCCTTCATCATCGAGACATTATTTGCATTATCTGCATTACCCGTTTCAGCAATTTCATCTGGGCTTTAAACCCATTCAGCTGGAGTCCATTCAGGAAACGAAAAGCTCTTTTTAAACTACAGATTCATGAGCGAGAGAGGGTTCGTGACAAAACTGCTCGACACCCAAACAATTGGAACTCAAATTGGATTCTTCGAGACGAGGACTTACTAATTCTATAGCATCAAAGCAGTCATTGCGATGATGTCGTCTCGCTCAGAATCGAAACTGAGTCTAACGAGAATAGCATGCACAATTCCGCATCTACCTCTCACCGTATCCCTCAAGCAACCGCCATTCCGCCCCTTCCCCGATCCCGTCAGCTCCCTTTCTCTCTCCGCCCACCACCGCTCCTCCTCTCCTCTTCTCCGACCGCCGCCTCAGACTCCCTCGATCTCTCTCCGCTTTCTCTTCGCCTTCGCAGCTCCGCCGTAAGTAAGAGCGCTGCTCTCTCCTCCTTCCGAGTAGTGGCGATTTCGGCGTGCGAGTTGCAGAAGAAGAAGAAGAAGAAGAAGAAGAAGAAAGGGAGGGTATTGGGCCATGTGGGGCGAGCTGGACTGTCTCGTTAGGGCCCTGGATCAGCCGTTTCGGACCTCGAAGAGGAGTACGTTCGCGGGCCTCCAATCGGGTACGAGGTGGCCCGAACCGTGGCCCTTTGTACTGCACCGATCAAGATTAGGCCCGTTTGGAGGACAAATTCGTCGTCACAGGAGTGAAGTTGTCGGTGCCAGTTGGCGTCCATTGGAGTATCCGTCACGCGATGAGGAGACTGCGGAGTCCCTTTTCTTGTCCATTCTTGTCTTTTTCGAACGTGGTTCTCGTGAATCGCTTCACATGTTCATCAAAAGGACAAGCATCTTTGCAAAAGCATGTGTTTGCGTTCGACCCGAGATGCTTCCGGGCAGATATCTTGTTGACCCGGCAATTGTTGCTCTTTGGTCATCCGGTCGTTGCAAGACTTTGCTTCTCTTTTATAAGGTGGGAAAAGGAGACTAAGACTGTGTTTGTTTTCATTTCTTTTTTTCTGTTTTTAAACAACTTTTTTTTTTAAAAAAAAAAAGAAAAACGTTTGTGTGCGTTTTTATTCCAAAATTTTTTTTTGTTCCCAAAAACACATAATGAATGTAAATAAAAACAAAAAAAGTTGTTTTTTTTTCAAGAAAATTTAAGAACACATTTTCTCTCTCCTCTCTTTTTTTCTTCTTTTTTTTTTTTTTTTTCTTTTCTTTTTTTTTTTCTTTGGCTCTGGCCACCGCCTTGGCCATGGCCGGCGATCGGCCAAAGAGGGTCGGCGACCTTGTCGGGGCGTCGCCGGCACCAGGCGAGCCGGCCTGGAGGTGGCCCGGCGAGGTCGAGCTCGCCTAGCCACCGGCGAGGCTTGGCCTCGCCGGATCTGGGTGAGCTCGAGCTTGCCCAGCCAAGGCGATGCTGAGCCTCGCCTAACCACGGCGAGGCTCGGCCTCGCCATGGCTAGGCGAGGCCGCTGGCCCTCGTCGGTCGATCGCCGGCCATGGCCGAGGCGGCGACCGGCCAAAAGAAGAAAAAAAAAAAAAAGAAAAAGAAAAAGAAAGAAAATAAAAATAAAAACATTAAAAAATTAAAAGAAATAAAAAAGAATACAAATTTACAAAACGTGTTTCTGTTTATTTTTATTCGAACAAGTTTACTAAACGCGTTTTTTATTCAAAAATGTTTCCTAGAACATAAACACTTTTTTCTATTTCTGTTCCCTGAAATAATTTTTAAATATAAATGTTACCAAACGCACCCTAACTGGCCATCCGTTTCCTTTTCGTACCGAAGAACACGCGTGGGGATCGGGCTATGGCGATTGGTTATTCATTAAATTTTTAGGAAAGAGATTTCCGCATTTACTTTTCATTTATTTATTTTTATTTAATGTTTTTTTTTTAAATTTTCGATTAGTTTTACTCTACTTCTACTCTAACTCCTATTCTAATTATCATTCTCGGACTTTAACCTACTTTATTACAGGGCGTGAGAGTTGAGGCTTACAACTCAAGCTAAATTATCCCCACTTTAATTCACTAAGAAAGTGGGGATTCAAACCTCCCAACTCCTCATTTTCCTATGACAAATTCCAGTGGTTTATTTAATGGATAGTTGAAACACGGCTTCCCATCACAAGTCGAACGCCTTTTAAAGTTTTTGGAAGGGTATGAATATTTGCAATACAAAATCACTAAAAAAAGAAAATTTCGGTATTTCAAATTATAAAAAAAGGCAATCCGTGACCTTTTCTTTGAAAGTAAAAAATAGGCGATCCCCTATAATCCGATGACTCCTAATCTAAGGTCACCCATCATAATCTCAATTGTCTCATATGAAATTTTGTAAGATCACCGTCGATTGTTCTAAAAACTTAAGCTTTTAAATGGATGTGTGCATTTTTTATTCAATTATTTTGATAGAAGGGAATCCTCCTCTTTTTCAAAATAGGCGATCCCCATTCATATCCGACAATTGCAATCGTTTGGGTTTTATGCACCATCGCCCCCACCAAACAAAACAATCATCAAAGGGACATTTTTTGGGTAAATTTGAACCAACTCCGCCTGGCCTGTATCTTCCCTTCCCATGCTAAACCGTCAAACGAGCAGCACTTTATAGAGAGAGAAGCTCGCATTGAAGAATAATAGATTTTTTCCTTTTTTTTGATGGGCTTGAGTTGGCTCGTCATGGGCTTGGCCCGTGAGTTGAGGGCCCATGGAGAAAAGCTATAATAGATAAAGAAAAAAAAATCTAAGCATTGATTATTCCAAACAGAAGTGAAGTAACGTACTTTTGGAAGAGAGAATACGCTCTCTTTTCATCACGTCTTCTCCTACCGTTTTTCTCCCGAAGAAAAGAATTATCCTTTGAAGAATAGCGTCCGGTTTCCTTCTCGAATTGCAACATCAGTGTTTAGTCTGTGGACAAAAGGTACGCTTGATCCCGTGGCGTGCCTTCGATCGGTGATTCATGTTTGTTTGTTCTTGGGTTCGTCTTTCGCTTTATTTTAGGGGTTCGATTTAGTGTCGAATCCGATTTAGGGTATAAGCAATACCCAACATTGGTATCAGAGCCCTATTCATGTTTTCCCGATCCCTTTTCATGTTTTTTGAATGATTTTTTATTGAATTTTTGAGAAAAATCAATTTTGGTCGATCGGGGACGGAAAAACCCGACACTCGCGTACTGTTCGCCGTGTTTCGTGATTTGGTGCAAGTCGAAATTCATTTTTGATAGTGCAGGGATGAAGCTCTCGTCGATACGAGATAAATGAGTCGCGGATCGCCGCTGGAGGCCGCCGGACGCGCCGCCACGCGCGGCCGGAATGCACGGGGGTCATTGGCGCGTGCGTTGCACGCGTCAATTCGGTCCCCCGCGAAAAAGCGCGTCGGACGCGCCGTTTCGCCCAGGCGCGTGCGACGCACGCGCGCGCGAAACGGCGCGTTGGTAGCGCCGTTTCGGCCCTGGCGCGTGCCTCGCACGAGCCAGTTGACGTCAGCTAGGCACGTGCGTGGCACGTGCCGGTCGGTTCGTCCGACCGGGCGACCGGTCCGACCTTGACCGCGACCGTTGACCGACCGTTGACCGTTGACCAAAAAAAAAAAGGATTTGTTTCTTTTTCCCAATTAAGTTTATGTGGATTATATGTAATCCCTTATTTGTTCTGCATTTGTTGCAGGAACAATGCCTCTCCTTCAGTTACGTACGCCTATTCGCGTAATTACCGATAAACAAAAGGAAAGACTTTCTAAGTTGATAACTGAGCTGACTGATTATCGATGGGAGAGTGGTGACTTAATTGATCATGTTCTTGAAGTCAACGGGAAGATACAAAATGTCATATGGAATGGTCGTCCCATGCCACAGTCTGAGATGATGCGATTTTTCATGAACACTCTTCCACAAGAATGGAAAGGAGTGTTGAATCGCACATGGGATGTCAACAAAGCCGCTTCATATAGGAGTACTGTGATGACTTTTATAGATGATTATTACCTGATTGTTACAAAAGAAAAGATCAAGAAATTGAAGAAAAAATGATCTTTCCCTGTTCACTTTTTGAAATGGTGTTAGTTGTTTTGGTTGATCTTTATTTAGTGTGCTTTGTGGACATCTTATGTAATGTTTTCTATCTGGTTGTTGTTGGTGTAGCAACTAATATGTTAATTGTATTATGTGAAAGTATTATTATTATATCATTGTTGGATGTCAAATATTATTTGTTTTCTGTTGTTGTTAACTACTATGGGTAGTTCATAGAAGTTTTTTCGTAGTTTCATAGAATTTATTTTGTATGGACAATTATATTAATAATAATTTTAAGTTAGGATTTTTTGGAGGATGATTGGAAACATAGTGACCTTTTGATTCTGAAACCTTACTTGAAATTGTTCATTAATATGATGGGTTTGTGCAAAATGGATGCATAAATAATAGGTATTAATTATTCATGCATTTATGTATGATGTGGTCAGATTAATGGCTTCAACCACAAAGAGCATAATTGCCAAGCTGAACAAAGGTGAAAAGCTCAATGGCGACAACTATAAAATCTGGCACATGAAAATCCAATATTTGCTGGAAGAGCAAGAGGCACTAGAAGCTCTTAACTTGATCATGGTAGAACCTGAAGAAGGAAACACTGCGCAGCATATGAGAGATAAGGAAGCTTTTGCTGCATGGAAAAGAAAGAACTCCCTTGCTCGCATTACGTTGCTGAGTAGCATGGAAAATGACTTCATGCGAGAGTTTAGGCATTTTGAGAATGCCAAGGAAATGTGAGAAGTGTTGACAGCAAGGTTTGGTCATACTTCAGTGACTAGACCGAGACAACTTACTATTATGTTTGACTCTTATAAGAAGCCTCATGGTCAGACCATGAAGCAACACTTTAGGAAGATGTCAAACATGATAAATGAGTTGAAAGATGCTGGCCATGTCTTGACTGAAGAGTAGTAAGTGCAAGTAGTGATTTGTTCCTTGCCTCAGAGTTAGGAGCATATGAAGGTGCACCTGACCTATAATGAAAATATCAAAACATTCGAGGATGCAATGCGTCATCTTGAGCTGGAAGAGGATCGCCTCTTGGCGGCTAACCCGGAAGCTGAAATTTATCATGCTAGTTCTAGCTCACATGGAATTTCGAGCTCCAAGCGCAAACGTTCTAACTGGTTTGATAAAAGGAAAGGCAAGGGAGCAGGTCCTTCAGGGAAGAAACCTAAGCTTGACCAACATGAAAGGGGAAAACGTCCTCGAGTGAAGAAGCTGACAAAGGGTGAAGTGTTATAACTGTAACCAGAAGGGTCACTATGCCCGCGATTGTCGCGAGCCAAAGAAGGTATACACCCCTTGTACTTTTGAGAACTTTGCTTATGTGTCAAGTTTTGTATTTTTGATTGAGTCTAATCCTTTGTGGATTGTAGATTCAGGAGCGACAGACCATGTAGCGAAGGATAGACAATCCTTCGTGGAATTCCGACGAATACCAACTGGAACTAAGTGGATCTATGTAGGAAACAACTCCAGAGCAGAAGTAAAAGGAATTGACATCTGTTAATTGAACATGCATGGTGGACACACTTTGTTCCTACATGATGTGTTGTATGCTCCGGAGATTCGTCGGAATTTAGTATCTGTTTTAGTATTGGTTAAGCTTGGTTTTAATATGAACTTCCATAATAATGGTATGGATTTGTATTTGGATACAAATTACTATGACTGTGGTTATTTTCTAGATGGTTTTATTGTATTAAATGTTGATTATAGTAATGCCAATGTTTGTTATTCCCTTTTCACGTCTCCCAATTCATATGATAATGATGTGAATGTGTGGCATGCTAGACTTAGTCATATTGGCCAACAACGTATGAATAGACTAGCCAAAGAGGGCTTGTTAGGCAATATTGAAAAAGTAGATTTGCTCATATGTGAGCATTGCTTGGTAGGGAAAACGACAAGGAAACCATTTGGAAAAGGTAAAAGAGCAGAATTCCCTTTGCATTTAATTCATACTGATGTTTGTGGTCCGATGAATGTGAGAGGAAGGCACATGGCTGTTTATTTCATCACATTTATAGATGATTATACTCGATTCGGATATGTCTATTTGATTTCTCATAAATCTGAAGCATTGAGTTGTTTCAAAAAGTTTATGAACTTGGCAGAAAATCAATTAGACAAGAAAATAAAAGTATTAAGATCCGATCGAGGTCGAGAATATTTGTTTGATGAGTTCAGAAAATTATATGATGAAAAATGAATAGAAAGACAGTTGTCTAGTCTATATACTCCTCAACAAAATGGTGTTGCGGAGAGAAGGAACAAAACCCTACTGGAAATGGTTAGGTCCATGATGGCACATGCTAATTTATTTATCATCTTTTGGAATGATGCGTTATTAACTGCTACCTATATACTTAACCGAGTGCTTTCCAAATCAGTTACTTCCACTCCATATGAGTTATGGACAGGTAGAAAACCGGACTTAAGTTTTCTTAAGCCATGGGGTTGTGCTGCCTATACTCATGAGTCCTCTCACAAGTTTAGGAAATTGGGTCCCAGAGGAAAGAAGAGTATTTTCATAAGATACTCTGAACACTCAAAATGATATGTGTTCATAGGTGAGCAGGAAAGTGGAAGTATAACTGAATTCGAATCACAAGACGTCACATTCTTAGAGAATGAATTTCCTAAGAAGGGCGAAATAGGTGAAGAATACTCCCTATTTGAAACCTTGGATCAAGATAATGAACATAATAGAGTTCGTCCAAGTGGGAGTAACATGAGAGGTAATGAATTTGATTCAACTCACTCTCAATTACAACCATAATATGAGATGATATCGTCATTATTTAATTCGAGTGGGAGCATAATGGGGAATGATGTACAAAGTGCACAATCTCTCATGCGGCGCTCAAGTTGCAAAAGTATTCCCCGTCGACGTTTTGACATTGAAGGGGAAACTTTTATGGTTGCTCCACATGATGGAGATGAGCCAAGAAATCTTAATGAGGCTCTAAATTGCCCTAGTAAGGAAAAATGGATGCATGCAATGGAAGTTGACATGGAGTCAATGAAGTCAAACCGAGTTTGGAAACTGGTTGACCTTCCAAAAGGACGCAAAGCTATTGGGAACAAGTGGGTTCTCAAAATAAAGCGTAAAGCTGATGGCTCGATAGAAAGGCATAAGGCTCGCTTTGTGGCGAATGGGTATAATCAACAGAAATGAATTGATTATGAAGAAACATTTTCTCCTGTGGTGAGATTTACCTCTATTCGCATTATTCTGACAATAGTGACTAGTATGGATCTTGAGTTACATCAAATGGATATAAAGACTGTTTTCCTCAATGGAGAATTAGATGAAGAAATATATATGGAACAACCTACTGGTTTCATTATGGAAGGCCAAGAAGGAAAAGTATGTTGACTTTTGAGATCGATATATGACCTAAAGCAGTTATCGAGACAATGGTATATACGTTTTCATAATGCCATAATGGCATATGATTTTACAATGATAGATGACGATCATTGTGTATATATTAAAAGATCCAAAGATCAATTTGTGATCATATCATTATATGTTGATGATATACTGATTGCTGGAAGCAATATGGAGTTTGTTAATACTGTTAAGAGTTGGTTATCTTCCAACTTTGAGATGAAAGATATGGGTGAGGCTGCATACATCCTTGGAGTTAAGATTTCAAGAGATCGTTCGAAGAGATCATTATCTCTTTCGCAAGAAACATACATAAGTAAGGTTCTTGAACGATTTTGTATGCAAGATTGTAAACTCATTGATACTCCTATTGCAAAAGGTGAAGGATTGAGCCATAGACTGTGTCCAAGAACTCTACAAGAGAAGGAACAAATGAAACATGTTTCTTATGCTAGTGCTGTTGGGAGCTTGATGTACGCTATGATGTGTACAAGACCCGACATATGTTTTGCAGTTGGAATGGTGAGTAGATACCAATCCAATCCAAGTCAAGCACATTGGAAGGCCGTTAAAAGAATACTGAGATATTTGAAGGGAACTGCTGATTACAAGCTGAATTATCAAGGAAAGGATTTGCAACTTAAAGGCTATACAGATGCTGATTGGGGAGGAGATTTAGATGAAATGAAATCTACCTCTGGATTTGCTTTCTTATTGAACAATGGTGCCATATCATGGAGCAATAAGAAGCAAACATGTATAGCATTGTCCACGATGGAAGCTGAGTTTGTGGCATTATCAGCAGCGGTATAAGAAGGAGTTTGGCTTAAGAGATTTTTGGATCATTTAGGTGTTATTGAGAAAGTTGCAAATCCATTTTTGGTTAACTGTAATAGCCAAGCAGCTATAGCGTACACCAAAGATCTAAAATATCATGGCAAGACCAAACATATAGATACAAAGTATAATTTTGTAAAAGATATGGTTGCACGAAAGGATGTGAACTTACAGTATATATCTACGCATAGAATGGTAGCAGATCCTATGACAAAGCCAATACCTAGAGATGTGTTTTGTGGTCATGTAAAATCTCTAGGATTGTGTAGAGTCTGATGTACTAGATATTATAATTTCTCTAAGTTGTTCACATTTAATGAATTTGTGTTTTTCATCATTAATGCCTATGAATCTTTGTTTGATCTTTATGCATCTTAATACTCAGTGCATTACATTAAGTTGAGTTAGTATGTCGGACAGATATAAGATTAGCCCACTCACACGGGTAATCACCTCTATTTACTATGTGATAAATAGAGATGAGATGGTTTTTAAGCTTATTATCTAGGTGATAATCGAGAGCTCAAGCTTAAAATATATATGTCGCCTTAACTAAGTGTTAAGATGAGGACATGATATGTACTATGTCCAAAAGTAAAATAACCCACATATTTTACTTTATCTGTCTATGATGCCAGATATGAGTTTTGATGAATTTTGTGAATGAGTAGATATGTGAACTCAAGTTAGACATTAGGTATGTCTGAACTATCATCTGTACGGTATTGAAGGTGTAGACATACGATCCATGGGAAAGGAGTTAAATACCGTAATACGTATTTCATACTACGTATGCATGATACGACCAATAAGAGTGGCAAAAAGTTTGATCTCAACTTTTATGACGTGTGACACTCTTGAGAAAAAGAGTTCCTCAATTTATAGTGCCTTCACGACTTTTACTTATTTTCAAGATTTCTATTTAGTGTTTGCTATCTTAAGATGTTGCCAATGGTCATGAGTTGATTCGATCTAACGGGACATTTCTAGAAAAGCAAGCTGAACTGAAATTGAGAGTTTGAAGGAAAGAGGAAGATCGAATTTGGAGAATCACATTGTAGTTTTGTATTCACTAGTCGACCAATTATAACTATCTTTGAGATAATCATAATTGTGAATACAATATATGTATCATTGTTTAAATGAGATTAAGAGAGATATAAATGTGATCGATCGATCTAGGGTACTGCATACTAAATTTACACGGAATATGATGCCCATTATGAGCTGCTATATATTCCTAACAGATGTATGGCAATGAGCTCTCAAAGTATGCTGGTCGCACGAACTATTCACAAGTATGAATGTTGCAGTGAGGAAAAGAGGATTCTGTTCGGCCCACCATGTCAAGTGGGAGTTGATGGATTTTCAATTGATGGACCTAAGTAGGGCCCGTCTGCCCATGTTGGTTTTGGCCCACCATGTGCGAGTGGGAGATGATAGATTTTTTCCTTTTTTTTGATGGGCTTGAGTTGGCCCGTCATGGGCCCGACCCGTGAGTTGAGGGCCCATGGAGAAAAGTTATAATAGATAAAGAAAAAAAAATCTAAGCATTGATTATTCCAAACAGAAGTGAAGTAACATACTTTTGGAAGAGAGAATACGCTCTCTTTTCATCACGTCTTCTCCTACCGTTTTTCTCCCGAAGAAAAGAATTCTCCTTTGAAGAACAGTGTCCGGTTTCCTTCTCGAATTGCAACATCAGTGTTTAGTCTGTGGACAAAAGGTACGCTTGATCCCGTGGCGTGCCTTCGATCGGTGATTCATGTTTGTTTGTTCTTGGGTTCGTCTTCCGCTTTATTTTAGGGATTCGATTTAGTGTCGAATTTGATTTAGGGTATAAACAATACCCAACAAAGAAGATACACGTTTACGCACAGACCATGGGGGCAGCATCAAAGCTTTTGTCGGAAACCATCAATGCTCGTGTGAACTCGGAGAAGCCGTGTTACGTCGAGACGAAGATTTGCAATTGGCCCTTCGCGGGTCTCTGGACGGGGGACTTTTTACCGCATGATCAAGCTTAGCCCTGGTCGGACTGCCATAGGCTCGTCTCTATTGAAATTAGAGAATGAACTCTTGTCAGCATAGGGGTGTGACTAGAGGTGTTAAAATGGGTCATTGACCCATTTTAAGACTCATATTTTAGTTATATGAGTGGTATATGGGTAAGAGACTTTTAAAAAACCAACTAAAAATGGGTCAAAAAAGTGAGTCTGATTTAAGTGAGTCAAAAATAGGTTAGAACTTGTCACCCATTTTCAACCCATTTAAAATATCAAGTGGGTTGGAAGTTAGAACCCATTTTAAATTTTTCAACTTAAGCCAACACAATCTTTCCCTCTTTAATTTTATAAAAATGTTTTTTTTTTAAATCAAAATTATAATTATTTTTCATATTTCGATTTTCTTTTCTTTTCTTTTTCTTTCTTTTTCTTCCTTCCTTAGCCGGCGGTCGACAGACCGACGGCCGGCCACCGGTTGGCGACCGCCAGGCGAGGCTTGGCCTCGCTAACAATTGGTGAGGCTCTAGCCTCGCCGGATCTGGCGAGACTCGAGCTCGCCGGCGTCAGGCGGGGCCTCGGCCTCTCCATATCGGTGAGATTGAGCCTTGCCCGACGCCAACGAGCTTGAGTCTCGCCAGATCCAACGAGGCTCGGCCTCGCTGGCGACTAGCGAGGCTCGACCGCATCCGGCGAGACTTGAGCTCGCCGGTGTCGGGCAGGGCCTCGGCCTCGCCAAATCGGTGAGACTTGAGCTCGTCGGCATTGGGCGGGGCCTTGGCCTCGCCGAATTGGCGAGATCGAGCCCTGCCCAACGCCGACGAGCTCGATCTCACTGTGGGCCTGGCCGTTGACCGTCGTGGTGGCCGGGGCCATTGCCGTCGTCATGGTCGGCGACCGACCAAGAAGAAGAAGAAAAAGAAAAGAGAAAAGAGAAAAAGAAAAAAGAAAAAGAAAAAGAAAAAGAAAAAGAAAAAGAAAAAAAAAGAAAAAAAAAAAAAGAAAAATTAAAATTAAAAATTATATTTTAGAAAATAAAAATAATAATTTTTTTTAAAAATAATTAAAAATTCGATTTTTTAAAAATATTTTAAAAAGAATTATAAAAATTTTCCATTAAATTTGTATTGCATAAAAGTGTTTTAGCAATACTTTTTTAATAAAAAAATCATAAAAATGAGCTTTCTTAAGTTTAGTTAAAGATTTTTCATGTTACAATTTTTAGTTACTCAATGGTATGTTCACTTCAAACAAGAGAAGCATGTGCATAGTCTAATTCTTTATAAATATTTCAATTTATAGGTTTTTTTTTTTTTTTTTTAAATTTTATTTACTATTTTTAATTTAATTTGAAGTTTTAATCCAATTAGCATATAATAGAAGTGAGTTTTCCTGGAATATTAATAAGTTTTAGCAATATGGGTTGGGTCGAGTATGAGTTTGATCGGGTATGGGTCGAGTCGGTATGGATCACTTGATTTACACTACATGAATATGGGTCAAAGCGGGTTAAATTGGTCAAATATAAGTCGATCGATTTTCGACTCGACCAAAACCCGACTCGACCCGACCCACCCATTTGACGGGTCTAGGTGTGACGTTCTAGTTCTAGATGCAAGTTTAGCGTCCATTTGATTGAATCAACTATGTGATAAGGAATCCCTCTTCTTCTCTCCTTCCGTCTTTTCGAAAATTGGTATTCCGAAATTGCCCTAATGTTAGAGGTGGCAAATGGGTGGGTCGGGTCGGGTTGAGTATGGGTCGGGTCGAAAATGGGTCGACCCATATTTGACCCATTTAACCCGTTTTGACCCATATTCTTGTAGTGTAAATATAATAACCCATACCTGACCTGACCCATACCCGACTCATACTCGACCCGACCTATATTGCTAAAACCCATTAATATTCTAAAAAAAACCCGCGCTCACTTTAAGTTATATGCTAATTGGATAAAAACCTCAAATTAAATTAAAAAATAGTAAATAATATAAAAAATGTTAAAAAAAACCTATAAATTGAAATATTTATGAAGAATTAGACTATGCACATGCTTCTCTTATTTAAAGTGAGCATACTATTAAGCAACTAAAAACTGCAACGTGAAACTAAGTATTAACTATTTGAACACTATCTAATGAAACATCCGCAAAGGCAAGAATGAAAATGGTCTTTTGCAAGTTGGATTTACGTGAGCTTCATCAAATATGGAATTGAAAGTAAACGCTTCTCTTAATAAAAATCTCATTTGCTTGTTCAAAGAAAATAATTCTATAGCTACATCTGTAATTCAAACAAAACATACAAACTAATATATTAATAAACTAGGAAGTGAACTAGTTAGTAGGGGCGAGCATGGTTCGGGTTGGGTCGGTCCACCCCCTAACCCTAGGACCAACCCACAAAATGCTGGTCCTCAATTTTTAGGACCAAAAATCAACCCTATCGAGCTTGGGACTGAGGATAGGACCGACCCAATGGGTTCGGTCCGGTTCCAGGGTCAACCCAAGACCAATTGATAATTTTTTATTTCATTTTTTGTACTCCTTAAAAAAGAGATTGAGGACTGGACTGATTCAATGGGTTTGGTCTGGTTTCAAGGTCAACCCAGGACTAATAAATAATTTTTTATTTCATTTTTTATACTCCTTGAAAGGACAGCCGAGGACCGTACCGACCCAATGGGTTCGATGATGAGCAAGGTCAGCTAAGGAAAGCAAGCGGTGAGAGTCAAGTGGGGTGAGTGTCGAACAGAATGAGCATCGAATGTTAAGCAGGGAGTAACAAGCTAAGCGAGCATCGAGCGACGAGTGGCGAGCGGCACGAGTGACCTAAAGCGAGCGAGGTGAGTGTCGATTGGTGAGCAGAGAAGTTTTTTTCGATTTTAGCAAATTGAAGACTAAGAGGATAAATAAGATAGAAGAGAACGAATACTAGAGGAGGATGCCATAAGGTGCCTTTTTGGACGTCGTGAAGACTCCTCACAAAAACATTTTCCTCATTCGTAAATTATGACTATTGACGCCGTAAAAGACATTAAAAACCTAAATTATTAAATAATAATGTAAAATTACTTGAACTCCTCACTTAAAAGCTATTTAATGTTGTTGATGCCGTTTATTTTAAGGTTTTCTCGATATAAAAAATTATAAATAATATATTATATATATAGTCAGGGTTGGTTCGGGTTGGGCTGACTCGGAACTCTCAAGATCGAGGACCGACTCACACAGTGTTGGTTCAGGAATTCTAAGACAAAGGACCAACCTATTCTCCCTGAGAACCGGACCAGGACCAGCAGGGTTGGGCCGGTCCAAGGTCAGTCCTGGGTTGACCCTGGACCGATGCTCACCCCTACCGGTTAGCACGTGCTGTGTTAACTCTACATTCTTGTGATGAAGTTGGTCTAAGGTTGATAATGTTAAGCACCTCCGCTTTTGCCGGGTCATGCTTTTTCACCTTCCCCAAAAGGTCAGAAACACTCTCTTTTGTTTGCTTGTCCACAGCGGTGTCGACTAAGTACTGGAAAACTTTGTATTTTGATGGTGCAACTGTTGCAGCCACTTCCTTTGAAGCGCCTTTAGACTGTAAGAAACTCAGGACCTCAAAGTTTGTTAGAGCACCATCATTGGCATTCTTTTTGAAAAATGCATAAAAGAGAAACATCAATCTAGAAATGCAAATTGGAAAACAAGAAAGAGAAACAAAAAAGAAAAAGAAAAGGGAAAGGGGCACATCAATAGAGCATGGCAAGTACATACATCTTCATTTCCAATAAAATCAGATGCCAAGAGTAACCTCAAGGGAAATTCTTTCAATTAGCAGAGTCACCTTAAACTGCTATGAGTCTCACTCCACTTTTATCAGCCGAGCCACAAAATGGCCAAACTTATATTTAGAATCAGAGGAATGAGTAATCAGTGCATGCCTTACACACACCAGACATAGGATTAAAGTTGATAATCATTCTCAATCAGTGCAAAGGGAGTTCGCCACATAACTGCATTTAGGCTTTTAGCTAGTAGGACACTCCAAGCAAAATGTCTTGCAGATATTACCTACACACTTTGGGATTCACATTGAATTTCACAAATGGAACCAGATTCATCTACCCGCTTAAGCAGTAAACTCAATGCAACATCAGGACACGAGGTTGCTCAAATGATCAATGAATTTGATTTTTTTACACTAGACAGGATCATCCATGGTCTGCAATACCAGCTGCGAATACTCCAACAGTATTAAGAACATAAGCACCTACAATATTGCAAGAACAAGACAAAAACCATTTTAACATACTAGTCTGAATCTGAAGACAAAAGAGATATTTAACAGTGAACTTTACAAATAAAAGAAAGCATCTAATGCAAATAGTCTTGGAAGTCATCATTCAACTCAAATATGAAAACAAAGACGGTACAAAGATTTACCTTTTCCATTAATTTTCAATGCAATAAAGCAAACTTGAAGATATGCTCTCAATCAGAGAGATCTTCAATGTAAGGTAGGAAAAAAAAGTGCCTTTTTTCCAAATGGGATCACGGATTTTTTTATAATTAGTTCCTTTCTCAATGTGGTCAATAATAGAACGCTGAACCAAAAATTATTTAATTATTTGCACGTTATATGTGGTGCATATGAATGCTGTGCTCTCCAGTGAAGTTCTCAGTGCCCCTGTTGCCGGTTGGCAGCAATATGATGGGATCCACTCTCGCCAAAAATAAAACTGAAAAAAAAAGAAAAAAAAATTGATAAAAAAGATTCAGTAGTTTTATTAAAATTATTAAATGATGTAGTAAACCAATCGAATTATTTAATGGGCTTGGGAAATTGTGACCTTCCAGAGTCCCCCCGACTGTGCGAATTTTGACCGTTGTCTTTTCGACTTTTTAATAATGCTTTGATATTATAATGGTAAGATTCTGAAATTTGTCAGCCCGACTCGCCATCCTTTTTTAAATATTGAAAAATGCCAGAAAACCCAGAAACCCAAAAAAGAAAAGAAAAATGGTGCTTAGAAAACTGCATAATGCGATTAAAACAGAAGAATCTTTGTCTAGGGCGACGTGGAAAAAAACATTAGGCTAATGTTCATCGGAAGACCGAAGTCTGCGCAAAAAACACGTCGTCTCCCCCCGAGATGTTTCCTGGCAATTTCTTGTTGACTTGACGAACGCTATTGGTTATCCAGTCGTCGAAAGCCTACTCCTTTTAGGGAGGGAAGATGAGAATGATGGAATACACGCGTGTAGACCAAATTGTGCTGATGGAAAAATTGATGAATTTTTAGTCAACAATATGCATGATCATCTTATCCCGCGTGACCCCACCTCCACCTCTTTAAGCATAGCCTCAATTATCCCACCTCGAGAGAATAAATTTAATGAAATGGATTGCATTACCTAGCCGCAACGATGTTATGTAACCGATGAATCATCATTGCTCACATGTTATGAAGCTAATTTTACTCATGTATACGTCTTATTTTTGATTGGTCGATTGCATTACATCATGATTTAAAAATGTGTTACATTTTGTTTTTTATTTTCAAAGAGTTTGGAATATGACTATGCCGAACACCTGAAATCGTGTGAAATCATAGAGATTCTTATTGTCATCTTTTGATATGTTAATTAATAAGTTAGGAAAGAAATGCGATCCCCAGTTTTTTCAAATGGATAATCCCCATTTCTTACGCGACTCTACCTTGATATTTCCGATTAAAGCTCGAAGTTTGTTGTGCCTCCCAAGAGATAACTTCAGCTCCAATTACATAATTTCTCTCCCAAACTTGTACTTACTAATTAAAAACAAAAATATACGCATGTATTTTTATCCATTGACTTAAACACCGTCCAAGACGACGAGTCAATGAGCCAGCTCAATGCAGACTCATCGGGGGACCCACCCACGCGATGGGCAACTGAGATCATTTTAGGCTCCTGTTCCGTGGCCGCCAACGAACGATCGTCGAAGGGACCTTTGGGGGAAACTTCAACCAACCCCCACTTGGCGTATATCTTCCCCCTCACACAGACGAACGTAGCACATCTACGCACAGACCATGGACAGAATTCTTGGGATAAAAAATGAAGTGATCAAGGCAGCGTTGTCTGCATCCATCGAAGCTCGTGATGATCGACAGGAGCTGAACATTAGCAGCAGCTCTTCGGAGGTCGTCGTGGCCTTCCCCGGATCATGGTCTCCCAACGCCTGGTTTCCTGAAGACAGCAAAGCCAAGCCCTTCGGAGATGACCGGATCGACCGCAAGAAGTTCCCTTCTCTCAGGAGCATCGGCTTGGATGAGGACGCCAGGGTCAACAAGGCGTTCATGGAGAGATTCCTACGTATTCTGGATGATGGAAGAGGAAGGCTCCGCTCCGAGGTATTCTCGAATCTCGAATGATGCTCTGTTTTAGCCGTTGTTTCAGTGCGTCCAAGAGTCGGTAGTAATAATTCTCGGACAGCAATTTTAAGGCCATTTCTAGAGTTCACGAAGTTTGATTTGAAGATCAGGAAACTCGAGTAGTGCCTACTTTCGCCTTCCGTAGAAACTGTCGGCGGAACACTGTAGAGATCGGAAACTAGAGCTCGCAACCATTGAAACTCTCAGCCTGTTCTGTACTTTCCCTCTTTAGGTACATAGATCACATAACAAGCACGATCTCGTGTGCTTCAGTTAGGAATTTACCGTACGGTGTCATCAGGTTTTTACCTTGTGAAAGTAAAAATCCCTCCGTTGTGTAGACTACTTTATAAATGTTGTCTCCAAAAATTGGAATTTGAAGAACACTCTCTCCAAGTCCATTAGACAATAACAATGGCATAGATGGTTTAGTTCAAGTCTCTCTCAACCTACAATTAACAGTAACAGGACGTTCATCATCGACCGAGCATAATCGAAGCAAGTAAATAAACAGTCAGAAATGAACCTGAACTTGTCTTTGATTTTCAGGTGAAAAAGGCGTTGGACGATAATAAGCAGATAATATTTACAGGCCATTCCTCGGGCGGTCCAATCGCGATTTACGCGACTGTTTGGTTCCTTGAGGAGCACAGAAAACTAAAGAAAGTGGAGACTCCCCGTGCTTTCTGTGTAACATTCGGATCCCCAATTACCACCGATCGCACCTTTGGCCACGCCATCCGGCGTGAGCGTTGGTCTGATCACTTTGTCCACTTTGTTAAGAAACTCGACATCGTTCCCAGGATTCTACTCGCTCCTTCCTCCTCTACAAAGGAGTTGCTAGAAGAAATCGCCTCTTTCTCTCGCCCGCATCACAAACCCACTTCAATTGACAACTTGACTTCCTTTTTTGTGAATGTGGTGAAGAATGCATCATGTGTTGCAAACTATGCAGCTTGCCAACTGACGGGAAGCAAACATACCCTATTTGACACTATGTCTAGATTCATCAAGCCAAGCCCTTACCGACCGTGTGGGAATTATGTCTTTTGCACCGAGACTGGCAGGTTCGTGGTCGTGAAGAACCCGGATGCGGTCCTTCAACTGTTGTTTTACGCTTTACTGATTGAGTCCGAAAGAGAGCTTCCGAATATAGCAGAGAAAAGCTTAAGGGCGCATTGGACATATAAAGAAGCAGTAGACCAAAGCCTGGCCTCGGACAATGTTGTCTATTTGGAGAACCTCCGAGAATTGCCTCTCAGCTCAGATGATGCCGCATTAAATGACCTTAACCTGGTATGGTCGATATTTTATCTGGTCCAAGGATTTTATGTGAAGAATGAACTGTCTAGTTCCTTAATAATCTTTTAAATTATTGAATATTTGACAATATATGATATTGTGATTATAGGACGCAACGGCGAGGCTGTGCCTTCGTGCCGCTGGAGAGTTGGAGAAGAGGAAACAGGATAACCAGAAAAAGATCCAAGGCAAGAAGGTCGACATAGAGAAATACCTCGACGCATTAAAAAAGTACCGGACCACGAGCAAGGACGACGGTGTGGGATATTACGATGCTTTCAAATTGCAAAAGAAGGAGGAAGACTTCAAGGCCAACGTAAAGAGACTTGAACTGGCAGCTATTTGGGACGAGATTGTTGAAATGCTAAGACTCAGGCAGCTCCCCGATGAATTTGAGGTAGATAAAGAATGGGTGGATCTCGGCACGCGGTTTCGCCGACTTGTGGAGCCTCTAGACATAGCCAACTTCTATCGACACTCCAGGACGGACGATGCAGGTCATTACATGAAGGAAGGAAACAGGCCAAGTCGGTACAAATTTTCTCAAAGATGGCGAGAACACAAGGAACAGTTGCCGCCGATGCAGCAGTCGCAGCAGTCGCTCAAACATTTTTATGGTGAATCCTGCTTTTGGGCCAAGGTGGAGGAGCTCAGAACTAAACCATGGGAAGCAATAAAGGACGAGGTTCCGGTTCTGGGGAACCGCCTCAAAGAATGGTACGAAAACAACGAGGTGGAGGGTGATGTGTTCTTACAAAAGAGCACGCTCGTTGAGTGGTGGCAAAAACTCTCTGAAGACCATGCTGAGTTGCACGGCGTTCTTCCGACACCAGCTGTCGAGTGAGACTTATATTGCTATTTCTCAAAGTAGCAAGATACCTTCAGTATTCGTAAAATATATATGTTTGATATGCCTATTTATAGGCTTTCTTCACGGACATAATCTTATCAAGTGTCCTCCATTTAATCACCGCTCTTTGACTGTTATCCAAGTCACTTGATAGAGATTATCTCTTGGATTCTTCTGCGCACAATGACGTGGGCTCCTTTCTACTTCTATTTCCACCTGCTTCTTCGGACAAAATATATTTAAAGATTATTCTTGATAACTCTTGTAAAATTGATCACATTTTTTAACAGAACATAAGCTAAAGTCCTGCATCAGAAATTGTTGGAAATGGTGATCCATTTTCTAGAATTTCCTAGAGTACTACAATTTAGAATTCCTTAGATGAAGTTTCTAGAAGAAAGAGAAAAATTTCCAGCATGTAAGAGAAGTCTAGAAACTTCTAAGGCGGTGACTTACGCCTATAAATAGGCTTGTAGTTCATTCATTTGTATGTGTGAGCTCGTGGGGAAAACCCTCCACCGTGAGAGGTCTTAGACCTCCACCATGCTCATGCGGAGAGTGAGCAACAATATATTCATCAAACTATTTTGTTCAACTAATGAAACTATTTTCCCCATATTCATGTCCTATATCCTTCAATTATCTTATCTTGTCCCTTGTTCATCTACTACAAAATATCTCATACACTTGCACACAACGTCACTAATCAAAAACTATAACTAATACCAAAACCATGCTTCCGCAGCGCACACATCCCAAATTTTTAACAGAAATACATGCCAAGCTGAAAATTGTGCTTGCTGCTGAAGTGTTGTTTGAGAAGCCAGACCCAGCAACTGGCTGGTATCATGCAAGAGGGTCATTCCCCTTTTCACTTGATTGTCTCTGTAAAAGAAATGTTATCAGTGAAAAAAAGTTACCCTTCAAAAAACAAAAGGAGGACCTCTGAAGTCTTCTTCACGTCCCCGAAGATCCTAAGCACACGAAAGGAAAAGAAAGTTGGAAGAAACCATAGAATTGCTCCAGTGAAGAGCTGATACAAATAATGTACATTATTGAGCCATGTAGAATTCCTCGTTTCTTATTAGACTCTGCTATATAGAGAAAAAGACTTAAACTGACTGCAGAACCAGCCGATAGCATTTCTGTAAAATCAAATCGCATGCCTTCTCTAATTGGTTGTCCAACAGTACCTCAATGCAAACCAGCCAGAGTTTTGCATCCAAAAGACATCAGCTTCCTATGTATTAGTGCCTATCAGCCAAGTCCACCGCACAAAATGAAGACAAAAACATTTTTGAATTGCCAAGAAGAGGCAGAAAAAAATAGGCAAAACGTTGCTGTACAAGATAAGATGGGGGAACAAAGGCACAGCAAAGACCTGAGGGAATCCTTAGCGCAAAAAAAAGAAGTTTGCCTATTGTAAGAACACGAAAATGCCACATCTCCATGTGTCCAAATGCATAAGCACCCGCAAGGGAGTGAGGATGATGAAAGAGAGGAAGAGAGTCGAGAATCAGTTACCAAAGACGTACCACCTGAACTTCCAGCTTAAAAGACAGTGCATGGTCAAGAAACATTCTCTCCGGAATGAAACCAAAAAAAGGAAAAACAGAAAACACCTCTTGGTCTGACATTAGATACATCCAGCCATACTGAATGAAAGTACATTTCCCATATGCTTACACGAACTTCGACGACTACCAAACATGTGCATAGTCATGTGCTTCAAAACTAGAGTAATTCCTAAAGTGGAGGCGATTCTTGCATCACTCTATCAACCTATTAAGTAACTGCAACAGTTGTAAGATCGACTACATTGTCGAACAAGGAACCAAACCAATAGCTTCAAAGCACTAGCTAGATACCCAAATCCTATTATTTAAAATACAGAGATCGAATTATGGGGAAACACCATCCAAAAAAGTAAATACAATTAGAAGTGCATAAAGTCCAAACAGACGAAGGTTCACAAATGGGTTTCGATAATTTTTCTTTCGACTTTCTCGGGGATCGACCCCTCAACCCTAAGTTACAATGTCACATGTCCAAACCCCCAACCCACCCATGACCACTAGGGCAACTGCCATAATTATATCTCCACATAGTAATGAGAGCTGTACAGGATTCTTCACTTGAAGAACCTATTTTACCCTATTTTACATACTTCCAGATGAAATACTTGTACTATAAAGAGAAACATGAATCGCCTCCTACAATTGTTCCACGACATCTCGAATCTTTCATCGGATGTGATTTTGCCTCCAAGAATAATCTGTTCCCACTTCGGAATGTGCATACTCTTTAAAAAGATCTTAAGGGTTGATCGTAAGGAACTTAAGTTTATGTAATATTCACTATTCACATGATATGGATAGCTCCAGACAATATTGTTCATACCAAATTAATAGATACACATCAACCATGCTACGTCTGGCCTATCCAAAGTACGTATGTAAGGAATAATGACGCAAATTAAAGAAGAAACTAAATAAAAGACAGCCTCTGAAAATGTACTACTTACCTTCTAGTAAACTACATATTCTTGAGTCTTGACCACCAGGGCCTGTCGGCAGAGTGGATGGATCACTTAGATGTAAGTCCTAAGTTGATTCTGGAGCGCGTGTGCATATATGAACATGGTAAATGGGGAGGGCTACCTTGTTTTAAACATGCTGTAAGTTCACGACTGGCCAGACCCTTAATGTACAACAGCAGCAGCAGCAACGATACCCAAGCCTTGTCTCACCTCTTCATGCAATGACGCTCTGTTTTCTGTCCATTAATGCAAAGAAAGTGGGAGTTAATTACATGCAACTCTGTCCAGCCAGCATATTCAATGATTACTGGCACTCTGAATGCGATATCAGCAATAAAATGGCAAGAGGATCTAACGCCAGATGTCTCACCTTGAGAAGGCAAAGCAACTAATCATAATTAAGAGAGGAAAGAGTTACATGCTCCCATCACAAACCACTACGAAAATTCCATCTCAAAAATTGGCATTCCTCTTCTCCGACCGCCGCCTCCGACTGGGGTGATTACTCCGCTTTCTCTTCACCTTCGCAGCTCCGCCGCAAAACAAGCGTGCTGCTCTCTCTTCCCCCCAAATAGTGGCGACTTCGGAGTGCAAGTTGAAGAAGAACCAGAAAGGGAGGCTATCGGGCCATGTGAACGAGCTTGACTGTCTCGTTAGGGCCCTCGATCAGCCATTTCGGATCTTGAAGAGGAGCACTTTCGCGGGCCTCCAATCGGGTACGAGATGGCCCGAATCAGGGCCTCCACTATGCACAAATCGAGATTACTAGGAGTGAGCGGTTCCAGATTTTGTAAATATTCCATTTGGAACCTAACCATTGGAATCGATTCATTGTTTTTAAGAATTTGAAAACTTTCTTGCATGACTTGAAACTTAGAACCTATTTTGTCATAAGTTCCAAACTTGATTTCCACTTGTATTATTAATTAAATGATTATAATAAATTATTATCTTTAATGATCATCATTTGTTGCTACAATTCACTGATCGTAAGTTATATTCAGACATAAGAAAAAATATGAAATATTAAGAAAATAAAAGTCTCAGTTATAAAATAAATGTTCAAATTAATGATTTCAATTTATACAGTCATTATCAAATGTCTTGGAATATAGTAAGATTGCATAGAAAAAAAAAAAATGAAAACTTATCTCAAGTTCTAGATTAGAAGATCCATGTTCCAGTGAAAACCTATCCGGTTCTCAAGTTCCAGATTCTATTATGAAACATTCTCATCCCTAGTAATTACTTTCAATTGGAGCACCACAACAGGGTCGCCATTGAAATTGGAGCATAAATTCGTTGATGATGGTTTTATTTAATTAATGTGATGGGCCTAAGTTGTCCCATCCGCCCATGTTGGGCCTAAAAGCCTGGCCCACAAGTTTAGGGCCCATGGATGGAGGGATACGTTGAAGAGTTGTAACTTTTGGGGGAGCGTTTTTACCGAAGGGACACATCCTTTGGAGAGGACGTATTTAAGGGAGAAAAGAGAGGGAGGAATGCACCTTTTCACAGTACGTACGTTCCCTCTCTTTCTCTCCTTCCAAAAAGAAGAACAAAAGCAAGAGACGACACTCTCTTCCCTTCAAGGCTAATTGATGTCATCGGGTCAAACGGGATTAGTTTTTCTTCCTCATATCAGCGTCGGTGTTTACTCTGTGGCTAACAAGGTACGTTCGATATTGTGATGTGCATTAGGATTGGTGATATATGTGTTTTTCCCGGGCTCGTCTTCCGTACTCTTTTTAGGGGTTCGATTTAGTGTCGAATCCGGTTTTAGGGAATCAGAAAATCCCAACATTGGTATCAGAGCCCTGTTTCATGTTTTTCCCGACCCTTTTCATGTTTATGGATGATTTCTTATTGATTTTTTGTGAAATTAATCGGCCGACACCGATTGGGGCGGAAAAATCCCGACACCCAAGCACCATTTATCCATTTTTTCGAGTTTCTATAAGTCGAAATCCATTTCTGATGGCGCTGGATGGAAGGTCTCGTCGAGACGAGCGTGACGAGTGGCGGAATGCCGCCTAAGGCCGCCGAACGCGCCCCCACGCCCAGCTGGAGCGAAACGGTGCCTTCGGCGCCTACAACGCATGCGCTAATTCGCAGACACAGGCGTGTGCGTCGCAGGCGCGCGCGGGGCCAACGCACGCACGTCCGTGGGCGCCGTCAATGGCGCGTGCGAGGCACGCGCCAGCTGACGTCATCGTGACGTCAGCTACGCACGCGTGCCGCATGTGTCGGGTTGGTCGGTCCGACCCGGCCCGACCCATTTGACCCGAACCCATTGACTTCGACCTGTTGAACATTGATCGCGACCATTGACTGACCGTTGACAAAAAAAAAAAAAAAGAATGTTTTTCTTTTTTAATTATGTTTATGTGGATTATATGTAATCCATTTTTTGTTCTGCATTTGTTGCAGGAACAATGCCTCCCCGTAAGCCACGCGCATCTGTGCGCACAATGTCAGATGAACAAAAAGAGATGCTTTCAAGGTTGATAGCCGATTTGAATGGTTATCGATGGGAGAGTGACGACATAATTGATCATGTTGTAGAGGTCAACAACAAAATTCAAGAAGTCATATGGAACGGTTATCCCATGCCGGATATTCAAATGGTGTGATTCTTTATGCACACTCTTCTACTAGAATGGCAAGGAGTGTTGAATCGTCTATGGGAGGTCAAAGGATTTATTAGATATAAGGAGCTAGTAATGAAATTTGTAGATGAATATCATCGGGTTGGAGCCATAAAGACTGCGACCCAAGGAATGACTTCGATTAGGCGGGGAATGAATGTGCGTAGGAGAAATCCTAAGGGATATCCGTCTGTTTTTCAGTGGCTGTCAAGAATGCCTGAAAATTTCACAGAGGAAAAGAAAAAGAAATTGAACCAAGTAGAAACTTTCCCTATCCGTTGTATAATGCCTTGGTTTTAGCTGCTTCGAGATATTTTATTTATTTAGTGTATTTTGTGGACATCTTATGTAATGTTTTCTACCTTAGTTGTTGTTGGTGTGGCAACTGATATGTTAGTTGTATAATGTGAAGGCATTATTATTATATCATTGTTTGATATCAAATATTATTTGCTCTCTATTATTGATGACTGCTGTGGGTAATTCATAGAAGTTTTTGTAGCTTCATATAATTTATTTTGCATAGACAATTATATTAATGATAGTTTTAAGTTAGTTTTTTTTTTTTGGAGGATGATTGGAAATATAGTGACATTTTGATTCTGAAACCTTACTTAAAATTATTAATTAATATGATGTGTTTGTGCAAAATAGATGCATAAGTGATAGGCATTAATATTTCGTGCATATATGTCTGATACGTTCAGATCGATGGATTCAGCAACTAAGAACGTAATTGCTGATTTGAACAAATAAGACAAATTGAATGGCGAGAATAGTGAAATATTGAATATGAGAATTTGATATGTGCTGGAAAACAAGAAGCACTAAAAGCTCTTGACTATGTTATGGAAGATCTTGAGAATGCTGTGCGCTATCTTGAGCTAGTTGATCATCGCCTCAAGGCATTTGAGCAGGATACATATATTTGCTATGTTGCTTACAGCTCAGAATGGGCTTTAAGCTCTAAGCGCAAGCACATTGATTTGTTCAATATGTGGGAAAGCAAGGGATCAAGTCCTTCTTGCAAGAAACCAAGAATTAACCAACAGAAGAAAGGAAAACGTTCTCGTGTGAAGAATATTTCAAGGGTGAAATGTTATAATTGTGACAAGAGGGGTCACTATGCCCGCGATTGTCGTGAGCCAAATAAGGTACACACCCCTTGTACTATTGAGAACTTTGCATATGTGTCAAGTTCTTTATTCTTGACTGAGTCTAATCCTTTGTGGACTGTAGATTCAGGAGCGACGGACCATGTAGCGAAGGATAAAGAATCCTTCGTAGAATTTCGACGAGTTCCGACTGGAACTAAGTGGATCTATGTAGGAAATAACTCCAGAGCTGAAGTTAAAGGTATTGGCACCTGTCAATTAAACATGTGTGGTGGACGCACCTTGTTCCTACATGATGTGTTGTATGCTCCGAAGATTCGTCGAAATTTAGTGTCTGTTTTGGTGTTGGTTAAGTTTGGTTTTAATGTGAACTTTCATAATAGTGGTGTAGATTTATATTTGGATACAAACTACTATGGTTGTGGTTATTTTTTTGATGGTTTCATTGTATTAGATATTGACTATGTTAATGCAAATATTTGTTATTCCCTTCTCACGTCTCCTAGTTCATATGATAATGATGTGAATGTGTGGCATGCTAGACTTGTTCATATTGGCCAACAACATATGAATAGACTAGCCAAAGATGGCTTGTTAGGTAATATTGAAAAAGTCAATTTGCCCATTTGTTAGCATTGCTTGGTAGAGAAAACGACAAAAAAACCATTTGGAAAAGGTAAAAGAGCTGAATTTCCTCTGCATTTAATTCATTCTGACGTCTGTGGTCCAATGAATGTGAGAGGAAGGCATGAGACTGTTTATTTCATCACTTTTATAGATGATTATACTCGATTCAGATATGTCTATTTGATTTCTCATAAATCTGAAACATTAAGTTATTTCAAAAGGTTTATGAACTTGGTAGAAAATCAATTAAACAAGAAAATAAAAGCATTGAGATCCGACCGAGGTCGAGAATATTTATCTGATGAGTTCAAAAAATTATGTGATGAAAAAGGAATAGAAAGACATCTGTCTATTCCATATGCTCCTCAACAAAATGCTGTTGCGGAGAGAAGAAACAAAACCCTACTGAAAATGGTTAGGTCCATGATAACGCATGCTAACTTACCTATCACCTTTTGGAGTGATGTGTTGTTAACTGCTGCCTATATACTTAACCGGGTGCCTTCCAAATCGGTTACTTCTACTCCATATGAGTTATGGACAGGTAGAAAACCTAACTTAAGTTTTCTCAAGCCATGGGGTTGTGCTGCCTATACTCATGAATCCTCTCACAAGTTTGGGAAATTGGGTCCCAGAGGAAAGAAGAGTATTTTCATAAGATACTCTGAACACTCGAAAGGGTATGTGTTCATAGGTAAGCAGGAAAGTGGTAGTATAACTGAATTCGAATCACGGGACGTCACATTCTTAGAGAATGAATTTCCTAAGAAGGGAGAAATAGGTGAAGAATACTCCCTATTTGAAATCTTGGATCAAGATAATGATATTAGTGGAGTTCGTCCAAGTGGGAGTAATATAAGGAGTGATAAATTGAATTCAACTCATTCTCAATTTCAACCACATGATGAGATGACATTATCATTATCTAATCCTAGTGGGAGCATAATGGGGAATGATGTGCAAAGTGTACAATTTCCCATACGGCGAACAAGTCGCAAAAGTATTCCCCGTCGACGTTTTGACATTGAAGGGGAAACTTTCATGATTGCTCTACAAGATGAGGATGAGCCAACAAATATTAATGAGGCTCTAAATTGCCATAGTAAGGAAAAATGGATACATGCAATGGGAGAGGAAATGGAGTCAATGAAGTCAAACTATGTTTAGGAATTGGTTGATCTTCCAAAAGGATGCAAAGCTATTGGGAACAAGTGGGTTCTCAAAATAAAGCGTAAAGCTGATGGCTCGATAGAGAGATATAAAACTCGCCTTGTGGCGAATAGATATAATCAACAAGAAGGAATTGATTATGAGGAAACATTATCTCCTATTGTGAGATTTACCTCTATTTGCATTATTCTAGCAATAGTGGCAAGTATGGATCTTGAATTACATCAAATGGATGTAAAGACTGCTTTTCTCAATGGAGAATTGGATGAGGAAATATATATGGAACAACCTGTTGGTTTCATTACAAAAGGCCAAGAAGAAAAGGTATGTCGACTTTTGAAATCGATATATGGTCTTAAATAGTCGTCAAGACAGTGGTATATACGTTTTCATAATACCATAATGGCATATGATTTTACAATGATTGATGAGGATTATTGTGTATATATCAAAAGATCCAAAGATCAATTTATGATCATATCATTATATGTTGATGATATACTAATTGCTGGAAGCAATATGGAGTTTGTTGACACTGTCAAGAGTTGGTTATCTTTTAACTTTGAGATGAAAGATATGAGTGAGGCTGCATACATCCTTGGAGTTAAGATTTCAAGAGATCGTTCAAAGAGATCATTATCTCTTTCGCAAGAAACATACATAAATAAGGTTCTTGAACGATTTCGTATGCAAGATTGTAAACTCATTGATACTCCTATTGCAAAAGGTGAAGGATTGAGCCATAGACTGTTTCTAAGGGCTCCACAAGAAAAGGAACAAATGAAACATGTTCCTTATGCTAATGCTGTTGGGAGCTTGATGTACGTTATGATGTGTACAAGACCTGACATATGTTTTGCAGTTGGAATGATGAGTAGATATCAATCCAATATAGGTCAAGCACATTGGAAATCTGTTAAGAGAATACTGAGGTATCTGAAGGGAACTGCTAATTACAAGTTGAATTACTAAGGAAATGATCTGCGACTTGAAGGCTATTCAAACGCTGATTGGGGAGGAGATTTAGATGAAATGAAATCTATCTCTGGATTTGCTTTCTTACTGAACAATGGTGCCATATCATGGAACAGTAAGAAACAAACGTGTATAGCCTTGTCCACGATGGAAGCTGAGTTCGTGGCATTATCAGCAGTGGTACAAGAAGGAGTTTGGTTTAAGAGATTTTTGGATCATTTAGGCATTATTGAGAAAGCTGTAAATCCATTATTGGTTAACTGTGATAACCAAGCAGCTATAGCGTACACCAAAGATCCAAAATATTATGGCAAGACCAAACATATAGATACCAAGTATAACTTTGTCAAATATATGGTTGCATGAAAGGATGTGAACTTACAGTATATATCTACGCATAGAATGGTAGCAAATCCTATGACAAAGCCAATACCTAGAGATGTATTTTGTGGTCATGTAAAATATCTAGGATTGCGTAAAGTTTGATGTACTGGATATTATAACTTCCCTGAGTTGTTCACATTTAATGAATTTGTGTTTTCATCATTAATGCATATGAATCTTTGTTTGGCATTTATGTATCTTAATGCTCAGTGCATTATATTAAGTTGAGAAAGTATGTCGAACAGATAAGAGATTAGCCCACTCACACAGGTAATCGCCTCTATTTACTATGTGATAAATAGAGATGAGACGGTTTTTAAGCTTATTATCTAGGTGATAATCAAGAGCTCAAGCTTAAAATATATATGTCGCCTTAACTAAGTGTTAAGATGAGGACATGATATGTACTATGTCTGAAGGTAAAATATCCCACATATTTTACTTTATCTGTCTAAGATGCCAGATGTGAGTTCTAATGAATTTTGTAAATGAGTAGATACGTGAACTCAAGTTAGACATTGGGTATGTCTAAACTATCATCTGTACGGTATTGATGGTGTAGACATACGCTCCATGGGAAATGAGTTAATACCATAATACGTATTTCATACTACGTATGCATGAGACGACCAATAAGAGTGTCAAAAGTTTGATCTCAACTTTTATGCCGTATGAGACTCTTGAGGAAAAGGGTTCCTCAATTTAGTGCCCTCATAACTCTTACTTATTCTCAAGATTTCTATTCAATGATTGCTATCTTAGGATGTTGCAAATGATCATGAATTGATTCGATCTAATGGGACATTTCTAGAAAAGCAAGTTGAACTGAAATTGAGAGTTTGAAGGAAAAAGGAAGATCGGATTTGGAGAATCACATTGTAGCTTTGTATTCACTGGTCGACCAATTATGACTGTCTTTGGGATAATCATAATTGTGAATACAATATGTAAATCATTGTTTAAAAGAGATCAATAGAGATATAAATGTGATCAATCGATCTAGGATACTGCATACTAAATTTACTCGGAATGTGATGCCCATTATGAGCTGCTATATATTCTTAACAGATGTATAGTAACGAGCTCTCAAAGTATGCTGGTCACACGGACTATTCACCAGTATGAATGTTGTAGAAAGGTAAAGAGGATCCTGTTCGGCCCACCATGTGCGAGTGGGAGATAATCATTTTATTTAATTAATGTGATGGGCCTAAGTTGGCCCATCCGCCCATGTTGGGCCTAAAAGCCTGGCCCACAAGTTTAGGGCCCATGGATGGAGGGATACGTTGAAGAGTTGTAACTTTTGGGGGAGCGTCTTTTACCGAAGGGACACGTCCTTTGGAGATGATGTATTTAAGGGAGAAAAGAGATGGAGGAACGCACCTTTTCACAGTACGTACGTTCCCTCTCTTTCTCTCCTTCCAAAAAGAAGAACAAAAGCAAGAGACGACACTCTCTTCCCTTCAAGGCCAATTGACGTCATCGGATCGAACAGGATCAGTTTTTCTTCCTCATATCAGCGTCGGTGTTTACTCTGTGGCTAACAAGGTACGTTTGATATTGTGGTATGCCTTAGGATCGGTGATACATGTGTTTTTCCTGGGCTCGTCTTCCGCACTATTTTTAGGGGTTCGATTTAGTGTTGAATCCAGTTTTAGGGAATCAGAAAATCCCAACAGTTGTCAAAGGCATGACTTTGTCGATGCCAGTCTGTGTCCATTTGATTGACTGTCACGCGATGAGGAGTCCCTTTCCTTCTCCATTTTTTTCTTCTTCAAGAATGATTCTTTGGAATCGCTTCATAGGTTCATCAACAAGACCAGAATTTGTGCGAAAGCATGCGTTCATATTCAACCTGAGATGTTTCCGGGCAGATATCTTGTTGACCCGACAATTGTTACTCTTTGGTCATCCGGTTGTTGCAACTTGAAAGACTTTGCTTATATTTTACAAGGCGGGAAAAAGAGATTAATTGGGCATCCGTTCTTTGTTCGTCCCGAAGAATACACACGTGGGGGATCGGGTTATGTCGATTTGGTATTGATTAAATTTTAGGAAAGAGACTTCCGCATTCACTTTTCATGTATTTAAATTTATTTGATGTATAATTGAAACATGGCCTTAACGCCTTTTAAAGTTTTTGGAAGGGTACGAATATTTGCAATACGAAATCACTAAAAAAAAAAAAAGAAGACAAACTTCGGTATTTCAAATTATAAAAGGAAGGCAATCCCCGACCTTTTCTTTGAAGTAAAGGAGTTTTTAGTTACACAGAAATCATTGGTATCAATTCAGTCATAAACTTTTTAATTAAATCAATTTAGTTCTACACATTTTCTTATTGATATCAATTCGATCCATAAAGTTAATTTAGGCTGCAAATCATTGACGTAGATGCCAACCGTCCTGCATGGCACGGCTAGCTCGATGTAGACATTTTAAAATAAATTTTAGAATTTTTTATTATTTTTTAAAATTTTCCTTCCTGATTTCCCATCTTTTTCTTGGGCTATGGCTAGTATTGGCAACTAGCGAGGGCCGACGAGGGCTACCCTTGCCAGATCTGGGGAGGGCTCGACCTTTGCCGAGTTTGGCGAGGGCTCAACCCTTGTGGCCTCTAACGAGGGTTTGACCCTCGCTGCCCCTGTCGAGTCTAATGAGGGTGGTCCTCATGCCCAGGTGGTAAGGGCTCCCCTTGTCTGGGCCGCAAAGGTCATGCTCTCACTAGATTTGATGAGGGTGACCTTTGCCTATAGCTAGTATTGGCCACGGTCCAAAGAAAAAGGAAAAGGAAAAAAGGGGGAAGGGAAAAGAAAAGAAAAAATAAGACAAAAAATTTTAAAATTGAAAAATTATTTTAAAATATCCACATAGTGTCAGCCATCCCACCTTGGATAGTTGGCATTCATGTCATAATTTTCTGGCCTAAACTGGCTGGATGGACTAAACTAGTACAAATGAGAAAATGTTTAAAACCTAAATTGATCTAATTTGAAATGTTTATGACTAAATTGGTACAAACGCAGTAGGTTTAAGACTTTTTTATTACTTTTCCCTAGACCATGGGACAACATTAAAGCTTATATCAAAAATCATCAAAGCTCATGAGAACATAGAGAAGCTAAGTTCTGTCAAGACGAAGATTCACAATTGGCCCGCTGTGGGTCTTTGAATCAGGGCTTTTATACCGCACAATTAAGATTAGCCCCAATCGAAGCGCAATAAAAGTATAAAAAAAAGTCCTAAACCTATTATATGGGTATCAATTCAATTCTAAAAATTTCAATTTGACAAATTCAGTCATAAACATTTTCATATTAGTACCAATTCAGTCCACCAGACCAATTTACACTAAAAATCGATGAGGTGGACTCCGACGATCCAACATGGCATCACCAACATAGGATCGCCGGCACTAATTGGACATATTAAAATAATTTTTTACTAAATTTTCGATTTTTTATTATTTGTTTAAAATTTTCCTCTTTTCTTTTTTTTCCCATTCTTTGAACTATGGCTATTATTAGCCATGGCCAACAATTGACCATAGGCAAGAGCCAGCAAGGGCATCGTGGCCCTTGTCGGATTTAGTGAGGGCGAGATGCTTGTGGCTTGGGGGAGGGTGGCTCTTGCCAAGTTTGGCAAGGGTTCGACCCTCGCTGGATTTGGCGAGGGCTCAACCCTCACCACTCCCATCAAGTCTGGCAAGGGCCACCCTTGCCCAGGTCGCGAGGGTCTCATCCTTGCAAGATCCAACAAGGGCGACCCTCGCTAGGCGATGAGGGTCAAGCCCTTGCCCAATTCGGCAAGGGTTGCCCTCGCCTAGGCCATAAGGATCTCGCCCTTGCCTATGGCCTTGCCTATGGTTGGTCACCGGCAATGGTAGGTATCAGCCACAATCCAAAGAAAGGAAAAAAAGAATTTTTTTTAAATAATAAAAAATTAGTAAAAAATCCTTTTAAAATGTTAACGTCAATATCACATAGGATCGCCGGTATCTACATCACTAGTTTTCGGCCTAGATTGTCAAATGGATTGAATTGGTATCTATATAAAAATATTTAGGACTAAATTGATTAAATTAAAAATTTATGATTGAATTGGTATTAATGTAAAAAATTTAGGACTTTTTTGGTATTTTTTTCCTTTGTAAATTGTTCAGCTTTAGCTTCACTTTTTATGCCTTCAGCTAGCACAAAAGATTGGAAGGATGATGAGCCTCACCCATCTTGATAAGCAACAAGTAAATCGGTGATTATGGGGGTAAAAGCGTACTTGACATGGATTTCTCATAGGTGCTTACCACTTAAACGAAAAAAATATTTTGCTCGAAGAAAATCTGATGATACAACGTTTATCGCTCGATACGAGAAAGCATCACATCAAATCGAAAACGAGACCACTGTTTCCACCGACTCCCAATGACGTTCTCGTCGTGCATGGGACGTGTTATGCTTATTTCAAAGTCAAACAAGCTGTAATACCTTAGTTCCGTCCAGGCAAGAACACAGTCACCACATTTCGAAATCACATAACTACCCCTCGTGTTTTGCTCGATAAATAGAACGGTTGCCCATTAACGTTGTCCACTACCGAGAAGACGAGATCAGAGAGAGAGAGAGAGAGAGAGAGAGAGAGAGAGATGATGATGATGATGATGATGAGGTTCCCAAGGTCAGGTTCCATGGCTGTGATCATGCTATTCCTCATGGGGTCGATGATGGTGCAACAAAACGAGGCATTCCGGTTGCTCGGCGAGGAAGCGTGGGCCCGGCAAGGCAATCTCCTCCCACAGGGTCTACAGAAGGGTCCGGTCCGTCCCCCTGGAAACGGGTGCTCTTACACAGGGGCCGGCGGGGCGCCTTGCACGGCCACACGGAAATTCGCTGCTGGCCACGCTGTCGGGGTGGCTCCTCCGAATGCGTAGCAGAATGGCTTGCCTCGATTTGGCGGCCACTGTTATTAAACAAGTGGTTCAGTCTTGTAGTCATATCAATCAGTACGCCATCATATGATACCATATAAATTCGTAGGAGTTTTTTTGTTTTTTTGATGTCAAGGATGCGACCCAACTCATCTTACGGGAGCACAACACCGATTATATCTCGGGGGACTAGCCAACAACCCACCAGCCGGGGCCCTCCACTTAAATCACAAAATTGCTTTGGGAGTTGTGGCGGACTCTAAGAGTCGAACCTCTGACCTGGCAGTTAGGAGGCCAGGCCTCAACCAGCGCAGCCATGCATGGGTGGGTTATAAATTCATAGGAGTTCATCAGTAGCTGGTAGAGAAATTAATGTATTGATTGCATTTTTTTTTCTCAGCAATCTGGAACTCAAGACTTGCAATCAATTGAATGTAACCCATTCGCACATAGATAAAGAAAGTAAAAATTTTTCAAGTACACTTTTCGGCTTTTGCAGCCACAAAGCTATATCGTGCCATGGACGTAATTTTGCCATTTGCTCATTCAAATATTTGTTGGAGGAAGGTTGCAAAGTCGGCCGATGAACTGGTTGACTCGGGTTTAGAAATGGATGGTTTTGAATTGTGGTTGAAAATCACTGAGTGGATCGAGTCTAGAAATGGATGGTTTTGAATTGTGGTTGAAAATCACTGAGTGGATGCCTCGATGGCTCTGAATTTTGTTTGAAAATAGCTGATGTGGATGTTGATCGTTCTATGTAACACACCTAATGTTGATGTTAAAAATTTTTACAAATTTTTATTTTAAATTTTTAGAACTTCTCTCTCTCTTGTTCCTATTATTCTATTTTATTATTTTATTTTTTTCCTATTTCCCTCGCTAGCTAAGGTAGCAGTGACGGCTGGTGGAGGTCAAAGCCGACGGTGAGGGCGGCCCTCATCGGCCATTACTGAGATTTGAGAATGGGTGACCCCCACCTCGATGTCCCCTAGCATAACTCCAATTATGGTAGTGACAATATTGTAAATCGATCAATCATCATCATTATTCGCATGCTATGAATCTCATCTTATTTGGTGGGCGTGCGAATGTATCTTAAGCTTTTAAATAATCGATTACACCGTGCATCATTGTCATGTGACGGATAAAATGCCTTTTTATATCTTGACTCGAAATGTGTTACTTTTCGATTTCCTTTCTCTTTATTTTCGAAGAGTTTTGAAGCGTGACTTTTATCAAAAATTGATAATGTAAATTTACATAAAATCATTCATATGTCGAGCCACCGATACCTAACCCAAATTGTCTCATGCCTACAGCCTACCCCACAGAGAACTCAAACTCTAATTACATAATGTTTCTCTCTCTAACATGTATGTGCAAATTAAAGAGAAAAGACTATGAGCTTATCTATTATTCCATGGACCCAACCACAATCCAAGAGCAAGTCAATAGTAAGTCTAGTTAACAAGCGCATTCCATTGCCCAAAGCACCCGTCCACATTGAGGATCAAGAGGGATTCATGCGATCCAACGATGGTGATCATTCGAGTCAATTTCAACCGAACTCCATTCGGCCTGTATCTTCCCTTCCCCCAAGCTAAACCGTCGAACAAGCACATTTTGCTGAGAGAAAAGCTCACGGAGAAGAGCATACGCATTTGATCACGGACCATGGGCAGAAGTCGCCGTAGCTCTTCGCTGGTCAATGTGGCCTTCTCTGCACAATCGAGATTAGCCCCAATTGGAGCACCGTAATAGGCTCATCGCCATTCGAAATTGAGGATAAATTTGTCGTCATTGACGTTCTCGTTGCCAGTGTCCACTTCAACTAATTGTCATGTGATCAAACGAATCCCTTTTTCTCCTTTCTTTTTGTTATTTTTACTTTATTTAAGTTTCCCATAGTCCTCTAAGATTCCCAAGCATGTGCATCAAAAGACAAAAGTTAAATGCCAAACATTTGTTTAACCCGAGGATTGTTTCTGGGCAAATGTCTTGTTAACCTGACATATGCTCGGGGTCATCCGGTCGTTGGGGACTTACTCAACCTTTAGGGTGGAGAACGAGACTAAAAGGAATACCCAATCTTTTTGTGTTTTTGCTGTTGAAGAATATGCATGGGCATCATAGAATATTTATATTTTAAACTACACTTTCATTTAACAGTTTAAACTTTTAAAATAATTGACAATTATTCCACAAATCTAATATAGTATCAGAGTAGAGAATCTTGAGTTCAAATATTTCTATATCTCATTTACCTCCCCAATTAATATATAGTACTAGGCACAAAGACCAAACTATTTAATTGTTAACCACAAGTTCATCCAATAGCTTAAATTTTCAAAACGGTAGTCGATAATCTTACGGAATCTAACAATTTTTACATTTTAGTTTTTATTTTCTTCCTTTTTCTTTATGAAAAGTCTGAAATTTGACTTTTATCGAAGGTCCAACGGCCTAAAGTTTTGGAAAGCACGCAAATATTTATTATACAAAATCATTAAATTTTTTTGGTATTTTAAGATATTAAAGAAAAGCAATCCTCAACATTTTTTTTTTATATAAATTAAAGAACAAAAACAATGAATACTAGTTAGCAATATGTGATTACCTACTCCAGTGTGGCCCCCCACCTCGATGTCTCCAAGCATAACCCCAATTTTCTCACATTAGGAGAAAATATTTATTGTGATGAATTGTATCACAAGGCAGTGACGGCATTATGTGTTATGAAGCTCATCTTATTTGACGACATGCATGTATACATGTAATTCTTAATTAGTCGGTTGTACCACGTGCCAACATCATATGATATATTCATCATATAAAATTCCTTCTAATGTCTTGATTGAAAAGTAAGTCGCTTTTTAAAAATTATATATATTTTGGAACTTGCCGAACACCTAAAGTTGTATGAAATCATATACATTCTTATCGTTATCTTTTCATATATTAATTATTAAGTTGGAAAAGAAAGGCAATCACATTTTAAAGAAAGAGAAAAAGCGACCAAAAATGCTAAATTATGCCAATTATACCACTTTTTTAAAATTATATATATTTTGGTTTACCGAACACCTAAAGTTGTTAATTTTTATCGACATAAAAATTTCCAAACTTGTACCTACAAGACATGTTTACTTTCCATAAAATTTTTAATGGTGTCGACATGTAAGTGAAATGAAAACAAAGTTTTAGGTTTTTTATATCACAAGAAAAAATTTAGGATAAATATATTGCAATTGGCATACTACGGGGTCTTTGATATGACAAAAAAAGTATAAAGTCAATGTTGTAATGAACATAGTTTGAGGTTTTTAATGTTATAATCCCCCGCAATAGTCTCGTGCCTACTCAAGAGATAACTTCAGTTTCTATTACATAATTTCTTTAACCAACTTGTATTAACCAATAAAAAAGAAAAGAATATGCTTGTTTTTTCAACCATTGACTCGACCACTGTCCTAGACAAGTCAATGATAATTCGAGTCACCCCGCACCGGCAATCACAGCCGCTCAATGCTAGGAACATGGGGGGACCCACCTAGGTGATGGACGATTGAGATTATTATACGCTTTTGTTCCATTGCCCCCATTAAACAATAATCGAAAGGACATTTGGGGAAACTTAAACCAAGCTCTGTTTGGCCTCTATCTTCCCTCCCCAGCCAAACCGCAGACAAGCACATTTTGCAGAAGAACGCAGCACATTTACACACAGACCATGGACAACAATCTCGGTGTCAAAGATGAAGTGATCAAGATAGCCTTGTCTGCATCCTTGGAAGCTTGTGCGAATCCAAAGGAGCTGCCTTTCGTTGTAAGGAAGGTCGACAGTAGCCCTTCGCAGGTCATCGTGGCCTTCCCTGGATCATGGTCTCTGGTTCGCCGGCGACGGGAAGTCTGCTTCTCGTTTGATCTTATGTACTTCTCAAGGAACCAAACAGTCGCATATATCGCGATTGGACCGCCTGATGAATGGCCTGAAAATACTATTTGCTTATCGTTCTCCACCGCCTTTGTCACCTGTACATCAAAGACAAATCCAGGTTTACTTCTGACTCTATGCTCGGTCGATGTTGAAATTCCCTTTTGCCGCTAATGGGTAGAAGGAGAGAGATCTAAACTGAACTCATTGATGTCATCTAAGCGAACACTTGGGAAGTGTCCTTTAAGTTCCAACCAACGGAGACTACAAGTGTAGAAAAGTCTAGACAAATGACCTTGTACGGTAGATTGCAAATTGAAGCAAACCAGATCGTGCTTGTTACGTTATTTATATACCTAAATCTTGGGAAAATGACAACAAGTGATTCTTAAATTTTGACCCAATATGCAATATGGTTCCTAAACTTTAACTTAATATACAACGTAATCCCTGAAATTTCAAATTATTCAAAGTGATCTAGAATCAATGTAATATCTGGATGAACTACAAATATAGAACTGGATGAGAGCTTCAATGATAGAGGGTGGTGTGGCTGTGAGGAAATACTTGCGCAAGCTCTAGTTTCTGATTTATTGGGTTGCAGTGAGAGTTTATATGGGACTGAACCGGACATGGTAAGGCAGGCCTTGAAGCTGAAATTAGGCACTACTCCAGTTTTCTTTGCTTCGGCACAAAACTTGACAAACACTAGTGTTGACACCTAATTTTAGAAAAATAAAATTGCATTTTGAACAAATAAAAGGAAAAATATAAAAAAATGGAGGAAATTGATTTGATTGATTATGTATGGAAATTTGAAATTCGATGAATATTCAGATTTTGATAAATGCAGAAACAATTAAAAATCAGGTGAACAAAGGGCAGGGATTTTGATAAAATGGAAGGAATCAAGTAAAATCGGCTGATTACGAAATCACGTTTCGATTTGCGAGGCTTGATTTAATGCAACAAAAGATGGAAGTTTGAAATATGCCATACAAAGCTGCGTTTGGAATCAATATAAAAGAGAGCTTTATTTTTCGTAGAAGGGGGAAAAAAATTCGAAAAATTCAGAGCGAAAATTCGGTCATTTGGAGTTTTTCTTTTCTCTGGGTGGAAAGGAAATACTAATGGGGAGAAAGTAAAAGTTTTCTTTCCTTCAGTAGAATTGAAAAGGCAGAGAAAGAGAGTGAGAGAGACAAGTGAGAGAGTGTCAGAAGAGCAGAAAATCAATCAAAGAGGGAAAAGCAAAAGCAAAAAGCAGCAGAGGAGAGAGAAGCATAGTAAAAAGTAAATTACTGTGCTTCTTCTTCACCCAGCTGCCCCGAAGCCCTCCATGTTCGTGCGACGCCTCCGCTCGCAGCAGCTCATCACCGGCCTAGCACCTCGCGACGCCGGTCTCCACAAGCCTAAGCTCGCGCTGACCCACGGCGAAGCTCGCGCCACCCGCGAAAACACCACCGCCCGAAGCGCCCGCGACGCCGCGCCGCCGAAGCCCGCGGCCCGTTCACCTCCGCCTGTCCCTTCCACTCGGAGCTCGACGCCACCACACCTCTGCAGCTCGGGCTTTCACTGGTCATCACCTCGCCGCTCCACCCCCGACACCCGCGCCAGTAGCCCGCGTGTCAGCCACCTTTCGTCGGAGCCCTGCACGCCCGAGCGACGCCCCCGCTGCCTCGTGACCTTTCCTTGGGGTTTTTCTTTATCTTTCCTTGTGCAGGTGTTTTTTTTAGCAACAACAAGCCGTGCCTTGACTAGGTAATTTCTTTAGGTTAAATTCATATCAAATATTATGTTCATAGTGTTTTATTTTAACTTGATTGTTGTGATTAATTTTTATTAGTATTATCTGATTAGGAAAGTTGTCATATTAAATCAAAATAATCAAAAATTTTGAGCCGCGAGACGTCAGGTTAGATTTTTGATTATTTAGGCTTTTTATGGCAAAATTCATGATTTGCTTTGCATCATTAATTCATATCAAAATAATATGCCGTTGATTTCTATGGATGGATTTTTTTGGCATGTTATTGTTATTTGCTCACCACATGTCATACATCATATTAGGTATTTAGGTCTATACACATTTCACATTTTAAGCAACGCATTTTAGTTTTTTTTTTTAAGATTCGTGTAGAATGAGGTTAATTTTCTTAATAAAAAATGTTATAGATTTCATAATGTGCACGTTACATGTTGCATTTTAATTAGTGGGTCATAGTTTAATGTTTTTTTTTTTTTAGTATTCCCATCATGTAGCCTTTTTAAATATAAAATAAAAGATAAAAAAAAAAAAAAAAACAAAAAATTAGCATTGCATCATTACGTTACTTTTTTTAATAAAAATTAGGGTTAATACCTAAAAAACCCCAAACTGGTACACTTGTGACAAATTTACCCCAAACTATTTTTGACCACCAAAAAAAACCTGGCAGTACATACGTGAGATCTACCCTCCGTTAGCTTCCGTTTGATTTTCCGTTAATTTTGCTGACGTGGTTGCTGACGTGGCAAGTCATGTGGAAATTCATAAGTTTAATACCATTAAAAACCCCAAACTGGTATATTTATGACAAATTTACCCCAAGCGGTATATTTACGACAAATTTACCCTAAATTAATTTTTTCGATCATAAAAAACCTAAATTGGTACACGTGCGGCACATTTACCCTCTTTCAATTTTCCCAAATTTGACCGAGTTGTGATGTCCAATCAATTTTATTTTATGGATTACTCTAACATTGCTTCCATATCATTAATACTTGATTTTTTTCTTTTTATTGGAATCATTATTAGAAAACTATTCAAAAGGCTACCAAATGTGCACTTCATTCTTGTCGAGAAGATGCCCATTAACTAAAAGATGGACAGATCGCTTTCTTGCGCACATATACAAAAGAATCACACTCAAAGCACACCTAAAATTAGCGACAAACATAAGTGATTTTGGTTCCAGCATTTCAACAAGCATGTGATGTACGAGTCACTCATACCATGCTCGTTGGCGTTACGTAGTCTTTCCTACCTTGAATCGTAAGTGTGTCAAAATTTTAACATGGAACTTGCATGTGAATGGTATGAGTGACTCGTACATCACATGCTCATTGAAATGCCGGAACCAAAATCACTTATGTCTGTCGCTAATTTTAGGTGTGCTTTGAGTGTGATTCTATTTTATATGTGCGCAAGCGATCTGTCCATCTTTAGTTAATGGGCATCTTCTCGGCACAAGAATGAAGTGCACATTTGGTAGCCTTTGAATAGTTTTCTAATAATGATTCCAATAAAAAGAAAAAAAAAAAATCAAGTATTAATGATATTGAGGCAATGTTAGAGTAATCCATAAAATAAAATTGATTGGACATCACAACTCGGTCAAATTTGGGAAAATTGAAAGAGGGTAAATGTGCCGCACGTGTACCAATTTAGGTTTTTATGATCGAAAAAATTAATTTAGGGTAAATTTGTCGTAAATATACCGGTTTGGGGTAAATTTGTCATAAATATACCAGTTTGGGGTTTTTAATGGTATTAAACTTATGAATTTCCACATGATTTGCCACGTCAGCAACCACGTCAAGCAAAATTAACGGAAAAATCAAACGGAAGCTAACGGAGGGTAGATCTGTCACGTATGTACCAGTTTGGGGTTTTTGGTGGTCAAAAAAATAGTTTGGGGTAAATTTGTCACAAGTGTACCAGTTTAGGGTTTTTTAGGGTATTAACCCTAAAAATTATTCGGACATTTTTAAAAAAAGTAAATAAAATAAAAAGAGAAAACACAAAAGTCATTTACTTGGTTAATTAATAGGTTAGTTCATAATTAATCCCATTTTATATCATCATTGTTTAGTGTAGGTTGCATACATTAAAAAAAAGAATCATAAAAAATCACAAAAAGAATATGCATATAGAATTAATATGTCATTCATCCCATGTCATGAAACGCATGCATATTAGAATTATATAAATTAGATTGCATACATATAGTTCATATTAGGCCATATGAATTGCATTTCACATATCATTAAAGTAAAAGTCATGCATATCAAAAATAGATTAAGATTGCATCTAATTAGATATCATGCATTTAATTAAATATCATGTCATTTAGAAAATCATGTTTAGGGCATGCATTTTTATTAATAGTTTTTGTAAATGTTTTTTTTAGAGATTGAACCTTAATAAAGTTATAGTTTTATAATTTCTTATAAATCTAGCATTTTGATTTATTAAATGTTGTTTAATTGATTGTGCACCGCATGACCACCATTTGCATGTTAGTATCTTAGATTAAAATAAAATCAAGCTGCTTGCAAAACATTTTTGAAAATTAAAAAGAAATGGTACCGAAAGGGCACTAGGATAGTCTAGTGAACAGAAAGTCCCGTACCCTTGGTCTCCTGCGATTCGTATGAGTAAAATAATTCTCCCTTTATTTTGCTTAGGTGATTTTGCTTAGGTGTCTAATCGACCTACCAAAAACAAATTAGTGGCGACTCCTAGATAGTATTTTGCACGTTTAAAAAGTTTAGACTCAAGTCGCGATTTGGTATGGGCTTGGGAGAGCCCGAGCTAAGTTTAAAAAACTTAGCAGTCCATTAACCTAGTTTTAGGTGTTTCACCCATCGAAAAAAAACGGGTCGCGACAACTAGAAATGGCCTTACAAATGCTGTCTGAGAAATACTACGACTCTCCGGCACATGGAGACAACAACGAAAATAGAGCATCGTTCGAGGTTCAAGAGATACCTCCTTGCAGAAAGTTTGATTACTATCCTCCAGAATCCGCAGGAACCGTGCCATGAATGCCTCGTTGACCTTGGCAAACGGATCGACCTTGGCAAACCCCTCGACCCTGAGGCTCCTGAGGGAAGGGAACTTCTTGTCGTCAATCTTGGTCTCTCCGAAAGACTTCGCTTTGCCGTCGCTGGCGAACCAGTCATCGGGAGACCATGATCCAGGGAAGGCCACGATGACCTGCGAAGGGCTACTGTCGATTTTCCTTACAACAAAAGGCAGCTCCTTTGGACTCGCGCAAGCTTCCAAGGATGCAGACAAGGCTGTCTTGATCACTTCATCTTTGACACCGAGATTGTTGTCCATGGTCTGTGTGTAAATGTGCTGCGTTCTTCTGCAAAAAGTGCTTGTCTGCGGTTTGGCTGGGGGAGGGAAGATAGGGGCCAAACGGAGCTTGGTCGAAGTTTCCTCAAATGTCCTTTCGATTATTGTTTAATGGGGGCAACGGAGCACAAGCCTATAATGATCTCAATCGTCCATCACCTGGGTGGGTCCCCCATGTTCCGAGCATTGAGCGGCTGTGATTGGTTGGTGGAATAGTGAGTGATGCCGGTGCGGGGTGACTCGAATTATCATTGACTTGTCTTGGACAGTGGTCGAGTCAATGGTTGAAAAAACGAGCATATTCTTTTCTTTTTTATTGGTTAATACAAGTTGGTTAAAGAAATTATGTACTAGAGGCTAAAGTAGGCACGAGACTATTCGGGTTCTCGTTGGAGTCATCAGGAAGGGGTCGCGTGGGAGTGGAGGATTATAACATTAAAAAACCTCAAAATATGTTCATTATAACATATTGACTCTATACTTTTTTTATCATATCAGAAATCCTATAGTATGTCAATTGTAATACATTTATCCTTAATTTTTTTCTTGTGACATAAAAAATCTAAAACTTCGTTTTCATTTCATTTACATGTCAACACTATTAAAAATCTTGATGGAAAGTAAACATGTCTTATAGATATAAATTTGGAAATTTTTATATCAGAAAAAAGTTTACGGTAAATATGGTATAATAGGCATAATTTAGGGTTTTTGGTTTTTTTTTTTTTTTAAATGTGATTTCCTTTCTTTTCCAACTTAATAATTAATATATGAAAAGATAACGATAAGAATGTATATGATTTCGTACAACTTTAAGTGTTCGACTTTTGATAAAGTCAAGTTGCAAAATATTTATTAAAAAAAAAAAAAAAGCGACTTATCAAGACATTAGAAGGAATTTTATATGACGGATATATCACATGATGATGACACATGGTACAACTAACCAATTAAGAATAAGATGTATACATGCATGTTGTCAAGTAAGAAGAGCTTCGTAAAACAGTAAAACGAGAGCAACGGCGATCAACTGGTTACGCAACACCGTCACTGCCTTGTGATACAATCGTCACACTAAATGTTTTCTCCTAATGTGAGAAAATCGGGGTTATGCTTGGAGACATCGAGGTGGGGGTCACGCTGGAGTAGGTAATTACATATTGCTAACTAGTATTCATTGTTTTTGTTCTTTATATTAAAAAAAAAAAAAAAAAAAAGTGTTGAGGATTGCTTTCCTTTAATAACTTAAAATACCAACTTTTCTTTTTAATGATTTTGTATAACAAATATTTGCATGCTTTCCAAAACTTTAGGTGGTTGGACCTTCAATAGAAGTCATAATTCAGACTTTTCATAAGGAAAAAGGAAGAAAGTAAAAGTTAAAATGTAAAAATTGTTAGATTTCATGAGATTAGTGACTACCGTTTTGAAAGTTTTATTAGATGAAAGTGTGGTTTAACAGTTAAAAAGTCTGGTCTTTGTGTTTAGTACTATTTATTAATTGGGAAGGCAAATGAGATATATAAAAATTTGAAATCAGGACTTCCTATTCTGACAATATATTAAATTCTGTGAGATAACTGTTAGTTACTCTAAGAGTTTAAACTGTTAGATAAATGTGTAGTTTAAAATAAAAATATTCTATTATGTACGCGTGTATTCTTATACCAAGAAGACAAAAAAATTGGATATTCCTTTTAGTCTCGTTCTCCACCCTAGAGGATAAGTATGTCTCCAACGACCGGATGACCCCAAGCATTTTGTCGGGTCAACAAGACATTTGCCAGGAAACAATGCTCGGGTCAGACAAATGTTTGGCACTAACTTTTGTCTTTTGATGAACATGTGAAGGAAGCTTAGAGGAGTATGGGAATCTTAAGTAAAGTAAAAAGAATTCGTTTTATCACATGACAATTACTTAAAGTGGACACTGGCATCGAAAGCGTCACTGACGACAAATTTATCCTCCAATTGGGGCTAATCTCGATTGTTGCAGGGAAGGCCACGATGACAATGACCAGCGAAAAGCTACTGCGAATCCTCTGTCCATGGTCGGCACGCAAACGCGTATGCTCTTGTACGTGAGCTTTTCTCTTGACGGCTTAGCTGGGGGAAGGGAAGATACAAGCCGAATGGAGTTCGGTTGAAATTGACTCGAATGATCACGATCGTCGGATCACATGAATCCCTCTTGATCCTTAATGTCGAGCCGCTGCGATTGGTGTGGCATAGGGAGTGAGATGCCAGGTGACGGGTACTATTGACTTGCTCTTGGATTGTGGTTGGGTCCATGGAATAATAGATAAGCTCATGGTCTTTTCTCTTTAATTTGTGCATACATGTTAGATAGAGAAACATTATGTAGTAAGAGTTTAAGTTCTCTCTGGGGTAGGGTGTAGGCAAGAGACGATTCGGGCTAGGTATTAGTGGCTCGACATATGAATGATTTTATGTAATTTTACATGCTCAACTTTTGTTAAAAGTCACACTTCAAAACTCTTTGAAAATAAAGAGAAAGCAAATCGAAAAGTAACATATTTCGAGTCAAGATATAAAAAGGCAATTTATGGGATGGATACATCACATGACAATGATACACGGTGTAATCGATTATTTAAAAGCTTTAAGATATGTTTGCACATCCACCAAGTAAGATGAGATTCATAGCATGCGAATAATGATGGTGATTGATCGATTTAAAATATTGTCACTACCATAGTTTGAGTTATGCTAGGGGACATCAAGGTGGGGGTTTAAATAAAAATTTGTAAAAATTGTTAACATCAACACCATGTGTGTTACATACGCGACCAACATCCACATCAGCTATTTTCAAACAAAATTCCATACCATCCATTCCCAAACCCGATGAACTAGGTATCCACATCAGTGATTTTCAACCACAATTCGAAACCATCCATTCCAAAACCTGATTCAACCAATTCATGGGCTGACTTTGCAACCTTCCCCGACAAATATTTGAATGAGCAAATGGCAAAATTACGTCCATGGCACGATATAGCTTTGTGCCTGCAAAAGCTGAAAAGAGTACTTGAAATTTTTTCACTTTCTTTATTTATGTGCGGATGGGTTACATTCAATTAATTGCAAGTCTTGAATCCCAGATTGCCGGGAAAAAAAAAAAAGAAATGCAATCGATACATTAATTTATCTACCAGCTGCTGATGAACTCCTATGGATTTATACGGAACCATACGACGGCATATTGATGGATATGACTACAAGACTGAACCACTTGTTTAATATCAGTCGCCACGCCAAACCGAGGCAAGCCATTCGGCTACGCATTCGGAGGAGCCACCCCCACAGCGTGGCCAGCAGCGAATTTCCGTTTGACCGGGCAAGGCGCACCGCCGGCCCCTGTGTAGGAGCACCCGTCTCCAGGGGGACGGACCGGACCCTTCTTTAGACCCTGTGGGGGGAGATTGCCTTGCCGGGCCCGCGCTTCCTCGCCGAGCAACCGGAATGCCTCGTTGTGTTGCACCATCATCGACCCCATGAGGAATAGCATGATCACAGCCATGGAACCTGACCTTGGGAACCTCATCATCCTCATCATCATCATCTCTCTCTCTCTCTCTGATATCGTCTTCTCGGTGGTGGACAACGTTAATGAGCACCAAAATAAGGATGAGAAGGTGTATGGGTCTGCATTCTGAGAGTGCTATTTATTGGCACCCGAGGGTATTTGTGTGATTTCGAATGTCTCGACCGGATTTCTCCGTTTTTGCTTGGAGGGAAGTAAGAGATTAAAGCGCGTTTGGCTATGAAAAAGAGGCAAGGGCAACGCCAAAGAATAATGGGAAGGAAGAAGCTATAACACTTCCCATGCATGACGAGAATGTTGCCTGGAGTTGGTGGAAAGGGTGCTCTCGTTTTCAATTTGACTTGCGATGCATTGTCGTATCCGCCATAGATGTTGTATGATAAGATTTTCTTCGAGCAAAATATTTTATCGTTTAAGTGGTAATCTAAAGTTACCTATGAGAAATCCATATCAGAGTACACTTTTATCCGCATGATCACCGATTTACTTGTTGCTTATCAAGATATGTGAGGCTCATCACCCTTCCAATCTTTTGTGCTAGCTGAAGGCATTAAAAGTGAAGCTAAAGTTGAATAAGGAAAAAATACCAAAAAAGTCCTAAATATTTTGCATTTGTACCAATTCAGTCATAAACCTCTCAATTTGACCAATTTAGTCATAAACATTTTTACATCAATACCAATTCAGTCCATCCAACAATTTAGGCCAAAAATTGGTGATGTGGATGCTGGCGATCCTATGTGATATTGCCAGCTATGTTGCACGAACATGTTACACGTGCTTCCGTGTCGTGTCCGACACGTGGTCAACTTTTGTCGACACGTGTGTCCGATGAGGCCGTGAGCGAAGGCGAGCCCTCGACGGCGAGAGATGGCCAAAGAAAGAGGGCGAGGGCCGTGAGGAGGAACTTCATGAGGGAGGCGTGCGTGGGGGAGGGCGGCGTTGTTGAGTGGGGCGGCGGCGGCGATGGCAGCAAGGGGGGGAGGAGGAGGAGGAGGAGTTCACGGCGGTGTGCAGCCTCTCGACGCACAAGGACCGCGCGTTCCACCTTCTTTTCCGATCCCTTTTCACTGAAATTTTTTCTAGGTTACTCCCTTTTCCGCTCCTTCGGCGAATGCTAGTGCTTTTCTTGATCGAGTCTTCGATGCTTTCGGAGATAGGCGTCGTGTGGCAAGGAGGAGGAGAAGAAGGGGCTGCTAGGGTTTTGAGAAGGAAAATAAAATAATAAAAAAGAAGGGACTTGGTTGGAAAAAAAAAAGTGATTGGCGCCGGGGGGGGGGTTAGGGGTGGATTTTGAAAAATAAAAGTAAATTTGGGGGGAAAGAGACGAGGGAAGTTAGGGGGGGGATTAGGGGTGGATTTTGAAAAATAAAAGTAAATTTGGGATAATGAAATAAAAAAAAACCTAGAATCTTACCGAAAGTGTTGAATGATTAGTGTAAATTCATAATAGGTTGTTTTTTTAATTAATTATTTATTTATAAATTAGATTCAAATTAATTAAAAATAAAAATATTTATTTAATATATAACGTGTCCCAGCGTGTCGGAATTTTCTATTTTTGAAAATGACGTGTCAACGCGTCGTGTCACGTGTCCGTGTCACGTGTCTGTGCAACCTAAATTGCCATTACTAACGTTGACATTTTAAAATAATTTTTTACTAATTTTTTTATAAAATTTCCTCTTTTTTTTTTCACCTTTTCTTTTTCCTTTCTTTGGATTGTGGCCAGTACCGGCCATTGTTGGTGACCAGCCATAGGCGAGGGTCGCTCTCGCCAGATTTGGCAAGGGCGAGATCCTCACGACTTGGGCGAGGGCGACCCTTGTAGAATTAGGCAAGGGCTCAACCCTCATCGCTTGATGGGGGTCACCCTTGCTAAATCTTGCGAGGACGAGACCCTCGCGGCCACATTGGATCACTCGACCCTCAAAGTCGTGGATAAAATTTTCTTATTCGAGCAATCAAACAACCAGCTATGAAGGAATATATTTCTCGTGCAACAGCTAAATTGATTGGATAACTTGCAATTTCTTTAGAGGAACTTGAAAAGGAAGGTTTTCATTAAAAAAAAAAATCCTCATGTTTCCAATCTTTCCTCAATCTTCGAAGACGAGCTATTCTTTATAAACATAGACACTCGACTTTTGGAAACCTGACTCGCTGTATGGGCAGCAAATCTTATGGGAAGCTTCAACCTCGGCGATCCTCACACCATCAAATCTTCTCAACCAAATCCAGGACCAACGATTGGATTGGCTAGATGATCCTCTTGAAGGCATGTCCAACAGTCAACTTGGACTAGGAGGGGTATAAGAGGAGATCTCATAGTAGAAGGATAACAATTTGATTTCACGAGTATTGGAGCTTTTATTTCTAAAGTCTAAAGGGTGTTTGTGATCATTTTGCGTTTGATTTAGTGAGCAAAATTGTATAATCTTTTAGAGGTTGAGAGTGTGTGAGAAAGTTATACACACGAGCTTGAGTGTTGGAGCTCAGATCTTGTAAATCTCTTATCGGTTCTCATAAGTGGATTCCAGCCAATTGGCTATAGCGCTAGAGAGTGGACGTAAGCTTGCAAAATCTGAACCACTATAATCTTGAGTGTGCAATTCTTTATCCCTTACACTTTTAATTTTCTGTAATAGAATTGTGCACCGGTAAGATCTGACCACTTCATCAAAAGTTGTCATGTTGGAATATTGGTTTAATTTCTTTAATTTCTGCAAAATCATCTATTCACCCCCCTCTAGATGATATTTTAGCTATAACAATTGGTATCAGAACATGGTTACTCTTAATTGAAGTGCTTTACTACTTCTGAGTTAACAATCTATCTATGGCTAGAAATATTGCACCAGGTCTTATGGAATGATAGAGTGATACAAGACCTCCTTATTTTGACAGGAAAGATTACAGCATTTGGAGGAACAAGATGAAAGCATTCATCAGATCCAAGGATCCCCTGGAGTGGGACATCGTTCTAAGAGGCATAAAACCTTAAGCTTCTTTGATTAAAGAAAAAGGCAAAAAATCAAAGCTCAGCTCCATCTGATGCAAACCTCACCAAAAGAGAAGCACTTGATGCAAAAGCTGTTTACTCATTGTATTGTGCATTATCTCCATCTGAATATAATCGAATTTCTTCTTGTGAGTCTGCAAAAGAAATTTGGGATAGGTTGCAGGTGACATACGAAGGAACTGATAGGGTGAATGAGACAAAAATCAACATTCTTCTTCAACAATATGAAGCCTTCAAAATGAAACCAGAAGAATCCATAATTGACATGTTCAGTAGATTCACTAATATTGTCAATGGATTGGCGTATCAAGGGTAACCAGTGTCAGATCCAATGAAGGTGAACAAGATTCTTCAAGGGCTGTCAAAAGAGTGGAACAACATCAAGACATCCATCCGAGAGACTCAAAGAATATCACCTCTCCTGGTGAATGAACTTGTGGAAACACTTCAATCCTATGAAGAAGAGCATCTAAACGAAGAAGACACCAGAGGTAAGAAAACTCTAGCTTTGAAATCAAATCTTTATTCTGATGAATTAGATTCAGACGAAGATGATGAGGACGACGAAGAAATTGCTCTCATGGGGAAAAAGCTTCAAAGAATGGCCAGAAAAGGAAAGAAGTTCAAAGGAAAGAAAACTTTTAGAATTTTTGAGCAAAGGAGAAGCTTCAACGACAAGGAAGAAAATAAAAATGTTATCTGCTTTGAATGCAAGAAGCGAGGTCATATTAAGCCAAATTGCCCACTTCTGAGGAAACAGAAGAACAAATATGAGAAAACAAATAAAGCACTAAAGGCCAAGACTTGGAGTGACACCGAGTGTGAAGAAAGTGATGAAAAATGTGCTAATATATGTCTTATGGCAAAATCTGATTTGAAAGATGAATTTGAGGTAAATAATTTTGACATTCTAGCTGAAGTATCTAATTATATTGAAGAATTACTTGTCGATTACAAGGCCGTGCTTAGAAAATTCTCAGAATTGAAGAAGGAAAACTCAAGATTGAGACAATAGGATTCTTTCCAAAAAGAAAAGATTTTAAATCTTGAGAAGGATCTTCTTCAATCAAAAGAAAATCTTTATTCTGCTTTAAAAGAAAATGATTCTTTGAAAAATGAAATTTCAAATGTTGCAAAAAGGTTTTCAATTGGTTTAAAAACTTTGGAGCACATTTTGTCTATTCAAATCCCATATTATAATAAATCAGGACTTGGATGTAAAAACAAAAAGGATTTTGAAAATGATTTTCCGACTCACAAAGAGAGGAAGAATCGAAAACCACCAAAAATGTTTTATGAAAATCATTTTAGAAAACAATTTGTAAAATATGTTGGTAAAAGCTTCCTTAAATGTTCAATCTACAGAAGTCATGATCATTACGAAAATGATTGTCCCCAAAGGTTGGAAGCCAATTTGGAGGAACTTTCTAAGCATGGTTGATCCTTCTAAACCAAAAGGACCCAAACAAAAATGGGTACCAAAGAAAACTTGAACTTGTCTGAACTTTTGCAGGTACCAAAGAGAATGAAAAACAAGTGGTATCTTGACAGCGATTGCTCAAGACATATGACTAGTGATCCTAGTAAGTTTATTGAGCTCACAAGAATTTCTAGAGAAAACAATAAAGGGAAAATCATTGGTAAAGGAACTGTTGAAATTGGAAATCTGACGATAAGAGATGTATCTCTTGTCAAAGGACTGAACTATAATTTTGTCAGCATCAGTTAGCTATGTGATGCCGGATACAAAATATGCTTTCAAGAAAACAAATGTTCAAGCACAAGTAAAGATTTGAAGTAGTCTTTTATTGGAAGGAGACACGAAAATATCTATTTCTTAAATATAACTACTGATGATGTTCAGTGTTTGGTCTCTGCAAAGGACAAGTCAGATATTTGGCACATGAAGCTTGGTCATATAAGCACTAAACAAATAGCGAAGCTTTCTTCAAAAAAATTGGTACAAGGATTACCAGACCTTAAATTTGAAAGTTTTGAAGTCTGCTCAATCTGTGCCTTAGGAAAATAGGTAAGAAGCTCTTTTAAACCCATCAACTTTATTAGTACTAATAGAGCTTTGTAGCTTCTTCATATGGATATCTTCGGACCCACAAGAACGCAAAGTCTGGGAGGTAAAAGATCATATGAAGGTATATTTTTGCGATACTCAACCACAAGCAAGGCTTTCAGAGTTTACAACAAAAGATCTCGCATTATGGAGGAGTCCATCAATGTGAGATTTGATGAAAACTCTCAAACTCACAAAGATTCTAATCAAGTAGAGCAATTCTTTGATGGAAGTCAAGCGCAACAAGACATCAAACAATCAAAATCAAATGAACAGCCTCAACAACCAGAAAAGACTAACGAGCAAGTCAACGAGAAACCTACAACTTTTGATGATAGGTTCAACATAAACTGGAAGCACAAGTCAAGTCTTCCAAAAGATTTGATTATTAGAAACATTGATGATAAGATAAGAACCGGATCAACTCTTAAAGAAATAGTCAGCACTTTAGCGCTCATCTCAAAGATTGAACTTAAAAGTACTGAATAAGCGTTATCAGATGAAAATTAGATACAAGCAATGAAAGAGGAATTTCAACAATTTCGCATAAATGAAGTGTGAGAATTAGTTCCCAGACCAAAGGGTCATCCCGTAATAGGAACAAAATGGGTGTATAGAAACAAGCTCAATGATCAAGGAAAAGTCACAAGTAACAAGGCAAGATTGATCGCTAAAGGCTACTCGCAGGAAGAGGGAATCGACTACGACGAGACTTATGCGCCAGTAGCAAGGTTAGAAGCGATCAGACTTTTACTTGCTTACGCGTGTTTCCATGGTTTCAGAATTTTTCATATGGATACGAAGAGTGCCTTCTTAAATGGTTACATCAAAGAGAAAGTGTTTTCAAGCAAATTTGCAGAAATGAAGAATTTTCAGCTTGGCATGAGTCCTTTGATGCAGGAATTTGCCTTATGGTTGTCCGGGAGAGATCGCCACCACTTGACGAGTGTGCTATCTTCTAAGAACACACCCTTCTCCACCTCCTCTTTATCATACCATTTTCTTAGGTTCTTCTCCAAAGTCAAAACCCTGTTCTCTATTTCTTTCCATGGCTTCTTGTTAGTAACTTCAACGTCGAGCTCCTCCACCTCAGCCCAAAAGCAGGATTCGCCACTTGAATCTCTATCCAACTGCTCAGCATTTTCTCGCCATCTTTGTGGATAATGGTACCGACTTGGCCTTCCTCTGGTCATATAAGGACCTGCATCTTCATTCTTCGTGTGCCGATAGTAGTTGGCTATGTCTATTGGCTCCACAAGTCGGTTAAACTGCGTGCCGAGGTCCACCCATTCTTTCTCTGCCTCAAACTCATCAGGGAGCTGCCCCTGTCTTACCATTTCGATAATCTCGTCCCACATAGCTGCCAGTTCAAGTCTCTTCACGTTGGCCTTGAAGTCTTGTTCTTTCTTTTGCATCTTGAAAGCATCATAATGTCCCACGCCATCATTCCTGCACGTGGCTCGATACTCTTCTAATGCTTTGAGGGTTTTGTTTATCGCATCTTTCTTGCCATTGACGGTGTTTCTGTTATGCTCTTTCTGCTTCTCAAACTCTCCAGCAGCACGAAGGCACAGCCTCGCCGGTTCGCTCTATCATCAGAAAATTATATATAGTGAATATTTGGTTATCTTTTCTCAATAAATGAAAGATTATGAACTGGAGAGTTCATTTTCCAGAAAAATGATGGACAATACCAGGTTAAGGTCATTGAGAGCGGCACCAATCGTCTTGACCTGAATATCTACAGGATCGTAAGAGCTGAGAGGTAATTCTCGGTCGATAATGTATGCTTGACTCTATGCTCGGTCGATGTAGATGACATCAATGAGTTCAGTTTAGATCTCTCTCCTTCTACCCATTAGCGGCAAAAGGGAATTTCAACATCGACCGAGCATAGAGTCAGAAGTAAACCTGGATTTGTCTTTGATGTACAGGTGACAAAGGCGGTGGAGAACGATAAGCAAATAGTATTTTCAGGCCATTCATCAGGCGGTCCAATCACAATATACGCGACTGTTTGGTTCCTCGAGAAGTACATAAGATCAAACGAGAAACAGACTTCTCGTCCCCCGCTCTGTTTAACATTTGCATCCCCATTTACCTCTGACCGCAGCTTTTGCCATGCCGTCCAGCGTGAGGGTTGGTCTGATTGCTTTGTCCACTTTGTTACAAAACTCGACATTGTTCCTAGGATTCTATTCGCTCCTCGCTCCTCTGCAACAGAGTTGGTACGAGAAATTCCCCTTTCTTCGACCCACATCACAAAGCCGATGAAGAAAAATTGGCTTCCTTATTTGTGAATGTGACGAAGAGTGTGTTACGTGTTGCAAGCCGTGCAGCTTCTGCACTAAAGGGAATCAAGCATACATTAGCTGAAACCATGTCTAGATTCATCAAGCTAAGCCCTTACAGACCGTGCGGGAAGTATGTTTTTTGCACCGAGACTGGAAGGTTGGTGGTTGTGAAGTACCCAGATGCGGTTCTTCAACTGTTGTTTTACTCCTTACAGATCGAGTCTGAAACAGAGCATCAGAAGAGAGCAGTGGCAAGCTTAAAGGCACATTGGACGTATAAAGATGCATTAGATAAAAGCTTGGCCAGGCACAATGTAGTTCGTTTAGAGAAGCTCCGAGAATTACCTCTCAGCTCTGACGACCCTGTAGACATTCAGGTCAAGACGATTGGTGCCGCGCTGAATGACCTTAACCTGGTATTGTCCATAATTTTTCTGGAAAATGAACTCTCCAGTTCATAATTTCTCATTTATTGATAAAAGATTATCCAATATTCACTATATATAATTTTCTGATGATAGAGCGAACCGGCGAGGCTGTGCCTTCGTGCTGCTGGAGAGTTCGAGAAGCAGAAAGAGCATAACAGAAACACCGTCAAAGGCAAGAAAGATGCGATAAACAAAACCCTCGAAGCATTAGAAGAGTATCGGGCCGAGTGCAGGAAGGATGGCGTGGGACATTATGATGCTTTCAAGATGCAAAAGAATGCACAAGACTTCAACGCCAACGTGAAGAGACTTGAACTGGCAGCTATGTGGGACGAGATTATCGAAATGGTAAGACACGGGCAGCTCCCTGATGAGTTTGAGGCAGAGAAAGAATTGGTGGACCTCGGCTCGCAGTTTCGCCGACTTGTGGAGCCAATAGACATAGCCATCTACTATCGGCACAGGAAGAATGAAGACACAGGTCCTTATATGATCAGAGGAAGGCCAAGTCGGTACCACTATCCGCAAAGATGGCGAGAAAATGCTGAGCAGTTGGATAGAGATTCAAGTGGCGAATCCTGCTTTTGGGCTGAGGTGGAGGAGCTCAACTTTGAAGTTACTAACAAGAAACCATGGAAAGAAATAGGGAACAGGGTTTTGACTTTGGAGAAGAACCAGAGAAAATGGTATGATAATAAGGAAGTGGAGAAGGATGTGTTCTTAAAAGATAGCACACTCGTCAAGTGGTGGCGATCTCTCCCGGACGACCATAAGGCAAATTCCTGCATCAAAGGACTCATGCCAAGCTGAAAATTCCTCACTGCTGCAAAATGAATGTGTATAATAACACATCTCCAACCTAACCTCTATATTATTTCCTTTTTTTTCTTATCTCCTTTTTGGATATTTAGATCTTGTGGCTCATCAAGTGGTTTTAGAGTTTTTTTGGATCATACTCTAGTGCTTTTGTTAAAGATAGTGAAACCCCCCTCTCATCGTGTTTTTTTTTTGGGTTTTCACGTAAATCTTGCGTATTTTGTGATTTTGATTTTCTTTCATCATTTGCTACTTGTTCTTAGATCGGTGCATCTTTGATTGGTGTTTTTACGCAACACTACCCTTGAAGAAACAAAAGAGAAACTCTGAAGTCTTCTTCATGTCCCTGAAGATCCTAAATACATAAAAGGAGAAAAGATAAAAGAATCGATGAAATTGCTCTAGGAAGATAAGCCATGTAGAACTCCTTGGTACTCTTCTTAAACTCTGCAATAAAAAAAAATAAAATAAAATAAAATAAAATAAAATAAAAAAAAGAAGAAAAAAAAAAAAAAAGAAGGAAGAAAGGCCCAAAACTGATTGCAGAACTAGCCGATAACATCGCTGTAAAATCAGAAAGCATGCCTTCTCTGATAATTGGTTGTCAAAGAGCAACCGAATGTAAACTAGCTAAGAGTATTGCATTAAATACTCCAACTTCCTATGTGTAACTGTGTCAGGCTAACTGGCTAAGTCCACCCCACGAAATGGAGACAAAAACAGAATTGCCAAGCAGAGAGAGAAAAAAAAGGGGCAAAACATTGACTTGCAAGGGAAGAAAGGAGAAAAGAGGCATAGCTCAGGAAATACGATTTGCCTAAGCTCCAGATGCATAAGCACGTGCAAGGAAGTGAGGATGATGAAGTGGAGGCAGACACTCGAGAATTAATTACAAAATACGTACTACCTGAACTTCTAGCTTAGAAAACAGCGCATACCAATTCTCACCTTGAAAAGAGAACGCTATCGACAAGAGAAGAGCTCGTGACTCGTTTTATCAGCGATTAAATTTAGTTTAGTTGATTCATAATTGAGCTAATGTTTTACTTGATTTTGATATTGTTTCCTACTTATTTGAAAGGATTGCAAGTTGGTTGGTTCAAGTAATCTTTGTTGTTTGGTTTTGGGCTTTCTCAAGCGAGTATATATATTATGAGTCATGAAACATTTTTGTTACATAAAATCTGGGATGAGCATTTACTATTTGATTATTTGCAAATTGTTTGGGAATGTGAAATGTTATATGTATTGCTTTGCAAATCTGGTTTATGAAATGATCCGAGAAATGCTTTACATAAAGTATTCTAATTGATGAACTGAGTTGCGAAAGATTATGTTTGGGTTTGTGAAATGTAATCCAATTTATGATATGGATTGTTAGTTGGTTTTGTGGATTATTGGAGGACGGTGGTATTATGCCTATTGTTGCAATGAACTCAATTAGGGATTTTTGGGTATATATGCTAATTTTAGGATATTGTTTTGGGTCGAGCGATTGACTAATTGACGAAGGAGGAACCTTGGTTGCCTTGTCACTAGGTGTTATGATGTGACCATAATTTAATATGGAGTAATAGATTGCATAATGAAATAGATTATTAATGTGTAATTTGATAGAGATTGATCAATGGATTCAACCATTGATGTTTAATTTGTGATGGTTAATTAAGTATTTCTAATGTGTATAAAGCTCTATTGAAACAATACAACTCATATTTGAGTTAGTGCATATATTTTATCTTGGGTTTGGATTATGAGTTTCTAGTAATGTTTTATATATGTGCATTGTGGATGCTCAATCTGCTTAAGTTTTAGTACTCAATGAGCTATGGTTGCTCAAGCCATTCATCTTATTGGAGTCGATTGCGACACATTCAGCCTTACCGAATCAAAGAACATTTCCCATCTGCTTACTTGAACATCAATTACTACCAAACTTGTGCAATAGATGTGCTTCAAAGCTAGAATAATTCCTTAAGTACAGGAAGTCTAGCCACCAATTCCAGCATCACTCTATCAACCTCTCAAGGAACTGCAACTATAAGCCAGATCGATATATTGCTGAACAAGTAACCAAACCAATAGCTTTAGAGCACGACTAGATACTTAAAGCTTATTACTTACCATACAGAGATTGAATTATGGGGAAACTCCATCCAAAAAAGTAAATTACAATTAGAAATGCATAGAATCCACACAAACAGAAGTTCACAAATGGATTTCTGTATTTTTTTTTTCCTTTTTATCTTTCTCAAGGGATCACACCCTCAACCCGAAGTTACATGTCCTAAGCCGCCAATGACCACTAGGCCAATCGCCATAATTGCATTCCAACATATTGATGGGAGCGGTATAGAAATTTTCACTTGAAGAACCTGTTTTACATGCTTCCGGGAGAATTACTGGTCTTCTGAGGAGAAACATGAACCGCCTCCTATGATTGTTTGGTGACAATTCCAACCTTTCATAATGATGTGATTTTGCTTCTAGGAAAGATCAGTTCCCACTTCACCATAAGTTTGCTCTTAAAAAGATCCTTGGGGTTGATCTTACAGAACATAAGTCTGACGAAGTTCTCATAATTTACGTAATACAGACTACTCCAGATGAGACTATTCAAATTAAATGAATAGATACATGTTAGCCATGTTAGGTCCGGAATATGCGACTTTATCGTGGAGGACAAGATATGCCACGACACTCTGTTTTCTGTCCACTAATGCAAAGAAAGTGGCAATTAATTGCATGCAACTCTGCCCAACCAGCATATTACATAATTGCTAGCACTCAGAATGTGATATAATAAAATGACAAAAGGCTCTGACACCAAATGTCTCACCTTGAAAAGTCAATGCAACTAATCATAATCAAGAAAGAAAAAGCGTTCCATCCCACCATCACAAACCACTAAAAGAATTCCATCTCAAAATCAGTATGCTAGTCACATGCAACCCACTTGAAAGACACATTAAAGATGGCATACACTGTTCACCTAAAAAAACTACTACAACCAGAAATCCTATGTTACAGACATTCAACCAGAGCTTTCAATGACAGCATCGATTTTTAAGGTAGAACAGAACAGATTGTTTATCTGAGAGCAAAAAAGTCATGATTCATCACATGCACATGCAATTGCCCCCTAAACTAGTTGATTACTAAGGAAGTTCTTTAATCAAGATAGCTATGACTACACGATGCATAATGCCACGAGAAGTCACTTCAATCTATGGGAGCACAAAGACAAATGCACGCTGGTGGATGAATCAAACTCGAGAAAGTAACAGCCCCAGAATTCTCCCGGATCCTCCCTCGTTGTAGCTTGATAAATCGAACTTAAAACAAGAGAGCCTCTCAGAGATCATTTCCCAGCAATTGTACAGGTGAAGAAGGTATATGCCAAGACAAGTTTCAAATGTATGATCCAAGGAAAAAGAGATGCAAGAGGGTAAATTTTTCCCAGCAAGCCTGCCGAACAGAATCGTTCTTGAAAACACGGAAAAGGAAAAGACCCAAGCAAACACATGCGAAGTTTAAAATCAACCGCCAGGATTGTTTCAAGACAACCTCAACATGACATGCATATTTGAAGCAAAGGGTCTATAATACCTTGTCAGGTTGAGCCTCTTCCGTCAATTAAATGCAACACCGAAAGGAAAGCAACCACCGACATCTTCAGCAGCAATTGACAAAGAATATGCTTCGGCTTTAGTAACAACATGCTTTAGAAGAGGTTGAACATTCCCGGGCCCAACTTTCTAGGCTGAAATTCATTCCCAAAAAGCTTTACAGAGGGCCATGAAATTGGACGGTCTTGATGCTATCATCCATTCACCTAACTGTCATGTCATGCGGCAAGGAATCCCTTTTCTTCATAGGTTCTAAGATTGCTCCACGCGTTCATCAAAAGAAAGAAAAGGTCCGTACTAGACATTCGTCTAACCCGAGATGTTTCCTGGCAATTTCTTGTTGACGTGACAAAGTCTATTGGCCATGCCCTCGTGGAGGGGCAGCGTTGATAGGATACTTATGAATTCTAAAAAATCGACTCTACATTTTACTTTCAATTTTCTTTATGAAGACTTTGAAAGGTCCAACGTCTAGATTTTTCGAAAGCGTACAAATCAAAAAAAAAAAAAAACAAAATATTTTAAGTTACTAAAGTAAGGCAATCCCCAACATTTTATTTTTATTTTTAATTTAAAGAGAAAAAACGACAAATACTAGATAGTGATAGGTGATCGCCTACTCCAACTTGACCTCACTTGATATCTCCAAGTAGAACCCAAATTATCTTAGGTCAAGGAGAAAATATTTTCCGTGATGGATTACATCATTTGGCAGTGACAATATTGTGTAATTAACTCATCACTACTGTTCATGTGTTATGAATCTCATAATACTTGTCTCAACATGCATAAGTACCTTACTTTTGAATGGTCAGTTACACAATTTATCATTATCGCGTGATATATCCATCAAATTAAATGCCTTCCTAAGTCTTGATTTGAAATTAAATCACTTCTATTTTTCTTTGTTTATATTTTTGAATTTGAAATGGGACTTTTATCAAAAGCCGACCGCTTAAAATCATAAGAAACCATTCGTACGTTCTTCATTTTATTTTGGTATTCTTAAGTAGGGAAAAGGTTGGGAAAGAGAGGCAATCCCTAGCCTTTTAGGGTGCGCATAACAAAATTTTTGGAATAGAAATTGATTTCTAGTCAAAAATCAATTTCTCAATTTCTATTTCAGGAATTGAGAAGTTAAAAATTTTAGCATGATTTCTTCTTCGAATCTATTTTGGAAATAAAATTCATTAAATAAAAAATCGGTGTGTTTACAAACGATTTCTATTTCAAAACCTTCCGGACAAATGTTAAACCAGAAATGAGAAGTATAAATTTTATCATGCGCGCCCTTACTTTCTAGCAATCCTACCTTGATGTCTAAGGAAAAAGCGAATCGTCTCTCGGCTACCCAAGAGATAACTTAGCTTCTATTACAAAAAATTCTCCACCCATTGCGTGTTTACTATTTACAAAGAAAGGAATATGTGCTTGTCTTTTCCTCCAATGACCCAGCCAGTCCCCACCAAACGATCGTGATCATTTTCGGCTCTGCCTACCTTTGCCCCCACCAAACAATCATCAACAAAGGGGCGTTTCAGCAAAATTTCAACCCACTCCGTTTGGCCTGTGTATATCTTTTCCTCCCCCAGCCAACCAATCAACAAGCAAATTTCTGCAGGGGGTAAAGCTCGCGCGGAAGAGCGTACCCATTTACACTTCAGACCATGGAGAGATATGTCGGCATCAAACCGCAAGTGATCAAGAAAGCCTTGTCTGTATCCATCGAAGCTCATAAGAGCCCTGGGAAGCCGTGTCTCGTTGAAAGGAAGGTCCCCGGTAGCCCTTCGCAGGTCATCGTGGCCTTCCCTGGATCATGGTCTCTGGACGACTGGTTCGTCGGAGACAGCGAAGCCAAGCCTTTCGGAGAGACCAAGATCGACACCAAAAGGTTCCGGTCTCTCAAAAGCATCGGCAAGGATGTGGTCGCCACGGTCAGCGAGGCATTCATGGCAAGATTCCTACGCATTCTGGATGACACAAGTACGCTCCGTGAAGAGGTATTCTCAAACGATGAAGTCACCGGAACACCATAGATCGGAAACTAGAGCTTGTTTGCTCCCGTTTGCAATTTACCGTTTTAAGGGTTTTTAGCTAGTCGAGTATATATGACCATATGAAGTCTGTCTACACCTTTTTTATGCGTATAGTCTCCAATTGGTCGGAATTTGAAGAACCCTCTCTCCAAGCGTTCGCAATTAGATGATAATAATAGCATAGATGGTTCGGTCTAAATCTCTCTCATCCTGCCCTTAGCAATAGAAGGGATGTTCATCATTAACCAAGTACCGAAGCAAGAAATGAATAGTCGGAAATGAATCTGTATTCGTCTTTGATTTTCAGGTGACAAAGGCGACAGAGAAGAATAAGCAAATAATATTTGCAGGCCATTCGTCGGGTGGTCCAATCGCGATGTACGCAACTGTTTGGTTTCTTGAGGAATATGCTAGATCAAACAAGAAGCAGACTTCCCGTCCTCTCTGTTTAACATTCGCATCCCCGCTTACAACCGATCGCACCTTTTGCCATGCCATCCGGCGTGAGGGTTGGTTTGATTGCTTTGTCCACTTCGTTATGAAACTTGACATCGTTCCCAGGATTCTACTCGCTCCTCACTATTCCGCAGCAGAGTTGCTACAAGAAATTCCCCGTTTCTCCAACCCGCATCACAAAGCCGACGAGGCAAAATTGGCTTTGTTATTTACGAATGTGATGAAGAATGCATCATGCGTTGCAAGCCATGCAGCTTGCGCACTGACGGAAAGCAAACATACGGTATTTGACACCATGTCTAGATTTATCAAGCTAAGCCCTTACAGACCATGCGGTAAGTATGTCTTTTGCACTGAGACCGACAGGTTGGTGATCGTGAAGAACCCAGATGCGGTTCTTCAAATGTTGTTTTACTCTTCACAGATTGGGTCTGACACGGAGCTTCAGGACACAGCATTGGCAAGCTTGAAGGCACACTGGAGATATAAAGATACATTACGTAAAAGTTTGGACATGTACAATGTAGTTTGTTTGGAGAACCTCCCAGACTTACCTCTCAGCTCAGACAATACTACAGATATTGGTGCCGCATTAAGTGACCTCAATCTGGTATAGTCCATATCTTATCTAAGTCCAAGGATTTTCTATGGAAAATAAACCCTAATTTGCTGATTATCTTTAATTTATTAAGAAAAGATACTCGAATATTCACAATATATAATATTGTGATTATAGTGCATACCGGCAAGGCTGCGTCTTCGTGCTGCTGGAGAGTCAGAGAAGCACAAAGCGGATAACCAAAATACGGTCATAGGCAAGAAGGATGCCATAGAGAAGGCTCTCAGAAAACTAGACGCCTATCGGACCACATGCAAGAATGATGGCATGGGATATTATGATGCTTTCAAGATGCAAGAGGAGGAGGAAGATTTCAAGGCCAATGTAAAGAGACTCGAACTGGCAGCCATGTGGGATGAGATTATCGAAATGATAAGACAAGAGCAGCTCCCAGATAAATTTGAGGCAGAGAGAGAATTGTTGGAGCTCAGCACGCAGTTTCGCCGACTTGTGGAGCCAATAGATATAGCCAACTACTATCGACACTTGAAGAATGAAGATGCAGGTCCTTACATGACCAAAGGAAGGCCAAGACGGTACCACTATCCACAAAGATGGCGAGAACATGCTGAGCAATTAGAGAGAGATTCAAGTGGTGAATCCAGCTTTTGGGCCGAGGTGGAGGAGCTCAACGTTGCAATTGCCAACAAGAAACCATGGAAAGAAATAGAGAACAGGGTTTTGACTTTGGAGAAGAACCTGAGAAAATGGTATGATAAAAAGGAGGTGGAGAAGGATGTGTTCTTAGAAAAGAGCACACTGGTAAAGTGGTGGCATACTCTCCCTGACTACCATAAGGCAAATTCCTGCATCAAAGAACTCATTCCAAGCTTGAAAAGCCAGACCCAGCAACTGGCTGGCATCGTCTAAAGAGAAGTCCTTCCCGTTTTCAGTTGATTTTCTCTTTACAATAGATGTTTTCAATGAAATAAATTACCCCTCAAAAAACAGGAGAGAATCTCTGAAATCTTCTTCATGTCCCTGAAGATCCTAAACACACAATTGGAAAAAAGATAAAAGAATCAATAAAATTGATCCAGTGAAGATAAGTGTAGAACTCCTTGGTATTCTTATTAGACTCAACCATATAGAGAAAAACACTAAAACAGATTGCAGAACTAACCAATAGCATCGCTGTAAAATCAGATAGCAGGCATTCTCTAATTGGTTTTCAAAGACTATCCGAATGGGACACAAACCAGACTTTTGCATCTAAAACATTTCAACTTACTTTATATGACTGTGACAGCTAAGTGCACCACACAAAATGGAAACAGAAACTTTTTTTAATTGCCAAGCAGAGACAGGAAAGAACAGGCGAAACAATGATGTACAAGGGAAGAAAGGAGAAAAAAGGCACAGCAAAGACTAGAGCGAATCCTAAGCTCAAGAAAAATAGTTTGCCCATTGTAAGAACAAGAAAGTGTCATATCTCCACATGTCCAAACGCATGAGCACGTGCAAGTAAGTGAGGATGATGAAATAGAGGCAGAGACTCGAGAATCAGTTACAAAAGACGTCACCTGAATGGGCAAGGAGTTCACTATGGAAACAGTGAATAAGATTGTTCACTATGGAAAGAAATCAAAAAAAGAAAGAGGAAAACAGAACTACCTCTTTGTATGACATTAGATATATCCAACCTTACTGAATGAAAGTACATTTCGCATTTGCTTACCTGAACTCCAATTACTACCAAACAAGTGCATAGTCATGTGCTTCAAAGCTAGAATAATTCCTAAGGTAGAGGCAAACCTGGCCACCAATTCCTGCATGCTTCATCAATCTCCTAAGTAACTGCAACATTTAAGCCAGATCGAATACATTGTTGAACAGGGAACTAAATTAATAGCTTCAAAGTACCAGCTAAATACCCAAAGCTTATTATTTCCAACACAGGGATTGTATTATGAGGAAACTCCACCAAAATAAGTAATTACAATTAGAAATGCATATAGTCCTTACTAACAAAGTTCCCAAATGGATTTCATAATTTTTCTTTCATCTTTCTCAAGGGGTCAACCCCTCAACCCTAAGCTACATGTCCAAAAGCCCCAAACCCATGACCACTGGGCCAACCGCCATAATTGTATCTCAACATGGTGATAAGAGCGGTGTAGAATTTTTCACTTGAACAGCCTGATTTTATGTACTTCCAGCTGAAATACAGGTCCTATGAGGAGAAACATGAACTGCCTCCTACAATTGTTCCATGACATTCAAGCCTTTCTACAGATGTGATTTTGCCTCCAGGAAAAATCTGTTCACACTTTGAGAATGGGCATGCTCTTCACAAAAATCTTCAGCGTCGATCTTACAGAACAGAAGTCTGATGTAACTTTCACGATTTACATAATACAGATAACTCCAGAGGGTACATTTCAAACCAAATGAATGGATACACGTTGGGCCATGCTACATCTGGCCTATTCCAAATATACTAGCAACTAAAAAAGATTGCAAATTAGAGAAGAAAACTAAAATAAAGACAGTCTCTAGCTGTCAAATCAGAACTATTTGACTTCATAATAGAACTTCTGAAAAGATATGATTTACCTTCTAGTAAACTACATAAACTTGAGTCTTGACCACCAGGCCTTCAGCCCAGTGGCAGAGGGGATGGATACTAGAGATAGTTGTAGGTTCAATTCTGAGTGTGTGTGTTCGTAGTGTACACACGCGCGGGCGCATACAAATATATGGTCAATGGGGAGGGCTATCTTGTTCTAAATATCCTGCACATTCATGACTGACCAGAACCTCAAAATACAAGAACAATAACAACAACAATACCCAAGCCTTGTCTCACCTATTTATGCTATGACACTGTTTTTCTGAGAATTAATGGAAAAAAAAAATGGCAGTTAATTACATGCAGCTATGCCCAACCAGCATATTACATAATTGCTATCACTCGGAATGTGATATCAGCAATAAAACAGCAAAAGACTTTGACTAGCTGTCTCACCTTGAAAAGGCGATGCCACTAATCATAATCAAGACAGAGAAAAGTTACAAGCTACCATCACAAACCACAATGAGAATTCCATCTCAAAATTGGCATTCCTAATCACATGCAACCTACTTGAAATGCACATTCTAGAAGGTATAAACTGTTCACACAAAGAATCCAGTTAAGCTAAAACTACTCCAGTTAGCATCCTATGTTAAAGACAATCAACCAACAGACACTTGAAGAGTGTTCAATGATAGCATCATAATTTTACATAAATACATTAATCTATATGGTATAATAGAATAGATTGTTGACCTGAGAGCAAAAGTCATCACTCATCACATGCACATGCATTTGCCACTGAAAGTAGTTGATAACAAAGTTGAAGTTCTTTAACCAGTATACCTATGACTATGAAATGCCACGAGAAGTCACTTTAATTTATGGAAGTACTAAAAAAACTGCACACTGGTGGATAAAACAAACTCGAGATATTAAAAGCCCCAGATTTCTCCCAGATCCACCACATTGTAGCTTGATAAATCAACTTATAAAAAGAGAAAAATATACAGATCATTTCCTAGCAGTTGTACAGGTGACGAAGGTTCTCTCTCTCCAACAGAAACTGAACACCGACCAGAAAAGAGAAGGATAGAAGAGGATACATGCGAAGTTTGATATCCACTGCCAGGATTCTTTCTAGACAATCTTGGCATGACATCCATATTTCAAGCAAAGGGTCTATAATACCTCATCATGTTAAGCCTCTTTCACCAATTAAAAATGAAAGCAACCACTGATGTCATCGGCAACAAGTAACAAAGAATATGCTTTCTAACAACATTCTCTAGAAGAGGTTGAACACTCCCAGGCACAACTTGCTAGGCTAAAATTTAGTTCCAATGATATAGCAGAGCAACATAAACTAGGTGCTTGAAAAGAAAAAGGAATACATGAAAACGAAAACAAAAACCCAAACATGATATCCCACGCACAGGGTTTTTCCTTACTTGTTTGATTTAATCTAAGAAAACATTGAACAAGTTAATCTGATATGCGTTTGTTTTGCATATTGCCAAGCTGAAGCTAAATCAATAAGGCAAGTGTATGAAAAATGAATTTAAACTGAGCCAAAAAAACCCAATCCTCAAAACTCAAATTTCAGTTTACAGGTGTGCAGTACATTGAAGAAAAGACAGAACCGATTTATCCGATTTGCGTTTGGCTTCTGCGTTTTTCCAAACTGCAGCTAAATTGATAAACAGAAAGTAATTTATATTTTCTCATTAAAATGAAACATGATCTATGTAAAAGAGGAGAATATAAATTTCTTATTTGGGCTTAAAAAGAAACTCTTGGCAAGAAAGTTTAGACTTACAAACTTACAGATCACTCATTTATCTAGTCAGGCATATTAAGAAGAAAAGGTCAATTAGCTAAACAATTCTCTAAAAGCGAGAAATCCATATCGCTTAAAATTCAAGGTCTTACTCTACCTTGCCTAGTTTTAATACCAGCAGGAAGTTCATATATGATCACATTCAGCATAAAGATTTTTATTTCATAGCTTAGGATCTATATAATAGCCCTTTTTACTAAGAATCATTTGTCAAAAAGTCGCGCCAGCACAGAAAGCAATCAGTGATGTCATCGTGTATGATTGCAGCGAGCAACCTCGCCCTCCTTTATCATGATTCATTCACCCAACTTCAAAACAATGGATGAACAGATCTCCCTAAGAGAAAGTCTATAACTAAAAGTATTCCTTGGTGCAGTATAGGCATCAAGCAAAGCCAAGTTCCAGATTATCTCAGGGTCATTGACTCTGAATTAAGTAAAAGTTAGGGGAAGGTAAAATCTGAGATCATGCCCACAATCATACACATTGATACATACAAAATACTTGATGATAACTTCTCTGCTTGTCTCAGTAAGAAATTCCGGAATATTGCCTCAAGACCAACTTCTGTATAACCCTCAATGAGCAAGTCCAGATACTGCCCTCAACCCCCAAATTGTGTCAAAGCATTTGTGAATAGTTAGCAGGAAGATGTTCTTCAATACTTAAAATTCTCCCTTGAGAAAGGTCATTTGCCATTTGATTACTTTGTTACCCAGGAAACTCATCACATATACAAGTCAAGGAATTAACCAGATAAACCTTGGAGATATAACTCAAATATCCAATTTCAGAAGAATTGATAAGGACATATTCCAGTAGGGCAGTCCACTAATCGGACAAATGAATTTGAGTTCACGCATCATAGAAAAGACAAGATGAAAGCCATGACAAAGCTACACAATTTCTGGTATTAAGCTGGTCCGAGAGGGCACGAGGAAAGAAAGACAGAAAACTTGTCATCTTATTCTTTCTCAATAGTAGATTCTATACCATTTATCTATTCACATAGCAACAGGAGTTCTCTACATTGGCTAAGAATTCACACTGTTCAGAACCAGACTCATCAGAGAAACAGTTCAAATCAGGTGCTGTAAAACATTGTCCTATGATCACATATGACTCCATCAAAACGAGCAAGACTCTCCACACAAACGTCAAAAAGAGAGAGACCAGACATACAGAACTCTTTGCAACATAGACATCCTATGCCCTGGTTATCATGCTGTGAGAGCGAGTCAGCCGGAATGTCAGACTCCCTTCAAGCAGACTTGGCTCTGCCTCGCTGCACTCATGTTCATATGGCTTTCTGCAACCAGGGCAGCGTCCATCTTCCTCAAGGATCCTCTTGTGGCAGAAAAGGCAGAGCCTGAACCCACACAGGCATGGCAAGAAGCTAGAATCTGTCTTGTCCAAATCCTCAAAGCATATGGGGCATGATGAGGGCACGGATATAGCCTTATTACACCCCCAGGGGATGGCTCCACTACCGTAATGCCGGTTTGTGTTGGGGAAACTGTACTGCTTAGACAAATTGGGCAGACTCTGGGGGCGAAAAGCATCGTCGGGCCTCCATGCTTGGGTATTCGCACTGGCAGTTCTCGGAGGCCTTTTAACGCACTCGGATCTCGAATTATCTGGAACCACCGACTGTTTCCCGTGCTCTCCTCGAGACTGCACCCCACCAACCGTTTCGCCCTCAGGAGGAGGGTCAAAAGGCGGATTCTGGGGCTTTTCATCGGCAGCCAAGGCATCAGCCACGGCTTCCCAATCATCCAAGCACCCATCATCTCCTCCCTCCTCTTCTTCCGTAGTACTCCCCGAGAAGCACCCGGTGCTGCAACCGCTGCTACAGCTGCTGCTGCTACCAGTACAATTGCCACTCGAATGATTGCCGCTCAACACGCCGGTGAGACCAATCGGACTGACCGACGGAGACTCGGAATCACTGTCCTGGTGGACAGATCCGTTCTCGTCATCCCTCCGCCTCCTCGTCTCCAAATTCTCCAGCGACTGGCTGCCGCCCCCGCTCCGCTGCCGACTCTCGCCTCTCAAATCCTCCCCGCTCCCCTTATTCTTGACTGGATATATTCACCGCAGCACCAAAAATCAACACAGGAAACGCAGATCATCCATATTAAAAAAAAAAAAAAAAAATTTCAATAAACACAACCGAAAACAACAAGCGCAATCATCACAACAAAAGCGCGGGACCCTGATTAATAACACACGGAACAAATCGATCGCGTACCCTGCGAAAGCCACTGCTCGCGGCGGGCGTCCAGCTTGCACTGCTTCAGCTTTGCCGACCTGTTGGCCTGCACACAACAACCAAGGATACTTAGAAGAAAGCGAATAGGAATCGCCAAATCGAGTCATCCCACGCCCCGCCACGCATTGTCGCGACAGGACAAGCGGGGCAGAACGCTTTCAGATACAGGAAACGGGGCGACGTACCCGCTTCTTCTTGGCGAAATCCCTCGCGTTCGGCGCCGAATTGGCGGCGGAGGCATTGGCGATCGAATCGGAAACCATGGCCGCTCGCTCCCCTCGCCCGAATCGATTCCGCAGAAGAACCCTAATTCGTCCTCGCGCACGCACAGAGAGGGAGAGGAGATTTCTAGAGAAAGAAATTGGTTAGAGAGAGAGAGAGAGAGAGAGGGAGGGATAGGATAACGGAAACTCCTCTGCTTCGCTCGCTCGGTTTTTTCAGACCCATCCACGAGGAGGTGAGGGTGGAGATTATATGGCGGCCGCCCCCGGTTTTACGGAAATGCCCCGCCCCACTCGCTTTATTTACGGTCCTGCCCCCGGGAGAGGCCTAACGCGAGCTGCTCCTGCAGCACTGATTTTTATTTTTCGGTACCGCCGGCTGACGCGGCCCCTCTCTAGCGACATACATCGCATTCGTGACCATCGAACGCTGTCGTTTTCCCGCATGGCCGGACGAAGATTTCTGCGGTGGATTTCGCCTCTGCAAAATAGTGCAGGAAAATGCTTGCTCGGTTTGACTTTTCGTAAAATTCTAAAATTTTAATATTTACACTTGCTCGACTTAAAAAAGAAAACCCGTGCATCGTTCACACGATAAGCTAAAAGTAATTCGCATTTGTCCCTATCGATCGACGACTTTAATATTTATATCAGCGAATACTCTTATTGACCTTTCTAGTTAGAAAATCGAGAATTTTTGTTCGGTACATTTGTAATTATGGTAATGATTATGCATTTTCTAGGTGTGGATTGCATTTTATTCTTTTTCTTTTCCAAAATTGTTAGGTTCCATTAAAATCTTCGTACACTTTTGAATTTAGCAAGAATAAATTACCCGAAATACTAGTTAATTGCATTAACTCGGTCGGATTATTGAGGGGAAGCGTTTTCGAGGCACGTAAAACCCGTGCAACCATGGTGACGTTTAGCGCATTTATTGGCTTGCGTTTAGGCTGTGATTTATTTTATCTGTTCATTTAATCTTCATCCGAATCCAATTACACCTTATTAAATGTAATATTTGTTAGGGCGATTGTTACGAAATAAAGGGCAAGGGCATTGAATTGCAAATGCATACTTAGAGTTATCGTATTAAATAATTCCCCGAGGATGTAACACAAGGGAAACCACAGAATTTAAGTTTACATTAATGAAAAATCCTTGTTTTCCCATGAAACCGATCTAGACAGCTATAGGCAAGTAATGGTGCGCCAAAACTAAATTAAGGCTTTATTTGTTTTTGCGAATTTTTTTTTCTCCATATTGGTCATTTTCTAGAAAAATGTAAATATATTTTTTTTTATATTTGGCTGAAACCTAAAAATGAATAGAAAAATATTTCTCATTGTTTGGCAAAGAAAATCTTATTCGGTCGGAAATTATTGGCATGAATATTGGCCATCTTACGCGACATGATTGTGTCAACATGAACAATTTATTTTTTTAATTGATTTTTTAATAATTCTTTATTTTATTCTTTTCTTTTCTTTTTTCCTTCTTCATCTGCCAATCGTCAAGCCTTGAAGCTTGAGCCCGCTACCCTATGCCTATGGCCGGTCACCGATCATAGTTGAGAACTAATGATCGATACCAGAAGAAGGAAAAAAGAAAGAATGAATGAAATTAAAAAGGAAATAATAACATAAAAAAATCAAAAAATTAAAAATGTTTTTAAAAATTTTTGGCCTCGATGGATCCGAGTTAGCCTCGATATTACTAGGTTTGGCTTCGAGCGCAAGCACCAAAGTCTTGGGCCTAGCCTTAATTAACGCAAAAGAGGTTGTTGGGGTCTCGGGCACAACCTAGATGGGCCTAGACCAGGGCACTAGAGTCCTGAGCTCGACCTCGATGGACTTGGCCCTTTGCCAAGGGCCTGAGAATGAGTGTTGATGTTCTTGTGCCTTTGCACAGAGTTTTTGGTCCAAATACCGATATCTAGTTATTTTTTGAAAAATGATTTCCAATTTTTGAAAAGAAAAATTATTTTCCTAAATTTAAGCTTTTATAGGAAAACCATTTCCATTGACTATTCTTCTATGCTAATCGAATGTCGTAAAATGTTTTTTCGGAAATTTTATTTTCACAAGACAAACGAAGCATAAGTGATTTAAGAATTACAGAAACTTATTCATTTTCTGCAAAATATGAAAATTTATAAAAAAAAATTAAAATTTTTGAACTAAAATTTTAAGAAAAGTAGTTGGAGGAGGGGGAGAGAGAAAGAGAGTTTGAAAAAGTCCAGGTGGATGGGGCTTCACTCATGGATCCCACTCCCAGGCCCAAGAGGGGAGCAATTATGGCAAGCAGTTTGAGCTAATTAAGCCCATTGAAGAAGCCCATGAAAGCAATCTTTTCGCATGCGTCCGAGTTGTCATTGACTCATTGGTCCAAAACGAAATTGAACGCGTATTTAAATTCGAGTGAATTAATGAACACCTCATAAATCTCTATGTATAATAAAGCAAAGCCAAAATTTCAAATAGGGATCCGAAGCGATCTTATTTTCTCAAAAAAGAACTTAAAGTGGAGTCTGTCTCAAATGATGACCCAAAATAGTCATCTAGTATCAAAGAAGGACTTGACTCGTCGGCTGGCGAATTGATGCATCTTCAATATGTATTCTAGTGGCCTAATAGGAGGTACATTCATCTAAAATAAATTCTATTTTTCTTTTCCTTCTCCTATTCATCTTCTTTCTTGATCCTCCCATGGTTGTCCCAGTTCATCGTCTTCTTCGTCAATGTTGAAGATAGGCATTGTCCAAATCGAGAACACTGGAAGTGGGGAAAGGCCGATGAAGATCGTGGGCCTAGTGAGGCCACCAAATATGGTGAGGGTTGGCTTTACCTAGGGCTAGCGGTGGGCTCAACGCCCATCGCTAGTAGCAGGCGAAGGCTTGCAAGCCCTCGCCCACCCTTACTAGTGGTTGGCAAGGTCGGCAAGCCCTTGCTAATAGCGGGCGAGGCGCCCTCGCTATAGACAAAACCACTCGCTATAGATGAAACCATCTTGCAATGGTGTCTTCTTCTTCCTACTCCTTGTCTAGGCTTCCCTCGCATAGAGCGATCGGGACGTGCTCCTAAAGCTCAAAACCGCCATGGTCGGGCTTCCCTCTGCCGCCCTCGGCAACTACGTCAACTCCTCCTCCTCCTCCTCCTCCTCATCACCACTGCCCTTTTCAGCATTACTCCTTCATCGGAGTCACGTGTGAGACCGGCTTACAAGTCGTCTCTCTCAACATCATCTTTGTCGGCCTCTCGAGCTACATCCCACTTGAAATCGACCTTCTCCACGACCTCGTCAACCTCAAGTTTGCCACCGAGCCACCGACAACCTCACCGAGACCCTCTCGCCAGAACTTGAGAACCTCACCTCCCTCCGGTTCCTCAACCTCTCCATCGACCTCCTCTTCGAGGTCTTCCTCAACGGAGTCCTACAAGCGATGACCTAGCTTGAAGAACTTGACTTGGGCAACAACAAGTTAACGAGGCCGCTATCGCCAGAGGTAGTGGGGCTGAAGAAGCTGAAGCCGCTTGACCTCGCCGGCAATTACTTCACCAGTGACATACTAGATGTTTACTCGGATATAGAGAAGATGAATAGGTGAAAAGGAAAACGAAAAGAGAATATTTTTTTGGAAGAAAATACCTCTGACCAAGCCACCGGAATATGCATTGGAGACGCATTAATTCGCCAGCCAGTGAGTCAAGTCCTTTTTTTAGACTAAATAATTACTTTGGGTTCCCATTTAAGACAAACTTCACTTCAAATCCTCTTTTAAGAAAAGAATGCCTTTTCAAATCCTTATTTGAAACTCAAAGATGATATCAATCTCAAAGTTTTTCCAATGAATTCCACGCGAAGCCCACGGCTGAGTCACAATGGTATGATATCAAATGAGCGACAAAATCGTGATGGGAAAGTACATCGAATCTCTAGCCCTTCAAGTCATGATTTCTTAATTCCCTTAACATTTTCTCAAAACATTTGGATCTTAAATTAAATTCATTTTAAAATCCTATTATAATAAATATATTTAGCATTCTATTTCATTCAAGTACCAAACATGTTTTGTTTAATTAGACTTTGAGTAGTATAATATATCAAGTTGGTACGGTAATCTTTATCAAAGTTTCTATGAGATAGAAGGTTTCTCATGGGGGAATAAGAAAGGTTCTAGAGAGATTAGGTTCAAATATTGCGACACATAAAATTCTCACGAATTACGCTAGGCATAATTCTAAGGAAAAATCTGGCACCTTGAATGAATTTTTTGTTTGAATTGAGGGGATCGTCATAAGAAAATATTACGGAATAAGGTGTCGTGAAAATACTCTTTGTTTGAACTAGACTAAAAAAACTCATATGATAATAAATAAAAAAACAATTCTCGAAATTTTCTCTAAAATATAGCTTCCACCTGCTAGTTTCCGAATCTAAATGCTCTGATTTCAATGCTTTTTTTTTTTCAACGTACCACAGTTAAAAATTCATATGATAGTCATAAAAATCATTAGATAGATATATTGCATAATATGTGCAGGTAAAGAGAAATTTCAAGTGGATTTTTCATTATTTACAGCTCTGACAAAAAAAAATTATTTACAGCGATTCTGGAAAATGGATATCGTACTTCTGCATCCAAACAGTGCATCGACCGCCTCTTCAAACCAAACTGCACAGATGTATATATATCCGTTATCTTCTTCTTCTTCTTCTTCTTCTTCTTCTTCTTCCTGAAACTTTCTTCTTGATCACTGCGCATTCTTGAGCATCACGCCATCGCTCATCGCCAAGAGAAAGAATCCCATCATGCACAACCCCAATCCAGATCTCTGCGACCCGAGGTCAGTAATCTATTATTCTCTCAGTCCATGTTTACCCGCGAGTGCAGTTGGATTGATGGCTCGAGTTTGTCGCCTTATTTGTTAGGTCCGGTGAATCCGGCGAGGGAGGTCCAGACTCGATGAGCAAGGATGTCATCAGATTCGTCGACGACGAAGCGCGCGGTGCGTTCAAGAACGAGCCAGAAAAGTACAACAGGTTCTTCGCTGCGTTCTTGGAGGCGAATCGCGTCGGCGACGAGAATGCACCGTGAGTTCTTGAACTTCTTACGTCTATTGCTTTCCTGGCGTGTCTCTAGGGTTTAAGCTCGTGCGTACCATCATTTTCGGATTAACAAGTTCACAATGCTCTAGGGTTTAAGGGAGTAAAATACATAGAATTATACGATGAGCAATACATTGTTTCCTTCTCCGGCAAGAAAAGTGTATATACCTGTTCCTCTAATTTTACGCCGGATTCTGAATCATGTGCAGTAATTATATCGAAGAGAGACTTTGGAAGAGACTTTGGAAGGTTGCGGAATCGTTGGAGGAGAAACCTCAACTTCTCAGGCGATGGAACAACGATATCGGACCCAAGCTCCGGACCATAATGCGACATGCGGCGGTGAAGGCAATTCTAGAAAGAAATCGAGAGCTTTGGGCTACCAAATTCGCCGACATCGTTAAGGTTATAATCTGGAGTCTCACATGAGAAATCCTTCTTTCAGTATCCGCACTTCGGATTCTTAGACCTCAATCCCCTCATTGCTGCATTTCTGGGTGCATCAGAGACGGTGCAAGGACGAGGTTCAGGATCGCTTTCTCTGTGTATTCTGCTGCTATCAGAATGGATCAATAACCTTCGAAGAGTTCGGCGACGAGGTAATTTTACGATGAAACCCAGTTAAACTCTAGTCGTCCTACTGTATCGATCTGTGCAATTCATTCAAATTCTGCATGCTTCGCTTTGCCGCAGACAAAGAAGCTGTTTCATGACGACCCATTGATCTTGGAAACCTTTCGTTCATTCGTGGCCAATCCTCATGGAGATCGCGGCTAAGCAAAATGGGTTTGAAGAAGTCGTCGAAGTTTCTTTCTCATGATTTTGGACTTTCGATGTAGAATCTGTCACTGCAAGTACTATTTTTCCTACCATAGATCCAGCTTTGTTGCATGCGAAATCCGTCAACTTATAGAAAACGACGTTTCTTGCTCTTTAAATTTCTTGTATTTCTCCGACTTTGGTTAGATGAGATCCTCCACATTCCAGGTGAATTAGACTAATGACTGATGATGCGTTAAAAAGCAACTTATTAAGAAACGAATGGGGTGATTGGATTGACTCTACAATCATCATCACTCTTTTTAGTCCACAGCTTATGATTGACAATGTGGCTTATCATAAGATTGATGCACTCTAAAGTTTAAAGTGCAACATAACTTTTGGGAAAGAAATGACAAGTGCTTGGATACTAGTTTCTTTTCATTACCTCCTTCATATCACTTCATGTTCTATTAAATGATAAAATAAGGATAGTAAATTTACAATATTAAATTTTTTTTACTCGACTTTGTCCTTTTCATAAATATAAAAAATGTTTAGGGTCCATTCATTTCGCAAAAAATGTGGTGTTTCTAACAGAAAGCCATTTTCAAGGAAAATATAATTATTTTCTTGTTCAGCCGAAATTTGAAAAAAAATGAAAAATATTTTCCACTGTTTTGTGAGGAAAAAATTTTCTTTCATGCACTCTTTTTAAAAATTCTTTTATTTTAATTTTAAAATATAATTTTTAATTATTTTGTATATTTAAAAAATTGATTTTTATTTTATCTTTTATTTTTCTTTTTCCTTCATTTGTTTTTGTCTTCTTCTTCTTTAGCTGGTCGCCCACTACAGTGACGACCAGTAACCGGCCAAAAGCAAGCTTCTTGCAGCAAGCGAGCTCGAGCTCGCCACTTGCCAAATGGGAGAGCCAAATTGACGAGCTTGGAGCCCTAGTTCACCGTTCGATCAAGCGAGCGATGAGTTAGGGCTCAAACTAGTCGTCGATCGAGTAAGCAGCAAGCTAAGGCTCGAGCTCAGCGCTCGCTTGGCTTGCCACCAATCAGGTGAGCGGAAAGCCTTGAGCTTGCCTAAGGCCGATGAGCTCAAGGCTCATTTATGGCCGATCACTGGCGACCAGCCAAGATAGACTAAAAAAAAGAAAGAAAGAAAGACAAAAAAAGTGAAAAGAAAAAAAGAAAAAGAATTAAAAATTTGATTTTTTATTTTTAAAAAGAAAAAAAAGAAAAAGAAAGATAAAATGGTTAACATATGTGTAAGATAAGAGAAAGTAATTGAGGAGAATTTTTTCCTCTTTCTCAAAAGTGTAAAACATTTTCCCCTATTTTATAAGACTTTTTTTTTTTTTTTATGGAAAAAAGAACTTTACCTTTTGTCTCATAAAAAACCTCTAACTCTAGGTCTAGTCCCAATTCTACCATAAATTTTTTTGTCACATAAAAAACCCTAACTTATGTATAGTCTCAATTTCATTTTAAATTTTTATGTCTAATGAAAAACCCCATACTTTAAGTCTTATCTCAAATTTACCATCCAGTCCCAATTTACACCAAAATTTTTATGGTGAATCCGGGCCACGCATTAACAGGCCCAGTTTCAACTTTTGGGCCATCACTTCATGCTTTTGTCCATGAGAGCTCATCCCGTCCGTGCCCGATCGAAAGGTCATTCCTCTCATCTCATCCCCCACAAGAGCCCTCAAAGACTCACCATCACACCATGTTGCCTTCACCTACCATCCTTGATGGGTTCGTATTTAGATCCACCGCGTCACGCGACGATTTCTGCACAGGCACATTGGTCACAAGTCATGTGTTTAATGCGACCGGCGGGGCTCGCGTGAGAAAAGAGAAGGCGAGAAGAAAGAACTGCTCCACCAACGATAGAGACATAGGAGGAGATGTCTCCCCCCACCATGTGTTTCGTCAACGAACGATGCTCTCATTTCTCTGGATGAAAATGGATGAATTCTGAATATGCTAACTTCATAGCTCCGGCTTGTGCGCTTGAGAAGTCTTGAAATGAGTAAATTATCATATAGCGATGGCTTTTGTGTTAGGTCGCTTTACATGAATCGTTAGATCAGGTGGGATCCACGTGGGACTCACATAGTTTAATAGCTCATGTGATATATGCTGACGTACGCAGATAGCGCACCCACAACACGTAAATAAACGCGGGTTGAGAATGAATCTAAGGGCCATAAATGCAAAAGACGAAAGAAGGGAATGGACCTGGAAACGTCACTTTCCCAAATTTGAAACTTCAAAAGAGCCTCATCAACTTGCAATGCCGTGGCGCTCAGCGGCAGCAGGCGGACGACCAACCCCACCAGATCTGCTGCGCGCCAACTTCTCGTTAGCTTTGGTCGATATTCCTCTTTCTTTGTCTTCTGCAACTTGCAGGTTTCGTGCTTGAAATTCGAATTCTTGTTTCCGTGGCGTTCTTTTGCTTTGTCTGTTGGAAGTTTCTTTTGGCTTGTTTCCTTTGGCATCCGAGGAGAGAGTTCAAGGAGCCCCCTCCGCCAACAGGGGCCACGAATGCAGGGTCGAGTTCGTTCGCGCCAAGTCCCGAATGCATCCGAAACCCTGAAAGGAACCCTGAAAGGAATATCTAAATCGAGTCTTATTTGGAAGAGAGTAGCTACCTTCACCATGACCGATCACTTACGCCATCATTAGACCTCGATTCTAACATATGGTGACCTTGAAGATGGTGGAATTAACGTAGCAATCGCTTCAACGAGGACTAAAGTTGAAACGAGAAAGAGATTGGTAAGAAAACTTGGAGAATGATGGTTAGGTTAAATTTGGTAAAAAATCCAAGAAAAGATGCTTAGTTTAAACCGAATTCTGTTAGATGCACGAAAGGATTTGAAAATTACGAAAACGACAAAATACGATCGGAGGGGAGACGGGACCGATGAGACAAAAATTGCTTTCAGCCTCTTGAGGCTTGCATGTGGAAATTATGGAGGACGATTGAAAGACTAATTAGCATGTGACACACCAACCACGACGCTCAACATGGTAAGACTATAGCGTCGTGACGAAGAATGAGAATAAAAAAAAAAAGAGTAAGAGCGGGACTAAATTGATAAATTAAGTTCTGATCTAGAACCAAAAAAAGAAAAAGAAAAAGGATGAAGGTCCCAATTTCGCAACAGTAGAAGACATCAAGATGCTCACTCCATCTTAATTATTAAATAGCGAAAACTTCAAGTGGGACCCAGTTTATAATATTAATAAAATGATCCCACGTCTAATTTAATATCGTTCACATGAAATTTAATTGGCGTATTATTATTCTAATCAAATTCTGATAACTATGGTGATCGTCCAATTAAAGATAACTATCTTGATGTGACACATTATCTGCAAGGATTTGAATAGGGATGTAAATAGGTTATCAAAGCTAAACCTTATGATTATTATGATTATTATTAATCGGAGAACACACCATCAACGTTGAAAGGGCAATTGGTTAGAAGTGCATATTTTAGCTCCACATATCTATTCTCGACTTTATCGATAGCGGAAGTTAGTACAGAATTTGACATGTTTTCATATTTGATTCTGATAATCGGGACCTTGGTTTTTCACAAATTTCTAACGACCCACCCGATCTGATCGCTGCTGCGACGGAGCCGTGTGCATGCGGCGTTTTATTTACTCTCCGTGCTTTGATGACGAGGGTCCACCACACGGCGCGATGGTCCCCCGTTCCAGCTGCGACGAGGCGGTATCTTCTGCGCCTTTTCTTGAATCCTAAGTCACGAGAAATCATTCATCCCCTTGGAGAGAGACGAGAAAGGTGGAAAAAGGTGAGCGAAAATGAGTTCTGGGTTGCCAAGATATTGACTAAACAGTCGATTCACACCTTAACGAAGAATCGATCCTTCTTCTTATATGTGCGCCGATACCATCACCGACAGAAAAGAGAATTTTCACTGATAAATAAAAAAAATCTTTTTTTTTGTCAATCCTATTCGATTTTTACTCTAATTCTCACTTTTGGAAACTTTTTTTCCCGCCGCCTCCGCGGAAGCATGAGTCGAAATCCACTCCTGAAACTAATTCGTCCCCACTCCAATCTCCTAAGAAAGTGGAGATTCAAACCCCTATCTCCCCTTTTCATGTTGAAAGGGTGACCGCAAACCCCAGTGATTAAAAAAAAAAATTTCATTTCATAAGCAGAGTTTTTAGATAAATATTATTTTATATATATATATTGGTGGGGATGGGAGATGAGGAGATGGTTATGAAGTTGGGTCGAGGCCTCCGAGGAAAGATCACATGATTCAGCCTGCAACTCGAAGGAATGTCTTCGGATTTGGCGAGGGGGGCTGTCCCGTCCCCATGCAATGTAGCCCATCTGCTCTGCTCATGTTATGTGTCTCGCTACGCACCAAAAGCGGAGGCCACGTGGATCGTTGGGTCGGATCTAGAAAAAAAGTCGCCACATGGATAATAATGTCGGAAAAAATATAATTTAGTGAAGGCCCATTTATAAAATTTGTACTTCAAAACGCTAGATAGATCTGCTTTGTCTATGCATTTAAAAATAATAATAATGATATAAATAGTTCATGAATTTTGACGTAATGTAATACTTGAAATTTACCCCAATATATAATATAGCCATGAATCTTTAATTTATTCGATGTGATCCATAAATTTTTAATATATGCTCAATTTAGTCATTGAATTATATGAAAATGTTTAGAGATAACACTAAAAAATTTTGCATGGTTCGGCAACTAAATTGAGCATGTATTACAAGAAATCCATTGATGATGTTAAACAGTTTAAAAATTCATGGATGATATTATATGACATTACATATTAAACTAAACTCTATGAATAATTTATATAATTTTTCTTATATAAAAAGAGGTTTGACAAGGCTTCGAAACGACTCAAGTTGAGGTAACTTGCGCAATTTGACAAACACTTTTTTTTTTTATAATTTATGGCCAGTGAAGTGCGATTGCTTATGCGTAAGCATGTGGCTTAGTCATGATAAGATTACCCCGTTGACCCACGCTTAAGTAGATTAAACGTAAAAGCGGAAGTGGTGGGGTAGCGATAGATTCGACTCCAAGGCTGGTAAAGGTAGTATGGAAGAAGTCCTTTTTAATATTTATTGTGAAAGTAAAGCCGAACGAATTTGTAAATAAACCCTCTTTCTTATTTTTTTTTTTTAATTTGCAGGTATATTTAAATAAAGAAAGCATGGTTTAAATTCCCCTTAAATATCTGGAATAATTTATCGACTCATCCTTTCTCTCTCTTTTTTTCTCCCACCGACGACCCCTTATTGGCTCATGCAGCCTCTCATTTGCCAAACAGTACGATTGATTTGCTCATCTTTTTCAACATTTTGGGCCATAGGTTTGCCTGTACAACATACCTAGCACGTTATTTTGGATAGACTGAAGAGTTGGCGGAGTACATATGTCTTAGATTCATGCATAAATTGTGCCGACATGGCCATCCACGTCAATGCCATGTCAGTGCGCTTCTCCAGCAAATTTCTGAGGTGGATTGAAAAGAAATAAGAGGTTAAAGACGGCAAAGTGTAGCCTAGAGAGAGACAGAGAGAAAAAAATGGGAGAGAGGAAGGGGGAAGGGCAAACCGGAGGTGATGACGACGCCATGTGGCCACCAACCATCACCAAGCAACCTTCGCCACCTTCACCGACGGCTAGGTGCTCATCGCCGCCTATTGAGGGGGAAGGACCAGGGCTCGCACCACCACGTGAGGCTACAACCAACTTTGATTAAAAGTTCCATAACAAAGATTACATCAGCTTATTTATAAGATTTATAAAATGATTAAGTAAGATAACATTTAATCAAGATATACACAATCAAATAAAGATATTCGCATAATCGAGCATTGGCCTCTACATATCTATGTAACTTTTGAGACAGGCTATGGAAAATTCCCCAAGAATGTAATGATATTGACCATAGTGAATCCCCTTTTCGGGAGATAAAACTTAGAACAAGAAGAGAGAGACAAAAGACATTAGATTATTCCATGCATGATGGGAGCGGTTGCTTTTCTTCATCATGACCATCTCATATAAAATCAAGGTCAAGGACGAATTTTGGGTCACCAACCAAACCCTAATTTCCCCTCAAATGAGGCTCAATTATGCTCTCTAAGGACCTAATTATCAGGTTGGGTGTGGGAAGATGAGACCCACATCCTCGTTTGGTACTCCCAACTGAATGACCACGACCTTGTCTCCTGGTTTCTATACATCATTGCTTACACTAGGATTTAACCACCCACTTAATTTAATCGCCGGTATTTCGGGACTCGCATTAATAGGACCTTGACATCGATAGATTACAAACATATCGGCCATAACATACCTCGTGCTCATGGGGCTCGGGACAATCTAACTACCCGCCACAGATATTTTTTTCTGGAAAAAAAGAAAAGAAAAGAACATATATGTTTAAAATGAAGTTAAGGTAATAATAGTTTGACCATAATCGGTAGGATCCATCTTAGATGATATAACTTAAGTATGGTCTTTCTCGTTCGATCTTTCGACTTAGAATTGGAGTTTATGATTGTGGGGTGGTCTTTGCAGACATCCAATTCTCATCGATTGCACGCATGCGAGTAGCCAATCGAACAAGCTATTGTGGCAGCAACATGGGGGAGCAATGATAGGCGCGACTCGATCGAGTGCTCACAACAGTGAATGTTGGCAATGGGCGTCGCGTGAATTCCCGTCTCAATCTATGGAGCCGAAACGTTTAAATTTTACCGGCATTGATTGCGGGGGCATTGATGCTTCCCATGCTGCTCTTTACTAAGCTGTGGATTACTTACTACGTCCGCCCGTTGTTCTGTGACCATCGCTCCGTTTGTTGTGCGGTCCTGCATCGACGTCGTCCGCCCTTAATTTTCGCGAATGCTTTTGGTGGGGCGTCGCTGCTGGCCGAAAAGCGATGTGCTTGCCTTGCTTCGCTTGCCATTCTGGTTGACTGTTGCTCTAGATCCACGGAGGATGCAGGACACGAAAAGGCGAGACAGTCGATGTTTGAAAGGGGCTTTGGTTTAGATAGAAGTGACCATGAGGTCGATACTAGATAGACCTTACAACAAGGTCACCGAGCAATCTAATATCTCTTTGGTAAATTATTAATGCTACTTGGTTTTTTATACATTTTCTTTCCATGTTTGATGACATGTTAAAATTCCAATTCGCTTGCACATAAACTATATAGTATATAATGCGTATTGCAATACACTTACAAATACTTCTTTTTTCCATTAATTCAATGATAAGACGACACTCGAGCTTACAGCTCATTATGGGAAAACCACCTAGCTCCATCCCTATTAAATGAATTAAAGGCATGCAATGCACACTCAAGCTAAGAGATTTATTGCCCAGGCTTGTAATTTATCATTTTGAGTAAAAATTTAGAGAGTAGAAGCTTTCCATTCTTGAAAAAGAATCCAATATTATATCAAATGAAGAGGAACTTTTTAATCTACAAAATCGACAACCGCGCAGGTCATGCAATTAGGTGACATGGTTCCAGGGAATTAATTCTTGAGTGGGCTACTTAAGCTCACTAATTTGTTCTATTTCCGACTCTAATTATTATTGTTTTTTTTTTCTCATGGGAAAGAAAAGGACACTTGAATTTTGTAATTGCCAATTACAATTCTCGAAGGCTTCTTTTGTGGCCCAAACTTTGGTGAAGGTGGGAGTAGGAGTGGGGAATCTATTCGTTGGCAGGTCACAAGAAACCCACAGGAGCGCACGTGGCCTATTCTCGGTAAAATGGGGCTGCCACGTGTGCAGCTTCGGAATATAAAAAGTTCGCGTCTTTATCTAATTTGTTGAAATTAATAAAATATTGGAAAAAATGTGAGTTAAGGTGGACTTTCAATGGACTTGCCGACAACTGAACAGAACACTCCAATAATTATAATAATTAATATATTTTCCAATAATATTTTTAGATAAACACATCATAAGTCCTAAAATTTATCACGAAATGACAATTAAGTCTTAAAATTTTCAAATAATGCAAATAAGTCCTAAAATTTATCAAATTAATTCAATCAAGTAACATTTTTCGTTTAGACAAGTTTTAGAATTTGATATGCACTCTTTCAAAGATTTAGAATTCATTTACGTTTTTGTGAAAAATTTTAAGACTTGATTTCATTTTTTTTTAAATTTAAAATATCCCGGTTGTACTTTCGTGATAAATTTTGAGAATTTCAGTATACTCATTATGTTATTTTTAACACCTTAGTTAAGAATTTTCCAACTCACTCCACATCCCTAAATCATGTCCTAATCCACATTATTTACTTTATTAAATATATTTTCTAACAATTATGGGCGCTCAAGCAACTCGAAAACTCAATAATTCACGATATACAGATATGACCCTTTAGAATTTAGATAAATTTAGATAAATTGGAAAAAGATAGTCCCGCCTCCATGCGCGTGCGAGTCGAAACCCACGTCCGAAAAAAATAAATAACTCGTTGGATTAGTTTGATCTTCCCTCCTTGAGAAGTTGAACGTGTGATTTTTCCATAATTAATTACTTTGGAGTAAAACCAAGAAAGTAATTTCGTGATGTTAAAGTTTAACCTCGCTTTACGCATCAACGCTTCGAAGATGAAACGCCGTTAAAAACTGATGCCCCCGACGACGACGACGTCGTCTCGCTCCCGCCACGTCACTCCCCCCGTGATCACCTTCCTCCTTTAAAAAGTAGACGCCAAGCCAGCGGAGCAGAAGCAAGGCACAGCATCGAAAAAGTGCAGACTCTCTCTCTCTCTCTCTAGCCGGCCGACGACCGTACGCCGCCGGCGATGTCGCCGGAGACACCGGCGGCGCCACCTCCTCCTCTCTGACTCCCTCCCCCATCCCGAACTCCCGCCACCGCGGCCGAATCGCCGGACGCCGCCACAATGCCGGCCTACACTCCGCCGCAACCGCCGCAGAACCTCAAGCAGAAGGTCCTCACCTGCCTCACCAAGCTCGCCGACCGCGACACCTACTCCATCGCGTCCGCCGAGCTGAACTCCATAGCTCGGTCGCTCGATCCGGCGTCGTTCTCGGCCTTCATCTCGTGCATCAACTCCACCGACGCGTCCGACAAGTCCCCGGTGCGCAAGCAATGCGTGAACCTCCTCGCGACCCTCGCCGCCACGCACGGCAACGCCCTCTCCCCACACCTGCCGAAGATGATCGCCGGCCTCACGCGCCGCCTCCGCGATCCGGACTCCGCCGTCCGATCCGGCTGCGTCGGTGCCACCGCCGCTCTCGCCGCGAACGTGAACAAGCCTTCTTTCGATTCGTTCCTGAAGGCTTTCTCCGACGCGCTCTTCACCGAGCAAGACGTGAACGCGCAGACGAGCGCGGCTCTGTGCTTGGCGTCCGCCATCAGCGCTTCGCCGGATCCTGAGCCTGCGAAATTGTGCAGGTTGTTGCCGAGGTTTGAGAGACTGTTGAAGACCGATGCCTTTAGGGCGAACTCGGCGGCACTGACGCTGATCGAGAGCGTGGTCGGTGTCGGCGCGGCCAGGAGCGAGGGAGTGTTGAAGAATTTGGTGCCTTGTCTGCTCGGATTCCTCAGTGGCGAGGACTGGGCTGCGAGGAAGGCCTCCGCGGAGGTTCTATTGAAGTTGGCGGTCGTGGAGAGCGATTTGTTGGTGGAGTTTAAGCCCGCATGTTTTAAGGTCTTTGAGAATCGGCGGTTTGATAAGGTCTGCTTCTTTAATATTTTTTTGGTAAAGATGATTCTTTAATCTTGTGCACTGCATAATTTGCAAATTTCACTGTATGATTTGGGATGGTGGCTCCGATCAATGTGGCAGCTTTGAAGAATTCTGATTACCAGGATACAATTCATGATCGTAACGCGCTAGTTGTACCGTGATTTCCTTTTTAGGGGTAGTTTGCTAGTGTAGGTGTTAGGTGGGCAGTAGATTTGAACCTGGATTTCTGCATTAGTCAAACCGTGACGGACTACTCAATCGGTGTCGATTTTCTAAACTTTGGTTTACGAATTTAATGTCGAATTAATCCATCTAATTTACTAGGTGAGGGCAGTTAGGGAGGTTATGAACCAGATGGTGGAGGCCTGGAAGCTGATTCCTGATCTTTCCGAGGAGGTGTCCACTCCGCGTCAGTCAGTCTCTTCTTCCAAAGGTTTGGATCTTTATAGCATTTTCACTTTTCCTCTTGCTGGGTTTGTTGCGAGACCTACAAATGGTTGAATTCCATTCAAATTATTATGGTCCTGACCACTCTGGATCCGAAAATGGCAAAAAAATGGTTATGCAAATTAGATACTAATCTGGATTTACGTCATCTTGGATTATAAATGTTGGAGCAGTTTACCGAGCCATAGACATAGCCATAGGATTCATGGTTGCTCAATAGGTTCAGATTTAGAAACTTCTGACGTTAACTTATTTAATTGCTTGCCATATTCTTAAGATCATTTGCCAATGTTTTTCTGCTGCGGTATCTGCTTGATTCAAGCTCTTTCTTTCCCTGTCAATACAGAAAATGCGAGTGATGGGCTTTATCCGTCTGCATCAAGAACTCTTTCTTCTTCTGGATCTGTCGGGCCTCGGATGAGGAAAAAACAAACACCGCCTGGCCATCCAACTCCACCAACTGGTTCATCTGCATCCGCAAGCACTCTAAGGAAGAGAAGTCCACTGAAGAGTAGCAACAGAAATGTCAGTCCCGTCCTTCGGAAGGTGGATAATAAGAAGCCTTCGGACTGGAAAGTTGAAATTGCTATTTCCCGATCTACCTTATCAAAGGGGAGTGGTGGAGATGATCTCAAGGAGAGGAATGAAAACGTACCTCAAAGAAAGAGCAATGAGATTTACGGGGTCTCTAAGTCAGAAACAAAAAGAGCCCTTTTCAGCAAGAACTCTGATGAGAATTTAGCCAAGCCTAGTGGATTCAGGACTGGATCTCGTGTGGTTCCATTTCCTGAGGAGAGGTCTGATTTTACTCCTGTAGCTAGTAACACAGCTGAAGATCACCACAGGAATCACAAGGATTGTGAAGATTTATCATTAATCCGCAGTCAGCTCGTTCAGATTGAACAGCAGCAAACAAGTCTACTAGATCTTCTTCAGGTCTGTTTGCCAAGCATAAGCATCGAATTTTCTATCCAATCAATCACTGCTGACCGCACCAGGGTTGCACCTGATAGTGAAATAGTGGCACTATAATTTTATCAAGTAACAGTGTGAAAATTTGCATAGGTCAATAGAAAAACATTTAGGATTTGTTCATGTGCATACAATATGAAGAATTGCATAATTAGTTGCCTCATCCTTAGCAGTTTTTGCACAATCAAGAATATCCAAAATAATATGGTAATACTGTGAGCTATTTTTGGTCTTGGGTTACCTTTTATGGTTATATCCATATCAACACCTGTACTGGTTCTTGGTCTGATTTTACATTCCTGTGTTCTCCTATTAGAGATTCATGGGGAGCTCACAAAATGGAATGCGTTCTTTGGAGACACGTGTGCATGGTTTGGAGATGGCGTTGGATGAGATCTCATATGACTTGGCACTAACAAGTGGAAGGATGACTAACACCGACTCCAGAAGAACCTCCTGTTGCATATTACCTAGAGATTTCTTGAGTTCAAGATTTCGGAGGAAGCCAGGGGGTCGGTACTCAAGTACCAGGTTCATCTCTTCTGATGCGCCGTCAGTATCCTCAACATGCTTCAGAGCTGATAGGAGCTGTGACACTGGAGTGTGTAATTTGGAAAACCGCAGGATTCGCCAGCAGGGCGGTGCTGGCTTTATGGTGAATCCATTGGCCAAGATTCATACTGAGAATCAGTTGATTCCTGAGATGGTGCAGTAGCCAATACAATTGCCAGGTATAGAGTCATGATGTTTCTACAAGTCTTTAGTTCTGTCTTGGCGGATAAATAAATTGCCTTAATGGCCAAATCCTCCTCGCAAGACAAGTCGCGACATTGCACCGCCTCAAATTCTTCAGTTGCAACTCATTAGAGATCATATTGAAAGTTTCATTTCACTCCTGAAACAGCAAGACCCAAAGTCTTCTGCCACTACAGACTCATAATCTCAATGTCCAATTTTAAAAATCAAGATTATTCTCATTTTAATTCTGAAGCTGTACTACCTATGTGGTAACTCCTGTATCCGGTTTATCTTACCATTTTCAGCCCTAATAACGAACCGCTAATTGGAGGAATAGGTGTCCCATTAATTTGTCGTTCATTTGCCGTTTGTCGTGGCATTGCTCCAGTATCTGACCCTGATTTTTTGCATTCTATGCAACAGATGTGTAGTTTTGTTTCCAAAGGGACCGGAACCTCTGAAATGGAGTAGCTTAGCAGATGGAACGTTCTGTGATAGAGAGGAGAGAAACGGAAGCCGTTGCGGATCGCCTTTTGTAATATTTGAAGCGAAAAATCAGCACACCAGATGACATCAACCTGGGCATCCCAAGTACAGAGCGTGGACTGCGTACAGAGGGTGGGGCGTCTTCTCTCTTCCGCCCGTCCCCGTAGACTTTGATCTCTTCCCTAGATCTTAGAATTCTTGTATTGCTCTATTGAACGATTGAACGCTTGTGTATTCACTCCACTGGTCAGTGTTGCCAGAGCCATAATCCGAATCGTGTTTGCAATCTCACTTCATCGTGACAAGTAGAACTGTGTTTGCATTGGCTGATTCATACACCACAATTTCTACGGGCCCTTAAGATAAGGAGTGTGAAGAGTTAATCATGGAAGTGGGAGATGATCGTCTACAATCGATAACCATCGAGGTCCAAGCCCCAACAACTTCATTGTAACATTGTCAACTCTCAAGATAATCGTGAGTTTCCTTCCAAGGAGTGGACAGAAAATTACTTTTATGGACCGGACACATGCACCGTGCGTGTAACTGAACGGTCGAGTCTGATGGGCCTATGTTAAATAAACTTCGGCGTGAATCTGAATGGTCGAAACTGACGAACCTACGATAAATAAAATTGGTGAGATCTATCAATTTCGAATGATGCGGGTGGACGTGGGTGCGTACCTATCATGCTTGCAATAACTCCAAAATATATCGAGGGAGATTTCGCTATCTAAGGTTTCTAAACTGATGGCCTCAATACTGTCTTTCTCCTACTCTTTGTTAACAATCAATTATGAACGAATTTGCTTCACGACTCGAGTTCTTCCAATCGCATTTACTCTGATCAGGGTTGGTTATACAAGGATGAAGTTCTCTGTTCCAAGGTCCGGTTTCTATCCAGCCATAGATAAGCCTACACCTCCAGCTTCTTCGATTTGAGCCGTGGGGACAGTCCATGGATCAAATCTAGAAGCGAAGATCTTAAAATCTCGCCACGAGCAAGCTAAACGACTGGGGAATGTGAGCTACATACGGTTCAGAGTTCAGGCTAGTTGTCAAGAGATGGGAATATGTAACCCTAGTGGATGAGAGCCCTGATCATTCATGATAGGCAAACGAGCTTCCAAGAAAAACAAGCAATCCTCCACGCATTTCAAAATGATAACCACAACACTATAAACAACAATGAATGTTGTCATTAAATATATATCGGAAAGTTTCGCTTTATTCGCCTCTCTATAATACTATAATGAAAGATAAGTTCAAGAAAATAACTATACCATGCAGGTTCCATGACCATTATTAAAGTATTACTGGAAAACTATGAAAATATTGATATGGTCCATAAATTATCGGATCGAGTTGTGACACGATCCGCCTCAATGCTACTTGTATAGATATCACCAACAAAATAACCTTTCTCTTGAACCAGGCTGCTGCCCCTCCCGGTCTCTCTCCACGCAACACCACACAGCCTCTAATTCCATTTGCCCTTTGACAGAGACATAAGCTGCACAGCAAAAGTTACTATCAGAAAGAAAACTATCAACAACTTGACAAAGAAAACTCACGTTAACAGGCTACTTGAGCGGCGAAAAAGGTGAAAATTTTACTTTATTGCATATCCTATGAGCATAACCCTTTTTCCCTTACCACTGAATGGCACAATTCTATCCCTCTGGGCTAACCACGGATCCAACAGCAGAAGGTTTGTACTACACAAGGCAGACTGGCAGTACTATGACAGATGATTCAGGCACTCATAACTCCCAATTCATTGCAGTAAAACTCATTTTGTGCAAAGAGGCAAAGGAAAGGAAACACTGACACTTCAGGATATCCTTTAATAAATCATCACTTTGTGAGTATTTGATCCTAGAAACTGCCAACATGAGAATGGGATAACTAATCGGCGATTGGGGGGTTTAGGAAAGCCCATACCTACAGTTTGCATGGCAACTAGAACCCAAAACAAAAGGAAAGGCCATGGGGAAAACCTTTATTCTCCAAGCACACAAGCATAAAGAAGTTTAGCAGCCATTGAAGACAACTGTGAAAAAGGAAGTAGAAAATATGGACATAATTTACTGCTGCAGTCGATTTTTCAAGAAAGAAAAGCTTGATTTGCCAAAAAGCATTCACATGATCACAGCTGAAGCTATAATTAATGAGGATACACTGCTCCAAACAATTGACGTACTAAGGTGAAGAATTTCCAAAAAATATGCTTCATAAACTAAAAAGAAGCGTAATGCACTTACTTTAATTGGATAAAGCCATTTAGAAATGCATCAGGATGCAGTTAAGGATGTTGTCGTGGCAATCAAGCAAATCTGACAGTTGTTAGAAATACAATAAGAGGTTTCCACTACAGCTTGCTCTAACTTATACCCTATAGAGGCATGCAGAAGAACCTAGGATAAGTATTAGAGGTCACAAGACAAGTTTAGAACCGGTAAGTAAAATGTATGTTCCAGGGTATGGGGTCATACCTCCTCCACCTGTACCCCATGATCTACACCTAGTGCACAATACTTGCAGAAAAATAAAGGTACCCTAAAAAAACAATATTCAAATAATGTGCAATTATTTGCAGTTATTATGTTTTAAGGTACTTTACTTGTGCAATGTTTTGGTTTATGACCCTCTGTTATTCTTGACATGCACATGTGATTTACTTTGTCTGAGTGTTTTAGTAATTGATAGAGGCGCAGTAAGTTTCACTTAACAAGAAATTCAATATACTAAAATACCAGGTAGCAAAACCCATAGAACCAAAAGGTTCTAGTTTTCAGGGCCGCTCTAAGAGCCTATAAGGCAGATTTCAAGTTTCAAAATTTTACCGTCAACGTCCACATGGTAGATCTTAGGGGAGGACAAACACCCTTCCCACCCTAGAACCTTCACACCACTACCTTATGTGCTGAAGGCATTTCCAACAGCAGATCATACACTACTAGTTAGAGGCTACATAATGAGATAAGTTAAGCCAAATTTACACAACTTCCAATACGACCAAATAATACATCACGTACCTGTTCGGCAACTTGCACTAGCTCTTGCCTGTCTTGAGATATTTCACACATAGCGGCAGAGCTCTCCGGCTTCAAAGAATGGTCATTTGTTTGTCCCTTTTTCTTTGGAGTAATATCAGCACCACCGAAAGTGCCATTTGGGCTGCACGGAGTTTCCTTCTTACGCCTAGTAAATGTGAACTTGAGAAGCTTATTCTCCACAGGTCTGCCTGAAATCCCATTATTTACACCAGAAGCTTTCAGATCTGAGTTTGACAAGTCGTTGATTTTATCTTGATCTGATGCGGTAGTTAAAACATTTAACTGCCGGACTTCACCATTACCCTGTCTTATAATTTCTGATTCCTTCGGTGTCTTACTTCTGTTAGTTGCATCCACCATAATACCAGATTTAACAAGCTCAGCATCTTTACCAGTAACCAAAGCATCCGATTTTTCCGTAACTTCAGTTGCCTCTGAAGGTGAATATAGTCTGCATGGTGGATGAGATTCCTTAGAAGTTCCAAAGGAAAAAACATCAGTTGCTCGCTGCATTGTCAAAGTAGGGTCATGCTGCTTCCCCCATGAGGTATTTTTTCTTCTGCATACAGGAGTCCTTTTTCTTTTTCTCACAACAGCTTTAATGACCTCATTGTAGTCCTCTTTTGTCACTTTCAATGCAGAGGGTGCTCTCTTCCTCCCATTCTTCTTATCCACCGGTAGGTTGGATACTGCAGCTGACACTCTACCTTCTCTTCCCCCGCCGAGTGTCCTATGTTTAACATTCTCCTCTTGTCCAGAGAAAGACAGCTGTGCTGACGAATTCTTTTCCAATGCCTGCACTCTCGGACTGCGCCTGTTTGTCCCAAGCTTAGCCTCTTTCCCTCTCATCACTGGGACAGAAGAACTACGGTTATGAACACAGCAGTCGTCATTGAGAGCTTGATCTTTGCAGGAGCAATTACCCCCCATTGATACTTTATCAGAACTGATATTCATGCCAGAAACTTCATATGCTGTCTGTGAATCGGACCGAGACTGTCCTTTGGAATGAGAAGTATCACATATGTTTCCCCCTAGTACTTCTTCAGGTTTCACAGTATCACCAATTGTATGAGCCTGACTAACTTGATGCGACTTATGACTTCTTTCAATTTCCAACTTATCTTGAGCATCCTTCAAATCTTCTCTGAGCTCTTTGGCATTATTCTCAGCACCCTGAAGTCGTCCCTCAAGCTCTGCAATTCTTTCTTGCTGCCGTGCTGATGTTATTTTTGCTTCACTCAACTGCATATAATGAAGGAAGAGTTATTTAATGCAGTATTATTCCAAAGGTACTAGAAGGATTTGAAGAAATTTTAAAAAAGCTTATGGAAATAAAAGATGCATGTTATGTTACAAATCCAATAAGAAAGGACAAAAGTTTCATTCCCCTATTTTGCAGCCTCATACATAAGTTATAAGTCTTACAACAGAATACATTCCATTAAAAGTACGAAAGAATTTCGGTACTCCAGAAATTTGAAAAAGACATCTTCAAGTTTAGCAAAGTTATAAAATGAGGACATTGGATAACTTCATTTTGTTGTGAAGTAGGTATCGCCATCTGTGAAAAGATAATTTGACTCTAGTAAAATTAAAAATTTTTAAGCACTTTCCTTTATATTCACTATAAATGAGACTATGCAAAAGGAATCGGTATAGAGAATATTGCAAATTTAAACATATAGAGAAATGCATAAAGATACTAAGTCTTTCCAAGAATACCATGAATATAAACATTTCAGAGAATATGCATAATGATACAGCTGTATAACAAAATTGGTGAGGCCACAAGCATCAGTATTTGCTCCATCATGACTAAAAAATCATGAATTCGAGTCTTTGGAATTTCCTAAACTTTGGAGAAAAGATGCATGGATGACTCTCCTCCCCTGTAATGTCGGCATAATGTGCAGTAAAGCTATTGTAGTTTAAAATCCCAGATATGCAAGAAAACTGTTTCCAAGGTCACTTTTTTCATGCCAACAGAAGCAAGGAAATACCTTAAAGTGTAGAAAAAAGAGTTAATGATGTGAGATTTTTGAAGGAAAAATCAGGAGATGCCCTAAATTATTAAAACATAGGATATTGACTGGAGTAAAATCAAGTGGTACTTTCAAAATTCAGCCAAAAATAAGGATCACACATTTTACAGCGTAATAAATTATTCATGCACCTAAATCTGATAAGAGGAAATTTAGGCAATATATGCATGCATGCAGGAAAAGAACGTTGAAGGGTATGTTTCATGCCAAAAAGGCGGAAAACTAACAGGTTTTACGTGGTCAATGAAGTACCCCAAGGCAAGGTATAACCGTCATTTTAAAGATACCTAATATGCCACTAAACGAGTCCCATTTCAGTATCATGTAGCTGTTATACGATAAATACGGAATATATCGACAAGGAAGTAAAGTACTACATTCCAAACTTCTGCCTAAATAGGAAATCATGCATTGTTTACCTAAATGTCATGAACATCAAATCACGACAGAAAGTTATGGAAAAGAAGTGCATGCCGGAAAAGCTTGCAAAAGGTAACGATTCATGCCAAAAGGAGGAAAAGTAACTCCTCAATGAATCAACTAATAGGTTGAGTCACAGGCAAGGATATGGTTTTCAGTTGGTGCTCCTCAAATTTGACATATCAAAAATATATCACCCAAGGCTGAACTGGTCGGATCAGATTCACCTATCTTTTTCTTTAATGACAAGGAGGCGCTAACTAAAGAGATCAAAACCAAGAATTATCATGGTACAGGTACACTAGCAAGAATCAAATCCTTTATTTTACGTCATCTAAACAGAGAGAGGCAGGGATAATTCTCAATCTAGAGATTCATTGTAGTAGCTCCACTCAATTCCCATCCCTTACACATGCATCAGGATGTTTAAGCATGAATTCATGCATTACCACCAGATAATGGAAACTCTGACGATCTCATTTTGGATTTTTCATGGAGTTTTGGGCAGACATTGTTGGATGACTATATAAGCCAACTAGAAAGATGGAAATAGAATGATGAAGCAAATAGTTAACTGTTTTGACTGAAGACAAATCTAGAGATTCTCCATATTCAGCCATGCCTTGTAAAAAGGTGAGCCAATGGGATGTTCCACAAGCTGAAACAGAGGGAGCAGATCGAGATTATAAACAATGTCTACTACATTGAAGGGAGGACTGTCTCATAAGTCAGGTGCTTAAATCAAATCAAAGGATGTTCCGCTTCACCATATATGGGGTTGTATAGTGAAATGCACATCCCTCGTAACAAAATTAGAGGAAGATAGCATCCTCTATCAACCCAAGTCTAATCTTATATTTAGACATGCTGGCTATGGAAGTTAAGCACAAGGTTTAGTATATGGTCATTCAAAACTGTGGGACACACATCTAACTGATTGTCGACGGCCCTACCAATTCTGCATAAGAAACAAAGAATGAGAAAGATCGACCAACACTACTACCGGGCCTATACAGAAAGCTAAATGCAACTACAATTGTAGCAAGAAAAAGGACCTATCTGTGTGTCCTTGCGGCAACTGAATTGGTTTCGCATGCAATTTATCATTTATTGCTGTACCCAATAGCAAACGAAATAAAATGTAAGGATAAAACACTAAAGCTAACTACTTTACAAGGTATTTGTTTTACCACAAAACTTGGTGTGACATTCACAGACTTACACAACCGGTAAAATATAGGTCACAAAAGCAGACAGACAGCTGCAGCTTCCAGAAAGCTAGTGTGATGATGTCGACTGAATATCAAAATTCCATTTTCAAACAACAATCCACATTGGCCACGCCCGTTAATCAGAAAAAAGACCCCAGGCTCTGCACCAGCCTCCGCCTGTAAAATGAAAGCCAAAGCAAGACCAAACCGACATATTATACCTTGGCTTCATACATTTGCTTCAACCTCATAAGCAAACGCAAGGACTCTTCTTTAGATTCAGCGAGTTCCTCCTGAAACCGAGCAGCTCTTCTTTCTGCTGCATTCACTCGCGCCGCCGCCTCCTTGGCTATGCCTAAGATAATCCCCGCATACGCCTTCTTCACGGCCATCAGTTTCTAACAAAAAGAAATTCAAAAAAACCTCAGAACCAAAATCATACACAAAACCAGTCATCAAAATGGAACCGAACATCAAGCATCAGCACAATCAGAACGGCCTTCGATCACCGATCATTGTCCACGCCCGTCGAATGAAAAGAAAAAGAAAACCAAAGAGCATCGAAAGAGATGGAGATCAACCAAAAACTCCACCGGAATCACGCAAAGCATCGAGAGAAACACGATAAGTCAATCATAAACCGACCAAAATGAGTACAGCAAACGCCATTTCCACCAGAGAAAAACTCGTTATGGCGAGACACACGGCTATGATCAACAATGAAGACACCAGGACAATCGATCGGTGCATCGTTCCGATGGAATTTACCTGACAGTCGCTCATCTTCGAATGGAGCGTTCAATCGCTCTCTCCTCTGCTCCGAGCGTAGGTCGGAAAATTCAGAGAGACCAGCGCAGTGTAGAGAGGAGGAGGGAGAGACTGAAAGCGGAGAGAGGCAGTTGTGTTTTATTCGCTTTTCTCACTAGCAGGACCAGCTTGTGTCTGTTATGAACTCGATACTCCCATTTTCCCCGAAAGCGATTGCCCTCGGAGGCGCTCTTAATTACGAAAGAACCACTGGTGCCCTCTCTCGGACGCCGGGGCCCACCGCTGACATGGGCCTGGCACGCCGCCACGTGTACCCCCGCGTGTAGTCGTGGTCGACGGTCGCACGTGACCAAGTCTTCGGTGGATAGGCCGTACGTGAGCTCAGTGCAAACAGCCGTTAGATTATATGGGTCCCACGTGGGACCCCTGATATCAAGGGCCCGTATGCATTGGATTCAGCTGTAGGCGGTGCACGTTAGACTGCGGGCGTTGGGGGGCTAACGGTGGGTCGCGCTGCAGGCAAACGTGGACGGTTGTTGGGCAAATGGGGACAAACAAGATACGAGGATAAGGAACGTGTTTTGAAAACACTTTGACTTCCTTTTTCTTTTCTTTTTTCTTACTTCTTTTTTATTTTATATTGCCTTTGGCAGTTAATTAAATTACTTGCTCTTCCTAGGAGAGTGCAATGGGATGCACAATAATTTCGCATTACGTCGAATCGGATTGATCCTTCAGATAAATCTTGTCCAGATTCAGGCTGTCCTTGAGCGAAACAACGCAAGCTATGATACCATTTATGCTGCATAGGGCAATTAGCTAATTTGGGAAAATTAGTAAATTACAGATTAGCTCGCTGATTAACCTTACCATTTAATCATTGCAACTTAACAAATATGGTAATCTTATCTAGCAGGTCGAAATCTCGAAGAAAGGAAGATATGTGGGCAACTCTTTTATTGAGACTCCACCTACGAAATATGCAGGATAGCCAATTTTGAATACCAAAAGGGGTGGCAGGGGAAGAATGACGCGGATATCCTCTAAATTTTTCTCTAGGTCCGTTCGTTTCGCGGAAAATATCATGTTTCCGGAAAACATTTTTCTAAGTCATTTTCCGGAAAATGACTCATTTTCCGTGTTACAAAACCTAAAATTTGAGTGGAAAATATTTTCCACCGTTCGTTAAATTTCATTTAATTGTTTGGGAAAAATGATCAAAAATTAATTTTTAATATTTTTAATTGGCCAAAAAATTAATTTTTTTTTTTTATATTTTTTAAAAATGAATTTTTAATTATTTATATTTTTTAAAATCGAAATTTTTATTATTTTTTATTTTTCTTTCTTTTTTTTTCTTTTTCTTTTCCTTCCTCCTTCCTCCTCCTTCCTCGCCGCCGCCTCCTTCCTCCTCCTTCTTCCTCCTCCTCCTTCCACCGCCGCCGCCTCCTTCCCGCCCGACGATGGCGGCTACGCTCGGCGGGCCGACCAAGACCCGGTGGCCATATCCGGCAAACTTGAGGCTCCATTGATCTCGCTCGAGCTCGCCGCGAGCTTTGCCAGGCTCTGGCGAGCCGCGAGCTCGCCGGATCGGTGGCGAGCTCGGGCTCACCGGGTCGGGAGCCCAAGCTTTGCCGCGTAACCGGCGAGCTCACGGTGAGCTCGAGCAAGGCCCAAGCCTGGCCCGGCCCAGCCGGATCGGCGAGCCGCGAGCTCCGCCTAGGCCGGCGAGAGCTCCGCCTCGCCCGATTTGGCGAGGCCCAATCTCGGCTTCGCCAGATTAGGCTAGGTGGAGCCTCGCCAGCCTGGGGTGAGGTCGGCGAGGTCGCCGGCCTGGGGTGAGGCCGGTGAGGTCGTCGGCCGCTAGCTTGTGGCCGGTTGCTGGACACCGCCGTGGCCGGTTGCCGGCCACCGCCAAAGAAGTAGATGAAAAGAAAAAAGAAAGAAAAGAAATTAAAAACTCGATTAAAAAAAAAAAACATAAAAAAAAAAACGAAAATGTATTAATAAAAAAAAAGTAAGAGAGAAGAAGTCATGGAAAACGTTTTCCTTACTTTAAATGTTATTTTTTCTAATGATGAAAAATATTTTTCTTGACTAGTTCATTTTCCGTGAAACGAACATTGGAAAATCCGAAAAACATTTTTCGTGAAACGAACGGACCCTAAAACTAGAATGACGCATAATGAATTCTAGAACCAACCGTATGCTTATTAAGGTTGAGATGTCATGCAATAAAGCTAGGCATTGTTTGTTTCATAATAAAGGAAAATATTTTTTTATGGAAATTACTTTTAACGAAAATATTTGGCTTTTATATGTTTTGTGGTTTAGGGACATGATTTCCCTTTTTATGAGAAGGAGAAGTTGTATTCTCCTAATTTAGGCATATTGAGGATGACGAAGCGCACATCATAAGGAAAATTGTCCAAAAAGTCTTTAAATTTATTACATTTTTGTCAATTCAGTTCGAAACACTTTCAACTTTATCAATCAAGTCATAAATCTTTTTTTAATTTTGCCAATTAAGTTAATCTGGCTACTTTTGATTGGAAATCACTAATAATAAGCCTTAAAAAGAAAGGTAGAATCACACATTTAATTCGTTGTTGGGGGCTTCCCTTACGAAATATACAGGGCAGCAAAGAATTTGAACAGGATGGGGAAGAAGAGCTATGCATTCCTCTCGACTTTTTTAAACCTCAAGGACGTATATCTATTAAATTCCTTATCGATTACTTCTTCAATTTGCAAAATTCGAGACAACTTATTCGGTTATCTTCATCTGAACAGTCCTATATCTGATAATAGTAATTATACACGTGATTTTATGAATTATAGCAATTCCTTCATCTTTATTATCAATGTGAAATTTATCATAGAAATTGTTTCGAAATTAGGAAAAATGAAGACTCGTATGTTACGATTTTGATCTTGACTACAGCAAATAGTAAATTACACGGAAAAAAGCTACATATATAAAGAAATATTTATTAGTCAAACCTATCGAGAAAAAATTCACATGCCATTACTTTTATATCGATTCTTTTAACGGGCCAAAGCAGTTAATCAAAAAGTAACTTTCGATTAGTAGCAAACCTCATAGCTTATTGGGGTTGACGAAAAAACTAAGAATATGTTTGACACTAAATAATGTCTCAAGTGCTGTAATTGACAACTTGGTCGACAGTTTCTAGCTAGAATGACGAGGGAAGTAGAAAATGGTCAAGTGTTGGGAATAATCAGTTGGTATAGTGCAGTCTGTCAACAAGAAAATTCAATTCTTATGAATGGAAATATCAACATGCAGTGGCTGAATGTTAGAAGTAGTTGAGTCATAATTATTGCTTGTAACGGTCGACCGTGGGTTATCAACAAGAAAACCCAATTCTTATAGATGGAAATATCAACATGCAGTGGCTCTGCATGTTGGAACAAGAGAGTTTAAATAATCGTCAACTAGTTGAGTCATAATAATTGCCAGTAACATCGACGGTGGGTTATTAACGCCTTAAGGTTACGTTCGATAGTTTTGATTTGAATTCGGATAGGATAACATAATATCTTATTTGGCATTTGGTGACTCCTCTGGATTGGATATACCTAGATCAAACGTTGGATAAAAAATCCAAGCTATAGGGTGAGATAAATCTGAAGTGGATAATTTTTTTTTAACACAACGTACAAATTTCTTCCAACAATGTAATGATGGAATGAAGCATCTGACTTTGTTGACCATCATGCAATGACCATTCCACGACAATCGATCATCATCAATTCCAAACACTACTCCTCATCATCGTCGTATAGCCAACCGTCCTCTAACGGTTGAGGGTGAAAATGATAAATTATACGTCACATGGCCATCACCGTCGAAGAATTCGAATCCTTTTGAGCCAGATCCTTTGAGGTCGTCATCCACAATAAAAGAATGCCTTCTATCATTACTTGTTGCCTTAGTGTCGTCCGCTAGTGGATCTTCGTCCACCTCCTCTCCGCCCTTCACTACCCCTAGATTGTCGGCTTTGAGGTCAAGTCATACCTGAGCTTCGTGCACGGCGCCCACCACCCTGTCATCGCCCGTACATCGGTTGTTGCTACCTCATCTACCAAATCGTGGTGGCTGCTACCTCCCCCAACCGTTCGGTGACCCGAGGCTTATCTTTGCCGGTGTCTGAATCGCCTCTAATACGGTGAAGCTAAGCGATGACTATGGTCTGGAGCTGCAAATGGTGGTGGATGTGGCAAAACTAGTCATGAAGGAGATGAATCGGAGGGAGTTGAAGAGAGCGTGTTTGAGGTGCTGGTGAGAAAGCTCAAGGGACGAGATCTGGATACGCGGGAGATGGCATTGGGCAAGTGAGATTTTCAAAAAAAATTAATCTCATCATGAATTCCAACAAACGCGTGATAGAATTTTCTACAGCCCAAAGAATTTCTAAATTTCATCTTATTTTATCCCAATTTAAATCCAAATGATAAACTCAACCTAAGTGTATTTATCATTAAACACCCAATTAATGACAGAACTCGGCACTTTTTTTGTAAATTTAAGGTTGTGTTTAGTTGAGCTTTCCCAAAGGATTTTGGCTGCATTTGGCAGTTATGATAAAATTTATTATATTCAACATTTGGTGGCTGATCAAGACAGAATAAAGTCTTTTATAAGGAGATATAAACCAGATAAAATTATGTTATGGGGAGATGGGATAAAGGTGGATAGGATTTCTAACATTCATAATAGAAAAATTATTTTCTTGAATAAGAAACTTCTAGAATAAGAAAAGTTATTTCCAATAATTAAAATTTGAATTCTAATATAAAAATTTAAGATAACAAAAAATAATAATTTAGTTATTTTAATTTAATCTTATTTTGATTTATATATTCAAATTTAATTCTATTTTATAATATAAACTCAAAATGTAAATATAAATTTATCACATATTTTGGGTATATTTATTACATATTTTAGATATTTTACTATTTTAGGTATATTAGTACAGTTTACTATTTAATAAAATTTTATTAGAGAATGATGAAAGGGGAAGAAAGAAACAAAAAAGAAATTAATTAAAAAAAGAGATGAACAAAAAAAAAAGAATAAGCAAGAATATCCCGAGAGATTTTTAACATCTTCGCTTGTAAAATTTTTTGTTCATCATACTAATACGTGGCATCCGTATTTTTGCCAACCTCGGAAAAATAACGATGCGTCTTGGATTGACGAAATTGCTATCGGATTTCGTCATCGGCACCAATTTTGGACCCCGTCGTATCATCGTCATCGTCGGCACCACATTTGACCCCGCTAACCCATGCCCATTTTTTCGATGACCCTACACAACTATACCACTCAAGTACTTATGTAATAAGAGAGGGATTTTGACTTTTATCTAATAATCATTTTAGTGAGCCAAAGGAAAGAATTTCGGCCATGCATGCATGCTTGGGGAAGGGAGACCATCTACGTCCAAGCCGCCTCAATTTTTCCCCATTCGGTCGACAATTGAGTCAACCGAATTGTGGGGTGTTGACTGAAGCAAGGCCAGCGACGGCCACGTTGCTTTGGAGTAGACCGCCAGCAAAGGATCCAAGATCATGCAAATTGAGGGCACGTCTTCCCCAGCTGTCCCTTAACCAAGCTACCACCGAAAATATGCATGCATTGATTTAGTTAGTCAACAAATTGAGGGAACAAAATGCTCGTAAACGAGAGTAAGAGAGAGAAGGCTCGAGTGAAACTAGACAGCAAGTGAGAGAGAGAGAGAGAGCAGCGAGCGAGGGTGAGAGGGAAAGAAGGGGGTCGCCCCTTCGCCCGTGCATGCACGCCGTCGACGCTGCTCGCACTTGCTGTTGTCGAGCCGTGTCTGTGACCGCAAGTTTCCCGGTTCTCGCTGTCGACACCGTCGGATTTAAGGCAAGTGAAAGTCTACTAGCCTATGTAATGCGATGCTGTTGTTGTCTGATGTAGTGCGATTAGATTTGGAAATATTTGAGTTTGGATGTTCGACACCGAATTTTTGAATGATTGAAAGAGATTGGGAGTAGGAAATTGAGGAAATGCTCGGGTTTTCTATGTGTGTCTCAATTCCCTTTGGAACTTCAATCGTAAAACAGATTTTGGTGGACTTTTGGGAGTAAGGTAGCCAAGATGTGGGCGTGGGTTTCTACTGAATCCATACTGTCCACAAAGACTCATGTGTAGCCCTATAGCTTTGTAAATTTCTACAGAGATTTCTAGTACGAATTTGGTCCCGACTTTTTCATGGAAGTTGTGAGAAATTATTTAAACAAGGACATATATTTTTGTCAGATTTTTGGGATCAATATAGTTGGTACAAACTTATTTTAGTGTGCGGCGCTTTTCTGCCGGAGTGTGAACTCTGTTCGATGGAAGAAATCTGGGGCGGAGTTGTGTGATTTACTACTCTCTGTACGTGACTAATTAGGCTTAGTGTCCTTCATGAAATTCTTTCCCTTAGGTCTTATTTATAACATACTAAAAATTTAGAATTTTTTGAGTTCATTTATTGGTTCTTCCAAAATTATTACTAAAACTGTACATTCTGATTTTGGTTGCCTTTATTCCGAATTTGCTCAAATTTATTTCAAAGGTGAAGGAATCTTGGTTTATTACCTAGAAACGATGGTTTTGGCATTTAGTAAATCATTCAATATTGAAATTTCGATAAAATTCAAGGGACTTCAGATGTCGATGAATTGAAAATGTTTTTGGTATTGAAATAATTTGATGTGTTAGTGCTGCCGTTGGACCCTCGGGTCGACGATGCCTCGGGAGTCGGGTTGCCCATAGGATTGTAGGGGTCGATGCCTTTGAATGCCTGGGACCGATGAGCCCCAGAGGTTCCCCGGGAGTATCGGGATGCCCAAATGTATTCCAGAGGGTAGGGGTAACCATGCACATGGCGAGCCCTAGAGATTCATCATGATGTTAGGTGAGGTGCGAGATGCCTGGAGGTGTGACGTAATACGCTCTAGATGCCCAGTGACTGAAAACCGGAGGCTTTCGCGACGCCAGGTTGGGTGCGAATGCTCAGAGGGACGCAAACACTGGTCATTCGGGAGAAAAATCTTTTGAGTTATAAAATTGATGGTTCTACTAAGTGATGCCTAATTATAAGACAAAATTGTGTGGCACGGTATGAGACGTGTCATAACAGTTTGATCTTATAATCGGGACCCATATGATTGAAATGATGTGTTTTAATTTGAAACTGCACTTGTTATTACTTTGAAAAGTACTATTGATTTGATGCATACTTTTCCTTTGGTGTTGTGATCTGTGAGTTTTTGCATAAAATCTGATGATGATGGTTCAGCATAGCATGGTTTAGTAGATCTTTCGTTGCTAGGTGGTTGTACTTACCCCTTTTGGGGACTAACATTTCAAACTAGATAAGATGCCTCTGCTGCCCGTACCTCCCGGCACATTCTATGGAGTCCTAATCAACTTACAGTGGGAGCGGTCGAAGTATCAGGACCTTGAGGTGTGAGGACTAACGTATGTACGAGTGAGAGTGATTATGATGTTCGATATCGGTTTTCCTTCGGCCTTGTGCTCCAGGAGTTTGTCGCTGTATTCGTCTGTCGGGTTGGACGAACGTTGGGGCCGCTGCCACAGCCACCATTAAACGGGCCAAGTGGCTGGGTGTGACCGTGAGATGGGGACAGCAGAGGAAGAAATTTTTGGACACCGACACTAAATGATGGACTTTATGTTTTGTAACTGTTGGAAATGTCGGGCATCTTTTGAAGTATGGCCGTGTATAAAAAACTATGGCATTTTGATGTACCGACAATCGATTGTCCATCTAGTTTTATGTAAATAAAAATGTTCGGCTTTTATCTAAAAAAGTGTTTAGTTGGTGTGCATCGTTTCTGAATTTAGGAAAAGGAGATGTTGAATTTGCTTCCGCCATATTTTGCACAGGGACCAATGGAAAAGATATAGACCCCAAGAACTCATGGACTTATCGAGGTTGCTGTGGCACCCCCCTGAAAGTCTTTTACTCTGATACCATAGGATTTCGATAATCCATGAGTTCTGGGGGTCTATATCCTTTTCATTGGTCCTTGTGCAAAAATATGGCGGAAGCGTATCCAACGACTCCCTTCCCTGTAATCAGGCATTACTTAGCAGAACCATCAGTTTTATAACTCAAAAGATTTTTCTCCTAGAGGACTAGTGTTTGCGTCCCTCTGAGCATTCGCACCCAACTTAGCGTTGCGAAAGCCTCCGGTTTTCAGTCACCGGGCATCCAAAGCGTGTTACGTCACACCTCTAGGCATCTCACACCTTACCTAGCATCACGAGGAATCTCCGGGGCTCGCCATGTGCATGGTTACCCCTACCCTCTGGAATACATCCGGGCATCTCGACACTCCCAGGGAACCTCTGGGGCTCACCAATCCCCAGGCATCCAAAGGCATCGACCCCTACGATCCTATGGGCAACCCGACTCCCGGGATATCGTTGACCTAAGGGTCCGACGGCAGCACTAACACATCAAATTATTTCAATACCAAAAACATTTTCAATTCATCGCCATCTGAAGTCCCTTGAATTTTATCGAAATTTCAATATTGAATGATTTACTGAATGCCAAAACCATCGTTACTAGGTAATAAACCAAGATTCCTTCACCTTTGAAATAAATTTGAGCAAATTCGGAATAAAGGCAACCAAAATCAGAATGTACAGTTTCAGTAATAATTTTGGAAGAACCAATAAATGAACTCAGAAAATTCTAAATTTTTAGTATGTTATAAATAAGACCTAAGGGAAAGAATTTCATGAAGGACACTAAGCCTAATTAGTCACATACAGAGAGCAGTAAATCACACAACTCCGCCCCAGATTTCTTCCATTGAACAGAGTTCACACTCCGGCAGAAAAGCGCCGCACACTAAAATAAGTTTGTACCAACTATATTGATCCCAAAAATCCGACAAAAATATATGTCCTAGTTTAAACAATTTCTCACAACTTCCATGAAAAAGTCGGGACCAAATTCGTACTAGAAATCTCTGTAGAAATTTACAAAGCTACAAGGCTACACATGAGTCGTTCTGGACAGTATTGATTCAATAGAAACCCACGCCCACATCTTGGCTACCTTACTTCCAAAAGTCCACCAAAATCTGTTTTTCGATTGAAGTTCCAAAGGGAATCGAGACACACATAGAAAACCCGAGCATTTCCTCAATTTCCTACTCCCAATCTCTTTCAATCATTCAAAAATTCGGTGTCGAACATCCAAACTCAAATATTTCCCAATCTAAGTGCACTACATCAGACAACAACAGCATCGCATTACATAGGCTAGTAGACTTTCACTTGCCTTAAATCCGACGGTGTTGATGGCGAGAACCGGGAAGCTCGTGGTCACAAACACGGCTCAACAACAGCAAGGGCGAGCGGCGTCGACAGCGTGCGTGCACGGGCGAGGGGCGACCTCCTTATTTCCCTCTCACCCTCGCTCGCTGCTCTCTCTCTCTCTCACTGTTTCTCTGTGTTCCGAAGCTGGCCCTTTTCTTTTTTCTCTCAGTTGTCCAATTCGGTGGCCGCACGCGCAAGGGGCAGCTGGAGGAGTTCGTGGCCTCCTGCATGCGGACCTTTCTCCTTGCCGAGCCAGCTTGCCGTCCCATTGCTGCATGTGGACGTGGCTGTCATGGGCTCTCTCTTGGTCAACAACTCTTCATTTGGTTGACTTCTTATACGCGGGCCTTCAATTTGTCGTATGTGCATGGGCGAAGACTTCACTTGTTGCGTGGAGGGGGCTATTTAACGTGGATGCATGGCCGTGCATGGGAATTTTCCGAAAGTCGATGTCTCGGAACGGCAGGTGGTGGTGAAACGGGAGTCGAATATAGTGCCGACGATGACGGTGATATGGCGGGGTCCAAAATCGATGCCGATGACGAATTTCGATAATAATTTCGTCAATCCACGACGTATCGTTATTTTTCCAAGGTTGGCAAAAATACAGATGCCGCAATTCTCCCCTCCTTATGCCGTTTATACTAAATAATATACATAATATAATATGAATATATTCAATTTTATTACTGCAATCACCAAATAGTGAAGCTTCGGTAGTTGTCACCCAGGGTTGCGACCTCAACGACAAATTTTGTCGGGCTTTGCTGCGACGGTGAAGCTTCGCCAAGCTATGTTGAGCTTTGCTGCGACAGTGGACACTCGCCTCATTGAGCTCTATCGCCAATTGTTGTGCTTTGCTTGCCTGGCCAACGGTCAATTGTTGCCGGTGAACCCTCCCCTGCCCTCTCTCCCTTTGGTCATCAAGTTGCCTCCCTTTATTCATTTATTTATTATTTTATTATTTTAACTTTGGAATTTCTTTATAAAGTATTCATCAATATTAATGATCCATACGTTATTTGCTTTCCGCGAATTCACCTTCACTCAAAGATCCTCGGGGAAATGACTTTAAATATCCTAAAATTGAACTAAACACAGCCTAAATCCACACGTGCATTATGTGTGATTAGTTAATGCTACTTCTGAAAAAGAAACCTCTCTCTCCATACACACATAGCTTAGGCCGTGTTTGGTTCAGTATTTGAGGGAAGTATATTGGAAAATATAAAGACTTTAGGTTAACTGCTTTTCTCAAATGCAAATAATGTTGGGTAAAGTATAATTAAAAAATTTCCTTGGAAATCAACTTTAATATAAATACTGTTTAAAAAAAAAAACTAAACTTATAGAGACTTTCATTATATATTTTACATAAATTAATTAAAAAAGAAAATTTATTTGGCCAATAAGCCAAATTTAGCACCGGCAGCCCTTCTCTAAGGTTGCACAATCTTAAGTGACCGTCGATGTAGGCCACTTGGGATTGTGTGACTTCAGGCAGCTCTCAATTAAGGTCATGAAGGTCGCCATTATCAAATTTGGCTCGTTGGAAATCGCAGAGTTGGGCAAGGGCACGGTGGAAGAGAGGGGAGGAGAGAGAGAGATTGGTGTGCAATGTGACGATAGAACTAAAATTTAGACAATTTAATGGGGACAAGACAAGATAAAAATCATTAGATATGACTTTTCGAAAATTCTAAAAGACCAAGACGGGCCACATCATAGAAAGGGAGACCACACGTACTTGTAGCCAACTCTCCATACCATGGAGCCTCCACCCAAGGCTAAGATCACCATGGTAGCCTGACCTACCACCAATGCCCTCGTGGCCCGCCACCCCTTTCCTTGTGTCGCAGCGAGTCGCGTGAGATTGGCCTCATGCTCATGGGGTCGTTTGAGCTTCGAGTGGAGCTTAACCATGGCGGCTACCGGAAGAAATTGTAAAAAGATTGAGAAAAAGTCAAGGATGAAGATTAAGTTAGGGAGAATGACACAAATGATCATTGAATTTTGGCCCAACGTGTAATGTGATATCTAAACTTTTCTTTCAATATGACATTTGAACTGTAACCTAATGTGTAATGTAATCAACGACCCTTCAATTTGTTTAATATAATTTTTAATACATGTTGAATTTAATCTCTGAATTCTATAAAAAAAAAAAATTCAATATTATCTATGAACTTGAATTAATGAAATGATAATGTTGAATATTTTCATATAGTTTAAATACTAAGTTAGATATATATTAAAAATTCAGGATCACATTGAATATATTGAAAATTCGAAGATCATATTGTATATTGAGTTAAAGTTTAATAATTATATTAAATAAATTAAAATTTTAAAAATCATATATTATATATCGAGTCATTAGTGATAATTTATGTTATTGTCCCGCCAATGTAGGAAGGGGAGAAAGGGAGAGAGGGACTTCCCAGTTCCCAGTCTTTCCACGGAAAAGGAGGGGATCCATGAACGTCGCCCATTGTCCTTAAAAGGAAATATCTTCCGGTCGACACGTCGGACGCGATGAATCCTCCCTGATTCGAACCGAAAAGATAGCTGCAGATTCTAAATCCGACAGCCCGACCGACCCGACCCATTCCGTAATCGCCCCGGATAACGACCCCGTTTATCCGATAAAGCACTCCACGTGTCCGTCTTCAACCTCCGTCTCCCGCTCGCTCGCTCGCTCGCTCGCTCGCCCTGCAGCAGAGCAGCACTTCGCGGATGACCTCGGAACGATCGGTCGACCTTCAATTTCCATCCGGCTCGGAAACCTCATGATCTAGTTAAATTACCACAATGACCTTCTCGCTCTCTCTCCCCTTGCCTTCTCCCAAGCCTCAGGGTCTTCGATCCTCCAGGGAAATCCTACAATCCCCCATTCGCCGGAGATTCCTCGCCAAAGACCTCAGCTTCGCCGCCGGCGAGCGGAGATGCTGCTCCGGCGCCGGAATTGTCAGGGCCAAGCCCAAGGAGCTGGTCCTCGGCAACCCGTCGGTGACCGTCGAGAAAGGCAAGTACAGCTACGACGTCGAAACCCTAATCAACAAGCTCAGCAGCTTGCCGCCCCGCGGCAGCATCGCGCGTTGCCTCGACATGTTCAAGAACAAGCTGTCGCTGAACGACTTCGCGCTCGTGTTCAAGGAGTTCGCGCAGCGGGGTGATTGGCAGCGCTCGCTCCGTCTCTTCAAGTACATGCAGCGGCAAATCTGGTGCAAGCCCAACGAGCACATCTACACGATTATGATCAGCCTGTTGGGACGCGAGGGCTTGCTAGATAAGTGCAGAGAGATATTCGATGAAATGCCCAGCAACGGCGTCTCTCGGAGCGTCTTCTCGTACACGGCTCTGATCAACGCGTATGGGAGAAATGGACAGTATGAGGTTTCACTTGAGTTCCTTCATCAAATGAAGAAGGAGAGGGTGTCTCCTAGTATTTTGACTTACAATACTGTGATTAATGCTTGTGCTAGAGGTGGTTTGGATTGGGAGGGCTTGTTGGATTTGTTTGCAGAGATGAGGCACGAGGGAATACAACCTGATCTGGTTACTTACAATACATTGCTGAGTGCTTGTTCCAATAGGGGATTAGGCGACGAGGCAGAGATGGTTTTTAGGACCATGAATGAGGGAGGGGTAATTCCTGATATAACCACGTACAGCTACCTCGTCGAGACTTTTGGGAAACTGGGTAAGCTAGAGAAGGTTTCGGAACTCCTTAAGGAAATGGAGTCCGGAGGGAATCTGCCAGATATCACATCATACAATGTTTTGTTAGAGGCGTATGGACAGTCTGGGTCTATCAAAGAGTCTATGGATGTGTTTAGGCAGATGCAGGCAGCTGGGTGCGCCCCTAATGCATCTACTTATAGTATATTGTTGAATCTATATGGGAAGCATGGGAGATATGATGATGTTCGTGAGCTCTTTCTTGAGATGAAAGTGAGCAATACTGAGCCTGATGCTGCTACATATAATATACTGATCCAAGTATTTGGTGAGGGTGGGTACTTTAAGGAGGTGGTGACTTTGTTCAATGATATGGTAGAGGAGAATGTTGAGCCGAATATGGAAACATATGAAGGCTTAATTTATGCATGCGGGAGGGGAGGACTGTATGAGGATTCTAAGAAGATATTACTTCACATGAATGAGAGAGGGATATTACCGAGTTCCAAGGTCTATACAGGGGTCATTGAAGCGTATGGGCAAGCTTCATTATATGAGGAAGCTCTTGTTGCTTTTAACACGATGAATGAGGTCGGTAGCAAGCCAACTGTTGAAACCTACAACTCACTTATTCATACATTTGCAAAAGGTGGTCTATATAAAGAGGCTGAGGTAATATTGACTAGGATGGGAGACTCAGGAGTTGCGAGGAACAGGGACTCCTTCAATGGCATGATTGAGGCTTTTAGGCAAGGAGGCCAATTTGAAGAAGCAATTAAAACTTACGTTGATATGGACAAGGTCCGATGTAATCCCGACGAGAGAACTCTTGAAGCTGTTTTGAGTGTTTACCGCTTTGCAGGGCTAGTTGATGAGAGTGAAGAGCAGTTCAAGGAAATCAAATCCTCTGGAATATTGCCTAGCGTTATGTGTTACTGTATGATGGTGGCTGTCTATGCAAAGTGTGATCAGTGAGTGCTCATTCTGTCTTCATCCAAAAAAATTTGACAGTCATTTACACTTTACCCATGCTGTGCTGCTTGGTCACTTCTGCCATAGCGCCTGTTCTTTTTTTTCATCCACTCTAATGGATAGGCATGGATTACTGGTCATTTGAGAAACAAAACAGCGGTAGTGTTAGGAAGTCCTTAGTGTTAATTGTGCTGCACAATGCTCTTCTTGATACTAGGGAACAATGGCATTACCTGATCATTTCTCTTCAATATCTCAAGTTTAACCTACTGCTAGGTGATTAGGCTCTACATCTTGCTGCTATGGAGATGGCCGTCCTTTCCTATGTGGAAGAATCATCAATTAAATTTTTGTCAGACATCCTTATATCCTGTAATTCTTGAAATATGATCTCGTGCATGCAAGAAGAAGTCAGATCCATCTAAAATAGCATTTTCAGGAACGCGTTAGCTTTAAAAGGCATTATACTGATCGCAATATGAAACGGATTATTGTACTTATCCTCTTACCGCTGTTAAGTTGGTGAAATGGGCTTATCCTTATTTGAGTGACCTTCTTCTGGATCTGTTTCCAGAATTTGTGAGAATGACCTTCCGGAACTTGTATTGACTTGCTGGCTGCAGTTTTGTTTCCTTTTGCATAGCTAAATTGAATTTATTTACCCCCCTGAGCCCATCTCTTGGTTGGCTTAGTTCTGGCGACTTTTTTTTTCCATGAAATCCTGCTTTACAGTGCCATACTATTGTTTTTCCACAAATTACATCACTTGGTCAACCTTTTCTTTTCATAATGATTTAACCTTTTTCCTTACTGCTGAAATTTAAGGGAACAAGTCAATGTCGAAAGATAGATAGTAAAGAATGATGATCCATACCTTGTTTTTGTGAGGACGAGCTAGTGTTTATCTGGAGTGAGATCCAATCAATAATGTTTTCATCGTTAAAGCGATCTCTATCATTTCACAATCATGCTTTGTGAATACCAGATCTTAGTAGGAAATATTCATTGCTTGTGTGGTATTATCTTTTACAAATTCAATGTGGGAAAACAAATATAAATCAGAAGTAAATGTTAGAACTGTGTTGTTGTTCTACCTAGTCCGTTTATGTGTTTTTGTGGTTGCAAATCTGCAGTTGTTTCCATGTGGTGGATGTCATCATTGATACATTGGTGAATTGTCTGTTAAATGCTATACACTTAAAGAAATTATCCAACCATTACTGCAAGAGGATTTGGCTAATCCATACTCCATCAAGAAGTAAAGTACCTTTTTGCAGTATACCTTTTGATGATTACTTTCACTATTAAGCTGTTGTATTTCCAGGTGGGATGATGCCTATGGTTTGCTGGATGAGATGTGCATGAATAGTGGATCAAATATTCATCAAGTGATTGGGCAAATGATCAAAGGGGACTATGATCACGATGCAAATTGGCAGATTGTGGAGTATGTTCTTGACAAACTTAACTCTGAAGGATGTGGTTTGGGGAACAGATTTTACAATGCACTTTTAGAGGCGCTTTGGTGGCTAGGCCAGAAAGAACGCGCTGCCAGAGTGCTCAGTGAAGCAACGAAAAGGGGTCTGTTTCCTGAACTTTTTCGGAAAAACAAACTGGTATGGTCCATTGACGTACACAGGTATGTAGGATTTATCTTTTATTCTCAGTTATATTCTCTTAAACCATTTGCTTGCCTGTGCTGACGTCGCCTACGTCTCAGAATGTGGGAAGGTGGTGCATATACTGCCTTATCAGTTTGGCTAAATAGTATGAGGGAAGCGTTCTTAAATGGAGAGGATCTTCCCCAAATCACAAGCATTGTTGTTGTGTAAGTTCCTGTTCTGCTTATATTCTGCTTTTCTCTTCTTTATATACTTATAATGGTAAATGGATACATACAGTAGAGATGTTAGCTCTGATTAATTCCAGTCATGATTTTTCTTTGGGTTGAGCTAAGCCGAATCTCTCCAAGTCTATGAGCTGCAACTGTCAGGTGCATCTATTTCTCCAATGATAAGATTAAACCTTGGTCCTAGGGGGGTGCTAAAAAGTCCAAAAATCTTTAGTGTATGTGTCAAATTAGCACTCCGATGCGTGAGCTACAAGTGATGCCATATTACTTTTTATGCACCGGGTAATAACTTTCTTGAACTCAATTTTTTGTGGCTTTATCAGTGGAATGGCAATGAGCAGCACCTAGTTGTAGACAAATCCATTAAATGAAGATGCTTGTTAACCCTCCCTACTGAAGCTTTTAAGTAGTGAAGCATTTGCTTTCTTTTGGTTAGAGTATTGATGGACTTCTTATTGTTCTCCATATCCTTGCATTGGATGAATTGTCCAACAGCTGCTAAAATTAATGTCTTAGCAATTTTAAGGTCATGGATTGCCTATCGCAGTCCATTTGTGGAAATTTGACTGGAAAGATAAGTCATGCTAATTATGAAAGCCACACGATCACCTTGTGGCAGATTCTAGCATATCTGCTTCTCATTGAGAATAATACACAGTTAGGGTCCGTTCGTTTCGCGGAAAATGAGCCATTTCCGGAAAATATTTTCCCAGAAGTCATTTTCCAGGAAAATGACAATATTTTCTAGTGTTCGGCTAAAACCTGAAAATATTTCGGAAAATATTTTCCGGTGTTCGGTAAGGAAAATATTTTCCGCTCCCCAGATTGGCAAGCGCGAGCGTCAAGCTTGAGACTCGCCAGATCGATGAGCACAAGTTTGAGATCGATAAGTTTGAGGTTCACTTGGTCCGACGACTAGTCGAAAAGAAAGAAGATGAGAAAAAAAAAAAAAAAAAAAAAGAAAAAAAAAAGAACAAAAGAAAAAAAGAAAAAGAAAAATGAAAGAAAAGGAAATTAAAAATAATTCGAATTAAAAAAGAAAAATAAAATTAAAAAATAATTCGAATGAAAAAGAAAAGAAAAAAAGAAAGCGGAGGAGGAAGTCGGGATTTGTAGAAGTGTGAGATAAGAGAGATTAAGTGAGGAAAATGTTTTCCATTTTTCAAAAGTGGAAAACATTTTCCCTACTTTAGAAGGCTTTTTTTCCTTTGATGGAAAACATTTTCCTCAAGGAATTCATTTTCTGTTAAACGAACGCCGGAAAATCCGGAAAACATTTTCCCGGAAATTATTTTCCGCGAAACGAACGGACCCTTAATGATCTATCAGAATCTTCACATGGTCTCGTGGACTCATTCAACTACATATCAAGATTCACGAGTTTCTCTTGCTTATCACCTGGTTGTTAAATATACTATCAACTCATTTCTGCCTCTCATGTTCACCATCAGCAATTCTCAGATTACTGGTCAAAGAATATGGCATTTATTTCCATTTGTACTTCTTCTCCAGAAATGTGCTAATTTTTTGCTTTATGTTAAACTGCTTGTGCTTCTTATTCTCACTCAATTATCTGTTGGCCAGTCGAGGACAGATGGAGAAAAGCTCAACCAGTCAAGAATTTCCCATTACAAAAGCTGTCTCGTCGTTCCTTCAAGAAACTTTGTCATCATCCTTTGGTTTCCCAGGCTGGAACAGGGGTAGAATTGTCTGCCAGAGGACACAGCTCAAGAAAATTCTTTCTGGGATCGAATCCTCTCCAGATGGATCCAAGAATGATAGATTAGTAGTTTTGAGCAACTTCCCCCTTTCTGCTCCAGGAGCAAGAATCTCTCAAATGAACAATAATCCCCATACCGAAGCAAAAGAGAAGAAAAAGAGAGAGCTTGTTACTAGCGCAGCTTGAAGGGGTATATGAAATCTATCCACAGTTCTGTGAAAACATGACATAGTTATTCCCAACTCAGTCACAGAGTTGGGATTTCAAATATCAGCTCCAGCTACGCAATTTGGCTGAAGAATCTCCTCTTCGAGAGCGGTTAAGGTCTTTGCCAAGCTCAGGGAGACTCGGCCCCAGAAAGACAAACCAGTAATGGAGACTCGGTCCCTCAACTCTACACTGGGATACAAACAGAATGAATGGAAGGATTATGGTTTTGCAGCTCTGGAGATATTTCTTTCCTCCAGCTTAAATGTACATTAAATTTGGCATGTAGTAAAGGGTTGTCTTTTTGAACTTGCAATTGCGCGGCCAGTGCTTTTTTTTTTTTTTTGTCTTCGGTTATAAGGTCATTCAGTGAAGCAAGAAGCTTGCGCTACGTCTGTATTTATACTAGGTTTCTCTCAACCTTGATCTTTTAGTAATGGTCGGAAACCAATATCATGACTTGATTAAAGAGAAGCTGGCACGAAGTCGTCATCAAATGCTTGCTCCCAAGGCATGTGCTGAATGCGCTGATTTTTGCTTCTGTTCTGTTTTCTTCTGGACAATTGTCATTAATTTCTGTTAGGTCATGGAAACCTTTTGTGTGCAGAAAATTCCTGTAGCTTAAGAGGACATGAGCAATCGTCCTGCGAAGTGGGTCTCTTCTCCTCTAATTATATCTTTATCAAGTCTTGTGAGAATACATCAACTTTCTTAGACTCTGTAGCAATTGAAACTTGTGTTTAACTTGGCAACTACTTCTTCGATTCAGGGAGGCGCAAAGTTGCTGCTTCCCCCACCCCTGGATTGATGGTTGTGGACTCTTGCATGGGCAGTGGGCACGAGTGGGGCTTCATTGTGAAAAGCTGGTAAGTGCCACGTGGTACTTCACCATTTCCATTCTTTTACTATTCTCTTCCTTTTTCGCACTGGTGGGATAAGAGAATCTTTTATTAACAAATAAAACTGAGAAAAGCACAGTTCAAAAGCAGAGTGCATGTTACTCATGCTGCTCGAATGGCATTATTAGAAAAAGCAGATCTCTGGTAGAGAGTACAATAAGTAAGATGAAATATGATTTCATTAGCAACAAATTGCAATTAATCAAGTCGCAGGATAGGGTTTTGAGCCTTAGCAACAAGTACTTAACATCTGTTGTGGTGCATAGATTATTCCCGGTGTGCTTTTCCTACTCTCATGTATAACCAGCCACAGCTCTCTCTCTCTCTCTCTCTCCTCCTTTTGTTAGACTTTAGTGAAAGATCAAAGGATAGAGCCTAATCTGCATCTGAATAGATCAAAAAGATAAGATCCTAACTTGGGAAAAGCATGGTGTCTTCTCCACTTTATGGCTTTTGGATTAATGGAAGCAAAACTCGATGCAACATACATGGTGGTTGCTTTCAATCCCACTTGCTTCTTTTTCTCTCTTTTCATCCAATTTAGGGAGACATGATGTATCTTCGAGACTAAGGAACGACTTTAGCTTTTACCTACTATTTGTAGTGTGGATTTCTTTTGGAGTAGAAAAGATAGTTCACAAAATGCCATGGGCAAAACATGCGATCGGCACGCGCATGTAGAGAGAACAGCTGCTTGCATTTCCGTCAAGATGACTGTGACAGCAATTATTCTTCAATATGATGAGTCTGTTCTTTATGTCTTGTCAACTACCTTTTGGTTGGGCTGCTCATCGAATTTAGCAGCTGGATTTTTACTACTTTCTATCGAGAGGACTTCCAGTTTCGATTTGTCCGATCATCGAACTGAGTCCTTCGGCATTTCCTTAATCGTTAGGGGTATGTGGGTTCGAGTTCTACGACCGCATGCTCTCGACGGGTCAAATTTTACTTCTTCAGATGTCACTTGTTCAAGCACGAATTCAGGGAGAGGGCTAACGAAAGTTACGACTTATCACGATCGATAAGATGTCCTCGGAATCGTGAGAAAAAAGAAAAATTCGAAATTTAAGGTGAGACGGGAGTTGATTTATGGTTGTTGGTGGAGGCCCAGAAAACCTTATCTTGTCTTATCCTGCCAACGCACCCCACCACCAAGGGTTCACAAAATTGTACGGACGTTCAGAGATAAGATTAAATAAAATAAAAAAATCGCTTCTTCATTTGATTCGATATAGATCGTATATTCGATTCCCACCCTCGAAACCCCATCTTCATTGGCCCCACGAAGAATTGCCATCTTCTCCCCCTCAAACCAATGGATAGTTCAACCCAAGATCTTTACATGTTTTCCTTTCCACAGTAAGCCCCAAGAGATTGTCTAGATGATTGATAGCGGTGTTCAGTCTTTTCGCTCTGCTTGGGCTTGAAGTATTAGTTGCGTTCTCTTGACAAAACTAGTCGGGCGTGCGAATCTCGGTGTCGGTAATAAGTCAAAAACCGGAGCATTAAAGTTCATGGAAATCAGTCGGGTGCTTGACCTCGTCGTCCCAAAGAGGCAAAGTATAATAAGGGGAAGAAGCGAATTATAAGAAGGTTCGTGCTCTTCTTTCTTTCTTTCTAATTCGTATTCAGTGGGGAACTGGCGTGCGTGCCAGCTGGGAGGGGGAGGCGTATTTGTCTGTGTATTCTAGGAAGAAGCAAAGGTAACTTTGGCACTTTGCTTAGCTTTTATTTTGGCGAGAGAAAAGAAAGAGGGGGAAAGGACTCGGGTGGGCGAATTGCCTTTCACTACTAAAATATCGAGTTGATTTTTTTAGGTCAGATGGGATTAGTTAATTGGGGCACAAATGGCTGGAAAACTGTTGGTTTCCGTCCGAGATTGACAATTTTTTAAGAGGCCCAGTTGATGGGACAACCTCTGAACGTATTTTGACCAGATTCATTCGGCTAAGGAAAGTGTCTACTTTTCGGGGATGATGATAATATTTCTTAGAAGGGACATCTGGTTAGAGGATCATGTGCTGCGTGCTCCATCCTCGATTCTGTGCGCCACATGCTCTGATTGGGGAGTTCTGTGTTTGGCTGCTGCCATTTGGTTGGACCCGTCAAAAAATCCACGTTCTAGATACTTTACTTTTTCCTTTTCTTTTCTTTCCCCCATTTTAAGCAGCTTATTTTATCCGAATATATCTCGTCTTTGATATGTTAATTTTCTTTATTTTGCAGGTGAAGTAACGATTGCTTTTTCTTTTTTGTAAATGTCTAAAGGATCCACTAATGATGGTTCCGAAGAACTCGCCCCATGATTGTTGACACTTCTAAAATAATAATATAGGTGACTGGACGTGAAGTGAACTGATGAGCGATGAAATCGACGTTTTGACATTTTCAGTAATGAGTAGTACTTCTCGGATTTCTTTGAGCTTCTTTTCCTAGCTAGTAGGTCGAATGCCTATTTTTCGATGCCCGAAGGTATTTCAATTTACCTTATAAGAACCGCAAGTTTCTCCACTTTAATGCATCGCTAATAATTGTCAGAGTGCCCAATCATACAGAATTCCTCAGACGAAATCTCTTTCACCGTGATCCCAATTAAACCAAATTCATTTAATATATATAATTTATATATACACATACAACCATTGATGTGTGTACAAAACAAATCCACTCATTTTGTGGGTTAAGCTTGAAAGATCATACCTTTCGAAAGAACAAAAACACGAGGAGGGACACAAAGAATTCAGGAAAACATCACCAGTAAATGAGTAGACAACTGTTATGCAAGACCGAGAGATATAAGATAATCAGTTTTTATTTCTTAAGAAGATGCTAATTTCTCAGGCATTAAATAGAGCATGTGCGAAATATGTCTAAAATTAAATAGTTAGTTCGATAAAAACACTACGCTCTAATACTGTCGATATTTTCATCATGTAAAAATTTTGGCCAATGAGAATGCGAGAAAAACTAGGATTATGTTCTCTCTCCTTTTTTGTATCGCCCCCGAAAAATAGAGTCCGTCTTTGAAGGATTTTCCCGGAAGGGAGAATGGTATAAAAAAAAGGCCCGCCATCCTCGTCGTACCCGGACTGATTTCCAAAGCGAATTCCATTCAGAAAATATCTGAGCCGTCGGATTAAGGAAATATCTACGATTCACGACGAGCAAGATGCACCGTCCATTTTCACTTTTCTTTTTTTCTTCCTTTCTTTTATTTTTATTTTTTATTTTTACTTTCGTCTTATATATGCCATTTTCATTCCACCTCACAGGTCTCGTCTCGTCCCGTCTGGTCCGGTCTCCTGCCTCCCTCTCTCTCTCTCTCGCCGTCCAACTGTACGGACTCTCGGTTTCGCCGCGAAAAGGAGCGGAGCGGACCCGGTCCCTCGCCGTCGCCGGTGCGAGAATGCCTCCCCCACACGCCGCCGCCGCCCCCGACTTCGCCGGCGACGAGAGCTCCGGCGGCGCCGACGCCGGCGCCGGGGAGATCATGCTGTTCGGGGTGCGGGTGGTCGTTGACTCGATGAGGAAGTGCGTGAGCCTGAACAACCTGTCTCAGTACCAGCACCCGCAGGACGCGAATCCGCCCAACGCCAGCGGCGGGAGCGGCAACAAGGAAGAGGCCGCCAAAGGCTACGCATCGGCCGACGACGCCGCGCACAACCCCGGCGGCGGCCGCGAGCGCAAGAGAGGTATGCATTTTCCGCGTGTTCTCGTCGGAACGATCGGTCTTCGGAAGATCGCATCCGTAGGGGTATCGGTAGTAATCGGTCTCCAAAGTGCCTGATTTGAGATTTACTTAGCTGCATGCGATGTGATCGCTGCTTTCTGCGAACTTCTCATCTTCCGTCATCACTCGTCATTTCCATTATCGTAGCTGCCTTATTGTTTTTTCTTTATCCGATGCGTTTCCCTAGGAATCATCGATTTCGATAAATTAATCTCAACGTCCAATGAATTAGTTTCGATGTTGAGGATTGATTAAGAGATTTGAGTACTTTATCAGCTGTTCAACGAAAGGCTGATTTGATTTCAGTCTTCAAATATTGATCTGAATGTTCAAAAATCGCTGCTTTCGCTAGTTTATATCGGTCGGATCCTTCTTTTTTCCAGCTAATGTTTAGTTATCGTCGTTAACATGTACAAGGAAAGTCATCTGATGCCTTAATGGGATGGAACTTTGCGTTAAATGTGTTTTGTCTGTGGACTTCATCAGGAGTTCCATGGACAGAGGAGGAGCACAGGCTGTTCTTGTTGGGATTACAGAAGGTGGGGAAAGGAGATTGGAGAGCGATATCCAGGAACTTTGTGAAGACCCGCACGCCCACTCAGGTCGCGAGCCATGCCCAGAAATATTTTCTGCGCCGAAGCAACCTCAATCGCCGGCGGCGTCGGTCCAGCCTCTTCGATATAACCACCGATTCTGTACGTATCTCATCAACTTCTAGATGGCCCCTTTATTATCTTTGAAGGTCGTCTTTGTTCCCGTTGGCTGATGAGGGTTCGGCGAAATTATCGTGGAAGTTGACCTAGACCAATAGTCTTTTCTTAGGTCTAGCTTCTTCAAGTTGAATCAAAGTAAACATTTTGAATTGACTTCACGTCCTGCTTTGATCGAGCAACCTAATCACAACCTTTCTTTTTCTTAGAGAAAATAGAATGAGATGAAAGAAGAAATGACACCGTGGTTTTATGGAGCTCATGTCTAGATGAACTTATCAGGTGGCTTGAAACATGGATCTCTTGAATGGCTGCCATGAATCTATGGATGAGTTTTCCTTAAGCTAACTGTGTCATTTTCTTTCTTTCTTTCTTTCTTTTTTTAAGAGAAGGTGCGGAGGAGGTTACTGTTTTTTATTAGGGATTCTGGTTTTAACGACAAAATCGAGGAAAGATTTAGTGTGTCAAGTTTGACATCAATTATGTGCTAATGGTGGATTTGGTTTCTCGGACTTAGAAAAGCCAATTTGTTTACTGAGGAGTACTAAGAAAAAGCTCGCTCTTCCATGTGCAAGGCTCTTAAAAAAATGAGCGGAAGGTCATGTTGCTCTCTTGCTGTGGCAATTTAAAGAATTAGTACCCACTTGCGACCTTTATCTTTCTAATCTTCTCTTTGACCCGCCTTTTGGTCCAAAATTTTAATCTTTCCGTTCAAATCGCAATTTTTCTGATGCTTCGCGTCCATATTTTACAGGTGACTGCGAGTGCGATGGAAACCGAACATGTTCCTCATCAAGATAATACATATCAGATGAATCCCTTGCCTCGGCATCCACTGTTGCAAGATGCTTGCAACCCGAATGGTTATGTTACGATGGCCCCTTTCGCAATGCCGATTGGACCAGCGGCGTTTCCAGTTCCTGTCCAGAATCAGGTCCCAAATCTAACTCTAATGCAAGGGGGCGGGCTCAGTGATTCAAAGTCGAAACTCGTCCAGCCGACACCTCTTGTCCCGATCCCTCACGCCCCACTTACCTCCGATCCAAGTGCAAATTCGAAGTCAACAATGGAGCCTCTGTCTCTATCCCTCAATCTCTCCCTGCCTTCAGATCAAGGAGATTCCCCTTCAAGTCATACATCCTTCCAGGCGATGTCCGGCTTCCGCGGGGGAGAGAGCATAATCAGTGTGGCTTGAGAATCTTTTTATCCTGATAGAAAACAAGGAAGGGGGTTCGTGTTTAGGTCATTATCCGGGTAAAGATAAGATAAGGGGGTGTATGGGCGACTGAATTTGATTTGCCAAATTGTTGTACAGAGCATGGGGCGACAAAGTAAAACATTGCCATGTGCCTTTTTCTTTCTATTTAATGCTCTATCTCCATCAGGTATCTGTTAAAGTTTGTCGGCTTACATGTGACTGGAAAAAATAACATCATCGATCTTTGGCCAGTGTTCGTGTTTCTTGCTTTGTGCTGAACTTGTGGTCTCTATGGACTTCTTGAGGGCGGAAAGATTCTGTGTGGACGACCCCTGAATTAAACTCGAGATCTCACATGTCGAAAGGTCGCCTACGGAAGTTTCGTTGAAAAAGGATGCGAGACTTCGTAGGGGGTCGAGTTTACAAATAAAACCCAAAGAAATTGTTGTCGATGGCCTGGCCCTGGCCTGGCCTAGTTGGGCTTTGCAAATTAGTGTCACCTACATTTGACGAATGGGTAGTGGGTTTTCTACAGTCTCTTCCTGAAAAAATGGTCGTATCACCGTACATAGCATCATACTTTTTACGAAAAAATCATCAAAAAAATTATAAATTTATTGTATATTTTGGTAATCAAATCCTTATACTTTTTACTTTTTTCTAATTCAGTCTATTCAATTAACTTCGATAGGAATTCCTTAATTTTGACAATTTTTTAATAATATTTTTTATTTTTCTTTTCTTTTTCTTTTCCGATGACTTGTCACAGGCGAGGCGTGGCCGGGTGAGGACAAGCTCCCCTTGCTAGATCTAGTGAGGCTGATGCTCTCCGCGTCTTGCCTTGACTCGTCAAAAGCTTGCCCTTGCTCGACCAAGCCGCTTGCTTGTGGCAAATGAGGTCAATTCACTCGGCCACCTAATAAATGGAAGAAGAAAGGGAAAAAAAAGGAAAAAAGAAAGTCAGAAGAAAAAATTCAAAAATATTAAAACATTACGATTGAGACCCATAGGTTATTTTATCCAAGGGCGATCGTCAATGATTCCTCCCGAGCCCTAAAAAGCTCAGAACTTATAATCCGAGAACGGAACCGTTCCTTAGCATCATTTGATAGGGCCCAGTCGGGGGAGTAGAGCCCAAGAAGTAAACCGGCCCATCGTCGATCACTCCCCATCTCCAAAGCACACCCATTTGCGGGCCTGTCAGGCCGTTGGACCCACGATGTACGATGATCATTTAGAGAGGGGGGTTGAGAGAGAGATGGGGCGTTGGATGGGTGGGAAGGAATTGGTTGATCAGCTCAACTGCCCCCCTCCCCCTCCCCCTCCCTCGTAAATGTCGTCGAACGTCTTCCTCCCCTCCAATTCCCTCTCGATCCTTCAGATCTCCCGCAGGCGTCGACCCCCTCCTGCATCACTAGTCCATCTCAGTTCTCTCTCCTCTTCGCGTTTCCTGGAATGGCGGGCGGTGTCTTCTCCGCCCTGAGGCGCCTCTACCTCTCCGTCTACAACTGGGCCGTCTTCTTCGGATGGTACTCCTCCTCCTCCTCCTCCTACATCACTCTCTCTCTCTCTCTCTCTCTCTCTCTCTCTCCGTCCCGAGTAAGTCCTGATTTCCCGCTCCCGCTTCGTTTTTCAGGTCGCAAGTCTTGTTTCTCGCCGTCAAGACGCTCCGCGAGTCCGGCCACGAGCACGTCTACGGCGCCGTCGAGCGGCCCCTCCAGCTCGCTCAGACCGCCGCCGTCTTGGAGGTATGCGCACCCCCACCCGCGCCGCATTGATCTCTTTGTCTCGCGGAGCTGTGTGCTGATATAATGAGGACGCGTCTTGACTACGAGCAAGGTTTTAGAGGTTTCTCGGGAGTTTGGTTTAGTGCTTAACTAAGTCATTATCAATCTGTCGAAAAAATGGGTTATCCGAGTCGAAAGTTCATTTCGACGCATGAATTGCTTTTTCGTGGCTGAATTACACTCTTCCTTGCAACGTTGATTTCCGTCGAAGATGGCTTCTCACTTTTTCTCTCTCTCTCTCTCTTTGTTGTCCCCATTTCCGGGTTTCTGGATTGGATCTCGGGTAGATCCTCCATGGTCTTGTTGGTGAGTTAAAATCTCTCTTGCGATTATCGAATGGAATTTGTTCTGTTCACATTACACGAATGCTGGATTGACTCCGGTTTTCTCTTTAATCTTCTGTTTGTAGGTCTGGTTAGGTCTCCGATAACTGCCACCCTGCCTCAGATCGGTTCGAGATTGTATGTAACCTGGGGCATCCTCTATAGTTTTCCCGAGGTATTTCATCCTACTCGTGCGATCTTGTCGTTCTGACTTAATGTCGTTGGGCATTGTAATTTGAGCCAAACTCATGAATGTTCTCATACTGACGATGTCGTGCTTCTTGTGGACAGACTCAGAAACACATAATGGTTAGCTCCTTGGTGATTAGCTGGTCGATCACCGAGGTAAACACAGTTTTATTGTGCTCTCGCTCCGGTAGCCAACTGTACAAGTTCTTATTATTTAAGACAAGCTTATGTTTGAGCACATGCCATAGATATGTAAACCTGCTTTTATGTATGGGTACGAATTGACTGAAAAGCGAGATGAACGGTAACAACAGGGACTTGGCATCATAAACTTACTCTATACAATAAATGACCTTGGATTTAGTTTCCATACACTTGGCATCGAGACAGAAGCACTTGCCTTAATCTGCTATGCATTTCGATTCAGATGTCAGAATATTGGTCCTGTTATGACAATGTAAATGACATTTACTTCTGAAACTTCCTTCTCGTAGCACTGCCAAACTGACATACTTTATGTGCTTATCTTATCTGACATTGATTTCTTCCTAGTTCCTGCATGGTATTATTTTTTTAATGCAATTTGTCTCTCTAGAATCTGGTTGATGTAATTTGATACTCTGATACAACTCGTTGTATTGATTTTCTCCAGAGTCTGATAGATTAATTTTGATATGTTGATATAACGTATGTCATAATGTAATTATCACTATGTAGTATGTGGTTAAATCTATGCTGCTATTTGGATAAACTTGGTGTATTTTATCCAATTTATGATCTTCCTTCAAAGGATTGCCTCTCTTTTCTATTACCTCACACATGGTGGTTCTACAATAAGAATCAAGTTATCTTTAGTAATTGCTTTCCATATGCCCTTAACGCATCATAAGAGTTTCTAACGGTTGATTGTAGTCCATTGTCGATTATCATATTCCTCATGACTTCTTTTACCTCAATTTATCTTTTAGTTAGAATTTTTTGTTCAACAACATGATGTAATATTTTAGCCTTGATCCTTTCGTATGTTCTCAATTTGGTATAATTCTTGAAAACAGTACTGAGGACTGAAAGGGTCCAATGAGTTTCTGACTTTGCTTGTCTTGCACTGTCTGTAGTCTGTACTGCTAGGTTATTCATATTGATGTCATACTGAAATTTGCAACTGTGGAAAAACTCAGAGGTTTAGTGCCTTATGGAATAATTATGCATATTTATTTTTGACAGATTATCCGGTACTCTTTCTTTGGCATGAAGGAGACACTAGGTTTTACACCATCATGGCTATTGTGGTTGAGGTAATAAGAGATTAGTTTTTTCCTATTTAAACTCCTAGAGAGGCTTGATCCATCTGATATTATATTGCCGTACCTTTTTCTGAATGATATATTTGCACTGTGCAGGTACAGCACCTTCCTGGTGCTGTATCCAACTGGCATTGCCAGTGAAGTTGGGCTAATCTATATTGCACTTCCATACATAAAGGTATTTCTTTCTTTTCATTCTTTTTTAACTGAAGTACTTCCAGCCAATTGTAAAATGATGAGCATGCCACTTTATTTGGCACTCTATTCCTACTCTGCTCAAAGACAAGGTTTTATAATTCATTTATCATCTTTTGGTTGGTTTTGATGTTTTATGTCTGGCTTATTGCGCCAAAGATTTGTTGGTTTGAAAAGACCAAATTGTCTGATAATTTCTGCAGCTGTATTAGCTACGTTGGAGTTAGGAGCTCTACATAGGCCCTTTAATTAAAGTTCTTTGTAGATAGGACCAGTAAATGGTTATTTGCCTCAAATCTGAAATACTTGCAGACAAATGAGTGTGTGCCAGGCATTGCCCTTATTCATGGTTTCATTTTCTGCTTGTGGCTTTGTACGGTCCAAGTGCAGTCTTAAATCAGATGTATCGCTCACCTTTTTGACACACTCAACATCAGATACAGGATATCGCTTACCTTTTTGACATACTCAACATTAGATACAGGATATGTTTCTTGCCTCTGGCACATTTGTTTGAGAATGAATTGGCATCTGGTGACTGACTAAATATTGGTCTATGCAGAAATCTGAGAAGTACTGCATAAGAATGCCAAACAAATGGAACTACTCTTTTGATTATTTTTATGCTGCTATCCTTGCTCTTGGGATCTATGTCCCAGGTAAGTGTGAAGAATTTGCATTCTTTATTTTAATATTTATTGAAGCTTTTATCTGAGAGAAGCAACGAAATATCGGTGCAGGGGGTCCTCACATGTACAGCTATATGCTTGGGCAGAGGAAAAAGGCTTTGGCCAAATCAAAGAGAGAGTAGGATGGGACAATGATTTGGCAATGCCACGTGACTCTCCAAAACTTGTGATTTAGTTTTGCTTTATGTACTATCAACACTATATTAGTTGTGTGGGGGGGAGGGAGAAGGTTTATTTGTGCTGTCTGTGGATTGTTTCATTAAGCTTGCAACGAACAATTTAGAGCAAGTTCAGAATTTTAATATATATCTTCCTTTCATTTTTTATTTCAAATGGGATAATTTAATTTTGGCCTTCTAACTTGTGCTATTTTTACAATTTTGACCTATAATTTCTCTTTTTTGCCCCCTCTTGTGATCAAGTCCTTGAATTTGCTGATTGTGGAATGTGGTTCTTCCTTCTCTTATCATTACTTACTCTGTCAAGTTGCTGACATGCAAATACCTCCGTGGATCAGGTAAATGATATGTCGGTGCTGAAGGTGGATTGCATAAATAATGTGGTTGCATATACTTGTTTTAAATTTATATGTGCTCAGAATGCTTCTTTTTTCTTGATATTGCCACCTTTGTCTTGTCTTGTACACGTCCAGCCCCACCCCCTTGCTCCTTCATGCACAATGACCTGTGTAGATGAATGTTAGTCAAGTCTCTCAGTGTATGCCCGGCTATCATGCCTGGTGTTACACTTGTGCCAACTGAATGACATGTTGTGATTGATTGCATATTTGATACCCATGAGTATCTTTTTAATGGAACACATTTCTCTATACTGCAAGCTGTTCATTGCCGCAGATTCATCTTCATTTACCATCATTTGTTCGTGTGTTTTCTTTGTAGTTGTTAAGTCAGTGGAAAAGTTATTTTTAATGTGCATGCTGCATGTTGGCAAAACAAAAGCAAAATTGCTTGTTTGACAGCCATTTCTTAGTCGAGGGAGCTTGGATTGGAAGAGAATAGGAGAACAGAGGGGGTTATGGGAATGCTTGTGGCCATCGTGCTATTTGAGTTCGCGACGGCAACAACCATAGATTCGAGTCGTCTCAAGCGCCAACTCAGGGCGTTTGCTGAGAAACAAAAACGCGAATGCCTAGATTTATGTCATGACACAAGCAAATGTGGTGACAATAACAAGCAAAGCAGAAAGTACGATAAGAGATGTTACTCTTGTGATGCCTTTTGCGCTCTATATTGGTACGACCCGCGAGCGTGGATCCTTATGGAGACAATCCCAATTAAAGAAGCCCGAGGCCAATAATTTTTTAGATTAGTATAGCTCGGTTCCATATGTTACGCTTAATAGTTACCGTCCCCTTACATGTTTTGTCATTGTGCGTGCTCTCTTCTGTTCTTCCGCTGTTAATCGGACGAAATAATAATATTGTTTTGTACCAAGTGCATGCACATATTTGATTTTATATACCAATAAGCGCGAACAAACTTCATGTTTGAGTTATCAACCTAGTTTGGCCCGTTTCTTAAGTGATCCATGAAGTTAGGGTTGTATTTCATATGCACGGATTTGTCTATACATATGGGCTCTCTCATCATAAAAATGTATAAAGAAAAATATAGCGATTCAAATGCAAAGAAAAATATAGCAATTCAAAAGCAAAACATTTGAAGGAAGGACCATCACAATGGAAAAAGATCAAATAAGAACCCAAAATGCCTCAATTTTTCAAATAAAGGATTTAAAAGTGTTTTTATTTTCTCAAATAAGGGCATGAAATGGTTCTTATTTTGAATGAAAGCATCAATCTCAAAAAAATGACATAACCTCACTGGTTGGTCAAAGACATTTCCCTCCTTTACATTTTTTTTTTTTCCTTTTTTTTTCCTTTTCTTTTTTTTTTTTATAAAAGGACAAACTAAAAAAACTAAAACTTAAAAAAAAAAAAAAAAAAAAACTGAGGTGGGAGGGCTGCCCCACCTGCAATTTTTTATTTTATTTTATTTTTTTTAAAGTTTTAGCCTTTTTTGAAAGAAAAATAGAATAAGGAAAAAGAAAGGAAAAAAATGAAAGAAAACTACTAAAAATAAAGGACGAAAATGTAATGATCGATGAGGTTAGACCCTTCTATGAGATTGACTTGGTCATTCAAGCCATTATTTAAAATAATGTTCACTTCAAATCTTTATTTGAGAAAATGAGGACACTTCAGGCTTTTATTTAAAATAAAGTCCACTCTAAGCTCTTATTTAAAAAAATAATGGCACTTTAAGTTTTTATTTGAAATTTTCCCTTTTGCAATTGTCTATCATCAAGATATATCGTAAAAAACAGTAGGCGCAAAAAAATTGGAATATGCATATGTTAAATTCAATTTATTATTCCAATTTTTTTCATGATTGTGTTGTTTTGCAGGACACGGGCACATTTGGTCTTTCGAGGTCATCTACATAACTCATTAGTCCACTATAAATTTAGACAAATCACATTGAGGTCTTTTAGTGTTTGAAAGTTTACGAATACTTACTGCCAATGAGATCTATCATTGTATTCAATTTTCTTGCATTGAGCAAATAGATTTATTTTCATGCAAAGTGCAAATATTTAATATAAAGCATTACATATAAAATAATATTCTAGTTTATCACTTTTGTAAATCCTCAAGAAAATTCCAAGAAATGGCCTAAAGTGACCTCATTTTCTCAAATAAAGATATGGAGTGAACATTATTTCAAATAAAGGGCCAAAGTGTCTTTATTTTCTTAAATAAACACTTGAAGTGGACTTCGTTTTAAATAAAGGTTTGAAGTGTCCATATTAATTTCAAAAAATGGCTTGAACTTAAATGTTGTGAAGGGCAATTTCATCTTTTAAAATTTTTAATTTTTTCCTTTTTTTTTTTTTCTTTTCAAAAAAAAAAAAAAAAAAAAAGGAAAACATAGGCGGCTAGCGCCCCATCGCTTGTGGGGCAATGTTGAAGGCCGATTGGGTTACCGATGCCTAGGTGAGGTCTGGCGGCCCTCACCGACCAAAGGTGAAGACCAAGAGGCCCTCGCTAAAAGCAGGAGAGAACAATGACCATCTTCTAGATTTGGACAACAATTGCCCGCCTTCGCCCCAGCCGAGGCGATGCCTACGTGACCATCACCTAGGTCGAGGCAAGGGTAGGCAACCCTAGCCTTTTGTTGACGGGGATTGTTGGCCCTTGCCTAGGTGGTAGTCGCCAACATTCACCATCGCCCCACCGGCAATGGGGTGGCAACCTATGTTTTTCCTTTTTCTTTTCTTAAGTTTTATTTTTAAAATTTTTAATCTAATCTAATTTAAATTTAACTTATATTTGGACGAAAATATCCTTGATTGGCCAAAATATTTTGCTGGCCAGCAAGACTAAGCCCTTATTTGAATTAGTCATTACTATTTGAGATCATTCTTTGGATCTGATATGGCAATTTCAAATCCTTATTTAAAATAAAGTTCACTTTGAACTCTTATTTTCTAACTCTTATTTGAGAAAATGAGATCTCCTTCCCAATTAATTCATAGTAGATGCTGCAACTTGAATTGAGATTAAAATCAATTGACATCCAAATATTTCATGTAGTAAATATCATCCAAATTGCAACTTGAATTGCATTGAATTTATTTTAATAACTATAACATGATTATCCAATGGCATCAAGAAGGGGAGACCGCCACATCTAGCACGATTACTTAGATTGTAGTCCTCTGCTAACTAAGGTCAGACAATGCTGCGACATTAGAAAAACGAGAACATAAATCACTCGTTTTTTTGTGTCTCTCTTTTTAACGAAAAAGAAAAACATACGTTCATGGTCATCATTTTTAAGTCTTTTGATTTACTTCACTACTAATTCTATAGCGTTATAATTGCGGCAAATCTCCTAATACTTTGTCCCCAAATATGTCCATCCTAAGTTTGTGTCTGATTAAAGGGGTTATGTTTTTTCTTCAATTGGGCTTTAGTTGGTGGATTATGCAAATGGACATAACTCATATTTATCTTTAATTAAGTATAAATGCGGGTGATATCCATCTAGTTAGTCCACATCAATCATTGGACTAGTTGATTTTTTATTTTTATTTTTTTAAAAGCCAGCCATAGCAAAAAACCTTTCCTAATTGATCCACACGGTTTCGACAACCATAAACGAAGAAAAAATTGATCATAATGGTGAACATGCTTCCAGAATTCAGTAACCAGAAATGATACGAGATATTACTTTATATCACAAGATATCCTACAATAGCAGTTAGATCAACATTTTCACAAGTCCCACAAGACTACAGATTTCGCATCACTTCGTATACTTAGGCAACGGCCTGCGAGCTAAAAAGTGTTTGAACATGTCGAGCGCTTGAGCAGGCGCGTACATGGGGACATCATGACCGCAGCCTCTGATTGTCGCAAAGGTCATCCCGTCGTATATCTCAGACCAGCCACTAATCTAACATCATATCAGTCGCAAAATCGATCGTCAGCGAAGGGAATAGTTATACAAGCTGATTTATATGTTATGTGAGAACATCAAAGCAGGGAATAAATTACCTTGTTTTTATGGCCCCAAGGATACCATTTTGCATTCATCTCAAGGTACAGCTTGGAAATGGCGGTCCTTGTGGCTATGAAGGGAATTGTTGAATCTGCATCTCCACTGATTAAAAAGAAACAAAGATAAAGATACTCAGGTTGAATGAATAACCTGCTTTAACTACAAAAACATTATGCAGCAAAACATTATTTTCATTTTTTTTTTTTTTTTTGACTTTCTGCTACTTCCAAATAACTTCCCCATCTAAAAGTTAACAAAAGCCATGAGGCACAACTTCCCTAGAGGCTTCACCTGCTTCATTAGTGACAGAGAACAGAAGGAAACGACTTGGCCATAAAAATGAAAACGAGACAAGTTTATGGCCAGTATCGCATTGGAGCATAAAGCTTCATGCTTATTTCCCCAGCCTCATTTGTTTTCACGTACAACCAAACAGATTTGCTTTTTCAGATAAGAATGGAAACGAAGAATTGAAAAAGTTCTGTTAAACAAGCACTCGAAACATTACTGAATTTCCCACGACTTAAAGTTGGCGCGACTTCAAATCCGTTTCCCCTTTAATGAATCACCCCATCAGTTAGTTACCTGTATATCCAGATTTGCAGGCCTGATCGAATGAGTAGCTTTAGCGTGGGCAACATTGACTTTCCCTTTGCGGGAAGGCTGTAATTATGTTGTATAGGGCTACTGCAAGGCCAAAGAAACAGTTTGATAAGGCTTGAGTGGTTAATAAAAGCTAAAACTAATCGAGAATGAAATGGAAATAATGGAAATGATCGAGGAATAAACCTGCAAAGTGTCCATGCGGTGGGGTTTGCATGGAAGGCTTGCTGCACATCCTTCCTGTTCAGGTACTTGGAGGTGATCCCATCGATACAAAACTTAGACACCTGGTCAGGAAAAATCGTGGTGTTAGAAAAGCTCGACATAGTACGGTGAATATTATTCATTTGTTAGGTCCCCACACACGAGGAAATAGCGAAAATTACCTCCTCAGTTTCGCACGCTGTTAGAAGAACGTTAAACAAATTCACGTTTCCAGCTTCCTCTCGCAAATATGTGCGGAAGTAGGGCTCACACGCCTTCGCTCTGTTTGTCTTCGGAGAGCTGCACAAAGGACTCGTTTGCCCTTGAAAAGTGTCATCCGAGATGAGACCGTGGCTCCACCAGTATAGAGCTCTTCCTTTCAGTTCGGACACCCGGTCCAGGTTAGGATTACCCATCTGAAGGACACTTTACAGATTCACAGTTATTGGGGCTACTGGTCTCTAATACATCCATAAACACTAAGCATATGACTATTACAAAAAGAGAATTGTTTCAAGCACTGATCTGCTCCTCTTTTTCATTTCTTGAATATTCTTTTATAGATGAAACTGTTCTACCCTCTTACCAAAATGCCTTGGAGATTTATCACCGGATTTGTTTTCCGGGAGTTCTTCTTCAGAATGACCTCCGCTAATGATGGTATATAATGACCTGAGATCAAAGATCAAAACATGAGTTTAAAAACTCAATCAAGGCTTTGGAAAGATAACAACTGGATGATCCTTACCGGCATAGCTTTCTCCAGCGATGTAGAGGCTCAGCCTTTATACCCTGGGAATCTCTTAAACCATCTCTTCAGGAATGTATAAGATTCATGGGCTAGAATTTCATTCACAGAAGACAAGGAAAAACTTCAGTTTCTTATATTTTGGTGAAAAAAAAAAAGACTCGCGAGACTTTGGAGAGAATAAAAGAAGAAAAAATTGGTACACACCTGTCGAGTGGTCACCGTATCGAGTAAAGTTGTCAGCCGAAAAAGAAAAACCAACTCCGGCAGGCGAGTCCAAGAACAACAAGTTTGCTGCTGCACAAAAAAACCAGAAATATGAGTGAAAAAAATGTAGAAAAAGAAAAATGTTACATACATTTTGAATATGGAAGTTCAGTTCATGTCTGTGAACGCAGCTTAATTATATACCCTGGTTCCATGAATACGGGTTGGTGATCAGAGTTTCGCCATCAAGCGAGACTTGGAATTGGCCCAGCTCCTGCATTGCGCCGTAGCCGATGGAGGAGCACCCAGGTCCTCCATTCAGCCACAGTACGAGTGGCTTCTTCTCGCGGTCACCAGCAGCTTCTACCAGCCAGTAGAAGAGGGACGCCTCCCTGTTGACGGAGACGTAGCCAGAGAACTGGGCCACGTCCAACTCCGGCTGGCCTGGTAATTTGGCGATCCGGTCATTCGAGGCCTCCTCATCAGCCGCTATAGTCATCGCCAAAAGCATGAGGACCAAGACCCAGAGGAACAAAAGCATGGCGGAGTCCATGGTTAGAGAGGAATCTAGAGAGAGAGGGATTGAGGGAGACAGAGTTTAAGAGACACAAAGAGACCGAGAGACGAGAGCGGTGGAAGAGATGAAAGGAAAGAACGAATCTCGAAGGGGAGCTAGAGAGGTTTTGGACTGGAAAGATGGTGTGGTTAGTTCTTTTAGTGCACCATCTGTTTTATGAGCGTCCTTGCTTCTCTACGATGCATTTGCGTTTACGTTTCAATTATCTTTTCCAAGAGGTTGGAGGTTTGATTTTGGTGGATTGGCGTTGTAAAACTAGAATGATGCAGAATATAGAGCTAACCGACTGTAGGAACACATTATTTCAGGGCATTAAACACTCTGATTTATTGACTTGGGGGTCCATTTTTTCCCTAGGCTACGAGGCATTAAACAACGTTGGGATTGTGTTTAGGTGCGAAAACAACGTCCCTTGTGGTTTTATCAATAATGGGTGGGGTTAATGATGCAAATGGTTCCTGAACTTTGGTCAACTGTATAATGTGGTTCCTAAACTTTATATTTGTTCAATATAGTCCCTAAATTTTTTGTACATGTTCAATTAAATCCTTGAGCTGTATGAAAATATTTAGTGATATCGTTTCATGAATTAAAATTCAGGGATAATATTAAAGATTCAATTAAACTTCAAGGACCATATTAAACAATTTAAACATTCAATTCATTGTATGTGAAGTCAAAGTTTAGGGACTATTTGTATTATTTACTCTAATGGGTGTGGTCGTCTGTGTGATCCATTCGATATCGGGTTTCGAGTTAGGATGATTTAGGATGATTGCATGTCAAAATCTAGGAATGGATTAGGTCTATAGATCTTGCTAAAATTGTGGGTGATATGGAACGTGGTTAATAAATGCCGGTTGTATATGGACGTAGAGAGGGAGTAGAGAGGGAGGATTTATGGAAGTCCCTCTACAATTTGAATGCTGGATGACGAGTTGGTCCAAGTTCTTGTCCTCTTGTCAATTGCTCCTTGCTATGTTTTTGCACATTAACGCGTCGAATTACACCCTCTTCTTCCCATATTTCTTACTGGTCTCCCTCAAAGCAGAAGCTGTAGCTAGAGAGTTCCCAGAAGAAATTCAATGCTTGAAAGCAACCATAAACAAACCATAAGTTTAGCTAAAGAAGCTAGAATGAGCTATAAATTGGGCTACTCAATGCACATGCGGTTTGGTTGGCCTGTTAACCTGACCAGTCGGTCCTTGAGGGCATCCTCAACGATGGCAGCATTGATCACCAACAAAAAGATGATGAAGAGGAAGAGGATGGTCGTCATGTACAGCTCATCCGTATATAGTTATATCAAAATAACATTTAATTAGGCATAGAATGAGTAGATTAGCTAAGTAGCGGTTGCACATCACGAATGCGTGTAATTGACAAAGTAGAATGAATTACTAACCTAATAAAGACTTTTTACTCAGAAAATACTAAGGAGCAGAATCAGACATAATAAGATCCATACTTCATAGCTCCTAATTCCATATCATAAAACAAGTATAATTCAGTGTCTATCCTTTGCAAAGAAAAAAAATCATAAATATAAATTCTCATTGATCAAATAATTTTCCCTGTCTTATTCATTTTTACTCATAAAATGTGTCATGAAAAATCTTCTCACATCAAAATAAACAAGTCATACTAATAACCACAAATTAGCTATCTTTGACAATATTTAAATGACTTCAAATTTGAATGTTTTTACTCATGTTGATTAAAAAAATACGGTAATAATAGTTTGCAATAATTCACTTAGTAAAGTAATAGTCAACAGGACTTATTTTTCCAGTTTAGTTAATAAATAACTTCATTTTGGAACACTTATTAGTGTACATATTAGTTAAAAATTATGCTAACAATATTCAAAGAAATAAGACATATTTTGCAATGAATTGCTTAGTAAAATTATAATCAACATTATGTTTGTTGTTTGATAAATATGTATTGTCATGTAAATTTAAGTCACTTTTCATATCCGTGCAATGCAGAATCTTCAAGGATGCCTCTAAGGGTGAATGTTGTTCCATCGGGAGGCTTCAGTGGTGGTCACCATATACTTACCTCATTAGAAGCCATGATCTTTGTTCAACCCTTATAGGAAAATAATTTTACTGAGTATTAATGTTATAAATTAAAAATTGTTGAAATACCAACGCTTTTTGCAATTCTTTCTATTAAGTATTCCTCAGAAGATATTTATTATTTTATCTAATTATTATGATATTGTTGTTGATTACATATAAAATGTTTCCGTCAGACCATTAGGAACATTTCAATTGTAATTGAGTCCCTAGTTTTTAAATTATTATATAATAAAAAATAATAATTCCACCTTATTTTGTTTAAAAGAGAAAAATTCTTGTGAAATGGTATACAATAGAATGAATAATTTAAACAAAAAAGACGTATTTCAATTTGACTCAAATGAAAGAATTTACTCTCGTGCAACGCACGAATATGTTCCTAGGTTCAATTAAAGATGAATAATTATTCCAAGGGCTGACTTCAAGGGTCACCCTGAACTATACAGATTCCTCCATGACGTAAAACAAATTAAGTAACTAGATAGAGCTCATCATACGCAAAGAAAACAAATTTCTTTTAAATAATGAGTTGAAGTCTTTTACAAAATTTATTGTGAATGACTTAAAATATGGTGAGACTGACTAAAGTGCAATATCTATCTATTATTAAATATTTCAGTGAAAAGTGGGGTTTGCCTCACTTTTTGGTTTTAACTCAAATAGAAAAATTAGGAATAAATACACGAAAAGTTTGAAAACTTTTCATAAAAGTGTGATTGAATTCTAAAACTTTCAAAAGTAATTAAGTCCTAAAATTTTTTACAAAAATACAATTGGGTCTTAAAACTTTTAAAAAATGCAATCGAATCCTAAAACTTGTCAATTGAGTCTTGAAATTTTCAAAAAGTGTAATTAACCTAAGGAATTAATTGAACTTTAAGAAATTTTTAAGACTCAATTACACTTGCATACAAATTTTAGAATTTTCAATATACTTATCCCAAAAAAATTAAATTGGCCAAAGAAAAAATAAATAAAAGTTTAAAGAAAAAAAAATCTAAATACTCACTTTTAACTAAAAATGACATTATGTGATTTTAATTGTCCTTCCGGTGCAATAACTAACTTCATCCTTCTTTTGTTTGCTTTTCCTAAACTTTGAAAAAAAAAAAAAAAAAAGAGGTTCGTTTTTAGTTTTTGAAAGTATAGCCAAATGTTCATCCACTATTTCATTCTAGAGAAGAATCAATGTGGTGGTAGAAAAAATGAAATAGGCGTGGGAGTACATGAAAACTAGTTAAGAATTAGGAAGAAAGCGAGTAAGGTGCTTCAAACCTCTACAATAATGATCTTCTCCACTCAATAATGTCCGTAGACTATTGTTCTAGTGATTCTTGAGATATTTCAATCCAATATCAAGTCCCAAATGCAATGTTCTTGATGGTTCTTTTCTTCCATAGATATCATCCTCATCATGGACCAACACTGGTTCTTCATAGCCATTATTTCGATGAAAATTTGTAGTCACACTCTTGCCGGTCGATAAATTTTCACATCAACCCAAAAAAAAAAAAAACACGACTTATCCTACTTTTATATCTAGGGTAGCCATGATATCTTTTTCCCTGATTCTCCTTCATCCGTGCTATTTGTAGGGAAGTGTTCAAGCCATAATAGCAAAACATAGACATATCGTTGTCTACTAAGAAACCGACGTAATTGATTGTGACCAATTCACTAATCTCTTCTTGTGATCACACCTATATACCATAGCAACCAAATATGAGATACACATAGAAAATAAAAAGGATTAGACAAAAGCTTTGGTGTAAAGAAAGAAGGATAGGGGACAGAAGCTGCAAAGGCAAAAGCTAAAGGTGCATGTTATGAACAGAGGAAAATTCTGTAGGGAAGTACATTTAGTACCTGCTCAAATTGCAGTTGGTGAACAAAGATTTCAATAGTGATTACATAAGTGTTAGGATAATTCAACCACCAAAGATGTCAATAGTGATTACATAAGTGTTAGGAGAATTCAACCCTAACCAGATTTCAATGGTATAAGGGTGCGTTTGGGAACCACTTCCCAAAGCTCTTTGGGGGTCCAAAGCCCCTTGGGCTAAAAAAAAAGGTGTTTGGGAAAAAACTTTGGAAGGGACTTAATGGCAAAGTTAGCATTTTTAAGGCTAAAAGCCCAAGGCAGGTTGAGGGCTGCCTTGGGCTTTTCAGCATTTTTGGCATGTTGGAGTTTCATTAAAGGAAAGTTTTGTTTTCCCTTTGTTGCCCTCACAAATTTATTAAATTCCAACTTTGACCCTTTTGAAAACCTAATTTTCGTTGCCGCTTGCCTCCACGGGGTCTCGCTACTCCATCTCACTTCTCTCTCCCCGATCTTCTCCACCGCTCCTTTTCAACTCCACGATCACCAACCCCGACCGTTGCCGTTGGAACCATCCACCACCGTCTCCATCTAAGCCTAGCCACCATCGTCGCCGTTTGAGCAACGTTCTCTCGTCCGAAGGCCTTCTCTCTCCCCGATCTTCTCCACCGCTCCTTTTCAACTCCACGATTGCCAACCCCAACCGTCATCATCGGAACCAGCCACCACCGTCTCCGTCGAAGCCCAGCCACCATCGTCACTGTCGGAACCCTGGCCGCCACCATCACCAGCCACCCAACGCCGGACTCTCATTTTGCTTTGGTGAGTTCTCGATTCCATTTTCTTTCGTGCCTAGTTGAATTCTGGTTTTGGGTTTCTGGCATCGACATTTTGAAGTTGGGTTTTGGGTTTCTGGCGTGTTCTCTGCTTATTAGTCGTTAGTCATAGTTGAAGGATTGCCCATTTTCTTTATTCTTTCTTCGAAGTGTTGTGTGTGTGTTCGATGCTCGTGATTAGATCTGTGTGCGATTTGATGTGCGAACGAGCTGTTTTTTGTGGGACGGGAGCTGATGAGCTGCGTGCTGATGATGAGCATTGACATCTTAGCAAACTTTGGTTTTTGACTCAACAATTTTCCATGTGAAGGACTTCTTTTTGTTAAACGTTGCTACTGTGAATTCGTATCTTTTTGTTAAACATTGCTGCTGTGAATTCGTAGCTGTAATTGGAATTTATTTTTAGTTTAAATGCTCCACCGTTGATTCATTTCATGAGGGTGTCTGTAATTTACCTTCAAACATTGCTGCCATTATTGGTTCGGGCTTATGACGATAGTGATGCCCGCATACAAGAGGAAGTCTTAAAAAATCCGCATATCTTGCCAAGCAACTTGATATTTTGGTAATTTCTTCTTTCCTCTTAGCAACGGTGCTACTTGTGTTAAATTATTGTTAAAGCTTCTTTGCAATGTGGCGTGCACAAGCCTTGTCTGATATGAAATTGGGAATGAAAGACAAAGTGGCTGTTTGGACAATAAAAGTTGCTGCATCACATTAGGAAAAGTCTTAGGTAAAATATCTTAACACATGTAAAATGATGCTTCTTGGTAACTCCTTGTTTGTTATTTTAGCATTTTCTCTGCCATTTTCTTGCTGCTTCATCTCATTTTTTCCTAATAAGGTTACTCTTACCTACGACCTTCTGTCCTTGCATGATCCACTGATATTTGCTTAAACTATTGTTCAACTAGTTCACTCCTGTTTATGCTAGAAATCAGGACGCTTTATTTGCACATGGATTTCTATTGGATAGGCATATAAGAGTCTCATTAGAGCATAGTTGATTTGAGTCGCAGTAGTTTGATGCTCGAGCTTGATTGGCTTTTTTTCTTCACTTCTCTTTTGGCTCAGGTGCTCAACTCTCTTTTCACTCACAACTGAAGTGCTCCCCTCTCTCTTCGCTCAAAAGGTGTCGATTGTCCACTTCGAACCCAATGGCATGTTTACGTGATCAAATAGCAATGTGTTTTATAATTTTCAATGAAAACCTATTTCTTTCTTTGATGCATATGTAATCATGTTGGTATATGTTGAAATTACTCTTTCTTTTTGTTAATATATCTCTTTTATATATACATCTCAGGGCAAAAATATATATAAAAAAAAAAAGTCATTGAATTTGTTAATATATCTCTTTTATATATACATCTTAGTGCCAAAAAAAATCATTATTTTTGTTTTCAATTTTAAAAAATAAAAAATAAAAACTTAAATTAATCGTGCTAAAGGACTTTCCAAATATGTGTTTACCAAACAGCATTTTCCCAAAGTTGCTTCTCAAGACGCTTTTTAATTATAGTTTACCAAACGGTTTTTGCATTTCACCAAAGGCCTTTAGACTAAAGGCCTTTGCATTTCCTTAAAGGCTTTTCCCAAAAGCTTCTCCCAAATGCACCCTAAGTACTGGTTGAGCATCACTCGTTGCTTTAAGGTTGTGTCATCTCAAGGTGCTGCTAAATGGAACGATCTTAACAAAGGGCTCGTGGACATGGTCAAGCAAGATACAAGAGTAGGAAAGGGAAGAGAATTAAAGCGCAATCTAGCATATTGTCCCAATTTTTATAGGTACATGAGTAAGGTAGTCATTTATTAATCAAAACAGATTTCTTGATAAACCTTGCAATATCACATCTCATTTGGTGAGGATGATCTCACAGAATGACTGATACTACAATGACAATGGAAAGTGTACAGATACACATGATTCATGAATATTATTTTGAAATACAAGAGAAATTCAGCATGCACAAATTTCAAATCAATAATCACTAGGTTAATTTTCATGTTGCGGTGGAAGACATTCAAAAGCTAGTTGGTTTCATTTATTTCATGAAAATGAATGGTTTGAAAAATATTTTCTTAAAAAATTGTTTGTATCGTTCAAAATAATTAGCCAACGAAATTTATTTCATTATCGATGACCATTTATGTCTAAACATTTTCGTGGATGATGAACACATTTTTTGCCCATTCATATTTATAAGCGAAATAAAAAATCATTAGTAGAAAATACTTTCTAAATTATTCATTTTTCAATCATATCACACGGTATAATTTTCTCCACATTTCAAAGGCCTCCAACTGTAAATATACTTTTTATCTTAGCATCCTCGCATCCAGTTCCACCCTCAACCCCATTCCCTGCCAAAACTGAAAATCCTCGCCGGTTTTAGTGGAACATGAGTTTGTAGACATTTCCAAGCTCATACAGAATCCTCGAAACTTCAGAGAGTTAGAAATGTATGAGCACTCTTCTCAAAAGAGAAAATTATTCAAAAATTCATAAATCTATTATACTTTTATCAATTCAATTTGCTAATTGAGTCTTAAACCTTTTAACTTTTTACCAATTGAGTCCATTCGGCTAATTTTAGCTGACCATTCCATGTGGCACTACTAACGTGTTGGGAGAACCTAGGGCAACAATTCACTAATAACTAAACCCAATTCAAAATCAATTTCTCTCCTGAAGATAAATCGACCGAAATTATCTTAATCCTAGCAACAACTAGCAATATATAATGCCCAAATGATGAGGAAATAAAGTTAACAAAAACACCAAGAATTTAATATGGAAACCTAATGCGGGACCAAAAACTTCCACTAATCACGAAAAATAGTAGGATACACAAAATATTATTCTCTAACCACACACTAGAGACTCAACATCAGTATTACAAACATATTTCATCACCATAAATGTGGATAAATATAAATGGAGTAAGAAAATCCCAACCACAATTGGAGAATCTGGATGAGGTCCACAATGAACGAAACCAATCAACTCGTAATCTTCAGTCTCACAAACAATATATTCAAATCTAAGCTAATTCCGTTAACATTTGGCCCTCGAATCAGGATTACAAAGATTCAGCCTTCTTTTGTTTTCTTCTTCCCTGTTTTGGTGTTGTTTGGCTGGGGGCTCTCCATTTTCTTCTCTCTCCTCACTTGCACACACCTACACAAACCCCACTTACTTTTCTTCTCGTTCTTTTCTTTGCTTTTTGACTTTTGCTCTTTTTTTCTTTTGTTTTAATGTTAGCTAGGCTCCACATGAAGGTGAACCCAGCCAACATAATGCTAACGTGGATAATTTTTTATAATAATTTTTTTGAATTTTTATTATTTTTTATCTATTTTCTTCCTTTTGTTGGTGGCTGCTCGTGGGCCTTGCTTGGGTGAAGGGGAGCCCTTGTCGAGGCTCATTTGCCCAGCCATCGCCTGTGATTGGTGGCCTGACCTATGGCAAAAGGAAGAAGAAAGGAAAAATCAGAAAAAAATACTAAAAATTGTTCACGTTAGTGTCGGTTATGGAGATATGAACACCTGGAGTGCAAAACTTCAAGCACGGAGGACACTTAAGTGCCAAAATTTTGGAAAGTGACACTTAAGTGCCAAAATCGAAGCAAAATGGATCACTTAAGTGCCACTTCGACCTAAAATCCGGCCAAAATGCCGACGTGGCGATTTTCCAGCAAAGGAAGTGCAAAACGACACCGTTTTGCACGCGACGTGGTTAAACAATACAAAAACGACATCATTTTGGTGCTAACGTCATAAAAAATTAATATAAAATTAATTAAATTTAATTTAAAACTAAACTTATATGAAACATTTAAAAATAAAATAAAAATATTAAAAAAAAAACCTAAAAGTTAAAAAAATTAAAATTAAAAAGGGGGAGGGGGCAGGCGACGAGGGCTCAGCCCTCTAGCAATAGTTTTATTGTAGTGGCGCAGACAAGAGAACTAGCTGAAATGCTTGTTGTATTACTGTATGTGTATATGGAAGTAGTGGATCTCCATTTTTGGAGTTATGTCGAAATTTTGGATGCTAACCCGTCCTTCCATCATACGGTTATGGTTTAGCCAACAATCATCTCTGCCCTTATGTATCACCAACCGAAAGCTCGTCTTCTGTAGAATAATCGATCCTGGATGCTATAACCAATCCTGCAAAATTCTCCAATACGAAAGGGAATTTGCTAAATGTACGGTTTTCTATGCACGGAACCTTCCTTATATGATATGTAGTTAGACACTCCATAAACGAAAACTTCCCCTTATTTATATGCTTAATGAGTGTCATTGGAGTACCCGTCAACGCGACACCTTTCTCTGAACTTCCGCTACATTTTACTCTGCAGTAAATGCACTGTGCGAACGCTCAAAACGACCTTTGCACATGCGTCATTTAAAGGATCTTTGTAATCTGTGATACAGGCTCGGATAGGCCGCTGGGTTCGGTTTGCATTGAAGAAGCCTTGTAGGGTTTCAAGATTTAGAGGATCAATGTGGATTCTGTGAGCAAGAAGGCAGTATTATTATTTTTTTTTTTTGGCTAAAAAACAAGAAGGCATCGTTATTTTGACATAATTAGGGAACAAGAGTACAACGTTGTACTCGTTACGAGGTGTACATGGGAACTAGAAGCCTTACTATGAGATAGCTTTTTCCTTATGCACATGGCGTACGTTGTGGGGTTTTCAATCGTTTTCTTCCTCGAATCCTTTCCCGCAGTTAATGTGGCGCTCTTGCCTTTTTTTTTTTTTTTTTTGAAGATGGATTTATAATGTTAATGGTCTGAGAAATCACGCCATTGCATCTTCAGCCAATACTTTATAATCTACCCCCTACAAGGTAAGGGCGATTTTTTTTTTTTTTTTTTTAAGTCGGGTGCCTCTGGGATATAGTTAATCCTACCACATAAATTTTCCTTTGCTTTGCGTAAAATTAGATAACAAAGTCATCCCTGATCGCAAATGTTTTGGTAATAAACGTTATAAAATAATTGTATATGTGTATATGTATTTGTTTTATTTTGAAGTAGTATCTATGTAAAAGTAAAGCTGAATTTTTTTAAAAATAAAATAAGGCTTTCCTGCATTTATAATATAAAAAAGAAAACGAAAATTTGAAGTAGAAAAACTGAATGTTAACGACTCTTTCTTGCATCTAAATTATAGAAAGAAAGGAAAAACTAAAAGTAGAAATTAAATGTCAATTTTTATTGCGCATATTTTAGAGTATCTCTAGTTCTGCATATACTGATTGTGTACGTATAGATTCTATTTTGATATTATATGTATATATAGGTTGAATGTTTTGGTAACAAATATTTCAAAATAAATGTTTATTTATATAAAGATTCTATCATGAAATATCTATATATAGGCCAAGGATTAAATTCCACACGATTGCACATATTTCACCAATATATGATGTTAGACGATCATAACAAAAGTTATAACACCCTCTACTTGATCAATAAATGACTTTATTACAAGTCGTTTTTAAAAATAAATTAATATTAGCAAATAAATATAAATAAAATTTAGCAAATATAAAAATTATAATTACATCATATTTATGGAGTGAAAAGTATATTCCTAATATGGTACACAATTTCTCACATTTTACAAATAGATATGACTAGATGGATAATTAATGATGAATGTTACGATCAAAATTATTACTATATATAAAGTACGGATTAACAAACACGTAAAACAAAAGTAAGTAAGGGCCTGTTGCTTTAAATTTCAAATTATTCGTATATGTTTAAATGAATTACAGCGATTATTCATACTCATTTATAGTTGAAGATGATTCCTATCACCTTATAATTGGTGAGAATAATTTTTTAATCAAACACTTTATTAAGTTTTTGAATGAGCTTTCGAAGGAGCTTCAGGATTATATTGAATCAAACACTATACTAAGTCTTGAAAAGTTTCTCACAATAAAGTATACTTTAGTCAGCACAAATTTTATCAGATAAAAGGAGATTATGAAATGATAAAATTGAATTGAAAAATCAACAGAAAATATTGGCTATGATTTCAAAAGTAGTTCCATAGGAAAAAATATTTTAAAGATGTGGCCTCACTAAGAAAGATGAGATAAAGTAATACTGAGTAGCATCTAAGGCTGCGTTTGGTAATGCTCTCGGGAATAGGTGTTTCTGTTCGTTTGTTCCCGGGAGTAGAAATAGAACATAAACGCGTTTGGTAAGTTTTTTGCTCTTGAGAACAGATTTGGAACAAAAACAAAAAACAAAAAAGTTATTTCTTGTTCATGGGAACAACTCAAGAAACAAGAATCAGAATCAAGTTTTTTTTTTTTTTTTCTCTCTCTTCCTCCCTTCTTCCCCTAGTCGGTCGCCAGTTGGCGATCGGCCAGATGAGGCCCCCTTGCGCCTCGCTATGGTTGGGCGAGGCCGAGACTAGCCTAGCCATGGCAAAGCTCGACCTCGCTAGTGGTCGGGTGAGGTCGCCTCGACCAGTCACAGAGAGGCTCGAGGTGACCTCGTCAGCGACCGGCTAGAGGAAGGAGAAAAAAAAAAAAAAAAAAAAAATGTAATAAAATTATTAATAAATTAAATGAAATTTTAAATCATAAAAATATATGGGATCGTATCAAATGCATTTCTCTCCCAAGAACAAAAATTTCGTGTAGTTACAGAATGCGTTCAAATATTCAGAAATTGTTTTAGGGAATAGAGATAAAGAAAAGTGGTTCTGAAAAAAAAAAAAAAAAAATCATTCCATAAGAATAGAAAGGTTATCAAACACACTCTAATCAATCTAACTACTTTTACTAGTAATAGCTTGTTTATGATGCATCTAATCATCCTCTAGAACATTGCTACTGAGTACTGATGCATTATTTCAAGTAATACCGCGTTAACCAAAGTTGTTTCACTTGTTTCTTCTGCAATAGATGAGTGAGCCAATCTTTCCTTCTCATCGTGTTGGAAGGCTGGAGGATCTGAGCCTCCCTCAAGACCACCCGGAAATTCCACAGAATGCAACGAAGCCAAAAAACACAAGTGCTTGGACCGCAAGTTGAACCAAGAAGCATGGGACAAGAAAAAAGAAAGCATAACTCACTTTTTTTCAACGAGATCGACAAAGTCCAATGGTAAAATGAGGTGTTTCGAATACCCTTGTGTTCACATAGCAGTCCTCTTAGAGCCATATATATTCAATTCCATTTTGGGTTGTTTGGCCAAACTTTTCTCTGAGCTTGGCTTTTTATCTACTCCTGAATCTATTAATGAAAAGAAAATCAGGAAACTCCTATTATAATTACACGTTAAAGGCACAAGGGGCAGAGAAGGAGGATTGGGCATAAATTTTCCATGTGTTAATCGGGAATTTGAAAATCATGAAAGTGTAAAGGTCTCACACTTTTGGACAAAACAAGTAGCTGGTCCTTCTATGCCTTACACTCTGAGCAGTCATACATAACCTTAGGTTACTAAAGGCTGTCGACCAAAGCCTCTTCGTCGGTCAGCAAGGCAAGTACTTTAAGCAGCCAGCAGAGTTCATCCCTCAGTTAATTGAAGAAGCTTGCTAAACGCTAAGCTACCTCTCTCCAGCACAGCTTATGTAAAATGCATCTCTTGACCTTCACAATGTATTCAACTTGGATAAGACTTGACTTAAAAAAAAAGAAAAAGTTTGGTTAAACTGACCTTGAACCAGTGAGGACGACTACATCACAAGGCTTATAGAGAGTCAATTAATTAATTGAAGTAATTAGGCCAGAACCATATCAGCCTAAATTTAGTCCCCCCTTCACTGGTTCAAGAACAATAGGCTTCATATCTGCTCATGTACAATGCAGTATTAATCAGTTCACTGCTAGATTTAGTCAGGGGGTGCCGTTGACAGCTGTTGCCATTGGCATAAACAAATCCACTGAGAACTAAATGTAATGAAATAAAACAAGAGAACATTTTAAACTGCCAGATACTAAAACCTAAGGGAAAGAAGCATTATGTGTTTTAAGAAAATGCAATTGCTTACAACTACTGTTGGTTGGAAGTAATTAGTAGTTACGTTTCGTAGATTTTATGTCACCTGTATTAGCACTCTCAAAATCATGCACAACTCTCCCTCCCCAGAAGCACGGCACACGACTGAGCCGCAAACCACACCACACCACACCCCCCCCAAAAAAATAAAAAAAAGAAGAAAAAAAAGACAGAATTCTGAATTACTGGCTCTATTTCACTGACGCTGCAGAAGCATACTGTCTAGCTACCACCAGACTCTCTTATCAAATTCAACCGCTTGGTTTGCCAACGTGGCTTCACATATATGCACCAGCCTTAACGGATGAAGATTTCCAGCAAGCCACATTCAAAAGTGAAAGATAGCAGCATATCAAACAAGTGCAACAACAACAACACGTGATTTCTAACAAATAAAGTATCCGGCTATGATCTTCCTCTAAAAAATCTTCTTCTTAAGATATAAATTGAAAGATGAATCTCTCCTACACAGAATGTACTCCATTAATAAAACGAATTTGCAATTTTTCCCCATAGAACAGATTCTAAAGTTGTGCCTCAGGTCTATGTTTAGTCAATTCACAAATTTACTTTATTAAGCAATGTAGAGGACTTAAGTTGGTGGAACACAGTCAACCTGATAAATATTAACTTGCAGTGTGCCACATAATGTAACCAAATGGAAGATTTGCCATCTTATTAGAGCAAATCAATAGGGGACACTACAAAGAAGACCACACGGTTGAGTGACAAACCGTCCCTAAAGCTGAAAAAGCCGTCCCTAATTGTACGAGCAATAGCACTACAGCCATCTTTATCTAGCTCTCAAGGTTCTCTCTCTCTGTGACCTGCCATGGAGACCGTTATGATTATTGTTATGTTGGTGTTGGAACAGGGAAGCCGAAAGTGATTTCCGCTTACTTGCTGGCTGTTTTGGGAGGGAACACTGCCCCAACTGCTGATAAGTTGAAGGACATTCTTCGATCAGGTGGTGCATGCTCCTTCATTTCCTTCCTTTGCCTTTGATAACATTTGAATTTTCTTTAGGTGGTTTCACGTTGGAACCGTATGTGTATCATTTGTGGGATGGTTTAGTGATTTTTCCTTTTTTGGTTTCTTATTTCTGAAGTTGTCTCGTTTGTAATTTGGCATCGTTTGTCCCAACGGTAGGAACCTTGTTTTTGGTTAGAGTGCGTGATGCTTGTTCTGTTAGATTTTCCCATTACTTGCCGAAAGTGGAATTTTCAATATGTCCTAGGTGGGGTTCCCTTTCTATGTTCATGTGTTGAATAAAATTCGCATGGTCTCATGAAGTGGAAAGGCATTCGGGTCAAAGTTCTAATGACAAAATTTGTGATACGGTTGGTCAAATTATAATGGGGCTTTGGATCATGATGTCGTCTTTTTCATGCCATGTTTCTCATTTTAAAAAAATTGCTGAAGTAACAGAGACATGGATCACGGGAACGGATGGAGAATAAAGAAGAAGGAAGAAAAGAAATCTAACCTATTAGAGCATACTGAATTAATTTCCGGGTTTACCATGAATTTGTTTTATTTGTTGGAGCAATTCTATCAAAACTTTCCATAAGTGAATTTTCTTTTCTATCACTGTCATTTCGGGTTCATACTAAAAGATTGGCTTCTTGGGTCCACGGTGCGGAGGCCGACGATGATGAGATTGAATTGCTCTTCTTCGAAGTCAAGGGAAATGACATCACTAAATTGATTACATCTGGAAGAGAGAAGTCGACGTCAGCGCCTTCCTGTATCGTTAAGAGTTGCTATAGCAACGGCTCTTGTTAGTAGGGGAGAGGTGGCGGCGACGTGCCAGCAGCTGAAGCAAAGGAGGAGGAGAAAGTCAAGGAGAAGGAAGAGTCCAATGACGTGAGTTTCGTCCGGGATTTTAGTTCGAGTGGGGTCTTGCATTCTTTCTGGTCGTCTCTTGATTTTCTAGATTCTAACACACTGTTTGTACAAACAGTGACACATGCATCGACACGGAGCACCTTCATGTTTGCATGCACAACATGCGGTGGCAAACAACGATTTTCTCCATTGGGAGGGTTCAAATCATCGAAATGGATTTTTAACAACATAAAAATGGTCATCCGGCACAATTTTTTCGGTTTTCTACCAGCCCTTACATGCAAATCATGAGAAAGTAATATGGGGTCAACTGGTCATTGTGTCTAACTTATATTTTTTAATTACTAAGGTGGCAATTATTTAAAAAAAAAAAAAAAAAAAAAAGCACATAGACAACAAAAACGACATTGTCCCATCCATGCTGGCTTGGCCAAGTTAAACGACATCGTTTTTTCTTGGTGGTAAATGACGTCGTTTAGCTTATTTTTAGGCTAAACAACATCTTGCCGTCTCCATTTACGGTCAGGCTCATGCTTGGACTCACGCTCTTCTCTCAATCGCTGTTTACGGTCACTGTTCACACTTATTGAGGGTCGGTCATCACTCACCATTGTTGCTTGCCGTCATCACTCGCCCAAGTTTGTCCTCTTCGACGTCTCTCCCATGGTGTGAAGTTAGTGCTTGGACTCATCTATTAGGCCTCTGATGGAAAATTTGGGACTCAACTAGGAAATGTAGGGATTGGCCGGAAAATATAGGGCCTCGATGATACTGTGATGTGTGATTTATGGCTCAAATATGGTGCTAGGGTGATTGAAGGGTTTGGATTGGGAATTTAGGGCTCAATCTCGAAATGTAGGGGGGGGGGGAGAGAGAGAGAGAGAGAGTGGGGAGGAGAATTACGGCTCTTATGCTACTATGATGTGTGATGTTGTGGGAACCTCTACTTGTTGTGAGGATCTCTGTTTGTTGATCAATATTGTAAACGAATGCAAGGTAATCAAGTGGCTATTGAGGGGGAATCTTGTCATTTCTTTCCACTAAATAACATGTGCATCTCTTCCCTTTTCTTTAATAAAGTCTATATGAGTGTGAGTTGTCCTTTGTCAATGTGGTTCCAAAAGTTAATTATTTTTTTCCTTAGTTGTAGAAATGGCTTATGATCAAGATTATGTTACTATCATTGTTTGCTATGGGGGGAATTTTGCAATTGAAGAGGAATGGGAGTAAAGGGGGAAATAAGGGCACTAAAATGTCTCAATCTAAAAAAAAAAAAAAGGGCACTTATGTATACATTTCATAACTTTTGACATCTAAGTGTCCCCCGTGCCAAATTTTAGCATTTCTGCTATACTTCTACCTTTTTTAAAAAAAAAAAAAATTGTTGCAGGATAAGGGCTTCGGTCTATTTGATTAATATAGGGGTACTGTCTCCAATGTATCTTTGGTGTGGTTTTGGATTTTACTGGAGATTGAAATCTGGCTTATGATGACGATGATATGTTAGTGATCTATAGAAGTACTTCTCGAACCTGCTTGCCCTTTTCAGAAGTTGAGTGTAGATGCCGTCACTCCAACTAATTGATGGGTGTGGTGGGACTGAGTGATTTCAGAGTAACATGATGTATAAGCATCAGCTTACCTGCTGCTCCCTGAACGCCAAGTAAAGAAATGCGTGGTTGAGAATGTGTCAAAGAGTCATGTTTAGATATGATATGATGGTCGGCCATGGTCGAAAGGTAGCGCCAATCATATCAATGATTAATAAGAGGGACTCAAATTGACTTTTACATACTTATATGTAGGGCTTACGAACTACTATTTTTCTTACAAGAGATATTGTAAGTTGTCCCAGATGTGTTTTACGATGGTGAAAATCGTTACCTTTTTATCTCTTTTTCAACTCAAAAAATCTCAAGCCCTTCGGAGTGATGTGATAGGTGCACTTAACCTGCTTGAGGTTTCTAAGCAAGTTTTATTGATGGACGAAGATGGTTCATTTGTTGAAACACCACATTGGATTTTCACATCAACGCTTTTATCATGTTTTCAGCTTTTCTTATTGAGAAATGCTTCCCCTCGGTTAGACGTTCGGGCATTCTTTGCTGTCGAGGCTAGTGCTGGTGTGACAGGAAGAATTCTAGATTCAGTTAGACTAACCCTACCCCATACCTTTTCTGTACCATACCTCCACAGATCGATTTCAGTGGACTGGAAGAGCACGGACAAGAGGTTCAAGTATTTAAGATAAGCGATTATTAGGAAATCTTGGATTAGGAAATGCTGTTCACCGTTAAGGCGCTCGACTGTAGGAAGGCAATTATGCCCAAGAACAAGGCCACAAGCATCAACGTTCCATACTAGTTTGAGATAAGTCTTAGACCCCCAAGTGTCTGCATAAAGAAGGATCGGTTGGGAGCAGAACAATGAATACATCCCCAGAAAGAATAACACACCAAAACGCAAGACGGCCAGCTTTTGCAGTTTGGGTAGATTTATGTATTTGGGAAGTTGGGACTGTAGCTACTCATAGAGCCTTGAGCAAGGACAAAACTCCATTGGAACATCCAAATGAGTGAAGCGGAAATGGAGTGATAAGAGGACGACAAATTATTAGAGTACGTGCGGGAATAAGCTGGAGAAACCTGAACAAAGACTTCATGGATCGCCAAACTCGCAATTTGCCGACCAAAACTAGAGTGAACCAGAAGGACTAATGTGTCTAATTTCCCTACATTCGATCGAAAGCATGTAAGATTAAAACCTACACAGACACCGCCTAAGTAATCCTAAAAGTTGATGTTCTTCCAAGTATCCTGTTCTTCATTAAGAACATAATCCTCTACTGATCTTAGGCTTTTAAGCGTGTGGGCATTGGATTTCTGCATGATTCTTCCATGTTGATCTGAGAATGAACGATTTCTCAGATACCGGAAATCAGCTTTACTGCTTTAGAAGATCTAGATGTTCATTACTAGAGAATGATAAACAAACAAACAAGTACTTAGGTGAATGGTCCAAAAGCTTAAAGGAAGAACATGGTCTCTACTAATTAATATATAGCAGGAACTTCATCAACAACTTTACCATAGACAAATGAAATCTTCTCATCTGTATACTTGTTGGAAATTGATGATCCATTTTCAAAAAAATCTAGAAACATATTTCTTCATCAAGAAGTAGCCGAATGAAAGCAAGCAAGCAACGGCTAAAGAAATGTCAGGAGTCCACTAATTTTATATAGAGAAGTCCACAAAATTATCCTTGCAAATGGCAGAGATAATTGTCTTGAAAGTCGGTTCACAAAGCTCTATGATAGAGCTAGCTAAGGCTAAGAGCTGCGGACATGACTTTGGAGCAACTTGCCTATAAATAGGCAAAGAGTTACTCATGTAAGAAGTCGTGCGAGAGTAGAACTAAGATAGCTTATGTACCATGAAATACTCCTCTATCACCAACACTTCTTGTACTAAACATTTCCATCAACTAGATCAAATACGTCCCATCAACTTTGTCCCTGGTCCATCCATCACCAAATACATGCTACACACGTATAAATTTGCACATCACTAACCAAAAACTATCATCGATACCGAAAACCATGCATTCACGCAGTCATATTTTTCAACAATACTCAACTAAGCGAAACACCAACAACTTTTATCCCCTCCGTCTCAGACTCTTCGTTGAAGATTTCCGTCTCCAGCTGCGGGAAACAAATCGACAGTTGGATCAGTAACGTAATTGGAGCAGCAAATGAATCATATTTAGCATCAAAATGAAATTCTCGGGATGATGTGTATAGGATAAAGACAAATCACTGAAACTTAAAAAAATTTCATTGTAAATGGCATAATATTTTGATGAGCTCAATCAGTTTCTACATCCGTTAACACGGAGAGAAGATGCATCCTCAATTAGTTCAACTAAAATAAGGGCACTACTAATGGAATACTGCCACAACATGATAACACATGGAGGCATGAGATTCTGACTAGAGCTTAACCATACACAAGCATCTCCATTGCGAGTGCCCCACTTTGTTTGCGAATAACGCTATTTGCAAAAGGTAAAAAGACTGTATGACAACCTCATATTTGCTTCCTTAAGATGGGAGGTTCATCTCATATTCCATAACAATATTCTCTTTCTTGTTCGTCTTCCGGACTTGCTCGCCGGTCTCTTGTTTATCAGGATGTTTTGAGACCCAACTAACATTTCTAAGTGTTTCTCCATATTAAGGAATGGCCTTATCGGCTTAACATTCATTCCTTTAATAATTCCAAAGCCTTTGATATCCCAAATTTATAAAGTATAAAGAGCTCTTGGCGAAATCATGAAGAATTGAGAATACTTTGGGTCTTTCAGGAAAGCATAAGCAGAGTTCACTTAACAGAGGCAGTACCTGATGTAGGGTTTCTAGTTTGTCGCGAAAGGGGTAGTACTCATTCACCACCCGTTCATGGGATGTCTTGCAGCTAGAAGACAACCGCAGAGACATAAGTGTCAAATTGACCATCAATAAATACATAGACAATCATTTTTTAAAAAATTGCAAAAACTAACGGAGAAGCTCATATCGCATGCAGTCAGTGGTTGGCATATGTTCACATAGTCAGCAACTCAGCAAGAACCATAAGCATTGTTAGGTTAAATCACATGCAAAGGTAAATAAGCTTCTCATGTTCAAAGTCAGATATTCGTATTGGTATATTGCTTTTCAAAATCTTCACTGGATGCAGATAACCGATGCTATATTTTTAAGGAAGAGAAATTGCTGTCTTGATGTAAATGAATACAACAGCAAACTATTGAAGACACCAAAAAGTCTCTAGACACAGGCATCTTAGATAACTTTTCGCATAATGTATCTTTGATCAAAGTTATGGCTAAAGCCAGAAGTTAAAAGTTAACACCACAGAAAGATCCAAGCATGAGAGACCTAGAGCCAGTCACTCAACAGACATGCGCTAAACCAAGATCAAGTGAGCAATCTAGTAAAGTCACCTGACACCATTTGGAACTTCGGAGAAAACCATGCGCTAATAGCACAACTATTAGTGCATAATAGTGCTAGGTAAAAACCAGTGCAAATCTTTAGAATTTTAGCTAAAGCTCTTAAACTTTTCATGCACTCGGTTCGACTGCACTTCATGTGAGGCATTGACTAAACTATTGTTCTATGTTCTTGGAGAAGTCTGTGTATGATTCTAACCTAGATACCCTTTCATCAATCAAGGAGACAGCAATGACAGTTACATGCTATTAAAAGACAATTCTTTGAATGACTAATGATGTTAATCGCTAGGCATTAAAATGCACAACCACAAAATAAAGAACGTAAGCAATAAACTTATAGCTTTTAGGAGGTTAATTTACATTGTATGGTTATGCAAATACAAGAAAATTAATAACAGATATATAAACGCTTGTCTATACATTTGACAAGATGCCTATAATTTGTTGAACGAAACAAATCCTTAGATATAATTGTGCACATACTGTTATAAGGGTTCTGAAATCATGAATGCAAAGAAAATGCCAATTTCTACCTTCGCTTGTCCTTATTATTGCTGGCATTTACAAGAGCACGAGCTTCTGCAACAAGCCGGCAACCACCAAGGCTACAAGACAAGCAACGAGTACAGGTATACAAGTCATATTAGTAGTAAAGAGATGTCATTCAGTTAACAACTCGGAAAAATTAGATAACAAAATCAATACGACTGATTTCAGTATGAAGGATCCGACAAAAAACTAATCATCATTATGTCACTGTTCAAACTATATCTCTGTAAATTTGGCCAAATTTGCATGTGATCAAACTCAAAGTTTAAAATGAGAATTTCAAAATTTTTACTTTGTTCGGCTATTGGAATATCTCATATACGTTATATGTCCGTATTTAGATAATACGGCCATAGCATGGAAGTAGCCCTCCAAATATTGAGCATTGGAATGTGGCGTCCAATTAGTATGGAACTAGGCCAATAATAACATTCAAAAGCGGACAAGCCTATATATGTGATGTCGTATGCACATTTTATGCGTCGAAACAGACTTGACAGTCTGGTAACATCACAGATCCTTAATGATAGGCTTGATGTATATAATGCGCCGCATTCACCACTTAGTTGGAAGTTATCTCATTGACTAATGTTTCTAAACAACAATGCGGATCAAATCACGAGGTTGAAAATGCTCATGCTCAAAATCCTTCACGCGCTAGTCCCATTGGAATGTACGAGACAGTTGCCACACACACCACAGCCAAACAAATTCTAAATAACAGATAAGGAAATCTACCGTCATCTGGTTTTTCCAATAAACACGAACACAGGCCACCGATTAGCCTTCTTGCAAGCGCATAATTCAAACAAGATCGATCTTTCCTAATGCAGCATGCTAAGAATATGACTAAAAGGGGAAACTTTCAAACACGTGCTGGAAATGTTCTACTCTTGAAGATGTTGAGTATTTCATGTCAAGAAATTAATTTCAAAAAAATTTCACGCATAACATACCAATAAAATCAAATAGTTACCCTTTTTGGAAATTAAAGTAAATTGTTTATCAACCTGCTGCCACCTTCTACGATTCGTAAAGCAGCAGTAGCGACAAAAACATAATTCAATCTCCTTGCACTCCTAAAAACAATCATCAAAATCACCCACCGATTATCAGCGACCAAGAAGCCAGAAAAGAATAAATACTTGGAGCACGCGACCGTCAAAGTCAAGAAAATTGGAGTTTACAAAAGGTAGGCTAGCTCTCTCATGCTGTTGTCACCGTCAGTCAGGAATTTGTTGATGAGATCCATCATGGAATTTGGAATATTTGAGTTTCGTACTCTCTTGGTCTGCTCATACTCTCCATCCATGATACCCTAGACAAATGGTAAAAATGGAGACGCAAAATGTCAATTGTCAAAAAGAAGAAATAACTATTAAAGTCACAAGTACTTTGTAAGATCCCCAAGCTAACTCTCCAACCATGAAAAGGAATTAAACTAAAATAAAAAATAAAAACCATGTTCATCTTCCCTTTATACCCTATACAATAACCCTCCATCCCAAAAAAAAAAAAAAAAAAATCATTTCGTGACGGCAAAACGTACAATAAGATATCATATGAAATAATTTTACAAGTCGTCTGGCGGAGAAAACCTAGTGCTACTTGTCTCATGGTACAAGTATACGAGAAACAATCTGCATTTTCCTACAAAAGAAGCAATCAAGGTGGACTGCATAATCATGCCTATATACATAGACCGACACAAGACAATCAAGAAGCTCATGTTCATCAGCTTAAAAGTGGGCTTGCTCGCTCATCATTCAGGAAGCGAAAAGGATGACCACTTCTTTCGCCAGGCAAACAACGTCAAAATCTTAAATGTGCGGACGACTGATGATCTAGCGAAAAGAGAGACGCTACGGAGATGAAAGCGGTCACCTCGTTCTTCAAGTTGTTAATGTGGTCCTGGAGCCTCTGGCGAGCCATTTTCCTACTCCTTTCTTTCCTCACGCAACATAGAGCGATGTAGAAGGAGATGGAGCAGGCAAAGAAAGTTAGGAAGTTAAAAAGAGTTGGGGTGGGGTTTATATAGGAAAGCTGGACATTACTAGGCTTCCGGTTTTGGCCCCGGAGCAAAGGAGCAAGGCAAGTCAAATGTGCTCCGAAAACCATGTTGTAAATCGTTTTCACATCGAGGAACCGATTTAACATTAAATTCTTGGACTACTTTAATATTCAAAGGATTTTGTTAACGAATATCTCGATAATATTGAGTTAAGTAATCAATTAAAAAAATTGTAACTTTTTTTAGTACTCGAACTATGAAAATTATATTAATTTGAATTGAGTACGCTTAAGCTGATCAATTGTTTATGTGCTGATTAATTATAATTTCAACATTCAGACAGGGATTCTACGGAATGCACGAGAAATTCAATTCAGTCTTTCTTTGCTTTTTGTCTTAAGAAAAGGAAAAGAGCACAAAGCCAATCTGAGTGGGCCCCATCACATTTCTAGAGCGTGTGGGGCCGGTTTATGCCGCGCCTTCACTTATTCGAGAATTTAGTCTAAGATATAAAATATTTTTCTTGACTTTCTCTTTAAGATTTAAATTATCATTCAACATGAAGAAAATATGTGTAAATCTATGTATTGACATTAATATTGTGAGAATTTTGGTTGCTAAAGATTGAATAAAATCGAAGTGCATCTATAAAAAATTTAAATTGAACAAAAGTACAAAATATAAAACATAAAATAACAATCTATCCAAACATGTCAAATCATTTGTTTAAAAAAACTTTTCAAGCAAGTTTTTATCACGAGATTCATTCTCGCTTGTTGATGAAAACTACATTGAAAACGCAATTGATAAAAAGCAAAGACGATTTTCCAGTAAAGAAATAAGAAACCATTCCCCTTTTACAAATGGATCAAGAAATCAAGTTCAATTATCCTGGATGGTTCAAGCATTCCCAAAGTTCGCTTCGGTTTTGTGAGTTTTGATGATTTAACTGTTTTGTTAGATTGGTATTGTTAGCGAGTGTTGATTTGGGAGTTTGGCAAGCATTATCTTAATATGTTAAATCAAGACTCTTTGAGCAGTTCATTAATTCATCTTTTTTAAAAAAAAAAAAGGGTATTGACGGTTGGCTAGTAGACATGTAATCCGATTTTGCAACTGAGTTAATGATGTCGTCAATTGTCCAAAGAGAAAGCCAGAATTTACATTGGTAATCAAATTAGAACAAACCTCTGAATATTGCAAAACAAATTAAACTTTTGATAGTGAAAATAATTTAAGATTAGCCCAGTGTTTGCGTTAAGTTCTAAGTTCCATGGTGGTTTCAAGAGTATATACGACAATTACAAATTCCAGGCTCTTAAAACTTGGAACAAGCATGCTTGTTAGGTAAAATATGATTGGGTTTAGGTTTCCATGTATTGAAAAGTGAAAATCCACATTTTTTAATAGTAGTCAGTGAATTTTATGTTCATGACGTGACCAATAGAGGGCCAGAGGAGGTCAACTGGTTTAATAGCCCTCTATAAAAGCTTTCATTCCTCTTCTTTTTTTGTCTCTCCTCTTATCTTTATTACCTTAAACCATCTCTTTTGACAGGGACCTCTAGTGGATAGACTTAACATGTTTGGAGGGGATAAGCTAGTTAGGAATTTTTCTGACAGAAATAAAGGTAAGAAATTCAACGTGGGATTGAGAAGGTGCAATTTGCTTGACAAAAATACCTAGCTTTAATTAGGTTTCCAAAAGTGAAAACCCACCTTTTTTAATTGTAGCAAGTGAATTTTCATAACATGACCAATGGAAGGCCAGAGGAGTTCAACTGGTTTAATAGCCCTCTATAAAAGCTTTCATTCCTCTTCTTTTTTTCTCTCTCCTCTTATCTTTATTACCTTAAACCATCTCTTTTGATAGGGACCTCTAGTGGATAGACTTAACATGTTTGGAGGGGATAAGCTAGTTAGGAATTTTTCCGACAAAAATAAAGGCAAGAAATTCATGGTGGGATTGAGAATGTGCAATTTGCTTGACAAAAATACTCAGCTTTAATTAAGTTTCCAAAAGTGAAAACCCACCTTATAGCAAGTGAATTTTCATGACATGACCAATGGAAGGCCAAGGAGGTCAACTGGTTTAATAGCCCCGCTATAAAAGCTTTCATTCCTCTTATTTTTTTCTCTCTCCTCTTATCTTTATTACCTTAAATCATCTCTTTTGACAAGGAGCTCTAGTGAATAGATTTAATATATTTCGAGGGGATAAGCTAGTTAGGAATTTTTCTAAGAAAAATAAAGAAAAAAGCCAAAGAATAATCTTAAAGTAGGTGTGGAATTAAGTCGTCACCTAATTTATGGGGCATCCCATATTGGTAAGTACATCATTTTTTTTAAGTGAACTGTCATTAGAAAAGTATTGTAATGGGACTATATGACGCAAATGAAGGAGTTGCAAATAAATAGGGGACACTACAAATGGAAACTAGTGGTTGAGTGACAAAACCATCCTAAAGCTGAAAAAGACTAAATGGTTAAGCAACAAAACCGTCCCTAAAGCTGAAAAAGACATCCCCAAACAGGTTTGTGAAGCCCATCGCCGGGGCTATTGCCGGAGCCATCCCTAAAAGAAAATTTAGGGACGGCTTGTTGCCGTCTTCAGAACTTGCTTAAGATTGTTGCCTTCTTGTAGTTGAATTTAAGCAGAAACGATCAAAGAACTTGCTATTCATCACTGTTGAAACAGTCAATGTGTTAGTCAAAATGGGCTTAGGGTTTTTAGGCTCTGACCAAACAAACTCGAGCCTTGCTTGATAAATTGAGAGCTACTCACTAATCAGAAATTTACTTGGCAATTAAGGAAAATTGCCAGGTGAATTTATATATGTCCAATTTCTAATGGACATGAAATCGTAGACAAATTCTAGAATCCATTAAGAATGCTCCAATTGACCAAATTAAGTGACTCCTTCCCTTCTCAAAATATTCAAGAAATTTTGTCCACATTCAATCTTGATCAAATCAGCTCCAAAACGTTTATGTGTAATATTTTCGAGTGATTAAATGTGATCTTGGACAATTTATAGAAATGGTGAACGTTTTTAAGTGCTTTTCCTAGCTTGTATTATTTTAATTTTACTATACTAATCAATGAGTATTGAGCCTGTCTTTTCCAATTTTTCCCCAGATCAAGCTCAAGTTGCCCATGTCAAGAAAAATGAAGTTCTTACCGTTACAGACGTAAGAAGACAGGGCCTTGGTTAGAAGCTTTGTTTTGCAGTTTTGATCAAAACTTCTTCCGGCCCAAATCAGGTTTGCAAGTAAAAACCGCAAGAGGACGAAGTAAACCAGATTTGCTAGTACGAGTAAACATAGCCCAACCGTTTCAAACATCAGAAAGATGTATCATGGTGGTGAGATATGATATAACATAAGCAAACATCAGATCAAGGCTTTAAGCAGCAATTAATGACTCCGTAACGATGCTGAAATTTCCAAATATGATTTTAGCAAAGGATCTAGTGGATCAATGGAAGGCTCACCTCCCCGCATCCCAGGAGTTGGGTATTTCATTACTTAAATTCGAGATCAATGAATTCTTTTCCAATAATAGATGCATTGCGACGTCAACGACTATCATGCATGCCTTGGCAACAGGAAACTAAGATCTTATTACCTGTACAACATCCATTCCCTTGGCAACTCTACCAAAAACAGTGTGCTTGTTATCTAACCATGGTGTGGCCACTGTGGTGATAAAAAACTGAGGACCATTGGTGTTGGGGCCTGCATTTGCCATTGACACTGTGAAAGGCCTGTCATGCCTCAAATTGCAGCAACAGAATGTGCAATTCAAGGTCAGATTTCTTCTGGCAAAACCATCTTTCACAAAAAAAAGCAATTAGAACAGTACCCAAGAGGAAAAAACAGATGCAAGTACATAATAAAAAGCAATTAAGAGACTGACAAATTTATACCCAATAAAAGAAAAATACTACTATTATGGGAGCGCGTTGATAGCCAAATTAAAGTACCTCATGAGCTAATTTTGCTAAAACAAATGAAATGGGAGTATTGGCAGCAAACTAGAGTACCTAAATATATTGAATCAAAAATTGCAAATTCAGAGACTCAGACACGTGCTAGTAAGTCAAACAGAACTTCAGCGAGCAGTCGAGGAGAACGTAATTTCCAAGGAAAGATGAACATTCCTATCCTCAATCTTTATAATCTTTGAGTAGACTTTCTCAGCCTTCTGATGCTATGAATAAAGTCAAAAGAGTTTACCATTCCTTAGCTGTTTACGATATTTTTATGATGAACTGGCTAGACACTTCATCCCCAAACCGAGAGTATTACTTCCACAACCTGCTTTATATTTGCATCAGCAAGAAAACATAATTTTAGGGGAGGCACAAAAGCAAGAGTACATCCTTGTTTTGCTTCAAAGATACATCTCATATTATATTGATGATAAGTAAAATCACCTTTTGTGGAATTCGTCCTCAAACTCCCTTCCCCAAATTGATTGTCCATCAGTGCCATCTCCCAAAGGGTCACCTGTCTGTATCATGAAGCCTTTGATAACCCAATGAAAGATAAGATTATCATAGTAGCCGTTTCTGAAGTGAGTGGTAAAGTTCTCCACAGTTTTTGGACACTCCTCTGGGTACAGCCGCATATGAATGTCGCCCATTGTTGTATGAAGAATCTAGCAAACAAGCACACAAGTGAATGTCAAAAACTAACCATGCAAAGCACTTATAGAATGGATACAAGTGGAGGTTGCTGAAGAGGCTTATGAGCAATAGCAAAAGTATTTTGCATCATGATCCAGGAAAAATGACAAAATTCAAAAGAACATAAAACAGGAAGTTAAGTGGAACGAAGATACTTGTATCTTGCTCTCTGGGAGAGGAAATGGACCACAATGGAAAATGAAGAGTTAGAACAACTCTTTATGGTGCCACTTATGTGTTTGCGACAAAACTTTGAAAACCATTATTTAATTAATACATGGTGTGATGAACTATTTCAAATTTCAGAATAGATTTTACAGCTCACTGTTGCAACAAAACTTTGAAAAACTTTATTTAATTTATACATGGTGTGATGAACTATTTCAAAATTCAGAATAGATTTTACAGCTCACTGTTGTCTCACTTCGACAGGGCCACAAGTCAAATTTCAAGATCATTTCACCACTTTAGACCCCCAGTTTAATGTGCTCCAGACTAACATTTTTACAGACTCACTCTCACAGAAGGACGAGTCATTTATCTCTGTTTTATTGACATTGCAGGCTTCTCTTCCATGCAATCAACTGTTCTTTGTACTTCACCACTTTCCCCAAAAATTCTAGTAAGAAATAAGGTCGAACACTCCACCCTTACACCCCCCACCCCCGCTTTTTCTCGTTTTCATTTCTTTCCCTTCATGACATTCTCCCATTTCCAACATCATATTCATTTCCACGTAGCCACATGAGAAGAATTCCCTAAAGCATTCTGTGGTTCACAGTCGATTCAATCTCAAAAGCAGCACCCTCAATTGGGGAGCAAATTCCTATACGTACAATCTGGAGATACAAAAGCTTTATCACTCTTTTGCTTCTCCACATGCTTCCCTCTGAGTTGACAAATAAAAAGTAGGAAGAGAACTGGAGGAAAAAGGAGAGAAAAAATCTGCTATTTAGAATTACCCACGATAATGTCCTGTATCTAGTTGATCTTTACAGGAACAATCTACTCTACAATGTCAAGCACAATGTAAGGAGGAAGAAACTCACCACATTGTCGGGAAGTGAAGTAGTAACTGATTTTCCTATATCAGATACAGCCAGAAGCTCATCGGGAGGAGGCTTCTCATTGAACACGTCCCTCCCCTTTGTTGCGTCTTCAGGTTCCTCAGGTTCTATCCGACTATAATCAAATGAAAAGGGAACTAATAACTTATCCAAACAAAAACTAGTCTAGAAGCAAACTTCTCACAAATAAAGTAACATGTTGTGCCATAGGATTATAGCAGTATATCTGATGATGCTAACATGAGTTCGAAAACACTGTTGGGCAATGCCGCAGAACTTGATCATCTAAGACATACCAGGACATTAGATAATAAAGACATGCTAAAGGTTGGGAATCAAGCTCCAAATGCATTTGCCCAAAAAATGACTAACTACTGCAATAGAATGATACCTGAATAAATAGATTCTATGTTTCTTGAATGCACAGCATAAAAGTGTAGGATCCATTAGTGGCTCCTTGTTCTCATTTGCATTTGCGGCAGCAGCAGGGATTCTTCTCACTTTTTTGCTGCTTCTGTCCCCTTGATACAGGGCAATTCTCAAGAATCCGTCATTGTTCTCAACTTTTCCAAGTATTCTGGCAACTTTATTGGTGTGTAAATTAACCACCTACAATTAAGAGAAGGAAAAATAAATAGACCGGTCAAAACAACCATGGCCACAGATAGAGTTACTTTTCGATAAAGAAAAATGAAGAAGACAAGTTAGTAGCTTCTCACTTTCATACCAAGTAGTGTTACAACAAAAGAAAGTTTGAACTTTCATCAAAGACTGCGTTTGGTTGTGGTACGTTTTCTGTTTTCTCAATTTCTTTCTCAACAGCCATCCTTCTCCCAAAATCAATAGCTTCCAGCTGATATAGAGTGACATTACTTCTCTGGAGATCCTGGGCAACCTGATTGACAAATAAAAACAATATCACATCTCAAATGAAAAGTAGACTGCATTGCAAGTGCATTCAGAAATGTTGGAAATTATGATCCATTTTCTCTAAAACTATCCAGTAACTACTAACTTAATCATGAAGGCAAGAACGTTGGCAGCAGCATCCACGTTGAAGATTGTCTAGAATTGTTGAGAATGGAGTTTGCTAGCTGAACCTAGAAGATTCACATGGGAATGCATGCAAGCAGAAGCCAAGTTGAAGAAGAAATCCTAGAACAAGCTAGAGAAGTCTATGTGCATGGGAAATCTTGAAAATAAGTCAACAATGGCTGCTTAACCATGAAGGAAGAAGGATCAAGAGTACGTGGGCAGCAAGAGTACTTGGAGAAAAAGAAAATAGTTGTCTTATAGCTGTACTATGGCGGTGAAAAAAGTCAAAATTATCATGTGCATGAGGTAAAACCTCCACCTTGTGGGGTGAACCCTCTACCGTGAGAGGTCTTAGACCTCCACCATGCTCATGTGGGGAGTGAGCACCAATATCTTCGTCAAACTATTTTGTTCAACTAATGAAACTATTTTCCCCCATATCCATGTTCTTTATCCTTCAATTATCCTATCTTATCCCTTGTCCATCCAGTACAAACTATACCATACACTTGCACACATCACTAATCAAAAAATATAATCAATACCAAAACTGTGCTTCCGCACGCATGCATCAAAATTTTTAACAAGAAAGGAGAAATTACCTCAAGAGACTCATCATAAACTCATCTCAGTTTGCCAGACTTAAACCAAAAAACTCCGATCCTACAATCTGGTGATGTAACAGAAAATTGCTTCCCATCTGGGCTCTTTAGATTGTAAATATAAGGCTAAGCACTTAAAAGAACATAGAATGCTTCACAAAGAACAAATTCAATACCTCAATAGCTGAAATGCTTGTTTTACATTTCACAATTTCGAATAGATTAGTATCACTCTTTAACGTAAAATTCACCCTGCAAGCAACAGAAAAGAGCAGAAGATGTTATGCAGCTTATTTATGCAAAAGATGAGCCTGACCCTTATGAGGTAAAATAATCTCTGACACCCAAAAATGCAAAGGAAAAGGACAACATCATAGGATAATCAAATGGTAGTCAACTTATGGAATCACTTTATCGTCATGTTCATGCAGGAACTTGAATGCTATACTTCAACGACCCAGTTGTCATGTTTGTCGCAACCTCTTTTTTTCCGGTGCCCGATCGGGGCGGGCGCCTAAGGAGGCTAATGGCTCGGCTGGATTCATTAAGCCCGGACTCTCCCAAGTCCGCCAATTCACGACTTTAATAGTCTAAGTTTTTAACTGTAAGTTAATTTTTAAACGGAGTCGCCACTAATCAATTTGGGGTGGGTTGATTAGAAACCCATGCGACATATTGGGAGAAATATTCGCTCCGCGCAACCGAGAGAAATTAGGATCGGGGACTTGATTACACTAGTTAATCACTAATGCCCTTTCGGTACCTAACCTTGTTTAAACCCTGAGGTTTTTGGATGTTTTAGGGATTTTCCATGCATTTTTGGGAGGAAAACATTTTTTGAACCTTTTTCCAATTTTTTTTGACATAAAAGGGATTTTTTGGATTTTTGGTATTTTTTTTGGAAAAATACAAGTCTTTTGGCTTTTTTTGAATTTTTGGCATTTTTTGGAAAATATGGAATATTTTTTATTTTTGATCTTTTGAAAATATTTTTTTAATATTTTTTGGAAAATAAAGTATTTTTTTGATTTTTCTTGATTTTCTCGAAAATAAAATATTTTTTTATATTTTCTTTTTTTTGGAAATTAAAATATTTTTCGAAAATAAAATATATATTTTTTGATTTTGATTTTCTTTGGAAAATAAATTAATTATTTTTTGGCCTTTTTTCCTTTTTTTTTTTTTTTCTTTAAAACGGTGCCGTTTGGGGAGGGGGAACCGCGAAAAACCCTACCCGGTTCCCGGCCGGGTCCGGCTCGACGACCCGAGTCCCGAAATTTTTTTTTTTTTTTTTTAAAAAACAAGACTGCGTCGTTTTGAAAGGGGAAACCCTACCCGGTTCCCCCACCCGGGTCCAACCCAACGACCCGGGTTGCGACCCGGAAAAATCGGGAACCCTAGGGTTCCCGATTCGCGCGGCGAGAAGGAGGATGCGGCGACGGCGACGACGGCGGCGGTGGCGGCACGACGGTGGTGACGAGGAGGGGGTGAGCGCGACGGCGGCGCGGCTACCGGCCGTGGTGGCGAACGGTGGCGACGGCGGAGCGGCGACGACGCTTCTTCCTCTTCACCTTCTCTCTCTCTCTCTCTCTCTCTCTACCCTCTCTGCGGCCGCGAGCTCGCGGATCCCAGGCTCGCTCGTCGCCGGTCTTCCCCGAAGTCTCTCGGGGAGATCGGCGAGCTTCTGACCCGACCGCCTTGCCCTTGCTTCGCTCCAAGCTCCCGATGTCTCTCGGGGTCCTCGGGGCTTCGTCGAGAACAGCCTGCGCGTGCTTCAACGGAGGCGGGGACGGGGGTATTTATAGGCGGGGGTGGCGGTCGACGGAGCTTCGACCGCCGGTCCCCCCTCGCGCGCCAGAGCGGCTCCGGACGGCCGGCCGGTGTCCCATCCGACGCTACCTGCCCCTCGTGTCGCCGTCCATCCGCCCATCCGGCATCGCGCCCCCCTGCGCGTGCGTTGCAGAGGCGCGAGGAAGGAGAAGGCGTGGATGGGCCGGGCCGAAGCGGAAATGGGCCGAGGGCCCATGCGAAGGCTGCTTCCCCTGTTTTTTCTTTTGTTTTGTTTCTCTTTTTGTTTTTGTTGTTTATTTTTTTGTCTTTATTATTTATTATCCGAAAAAAAAAAAAAGGAAAAAAAGATAATTAATAAAAAACCTAATTTAAGGAGACGAAATTTAGGCGTCGGCAGTGCCCCCTCTTTGAAGGTGAGTTCGCAAAGGTTACATTCAAAGACAAACCGATGCCTAAATTTTATCCATGCATGTGTAGCATATTATATTTTATTTAGGGCCTATTATTCTATGCGGGAGAAGAGTGATAACTTTACATATACTAAGACAGATAAGAAGATGCGGAATTACTTACCGAGAGTGAGTGAGATAGGGTGTGAACCCCGAGTTTTGGCAAGTATCAAGGTGTCATCTTACCCGGTGATATGAGAGGGTTGCTTCTCTAGGACCCGAACCATTCTTCGGTCGCTGACGATAAACTATTTTTCCAGGACTTGAACCATTCTTCGGTCGCCTGTTAAAACAATCAATTGATTTGTCTAGGACTCAAATCTTTCTTCGGTTGCCTTGACGATAAACTGTTTCTCCAGGACTCGAACCATTCTTCGGTCGCCTATTAAAACAATTAATGATTTGTCTAGGACTCGAACCTTTCTTCGGTCGCCTTGACAGTAATCTGTTTCTCCGGGACTCGAACCATTCTTCGGTCGCCTGTTAAAACAATTAATGATTTGTCTAGGACTCGAACCTTTCTTCGGTCGCCTTGACGGTAACCTGTTTCTCCAGGACTCGAACCATTCTTCGGTCGCTGTTAAAACAATCGATGATTTGTCTAGGACTCGAACCTTTCTTCGGTCGCCTTGACGAGAAATTGCTCCTCTAGGACCCGAACCATTCTTCGGTCTTTGTTATAGCAATTAGTAGTTTGTCTCGAACCCGAATCGTTCTTCGGTTGTTGTGACGGGAGATGCAACGACCTTTCTCAGGGCATCTCATTTGTGGGTGCTTGATTTGTATCAAGGACACCAGTTGGTACCCGACCTTTCTCGGGAGGTGCGCCGACCTTTCTCGGGGCATCAATTTTGTGGAGTGCCCGATCTTAGTCAAAGACACTGTTGGAACCCGACCTTTCTCGGGGGATGCGCCGACCTTTCTCGGGGCATCGATTTTGGGGGATGTCGACCTCGTCGAAGACACTGTGGGAACCCGACCTTTCTTGGGGGATGCGCCGACCTTTCTCGGGGCATCATATTTGTTGGGGTGTCGATCTTTGTCAAAGACACTGTTGGAACCCGACCTTTTCGGGGATGCACCGACCTTTCTCGGGGCATCGATTTGTTGAGGATACCTGGACATTCCACGAGGCATTGAAAGAGTACGGATATTCACAAGTACAAACACGGAGGATATTTGAGCCTTTACGGGCGTTGAAGACGTACTTGGATGATCACAAGTACAAACTCTGGAGGATACTGGATGTTCGCAGATATCGAAGGGGTACTGTGTGCTCACAAGTACTAGATGCTGGAAAATACGATTGATTGCAAGTGTCAAAAGAGTACTTGGATGTTTATCAAGTACGGGCTTTGAAGGATGCCTGAACGTTCGCAGGCGTTGAAGAGGTACTCGGATGATCACAAGTACGAATTTAAAAAAATACCTGGCAAACGGAATATCGAGGATGGGTCTCGCATATTCGTGGAGGTCTCTCACCTTTTGATAATTGGGGAATATCGAGGACGTGCCTCGCATATTCGTGAAGATCTTTCACCTCCGGTTATGGGGAATATCGAGGACGTACCTCGCATATTCGTGAAGGTCTCCCACCTTTTGGAAATTGGGAATATTGAGGACGTACCTCGTATATTCATGAAGGTCTCCCACCTCCCGGTAATTAGGGAATATCGAGGGCATGCCCCGCATATTCGTGAAGGTCTCTCACCTCTCGGCAATTGAGAATATCGAGGGCATGCCCCGCATATTCGTGAAGGTCTCTCACCTTCGGAAATTGGGAATATCGAGGGCGCACTGGGATATTCATGAAGGTCTCCCACCTTCGGCAATTAGGGAATATCGAGGACGTACCTTGGATATTCGTGAAGGTTTCTCACCTCCTGGCAATTGAGAATATCGAGGGCATGCCCTGCATATTCGTGAAGGTTTCTCACCTCCTGGTATTTAAGGAATATCGAGGGCATGCCCTGCATATTCGTGAAGGTTTCTCACCTCCTGGTATTTAAGGAATATCGAGGGCATGCCCTGCATATTCGTGAAGGTTTCTCACCTCCTGGTATTTAAGGAATATCGAGGGCATGCCCCGCATATTCGTGAAGGTCTCTCACCTTTTGGAAATTGGGAATATCGAGGGCGTACCTCGCATATTCATGAAGGTCTCCCACCTCCTGACAATTAGGGAATATCGAGGACATACCCGGGATATTCGTGAAGGTCTCTCACCTCGGCAATTGAGAACATCGAGGGCGTACACAGGATATTCGTGAAGATCTTTCACCTCCCGGTTATGGGGAATATCGAGGACGTACCTTGGATATTCGTGGAGGTCTCTCACCTTCGGTAATTGAGGATTTGAATGTAGCATAAGGCTCACCCGGATGGCGGCGAGGCACACGGATGTACAAAGTAGAGAAATATTTGGATGAACACGGACATTTAATGGTATGATCGGGGACCACTCAAGGCGGTCCGAGTGCAAGAAAGCATACCTAGGTGATTGCGGGCGCATAATGTGGTGGAATACTTGAGTAGCTGCTAGTATTCAAAGATATAATTTGGAGGACAACTCGGACAAGTCGAGTGTCACGAAAGGGAGTATCCGAACGGTGGTCAAGTACTCAAAGACAAGAGGATACTTGGACGAGTCAAGAGTATCCAAACTTTAAAGACAACTCGAACGGTCGAGTGTCAATAGAGGAGCACTGGGTAGTGGCGTGCACTCAAAAGTAATGGGATAAGCGGACGGTTGCAAATATCGCATTGCAGGGGACAATTCGAACGGGTCGAGTGTCGACAAGAGGGAGTACCCGGCAAATGGTAAGTACTCAAAGACAAGGGGATACTCAAACTGCTGCAAGCACCCAAACTCAGGAGATGGCTCGAACAGGTCGAGTGACAAGAAGAGAGTACCAGGACAGTGGTAGGTACTCTAAGATAGATAGGGATAGGGATATGCTTACCTGGCAATATCTCTGATTACTGAGAGTGTGTTCATTATTTACACAACATGTAGACATGTACACAATGATTGTATATGCTGTAAACTCATAAGTTCAAATGCGATTTATGCATGACAACTTTGTCGGTTTCCTATCATCCGAATTCCTTTGGGAAAGATTTTGAAAGACAACCCTCATTTAGAACGTAGATGTCTTGAGCATGCCGGATGAGGGACTTTCGGTCGAAAGGACTTTCCACTCACTCTCATGGAAAGGCTGTTTTATCCCGACCATTGATGCGGGATTTATAAGGATCACACTTCTCACCTTTGTCGTCATGTCGGCAGGGGTCCGAGTAATCTCGCAAGTGGTACGACTTTACCAATGTGAGAGGTCTTTTGAAATTGTGATGAAGACTTGTTTAGCAGCTCAACAAAGGGGACCATCAAGGTTGAAGTCGATGGACGAAAATGTTGCACGATTCTCTCCGGGTTTACAAGTCAGAACCCCGTGAAAAGAGATAGAGTAATCTTGCTCGTACTTCTTCGAGCGATATTTATGCACATATGAAATCTTACGTTAATTGAAGTGCCCCTAGTCTGAAGAGACTTTTTACAATGGGAATATAACGTAGACTCGGCCCACATGTAGAAGGGTGAGAGTTGGTGACTGTCTAGGCATTCGTCACTGGTCTTTCTTCTTATTATCAAATGGAGATTTTACAACCACAACTTTTTCTTGCCTGTATTTTTTTGACTGGGGGGGCATTGGCCTTGCTTTTACCGGGCACACCTTGCTTTTCATGCCCCTATTTTTATTCCAGTTTCTCATTTATGGGCATTGACCTTGCTTTTACCGGGTACACCTTTGCTTTTTTATGCCCCTAGTTTTTATTCCTTTTTTTTTTACTGCTTGAAGGCGATCGAGGCGAGTTCAATCGAAGCATCATTATTTAGACTTTGAGTCTTCATCTTCGGCTAGCGCTCTAGGCTATGGCAATAACTTCCGCTTTGTCTCAAAGTGAGGGTAAAATTACAGACTCACTTGGGTTGTACAACGTATACAAATGCATAGAAAAGGAATTGCTCTTCGTCATTCTAAGGCACTTAAATTAATGCAAGTGTTCATATGCAATAAAGACACTCGAAGATTGATGCAAGTGCAAGCAAGAGAATTTCTATCCCTCTTCTCACCTTATGATGCTGATTTGCCTTGTCTTTGACATACTCCAATGTGGGGTGATTCTTGATGAGAGAAGCTTCACCGGTGTATGGGGGCTCAATAGGGGTGAGCAATGAAATGCCTCTCACTATTTTGGTTATCGTACCATTCGCGAGAGAACTCTTTACCGTGCAGTCATGGAATTTTCTGCGCTTATCTCACAAGTGTATAGATGGGGAACTGTGTGTAGGATATGGCTTGCCTGTCATCATCCTGACACACCTCATCCAGCATACTCAACTAATCTTGTATTCTTCACTTAGTGTCTATTCTAGTAATCCTTAATGGAATCGGTGATTTAGACGAGACAAAATCATCATGCAAAAATCCATTTGGAGAAAGGCATGCAGCATTTTTTGAAGTATGAGAGAGTTTGTACTCTCAAAACAAATGAATGATTTTTTACTCAAGAGACCCTATTGACAACTTTAGGGGTGTTTACTTGATGAAATTGTATTTACAAATGTGTTAAATTTTGAACATCAAAAGAGTTATTCACAAAGGGGTGCCGATGGATTGTCCTTATTAAGTAGGGAAATGACACAAGAAGGATCAGCTGGGATTGGGGATCTGATCATTGGTTTGACGGCCTTTCTGCTTTTGCCCCTACAAAAGAGGAGATGTAGAAATAGATCAATTAGTAGGGTCAATATCACACGTGATTTGAGGCCCGAAAGGTTTCTGTCATCTGCCTTGGCGACACTTGAGACGCCATTTGGGCTTGGGAGAGCTTATCATGGTCTAACATGCCTCTCATTGATTTGTTTTCTACATCTTTGACGATCAGGTGATCCTGCAACAGATGAAAGGGATCATATTAGTTAGAAGCTCTTTCCAGAGTCGAATAACTTGGAAGTGATACAACATTACCCTTCACTGGTTTACAAATGTTTGAATGGACCTGAAGTACGAGGAGGATATGAATTCCTGTAATTTTCACTCTGTTAGGTCATTTGCTCTCTTGTAATTTGGAGGTACAAGAGGAGCAAAATTTTATTTGTTATATTTTTTTCAAGCGGCTAACTGTTGCGTCGAGGAATCGAACCCTCGACTTTGGACCATTTTGCTTCTTCCTGGGTAGCACTTGGCTAGAGGCGCCGACAATGTCTGCAGGGGGCGCTTCTTTTTCATTTGATGGAATCAGCTTATGGATGACACGTCCTTTCATACCAAGCCAGGTAAATCGATATGGGCTACTTGGTTTGCCCAAATTAATCACTAAGCTTGTGCTCTCGAATCTTATGCTTCTGTCAAATAGGAGAAAATATATCAAAAGTGAATTCGGATCGAGAGTATTGGAAACGATACCAAATTACTCTTCCCGCAGTTCTTATTTGTTGACTCCTAGGGATGTTTGAGTGTCAATGACGGCCTTTTGTCTTTGACACGGTTCAATGTCTCTTTTGATTGGCCCTCCTTATTTGTGGCCCTGTATGCATGGTTGTTGGTCGTTGATTCATCTTCAACGCCTTCCTTCTGTGGAATTTTTCTTCTGTCTTTGACTATAGCTGCATTGAGCAAAAAGTCACATACCTCAAGCTTCTATGGAATTCGAGATGGACAATCAAAAACCTCCGGCTTTACGATAGCAATTATTTTTTGAAGAATACGTGTCTAGAACACGGAGTGAAGCTTCCAGACTCTAGAGTCATTGTCTAGAGTGGGGGCTATAAATCGCCTTGACTGTCTAGATTTTCTCCCTATTGTGATAATGAATTCAAGAGAAGAAATTTCTTCCTTGTACTTCTTGGCTTGTCGAAGGTGGAAATCCCTTCAATGAAACTATGACGTCTAATTGTTCGGGCATGTCGGGGGAGGAGATGTTTGCTCCGTCTTGAAAAGGAATTGGACAGGAGTGAGGTGGAACACACGAGCTCCCGAGGACGGCCACTGCAAATATGGGAAGGTCGAAAGCAGCCTGGAGGGGGTTATCCGCCTCGAGCTACCATGGTGTGCGTGTGTCGGGTTTAACCGCACGCTTATGCCTATTACGTCCGATCTTTTTGTTTCCTGTACACAGAAGAGAGGAGACATCATTTTCAAAATTATGTTCGGGGAATAAGACTTATGAAACAGGATGATCCTTTTGTTTGCCCCGCTTCCTTGAAAGGGTGTCTTTGAATTTGGATGTTCACATGATGTGCCGGTTTTAAATGCTTTTTGTTTACACTAAGTCAAAGGGAATGATATTCTGAGACATAAAGTGAGAGAGTCAGGAAGACAAACATGGTTAAATTTACCATCTTGTTTTGACGAAAGCTTTTGGTGATGAAATATTTTTTATTTTCAGAACATGTCTTTGGGGGGGAAAAAGCATGAGGAAGCCCAAACCCTCGTATTCTCCTTGGATGATATTTTCTTTTCATGGTTGGATAGCATCACTGGGCTGGTTTGGAATACCGCCTCATGCTTTCAAAACAAAATACTATAACCATACATTAAAGTATTGGAAATACAACAGTAGCACACTAGATAATAAACATAAAGACAAGCAAAACTAACGAAAACTCCTATGAAAAGGAGCGTTTTGAAAGTGTTGGTCCTGAAGTCAAGCGTCTTTGAATTCCTCGCCTCCGAGTAGACTCAAAGTATTCGCATGCGATGACTATTTCGTTGAAGCTACGGAAGTGTAACCCATGCAGCCAACAACGATGTTCGTGGGGCAAAGTTTCCATGAACTGCTTTATCAATTCTTCTTGATCGTTGAGGGTAGGTTTGCATCATAAAAGCCCTCCACCTTCCCCGCATATGCTCGGCAATCCTCCATTGGTCTTCTTCGAAGTGGGCCGAACTCTCGCAAGGCAGCTCAGTTCCAATTTGGTTTTGGTACTGATGCAAGAATGTGGAAGACAGCTCATTCCAACCCTTTATGAGGTTAATACTTGCTGTGACGAACCATTGCAATGCAGACCCCGTAAGAGTTTCTTGGAACGCCTGAGTTGTGAATGTCATCGGGCCATGGTACTGACTCATCTCAGTATGGAGATATTGCAAATGAGCCACGGGGCAAGTCGTGCCGTTGTACTTGCGGAAATTAGGTATCCATACTTCATTGGGGGTCAAGATCGGATGAGGGCAAGGCGGTCTTGACATATCTTGGTTAGGCCACCTTTGGTTTTCCCCTTTGCATATTCGTTGAAGTGGTGAATTTTTCTGTTTGAGAGAAGTTGGACTCTACCGAGATCACTCCGTTGCCTTCTTTCGGGTCAAAATTTCCGAATGAGGATGAAGTATTGAAGCTATCCTCATGGTCGGAGGACGAGTTTAGTAGCTCGTTAGGATCGTAGCGGATAAGGACGTACGTTTCTTCTTCGACGGGCCCTCACCCCGGGTGACGGTAGGAAACTTGATTATATGATGAGTGATCGGTTCCATCGAAATAACGCTGGAAATCCTTGGGTTTGTATTCTAGGGACTGGAAGTCATCGGGGTCATATTCTAGAGGAAGGTAGCCTTCAGAGTTGTATTCCAGAGAATGCTCGGAGTTTTGATGCAGTGGTTCGCCAGTTATTGAATTTCGCCTATACTCAGCGGTAGATGTTGAATTGATTGGTTTAGGCTTTCTTTTCTTGGCTCCTGGTCCAGACCTTTTGAGTAAGGCCCTTCGTCTTGCCAGTTCGATTTTGTCAACGGGAACGAGAGATATTAAGGCTTCACTCTCTGTTTCACTTTCTATGTCGATAGGGGTTGGTATTCTTTGAACCCTAGCTCTTGCAGTAAGCTTGGGGAGTTGTCCTGTCGTGCCTCGGTCTTGAACAGGCTCCGTGCCTGTGATCTTGTACATAGGTTCCTTACCTTTCCGAGTGGGAAACTTTTCAATAATATGATGTTGCTCAGCTGCCCATTTACCATGCAAGGCTTCATTGTCATTTGACGTCTCCTCGTGCTCCGAGATCATCGGTTCTTCGTAGGGCGAGGCGATGTCAGGGCTGATGTCAATATCATATTCTTGGTGGAAAACATGAATTAGTTCCTTCCAGGTTTTAAGGGAACTAATCTTCCTGACAATGTACCATCGCAAGGCAGGGCCGGTTAGGTTTGATTGGTATGATTGAATCATCCTTTGGATCAAGTAGGCTTGTAAGTAGGTTTCTGGGCGGGAGGTATCAGCATACCTTTCGCATTCAGGCGTCCTGAGCTCTTCAGGGATCTTAAAACTGACATAATTGGACGAGTCAATGGGATTCGGCTCTTGCAGCTGTCTTAACCTTTTCATGATCTTTTCAAGCTGTTCATCTTGTTGGTCATTATCTCGGCAAATTTGCAGGTGCGGGAGTGTGCTTAAAGTAGTTATGGAGTTGGGTTTAGCTTGAGTGGATTCCATTTGCTTTGAGAGTTGTCGAAAGACGATGGACATCTGTCCTACGCCGTCTTCAATGTTGGTGAGACGATTTTGTACATCATTCTGATCGGGTCCTATTACATGAGGCCATTCGCGGGTGGCTGATAGTTGACGATCCATAATTACCTGGCGATAAAATCATAAATGAGCACGAAAGTAAACAAGGATTGACCCATGGCAATGGTCTAACTGCTTCTTTATTTATGAAAAGAGGATTTTATAGACCACATACTTCCGACATTTAAAACTTGAAATGACAGAAAGAAATACTATGTATTAAACAAAAGTCCCTAAACAATGGGATGAAATTTTCACTAGGAAACACATGACTGCTAATCTATATGCGACGGGGAGCCTTGCTCATGCGCCGATGCTTGTTTTCTTGGACCGGCTCTGAGACATGTATCCTGTTCATTCCCAAATCCCCTTGCACAGGCTCTGCTTGCTCATGTTGGCTGATCTCGCTGATTGGGTGAGGGATCGATGGCTTCCACTTTGTCGGGATACGATGGTTGAGGATGTAGGATTCAGAGGCGTGGTGGGCTTTTTCTCGTCCCTCAAGCCCTTCAAGTATCACAATTCTTTTGCGATGGCACTTTGCTCCATGTTTCCTCGACAATGTCAATCTCGAATGTGTATTCACGACTTTCTTGGGTGAAGAAGAGTGGAGGAGCCTTCCTCCCGAAAGGCGGTGGGATCTCTTGAAGGGCTCCATACTGTCGCGTCACCCGATATGGGAAATAAGAAATGGCGCCGGTGAAACCAAGCAACGGAATTGGATGGCGGCGTCCGTAAGCAAAGTAAGCTCTCTTTTCATGGAACCAACCAGCACACCATTGGAACGCCTCAGGAGCTGGGTTTCTTAGAAAGTTTATCCAATTTAAACAGCTTTGGTTAGGAATGTATGGTCCTAAAACCATAAATTTCTGAAATGGATTTTCGAAATCATTTATTTCAGACAATCGCATGAAGCCTCGAAATTCGCTTAGGTGAGAAAAGAACCAGACTTGTAAAATTTCCGGGGAGACCCGCATGACCTTTTCTGTGTTTTCTTTAAAACGATTTAGGGATAAGAATGTTTCAGCTAAGATCATGTTGACATAATTTTGCCCCCTTAAGATCTGATCAACTATCCATGCCATCTTTGGACTTATGACATTTCTTTGATGGGGGAAAATGACGAACCCGAAAAAGGCCAAGAGGAAAATCTCGCTTTTCTGAGTCATGGGTTGATTTTCAAAACAAGCAGTCAAAAATGCTAGGGGGCAGGTATTATGGTTATTTTCAAGAATTTGCCTCATAACATGAACTTCAGCTCCTAAGAGTCGTGCTAACCCACGCAACGGGATAATGCCGTTGATGGCCTAACAAGCCTCTTCTCGAGAGGCATTCCGTGATGATCTTTGTATTCTTCCGAGTTGGGGTTAGCTCGAACCCACCAAATATAAAAGTAGTCGTCTTTGGGCACCAAAAATGTGCCACAGCTCGTATGACTTCGGGGTGAATACAGATTCGGATCAACGATAGAAGATGTCGGACTTTGGCTTTCACACGCTCTTGGGCATACTGGTCCAATTGACCCCACCATCTGAAGAGCTCTGCCTTGGGAGTGGGAATGAACTGAATGTCGTCTTCTCCCATCGCATATAAAGCGTGACTCAAAAAAACTTTCCTAAATTGCCATGGGTCAATAAAAGGACTGAGTAAAAGTAAATAAATTACTTTGCTTTTAAAGAAAATGGCAAGTACAAAGACATGCATATGAGATGTGCGGCTCGATTTCTAAGCGAGAAGGCTTGTTGAAATTAAAAGGGTATCCACTCGTCGCGAGTCTCGCGTTAGCAGCATACCCTCCTAACGCCGGCTAAAGAAATTCGGGGAAAAGAAAGGCAACCTCTACATCGCAGTCTCGCGTTCGAGGTCGTATCTTTCTTGACACCATCCTAAATATCCTATGGCGGCCCTGAGTCCGGCGGCTAGGTTGTGCGTGCCATGTGTAGTCTGGAACAGTAAAGCATGTACCACAATTCATAATCACAAGACAATCTATTTTAAGCAAAGTTAAAATAAATTTCTAAGCTATTAACTTTGCATAAAGAAAAACCTAAGTCGGTAAAGAATTTAGACAAGACAAAAAAGGCTTAAGTCCTCAAGAATTCCCAGCGGAGTCGCCAAGTGTCGCGACCTCTTTTTTTTTCCGGTGCCCGATCGGGCGGGCGCCTAAGGAGGCTAATGGCTCGGCTGGATTCATTAAGCCCGGACTCTCCCAAGTCCGCCAATTCACGACTTTAATAGTCTAAGTTTTTAACTTTTTGTAAGTTAATTTTTAAAACGGAGTCGCCACTAATCAATTTGGGGTGGGTTGATTAGAAACCCATGCGACATATTGGGAGAAATATTCGCTCTGCGCAACCGCAGAGAAATTAGGATCGGGGACTTGATTACACTAGTTAATCACTAATGCCCTTTCGGTACCTAACCTTGTTTAAACCCCGAGGTTTTTGGATGTTTTAGGGATTTTCCATGCATTTTTGGGAGGAAAACATTTTTGAACATTTTTCCAATTTTTTTTTGACATAAAAGGGATTTTTTGGATTTTTGGTATTTTTTTTGGAAAAATACAAGTCTTTTGGCTTTTTTTGAATTTTTGGCATTTTTGGAAAATATGGAATATTTTTTATTTTTTATTTTTTGAAAATATTTTTTTAATATTTTTTTTGGAAAATAAAGTATTTTTTTGATTTTTCTTGATTTTCTCGAAAATAAAATATTTTTTATATTTTTTTTTTTTTGGAAATTAAAATATTTTTCGAAAATAAAAAATATATTTTTTGATTTTGATTTTCTTTGGAAAATAAATTAATTATTTATTATTTAAAATAAAAAGCCGAAGACGCGGCTCGACTCGGAATTTTTTGGCCTTTTTTCCTTTTTTTTTTTTTTTTTTCTTTAAAACGGTGCCGTTTGGGGAGGGGGAACCGCGAAAAACCCTACCCGGTTCCCGACCCGGGTCCGACTCGACGACCCGAGTCCCGAAATTTTTTTTTTTTTTTTTTTTTAAAAAAAAAAAACAAGCTGCGTCGTTTTGAAAGGGGGAAACCCTACCCGGTTCCCGACCCGGTCCGACCCAATGACCCGGGTCGCGACCCGGAAAAAATCGGGAACCCTAGGGTTCCCGATTCGCGGCGCTGAGGAGGAGGACGCGGCGACGGCGACGACGGCGGCGGTGGCGGCGACGGTGGTGACGTGGGAGGGGGTGAGCGCGCGGCGGCGGCGGCCACCGGCCGTGGTGGCGAACGGTGGCGACGGTGGAGCGGCGACGACGCTTCTTCCTCTTCACCTTCTCTCTCTCTCTCTCTCTCTACCTTCTCTCGGCCGCGAGCTCGCGGATCCGGGCTCGCTCGTCGCCGGTCTTCCCGAAGTCTCTCGGGGAGATCGCGAGCTTGCGACCCGACCGCCTTGCCCTTGCTTCGCTCCAAGCTCCCGATGTCTCTCGGGGGTCCTCGGGGCTTCGCCGGCTCTGCGCGTGCTTCAACGGAGGCGGGGACGGGGGTATTTATAGGCGAGGGGTGGCCGATCGACGGAGCTTCGACCGCCGGTCCCCCTCGCGCGCCGAGCGGCTCCGGACGGCGGACCGGTGTCCCATCCGACCGGTTTGCCCCTACGTGTCGCCGTCCGTCCGCCCATCCGGCATCGCGCCCCCTGCGCGTGCGTTGCGAGGCGCGAGGAAGGAGAAGGCGTGGATGGGCCGGGCCGAAGCGGAAATGGGCCGAGGGCCCATGCGAAGGCTGCTTCCCTGTTTTTTCTTTTGTTTTGTTTCTCTTTTTGTTTTTGTTGTTTATTTTTTTGTCTTTATTATTTATTATCCGAAAAAAAAAAAAAAAAAAAGATAATTAATAAAAAACCTAATTTAAGGAGACGAAATTTAGGCGTCAACAATGTTCATGCAGGAACTCGAATGCCATTCAGCACTTTCCAATCAGGAGAATCTTCTTCTTTTGCAACAAAAAGCCCAACAAAGGTTTGCCAATAAAATAAGAGCATTCATACATAAGCCATGCTAATGCTAGCATAGTAATTTTGCAACTAGCATTCATTGGTAAGCACCACCTTAGGGGTAGCTATACCCTATTTGGCCCTACAAAGGTTAAGGAGGCATATGTGTACGGACACAAAACACTCCTTTTCTTTGCGAACATGCGCGATGGTGGGCACTCAAGCAGGATTTTCTCATTAGATTCAATACATGGTTGATCATCCAGTACTAGGAATCAATTCATCAAGCGATTACTAAATCAAGAACCTCAACAAGCACAGAAATTGATGAAACTGGCACAGATATGCTTTTAGCAAGGAAATTTGAAAAGTTATCATCCCAGGTTCAACTACTATTCATGCACTTAAAAAACATACAAAAAACTTAGGTGAATGGTCCAAAAGCCAAAAGAAAGCACTTGGTCTCTACTAATTTATACATAGCAGGAACTTCATAAACAACTTTCCCATGGACAGATGAAATGTTCTCATCTGTATACTCAACTGAACAAAACACCAACAGCTTTTATCCTCTCCTTCTGGACTCGCTGTGGGCGATTGCCCTCTCCATCTGCAGGAAACGAATTGACAGTCGGATCAGTACTGTAACCAGAGCAGCAAATGAATCATATTCAGCATCAAAATGAAATCTGCGGATGATGTGCATAGGATAAAGACGAATAGCTGAAACTTAGAATTTGTTCATTCTAAATGCCATAATACTTTGATGAGCTCGATTAATTTGTACGTCCATTGCCACGGAGAGAAGATGCATCCTCAATGAGTTCAACCAAAATAAGGCCACTACTAATGGAATACTGCTGCAACATGATGACGCGTGGCAGAATGAGACTCTGATTAGAGCCTAACCATAGACAAGCATCTCCATTGTGAGTTCCACACTTTATTCGCAAGTAACGCTACTTGCAAAAAGTAAAAAGACTGTATGACAACCTCATATTTGCTTCCCTAAGATGTGAAGCTCATCTCATATCCAATAACAATATTCTCTTTCTTGTTCGTCTTTGGGAATTGCTCAGTGGTCTCTTGTTTATCAGGATGTTTTGAGTCCCGACAAACATTTTCTAAGTACTTCTCCAGATTAATCGATGGCCTTGTTCAGCTTAACATTCATTCCTTTGATAATTTCAAAGCCTTCAATATCCTAATTCATGAAGTATAAAGAGTTCTTGGCTAAACCATGAAGAATTGCGAATACTTCGGGTCTTTCAAGAGAAGCATAAGCAGATTTCATTTGATAGAGGCAGTACCTGATATAGGGTTCTGAGTTTGTCACGAAAGTGGTAGTACTCATTCACCACCCATTCATACGATGTCTCGCAACTAGAAGAGAACCACAGAGACACAAGTGTCAAATAGACCATATGTTCACATAGTCAGCAACTCAGCAAGAACCATAAGCATTGTTAGGTTAAATTAGATGCACAGGTAAATAAGCTTCTCATGTTCAAAGCAAGATTTCATGTCAGTAAATTGCTTTTCAAAATCTTCATTGGATGCAGATCACCAATATTGTATTTCTAAGGAAGAGAAATTGCCATCTCGATGTAAATGAATACAACAGCAAATTATTGAAGACACAGGCATCATAGATAACATTTTGCATAATGTATCTTTGATCAAAGTTATGGCTAAAGCCAGAAGTTAAAAGTTAACACCACAGCCAGATCCAAGCCTGAGAGACCTAGAGCCAGTCACTCAACAGACAAGCGCTAAACCAAGATCAAGCGAGCAATCTAGTAAAATCACCTAACACCTTCTGGAACTTCCAAGAAAACCATGCGCTAATAACACGACTGTTAGTGCAAAGTAGTGCTAGGTAAAAACCAGTGCACTTTTTTAGAATCTTAGCAAAAGCTTTTAAATTTTTCAAGCACGTTGGTTCAACTGCACTTCACGCGAGGCATTGACTAAACTATTGCTCTATGTTCTTGGAGAAGTCTGTGTATGATTCTAATCTAAATACCCTTTCGTCAATCAAGGAGACAGCAATGACAGTTCACGCTATCAAAAGAGAATGCTTTGAATGACTAATGATGTTGATCACTAGGCATTAGAATGAACAACCGTAAAATAAGGAATGCAAGCAATAAACTTATAGCTTTAGTAGGTTAGTCTACATATATGGTTATGCAGATACGAGAAAACTAATAACAGATATTTAAAAGCTTGTCCATACATTTGACAAGATGCCTATACATTGTTGAACAAAACATATCCTCATATATAATTGTGCGCATACTGTTATAAGGGTTCTGAAATCATGGATGCAAAGAAAATGCCAATTTCTACCTTTGCTTGTCCTGATTAAGGCTGGCATTTATAAGAGCACGAGCTGCTGCAACAACCCGGCAACCACCAAGGCTACAACACAAGCAACGAGCACAGGAATACAAGTCATTTTTGTAGTAAATGAGGTGTCATTCAGGAAATAACTTGTCATTAACAACTCAGAAAAATTAGATATCAAAATGAGTATGACTGATTTCAGTCCGAAGCCTCCAACAAAGAACTAATCATCTTTATATCATTCTTCAAACCATATCTTGGTAAATTTGCCCGAATTTGCCCGAATTTGCATGCAATCAAACTCAGTTTAAAGCGGCAATTTCAAAGTTTTCCCTTTGTTTGGCCATGGGTATATCTCATATACGTTATATGTCCATATTTAGATAATTTGGCCATGGCACAGAAGTAGCCCTCCAAAAGCATCGGAATGTGGCTTTCTATTAATATGGAACTAGACCAATGATATAATTCAAAAGTGGACAAATTCACAGCTATTTACGTGTTATCGTATGCACATTTTATGCGTTACAACAAACTTGATAGTAATGCACCGCATACACCACTCAGTTGGGAGTTATCTCGTTGGCTAATGTTTCCGAACAATAAGGCAGATCAAATCACAAGGTTCAAAATGCTCATGCTCAAATTTCTTCACGCGCTAGTCCCATTGGAATGTACTAGACAGTTGCCACACGCGCCTTGGCCAAACAAAATCATTCTCATTCTAATCTCTTTGAGAATGTGGAGATTCGAATCATTCACCTTCTCCTTTCAATTAGAAGCAATTTTTTTTCTGTCGATATTTGGAAGCAACTTAATAGTTAACAAATTTCACCTTTAGGAAATTATGAAAAACCTCTCCCTACACTTTGATCATAGTACATACTCACTTCGAAATTTAGGTAGTTCTGCATTCATTTAATTTTCTATTTTGTTATCATCGCCAAGAAACAAAATCAAAATTTCCTAGAAAAGTAACGACGTAACTTTAAGGTTTGTCGCAGCTTTAGATCTTGATCAAGGGCTCCCTCTCAAGTACTTCATCAAATTGATTACAGGTTTATCAAGGTCAGCCGCAATCTAAGGCAGCTTGTTGCAATCCTAGGCCATTTGTTCTATAACCGATTCATAATTTGAAAGTTCCCTAGTCTTTTGCTAACCATAGCTAAATTTCGAGAAATTAAAAATGTCAAAATAGAATAACACTTGATATTATTAAAATTGCCCCAAGGGGAATCAATTTCGTAAGAAATTATATCAATAAATGGGTCACCATTGACCCTAAGCAAAGTCAAGCGATTGGCATGCCAGAGATAGCAGGATCATGTGGCACCATAGGCCAAGGCATGCAAGCAGTGCAATGTGAGATAGAAGGGAGAGAGAACGGTGAGTGTCGCTAGGATTTCTTTTTCCTAATTCGAGAAAATCACTACATTGCACAAATGAAATTGTTCTGAAATAGGTATCCGTGTCAATTATATATAGCTCACGAAATTGTGCATTTCATTGTTTAAATCTTAGGAATTCATTTATCTTTATCTTTCTTTCTTCATAGAATCCAACCTTGTCATATTTCGAGCAAAAGTCATTAGATATCCCGACTTTTATCCCGACTATCAAGCGTAATTTTAAGGTAGACCCGAGAATTCATATTCTTCAATTAGAGTGGTCCATCAACAAATAAAGATAGGAGACTTTAATTAACTCAAAGCCTTCTCCCAAATTCGTTACGGTGGCTAAACATACACAAGCCCCTGCCGCAATGACCAGCTTGGAAGAAGATGAGCAGGAAGAAGTTTGACCCCTAAAAACAAAAGATCACGGGTGGTATCAGTGAACTTGTTTGGGGTCCGTTTTTGCTGAAAAGGAAAGCCTGAATCCATAAGAGGCCAGTTCAGCAAGCGCGGTGAAGCTCCTCACCGCTTGCCGCGAGTCAATTGGTATCATGGTAGGATCTCTACTAAGACCACGACGGAAATATCTAGACAGCATATTGAAGAACTTGAAAATTGTATTCCATCTATATACACATACAGCAAAGTGACAAAATAAAGGAATATAGAGCCACCTTTCCTAAGACCATAATACAAAAAGAATTTGCCCAGTAGACATGTCAAGTATTATTAGGCTTTGCACCCAGCATCAGTTCCGCCTCTCCCGATCACATTGTGATATATGCTGTTATTGCAGCTGTTGCCACAAGGGGGATAGCTTTGCCCCACTCGGGAGCTCCCAGTCCTTGGGTATATGCTTGGTGTTGGAAGGAAGGAATCATGCAGCCTGGACAAGATCAAGAAAACTGAAGCAAATCAGATTTATCAACAAAAAGGTCTATGTTGTCCAATAAAGAGAAGGAAGGCATTTCAAAAACATTTTCCTGAAAGTGGTTACATGTATTGCTTAAAGAAATTAGTCAATTGAAAATAGTTTTCATTCTTAATAACTTATAAAACATTTTTTTGTTCGTAAAAATATTTTCCATCAATTCGTTTGAGTTCTCAATATAACATACACACGACTTGTTATAAAGCGATATGTCCTTCAACAATTTTCAAATTTTTACTAAACACTGCGTTTGGTTTTTGTTTAACTTGAAAATAGGTACATAACATAAGAGTTAATGATAAATTCCTTGCCATTTTTCATTGGGAGAGGAGGATTTATAGTCAAGTTGAAATGAATTCCATATATTTAGGAGATGTGTAAGTGACTTGGGATCGAAATAGGAATAGTGATAATCCGACCAGATAATATGCACGCTATAATTAGCCGAGAAAAGAATCATAAACAAACAAAAGAAAGTATCCTCGTCGACAGCGCAGACAGCTCCAAGCCTCCAATGGCGTTCTCCCATCAATGAATGGATGAACGTACCCCCGGAAGAAGGTTAGATACCGAGTCGAGTTAGGTGCCCGACACAACCCTCTCTCTCTCTCTCTCTCTCTCTCTCTCTCTCGCTACTCTTCTCTTCTTTCCGAGATTGTGGCGGAAACAACGGGCAGGAACGTCAGCACCGACCGCGCGACACGTGAAACTTCCCGAACGAAAAACCTTAACACAAGAACCAATCAACACCCGCGCGCACGAACGCAGGAGAGATAGCCAGGAATGGAGAGGAGGGTGGACAACAAGTGGGCGTCGACGATCGCCAGCATATGGATCCAGGCCAGCTGCGGCGCGTCCTACACCTTCGGCATCTACTCCTCCACCCTCAAGTCCTCCCAGTCCTACTCCCAATCCACCCTCGACACCGTCTCCGTCTTCAAGGACATCGGCGCCAACGCCGGCATCATCTCCGGCCTCTTCTACTCCGCCGTCACCGAGAAACGCGGCGGCCGCTCCTCCTCCGGCGGGGGGCGGCAGCCGCGGTCGGTGCTCTCCCCCGGGCCGTGGCTCGTCCTCGTCGCCGGGGCCGTGCAGTTCTTCGCCGGGTACTTCTTCATTTGGGCCTCCGTCGTCGGACTGATCGACCGGCCGCCGGTCGCGGCGATGTGCCTGTTCATGTGGGTGGCAGCTCATGCGCAGACTTTCTTCAACACCACCAACGTGGTCAGTGGCGTGCACAACTTCTCCGATTACAGCGGGACGATTGTGGGCATCATGAAGGTATGTGCGGATGTGATTGTTGCGGGCTGTTTCCAGAATTTCGAAATTTTCAATGTTGCCCATTGATTGTTCTTCTTTTAGTGCTAATTACTGAGTCAAGGTGTTGTGATTAGTCCATATGTGTACTTGGAGTGCCTCCACATGACATTGCGAGGATTGTTCTTTTGATATCTTGATGAATCTGGGAAAGCATGTTTTAAACTCCACGCTTGTTCTTGGCAATGACATGCTTCATTCTGTCGCCTCCACAGACGTGTCAAGATGAAGACAGGGTCCCGAATTAAAGTTTAAACAAGAGGAACCTGAGATTCTATTTCCAAGTTGATTTAGTCATTGCAGTTGATGTGTTCTTGTGAGTGACGGCCGTTAATCTCTGTGCAAATTGTAGTGTGCTTATCATGAGGGAAGACATATAAGGGAAGCCATGTAAGGGGAGATATTGCTGCAGAAATGAATTTTAGAAGTGATTGGAAAGACCTGCTGTTTGGTCCACTTAAGAATATATCTTAAAAGTGAAATTAGGGGAAGGTAGGGAAAATGGTTAAGAATCAATCTGATTGTTAGTTCAAAAGAGGGATTTCGTGTGCTAGTCTGCATAGGTTGTGCACAAATGCGTTCTTCAGTGCTAATATCTACCTTGTCCTGGTGCAGGGCTTTCTTGGTTTAAGTGGAGCTATATTAATCCAAGTGTACTACACAGTGCTGAAGGACGAGCCGAGTGCCTTCATTCTGATGCTAGCAATTTTACCGACATCCGTGTCGCTCGTGCTCATGCTTTTGGTACGTATCTACGACACGAATGCGATGGGAGACAAGAAGCATTTGAATAGCTTCTCTGCAGTCGCTCTGATCATTGCCACTTATCTCATGATCTTAATAATACTGGAGAACACCTTTACCATGCCTTTATGGTCACGCATCCTAACGTTCATAGTTCTGCTATTTCTGCTTCTTTGGCCTCTTAGAACGGCAATTGTGGCAATGAGGGAGGAGAGGGAAGTATCTTCAGAGCCATCATCTTCTGAGCAGAGTCCATTGTTGGACGATCCGCTGCAAGTAGTATCCAAGGAAGTTTCAGAAGACATGAATCTTATCCAGGCGATGTGTACAGGGGACTTCTGGCTGCTGTTCATAGCCATGGTGTGTGGGCTCGGCTCTGGATTAGCCACCATAAACAACATCAGCCAAATCGGAGAATCCCTTGGATACACCACCGTTGAGATTAACACTCTGGTCTCTCTGTTGAGTATATGGAACTTTCTAGGTCGCTTCGGAGCCGGATATATTTCCGATGTCTTGCTTTACAAGAGAGGTTTCACGAGGCCGTTCTTGATGGCTTTTACCCTGCTCATCATGGCAGCCGGTCACATAATCATTGCTTCCGGCTTTTCCGGAAATCTTTATGTGGGTTCAGTCCTCGTGGGCGTTTGCTACGGTTGCCTGTGGTCGTTGATGCCCACGATCACTTCGGAGATATTCGGTGTTGGACACATGGGAACCATTTTCAACACCATAGCCATAGGTAGTCCGGTCGGATCGTACATCCTGTCGGTCAGAGTGATCGGATACATCTATGATAAGGAAGCGACGGGGGAGGATAACTCCTGTTATGGCACTCGTTGCTTCATGCTGTCGTTCTTCATATTGGCTTCCGTTGCCTTCTTCGGTTTCCTGGTCGATTTGGTGTTGTTCTTCCGCACGAGAAGTTTCTACAAGCTAATTCTTCACAGAAGATCGCAGCATTCGCAGCTCACAGCGGCTGGGTGAATTCCTTGATTAGTTTGTTCCGTTTCATGCCATTTCGTTCTCGTATTTGCATTTCAGACCAAGTAAAATTCTGGGCGCTACAGAGTACCCTTATTTCTCTCTCGTTTTTCTTCCGGGGGAGAGAGAGAGAGAGAGTGATCAAATCATCCGTTGGCTTCGCTTTGTCCATATGGAGCAGTTTTCCGATAATTTTTGCTTTCTGCCTTGGCATTCCCTCTCGTTCAGTTGTTGTGCTATCTCTGTTTTTGACCCGACAAATGTCGAACACGACCAGAATTTATGTGTTTTATCAGGTGCAGAAGTTAAAGAATCGAAGACGTTCGAAGTTCTATAATGGGCAGGGTCGCTTCTGAGGATTGCCTCTTGCGCCTCTGATGCCTCTTTATGCCCATCATCATCACAGGAATAGTGAGGGAATATGTGTGTTCTAGCAGCAACATTGCTCTGTCATTAGGCTTTTAGCAGATGCATATGTCCTTCGAGCATTCGGATGCTCATGGGACAGCAGCTGTAGTTGAGTTTGAAAATCGACAGGAAATGGAAACTCAAACTATACTGGATGAGTTTCGATCAGGAGGGGTTCATACCCGACCGTCCGTAGGATCGAAGCATTCAGGTGAAGTGGCCGCGGACCTTCGGCATGATGGCATCCTGCTGCGACTCCCAGTACGACCTTATGCAGTTCTCGTTGTCACTGATGACGATGCGAACTTGCCTTGCCAACGAAGCCAAGTCTATCTTAGGCAATTTCTCCAACAGCGTTGATTAGATATCAAGTTACTGTTTATTGTCGCATCAGAGAATAAAAGAAATATTATATACCAGACCTGATCCCGATAGTTAAAAAAATGACTGCATATTTATGGGCTGTTTGTTTGTGTTCCTGATCCATGTTTATGAACACAATTTTTTTTTTTTTTTATTTTTACGAACAAAAAAAGAATAGAAACACGTTTGTTTATTTTTTATCCAAATCTATTTTTTATTAAAGAACAAATTTAAGCATTCAAAGAAAAAAAAAACTTATTTATTGTTCTCGGAACACTTCCGAGAAACAATTTTTCTCTCCTATTTTTTCCTTCTCTTTCTTTTCTTCTTCTTTTTTCTTTGGCCAGTTGCCAGCCTCGCTCATGGAAGGCTGGCGACGCTGTCGAGGGCCAACGACCTCGCTGGAGCGTTGCCAGCCCCTAGCGAGGCCGCTAGCCCTCGTCAGCCGATCGCTAGCCATGGCCGAGGCCGGCAACCGGCCAAAAGAAAGGAAAAATAAAAAATAAAAATAAAAATAAAATAAAAATATTAAAAGAAACAAAAAAAAAATATGTAAATTTATCAAATGTGTTCCTATTCTTTTTTTTATTTCGGAACAAATTTATCAAACGTGTTCTAATGTTTAAAAATTATTCCGTAACGTAAATAGTTTTTATTTTTGTTTCGAGGAAATAATTTTTGAACAAAAACGTTACCAAACGCACCCTTAATCTTCGGAATCATTGAAGCTCCCGGCTAACTTTATTCTATGCACCCATATGATTATTCTTTAATGCCCCTTTACTCTTTCGGGAAGAAAAATAGAAAATTTACGAAAAATAACACAAAATTCACAAAACTGACTGGTTCAAAATGCATCAATGCAAAAATAAAAGACATGACAAAATCTCTAGTGAAAGCATAATGTTCATCTAATTTGGAGCAAATGAATCTAAGATGCGTAACATCTCGGTCAAAATTTCACCCGATGTCAAATAGGGAAAAAGTCACCAAAAACTACAAACTTTATTCAAAGTGATAAATTTATCCCAAACTTTTTTTCGTAACATGAAAAATCCAAAAATTTATTAACCATAATAGATTTATCCACAAAGGGCATGGAAGAGAGAAGAAGAAGAATAAAAGAAAAAAAGATAAAAGACAAAAATGCTCAATAATTTAGAATAAATGTGTCACACGAATACAAGTTCAAGATTTTTTGTATAACGAAAAAAATTTAGAATAAATGTGTCACGATTAGTAAAATTTGAGATTTTTATATCATAAAAAAATATTATGATAAATTTGTTATTTTGCGCAAAATTTGAAGTTTTGGGTGGCTTTTTCGCTTTCAAATATCTGGAGTCGATCGTGGATGGATTAGATCCAAACGAGCAGTCAAGATAAACGTTCGTACAGACAGGTGCCATCGAGTCTCTTTTGTCGTGTTGGAAATCATTGCTCGCTCCGAGTGGAGGTGGAGGAGGTATGAACTAGCCAGGCAGGACCTTGGCCACGTGGAGGCCACACGGCCCAGGTGTTCTCCCACCCACCACGATCGTCGTCATCATCCGCGGAGACGACAAGACGCAGTGGAACCAAGAAAACATCGATCATTACCCGAAGTCAAATCCCACCCGACCACGCAACAGCACCGAACCTCAAGAAGACGGCGGCGGCGGCCACCACCACCACCCTCTTATCCGAGAAAGATGGAGACCCGCCGACGGCACGAGGAGAAGCTGCGCAACAAGTGGGCGTCGACCGCGGCGAGCATCCTGATCCAGTGCACCAGCGGCTCCCTCTACACCTTCTCCGTCTACTCCCCCGCCCTCAAGTCCACCCAGGGCTACTCCCAGTCCACCCTCGACACCATCTCCGTCTTCAAGGACTTCGGCGCCAACTGTGGCGTCCTCTCCGGCCTCCTCTACTCCCGCGCCAATGATCCCCGCCGCCGCCGTGGCGGGCCGTGGGTGGTCCACCTCGCCGGAGCGGCCCAGAACCTCGTGGGCTACTCCTTGTTGTGGGCATCCGTCGCCGGGATCTTGCGCCAGCCTCCCGTGGCGGCCGTGTGCGTGTTCATGTTGGTCGCCGCGCATGCGCAGAGCTTCTTCAACACCGCCGATGTGGTCACGGCAGTCCGGAACTTCCCCGAGTATAGCGGTACTGCTGTCGGGATCATGAAGGTGATTGACTGAGTGTGAATTTAACTTGGTGGATTGGTCATTGTTGTTTTGAATTTACTTATTTTCACTTATTTGAATTGAAAATTTTAACCTTGACTGATGTTTAATGATATACAAGAATTGGGTTTTTTTTTTTTTTGTTTTGGATGTGATCCCATAAAATCATGCATCATGAAACTGTATCTTCCGTTTTGAATCCTTACTAGTAAAACTGGTTTTTCATCTTGATGCAAGTGCAGCAGAAACTCGAAAGACTATATTGCGATTTGTGTATGGACAGTTTTATTGAGCGCTTAAGAGGCACTTTAAATAGTTCAAACCTGTGGAAACTGGACAAATCATTGAGAACAAGATTGTCTATATTTTTAAAAAATGTTCTATCTACCTCTGCTATTGTGTTTTTTCCTTTGCTTCACCACATTTTATAGTTCATCAGTTTAGTTGGATAGCTGTTAATTCCTTTCCTTTGTAGGGATATATCGGTTTAAGTGGAGCTATACTGATCCAAATATATCAGACAGTATTCAACAATAACCCCGCCGCATTTCTCCTGATGCTTGCCTTGTTACCCACAATTAATGCTCTGCTCCTCATGGGGTTCGTAGGAATATACAATGCGAGCACATCAGAAGAGAAGAAACACCTATATGCTTTGTCCTTGGTTGCTCTCGTTGTTGCAGCTTATCTCATGGTTGTTATAATATTGGAAAACATCTTCAAGTGGACGTTCTTGTTGCATCTCTCAGCGTTAGTTTTGCTGCTTTTGTTGCTATTCTTGCCTGTTTTTGTTGCTATCAGAGCCCTGCAAGGAGATTTCGGGATTGCTGAGCAGACACCGTCGATTGTAAGTGTGGATGAGACTAGTGACCTTGATCGGCTAGAACACTACAAGAAGGTTTATGATGGAGAAGAAGATCCGACTGGTTCCAATTATCGGATTCTGCCTGGTGACATTAATGAAGAAATCAGTAAAAACAACAACAACGACCAGCAGCTCGAAAGAGACATTGATTTGTTGCAAGCTATGCGCACTGTCGACTTTTGGATATTATTTGTGGCCATGGCATGTGGCATGGGCTCAGGACTAGCCACGATTAATAACATCAGCCAGGTAGGAGGATCTCTCGGTTACAACAGCGAAGAAGTGAACAGTATGATCTCCTTGTGGAGCATATGGAACTTTCTCGGTCGTTTCGGGGCCGGATTTGTATCAGACTTCTTTTTACATGCCAGAGGGTGGGCTCGGCCATTGTTCATGGCCATAACTCTAGCTGCTCTCACCGCTGGTCATGTGATCATTGGTTCTGGCCTGCCTGGTGCTCTGTACGTGGGCTCAGTTTTGGTGGGTATTTGTTATGGTTCACAGTGGTCACTGATGCCGACGATAACATCTGAGATATTCGGCGTGGGACATATGGGCACCATATTCAACACCATCACCATGGCAAACCCTGTTGGATCATATGTCTTCTCCATTAGAGTGATTGGGTATATTTACGACAAAGAAGCATCCGGGGAAGGGCTAAAATGTAAAGGAACGAAATGCTTCATGTTGTCTTTCTTCATTATGGCAGGCGCTACTCTTTTGGGTTCTCTTGCGGCGTTGCTATTATTCTTCAGGACAAGATACTTCTACAGTCAGGTTATACTCAGACGAATACAACATTCCTCGAGGTTGTGAATAGTTAGTTTATTGATGTGGTAGATTACTTCCTGAAGTGGTTTACTCAAGTTTGATTGTGGCCGGTCTTAAAGGCGAGGGAGGCACCATAAGTTGGGTTGGTAATAATAGTCACTTTTTATCTTTCTTATGGAAGTTCAATTTGGGGTTCTTCAAGTGCATTGATTCGCCAAATTGACAAGATGCATGAATGTATCCAGATAGAACCATAATACTAGGAGAAGCTGATCGAGCAATGAGCGAAGAAGATCCCGGTGGGACCTTCAGTTGGAAGGCAAGAGTTAGAAAATCATGTGGTCATGAGCAGAGATTGAAGATTGATCAGCCTATTGAAAATTGCCCAGCCTCAGGCCTCGATGGTGGTCCTCAGTCCATAACACAGACAACTGCATCACACCTCAGAGGCCAGTGCACTTTTTCAAGGAAATTAAAGTGGCATCGTTAGCCAAACAATGGAGCCCGATTTAGTACGTCGATTTGGTTAGTGCGAGTGCCGGCCGAGCAAGTGTCCATAAATAATGCTTGAACCGAAATATTTTATTATGGCCCTGTTTCCTTTGTCATCTTTAGTGATCCAATGGTAATCTGCCTCTGGCAATTTGGGTTGGTAGGATGCTGTATTGGAACTCTTTCTCTGGCTAGTTGGCTTGTTGTATATCATTTGTGGGACTGATTTTCAGTTCTTAGTGGTCAAGAAACTGTTTGAAGTACACTTGAAATTCTATGTTCGAGTGAAGCCATCTTGTTTTATGGTCACTGGATAATATGATAAGGCCAAATATTAGAAAGCCATAAAGGGTTTCTAGGAAACAGCATAAGCTTTCCAGAAAAGTAAAAAGCATAGACAAATAAGAAAAACCATCAACTCTTTTGGACCTCCTACTCACGTCGCCTGGACAAATTCCTTCTTTTCTCAAAAACTTACAAAAAGTCATTTCATCAAATTACCCCCCAAGACCACAGATCATCGTGGCTTCTTGTGGCAAGATAATCAGAATTACCATGAAGATGATGCTGCAAATGCTGAAGCTCGTTTCCGATCAGTCTTTCGTCTGCACCGCATCTTTCTTGGCAGCCCCAGCCCCGTCTCTCGTTTCGGCACCTCCTTGCGCGCCTTCCTCGACAGCCTCGTCTCTGGATTCGCTGGCTCTCTTGGCGGCGGCAGCCGTTTCCTTCGCTTCCTCGAGGGCCTGAATCAACCTCGAGAGACATTTCTCGGCATCATCGTTCGGGGATTTAGGCATAAGGCTCTCGGCAACATCGGCAGGAGTGATCTTCACTTCACTCATCAAGCCGCGAACCGCATCGAACATCGGATGCGTCTCGAGGCTGAGGTAGTTCTTCGCCAGCACCTTGAACCCCTCGAAACAACAATACGAAAGCTCGATGTGCTTGTCCATCCTGCCCCTCCTGATCAGCGCAGGGTCCAAATTCTCCACGTAGTTGGTGGTGAAGACAATGATCCTTTCCGCTCCACAGGCAGACCACAACCCATCGATGAAATTCAAAAGCCCTGAAAGGGTGACCCTGCTGATGGTACTTTCGAACGGGTCTTTCCAGGGACCATACTTGTTGGGCTTGTCCACGTTGTCGTCCTCCGGTGGCAGCTTCTCGCCCTTCTTCTTCCTCTGCCCCGTGAGGTCGAGAGAGCAGTCGATGTCCTCGATCACGATGATGGACTTGCTCGTCGTCTCGATCAACAGCTTCCGGAGATCGGTGTTGTCCTTGACCGCCGTGAGCTCGAGGTCGTACACGTCGTAGTGGAGCAAATTCGCCATGGCGGCGATCATGGTCGACTTGCCCGTGCCGGGAGGCCCGTACAGGAGGTAACCCCGCTTCCAAGCCTTCCCAATCCTGGCGTAGAAATCCTTGCTGTTGCTAAACGTCACCAAGTCCTCCAAAATGTCCCTCTTCTTCTCGGGGTCCATGGCTATGGTGTCGAAGGTGGCCGGGTGCTCGAAAGTGATGTGGCTCCACATTGTGGGCTTCATGGACTGCCACTTGTAACCCGGCGAGTTCGTGTGCAGCTTCCTCTGCCTATTCCTCGATCTTATCTCCTTCCCTTCTTTGATCACGTGCTTCAGATAGGACTCGGCGATAACCTCTCTGTGCTTCTTGTGGAATGTCAGCCTGTAGAACCTCATCTCCTGATCCGGGTAGTTAGTCAAGGACCGCTGGGGCGGCGACGTGATCTTGTTCGAGGCCCACCAGACCTTGACCCCCCGGTACTCGTCAGTGACCCTCTCGGACTCCTCAATGGTCAGGACCAAGTTGTCGCTGTTCTTGCCCAGCTCGGCCTTGAACCGCCTGGCGCTCTTGGAGGTGTTCTTGCTCAGGTAGGCCTCCACGGCGGCGTAGGCCTCGCTGCGCCGGAGCCGTTCGCCGGTGTACTCGTTGATGGAGATCTTGATGTAAGGGTGGAAGCAGGCGGTGAGGCGGTGGGTGTACTTCTCGACGTAGCGGCGGAGCTCGTAGGGGCAGTACTGCTGGATGATGGCCCAGATGAACATGAAGCTGGCGAGGGCCGAGCCCATGGTCGCCCACATTTCCATCATCGTCGGCGGCATGATGGTGGCCATCAGCATCGGCATGGTCGTCGGCCCCGGCAGGCGCTGGTCCAGCCAACCTCTGTATCCGCTCCGTCCGGGAGATGATGGGCCTTGTGGGTCTGTCTGCTTTTCCTTTTCTTGGCTGAGGTTGAGCGTGGGACTGTTCATGGATCTCTCTCTCTCTCTCTCTCTCTCTACGGAAGCAGGGGAAGTAGAAGAAGAAGAAGAAGAAGAAGAAGAAGAAGAAGATGGCTTTCCATGGTGAGTTTCACCTGTGTAAAGTAGGGAGGAAAAAGCAGAGAGAGGGGGGGAACTAGGGAGAGGGAGAGTAGGTGGACGATGAGGAAAAGGCACCCGTGTGTTATCGACATGAACAGATGTGGATTTTTGCCATGATCCTGGTATTGCGATGTTGCTCACTCTTTTTATATATCTTTTTTTTTTCTTTCTGTCTTCTTTGTCCTTTTTGTCCTTTTAACCGTCAAAAATACATTTATGATATTTATTCCCCCTGTTAATTTCGTTAAATTATATTAAATTACCGATATATCATATTACATATTATCTAATTTAGCAATTTAACTGTAAAATTTAACGAAAACTAATGAGATATGAATTTGTCATAAATATACAAATTTAGAGTTTTTTGTGGTCAAAAGATCGTTTTAAGGTAAATTTGCCATACACATACCGATTTGAGATTTTTCTTGATATCTACCCTTCTTAATTTTTGCATAAACTTTTTTCCACCACAATTGCTACCATAAAAAGGCAATATGGGAATTTACTTGTAGGTATGAATTAAAAAATAAATTATAGTAATATCCTGAGATGCGGAGCAAAAAAAAAAATTATTTTTTCATGTCATCAAAATCAAAGTCGAAATTATTTCATGTTTTGTATCGTTCTATGAGATGAGTGGGATGGTTTTTTATTCACTTAGGATGGAGATCCGAATCATCGAAAGCATAAATTAACATTTAATTTAAAATCTATAGTTATAAGATGACAAGGACAGTAAATACGTGGATCTCCTTGGATGCTTCTTGTCCATCCAGTAAAGAAACAAACTTTTGGGCAACCGCCAGTTACAAAAACGTGCCCGGCTTTTTTATATTATGCAAATTGAATGAAAGGAGAAAGGAAACAATTGGGGATTAAGATTCATGACATTTGCTTTTTCTCTGTTGGGTGCTTAGTAATAATTCTTAGTAAAATCGAAGTTTAGTCAATGAAATTGACATAGACTCCCTTATATTCCTTTACTTATATCTTGAGCGAAAATTTTACAATATTGTCCTTTTTTATCTCGACTTGTTTTTATGTTCATCAATACAATGAAACATCGGTCAAAGAAAAGGAGAAAGATAAACTTGAAAGGAGAGAAGTATGGATCGTAAAAATTCCCTACAAAATGTTTTCGTAATCAAAAATTCTTAAAAAGCGATATCACAATATCTCATCAAGTAACTATTCATGTATCTTGACATGTAATATATGAGATGATGGCAGAATGCGACAGCTAACTGCATTTGCCTTTGCCCATAATTTTTCATTTAATGTTATGTATTAATTATGATCATCATCCCGTATCATCCAGTTTTGCTAATTCGTACGAAAGATATATAATATCATATTATTGAATATTACGGTATTAATGATGAACCGGCTTTTCTTCCGGATGGGCAATCCCCGGGCGCAATGATGATTGCGCTCAGGGGGAGCTAGTGGCGGAACGGGAGTGGCGGGCCGGAAGGGTAGAACACAACGACAGCAAAGCAAAGCGGAACAAAGGACGAATTTCGGGTCGGACCTCGGACCTCGGTCACTGTCGATCTGACAAAAGACGACGAATTTCGTGGCGCTTACTTTGTCCTCAAGCCACTTCGTCACGATTCTCCCCTACTACTGCAACCCCTCTGTCTGTCTCTCTCTCTCTCTCTCCATTTCCCCACGCTTTTTTAACCCAAAAGACGGACACAATATTCGGCGAAAAAAATGTAAAAGGGGTAAATATAGTAAAAGTTTTAAAACTAATGACGAAAGTGCTTTTAAACGTTAAAATCTTCAAAATATATAATCAAGTCATAAAACTTATCGAATTAATGTAATCGATATCTTCCGGTAATACATTCCAATCTGACTTATCGAAAAATGTTGATATGAATTTATTTATTTATTATCTCTCTCTTACGCAGTGTCTTATGGAGCATTAAAATTAGTTAAAGCACTAAAACAACATTATTTTGATCCGACTTCTATTTTATACACCAAATCTTAATTAAATTTGGTTTAAAAAATCCGAAAATTTAAAATAATTTAAAAAAAAAAAAAAAGGCACACCATAAAGAGAAGAACCACTAGTGAAAAGAAGACAAGGCCGTCCTCCACCAATGGCCACCACCCCATCACTAGTGGGGTGTCGGCAATGGCCGACGGCCATAAGTGGGAGCACCGGCCCAAGCCCTAGCCTTGTTGCCTGTATGTTTTTTTTCTTTTGTTTTTACAAAACTTTTAGTTTTTTTATTTTTAAATCTAATTTAACTAAAATTTAAGTTAAAAATTGAGATTTTGATTAGAACAACGTGATTTCAATATTTTAGTTAAGCTTAACACCACATAGAAGAGAGAAAGTAATAAAAATAATCACATTGGTATTTTTTATTAGTCAAATTGAACATAATTAATGGATATATTTGATTACACTAATTTGACCAATTTTAAAACTTGATTGCATTTTTTGAAAGTTTTAAGATTTAATAATACTTTTGCGACAAGTTTTAAGACTTTTACCATACTTATCTTGAAAATTAATTATGATGAAATAAAATTTTAATGTCTCGACAATGCCTTGATTCCCAAATAAATAAATAAAAATAAAGGAATGCTAATTGGAAGGTTAGGCTTAAGTTTCTTGTTCTTGTTTGTATGATACATGATGATGTGATGACACACATTCAATGACCCTCCAAACAAAACCTAGTGTGGGGATGATTTGAAGTGAGATTTTACCAACGTTCAACAATTTTTTAGTGTGAAATCATTGGTATTCCCTAGTTAGTGGGGAAGGAAAATATGCACAACCAACTCAGGGGTGTAAGACGTGCAAGTACCGGCATGTTAAAATATAGAACGCAATCTTGCTGGGCGCCTCACTAGGGAATTACCGGGATGGTCCTCAGAGGTAAAAATACCCCTCCCTCTCCACATAGGCTATTAAACTGCCTGGAGAGAAGGAGGCCCGCGGTCAGCCGGAACACAACCCAACCCAACATTGCATAATCAAAAGGGAGTCCACTTTCACATGGGTCACAAGCAACTAGACAAGAACTTGACAGGGTCAATATGGGCAGGTTGGGTTTGCCATCACGGGCTATGTTAAATGTTCCATTAATCGTTATTGGGCTTTGGGGCCTCCAACACCGCCAACATCAACAACCCATTGGCTCAGTTTTTGTTAAGAAAACTAAAAAAAACATAATAATAATAATAAAGAACCCCAAACCACGGTTATTTTCTCAAAGTGCCATATACTTGACAATGCCTCAAAGCATCCTTGTACTCAAAACCTTTATGGGTGTATTTGGTTCAACTTTTCCAATGGGTTTTTAGCTTCCAAATCCCTTTGGGGAAATATTGAGTTGTTTGACAAGTATTTTGAAGTAGTTTTCAGCCAAATACTAATTTTGGGAGTACTAAAAGCCCAAAACTAATAATACCCAGCATTCTGAAATAGCATATGCGGAAGGCTAATATTAGGATTAAAATATTTTTTTCCTTTCAAAATTACCCTCACTAATTCTTTTGTTTTTCGAATTTGCCCCTTTGTAATTGTTCATCTACTTTGTCAGATTCTTCGGTTTGGTCAATGGCAAAGAACAGGCAAAAGGCCAGTGAGGAACCAAAAAGGCCATATCTAGTCGGCGAATGGTTGGCAAAAGGCTAACAAGGGTCATGCGACCTCGGGTAGCCCTTACTTATGTCTCATGACCCTCGCCAGAGGTTGCTTGAGGTCAAGTGACCTTAGTTGATGGTCGTCAGCATCAGATCTAGCTTATCAACAGCCTAAGCCCTTTATCGAAGCCATCGAAGAGTTTTGAGTTTTTTTAATAAAAAATGTAAAAAATATAACCAAAACCCATTGCAAAATTTTTTTAACCAAACATTACTTGTACTTGAAGTGGCTTTGTAAAGAGTTTTAATTAAATGCAATTTGCATTTACTCATAGGGTTTTAGCTTTCAACATTTGCATTATGCCCAAAACCTATTCTCAAATGTGAACCAAACCCACCCTATATCAACAGCCCCTTGAGCTCATCGTCAGCGAAAAATTGCTGGTGGATGAACAGGTGCCGGTCACATGCTCGTTTCCCATGATTATTGGGGGCATTTTTGTCCAAATATAAAAAATAAGAAAAAAAGCTTATACTCGTTTTGAATGCTCGTCTTTTTTTATTTTTTATTAGTCTTACTCTATTCCTATTCTACACTCACTCGAACTTTTCTTCCGCCTCTTTGCGGGCGTGGGAGTAAAAAATGCTCAAAAATAAGAAAAAAAGCTTAGACTCGTTTTGAATGCTCTTGTTGCTCGCCAAATTTATGGAAGAAGATTCATCATTATTACTAATTATCTCCAAAATGGAGCGGATAGTTTAGATTCAATCTTTCTCTAATGTTTAAAGTTTTCTTTTTAATTTTCGTGCAACTTTTCGTTTTCAGACAAAGATGCCCATGATCCTAAAAAACATGCACCTGACTAGTACGTGCTCGTGAGCCAGCAACTTAGGAGGCTATTGACACAAAGGCGTCGAATTCACGGGTACTTTTGAGACGCGGCCCCGGCACAAGCAGATTTCTGTCATTTTCTCCTCATTATTACGATGCTAAGCATTTCACGGGTTTTATCAAGAAATTGTGAATCCACCAATCTAGAAAAGGTTAAAAAAGGAAAAACAGACGTAGGCCCGATATAAATTGACACTTACCTATCATCATCATCATCATCATCATTAGCCATCAAACAGCCATCACAATTTGAGCTAGTCAAGACACGGGATTCATTCCTCCAACAACAAGTCAAGAACTCCAACAATTTGCCTCACGCGTTCGCACTCGACGTCACATGAGCCCCGACAGAAGGCCCGCTCCGAGGATACGTGTGTCGGTGAGAGCGCGTCTGGGTGGAAGGCGCTGAACGACAACAAATGATGGCTCTCATCCGCTCCCCACCACTTTTTTTTTTTGTGAATCGGTCGTCCAACAACGGCCATCTAATCCCTAATCCCATCACCATCGCACCATCGCTTTTCGCTAGAGCTCTCAACGACTCTCTCGTCAAGGTGGTGGGCTCTTTGCTCGAGCGCCTTACGACGCGGGCAATTGACGATGCGACGACTGAAGAGGCAGGAAGAAAAAAATAAAATAAAAAAGCCAAGAGGGGGAAAAGCGATAATAATCTTTTTACCAAGTATCGGATACCATGAAACATGTCCCGCTACGAAGAAAGGAAGCGGTCGGCATGACAAACGCACCGACTGATCCCCGTGATCATCGAACCCCACCACAGATGCACCGTGGGACATAAAGAATGCTCGCGAATCGAATAACGAATTGGATGGACTGAAGAGAAGACCGGTTGGGATGAAATAATGAATGAATTTAAGACTAATACTCGAGCATCCCTGGAACCTAGATACACCCCCACTCTCACTGTACCACGGTCCGTCCAGAGTATATACAATGCATCGTGGCTATGCCTGCAAAACTTGTCTGCCTCTCTTCTATGGTTTTCTCTCCCTCCCCTCCACGACGAAGCCCTGTCATCTCATGTTGCAGCACAAGGGCCGGCCTTGTTCTTGCAACTTCTCCCACATGCAGATCATCTGCCGCGGGGACTGATAGTGCGCCGTGTAGTAATCCTTTATGCACCCGAATTGGCAGAACTTGTAACTGTGCACGTACTCGACGGGTCCCGAGCTGTTGAACTGCTCCACCCACATCCCCACGCTCACGTCCTCCATCTTGAACAGCTGCATGAGGATGACACGGCCGCCATGAGTCCATCGAATAAACGCATGCACAACAACTAAATCATGATTATCTTTTCATATACATACCCTTAGTCTAAGCTTCTCAAACTCAGACACGATGAAGTGTGCAATGTCAGAGGACAAAACGTAGCCCGGTCCATTTGCATAAGGCGGATACTCTTCCTCAGGCCATTCCTGGAACAAAACGTAAAGAGAGGCAAGAAAACTGAGGCATGGAAAATGAAAGTACGTCTCATCGATCTGGATAAGGATCACTTCCATCCAAACATGCAAGTAAGAAAATCAGCAAAAGAAAAAAGATAACTTGTTAAAGATCCAGAGAGGTTATTCTCTCTTTCTTTTGGTTCTTTCTGAAGAATCTCTTCTAATGGTGCTTAGATGTAACTTGTCACATGCTTTTCAATGATGCATCTACAAAGACCACCCAACACAGATTTGCACAAGGGGTTGCATATATATTGAAAAATTCTAGTGAACAAGAAAGAATACATAAAAGGTGGGATGATGAGGCACAGTGCTTTGCAGGAAACTAAGGCATTTCTCCGGGTATAGGAAAAATAAATAGAGTGAGCTAGAAACATCAAATTGGGAGGGGTCTAGTCAATCTGGATGCTTAAAAGGGTTGAGTTGCAAAGCAACCGCATGTTACACCTATGCAACATTGTACAGCAATCTCACCAAAAGCTCATGAGTTTTCAAGCCAAACCACTCCAATCACCAGACAACCAGAGAAGGGGAATCAAAAAGAATCAAAGAGAGAAAAATCTGCGTTGCATATTTAAGGAGATAAAATCCTAGAATCAAACTGCTTCACTTTTAAAGCATCTTCATTCGTTTTTGAGAGATTAAGGATATAAAATCCTAGAATCAAACTGCTTTCACTTTTAAAGGATCCTCATTCATTTTTGAGAGACAATCAGACTTGTAGAAAGGCAACGCAAAAAAGATCAACCCAAAGAGCCCAACGACGACAGAACTGAACCATGGTGCACTCCGTACCTCATATGTGACTGCCCATTTGCCGTACCGAAGTGGCTTATGGTAGTAGTTGACGTTCCCAATATACAAGCTCTTTCCTTCAGGTACCTTCTTGACTTCATCCATAACTGCATCCAACCTCACAAATGTATCGTCATCACATTTCATCACGTACTTGGCCGACAATTTGCGAACCTGAAAACAGCCAATTTAAGAAAGACTCGCAAGTAAGCCACCTTTGCGAAGAAGAATATTGGTTTTTCTGCTGTATAGAAATACCCTCAACTCACCCCATATTCACAAATGGCCACTGTTTTGAGGACAACGAGGTCGTAATTATCCATGTAAGGGACTATAACAATGTCACCAAAAAACTCTGCCTCTTTCTTCAATTCCACATTCACTTCCTTCCGAGGATGCTGTCCATACATGAGGTCAGAACATTATTATGACCGCTTGAGAATAAACAACACGTACGACCAACTCTAGGTGTCTCCTCTTACCAATGCTACAAAGAAGCGAGCCACTACATTTGAAGATTTGATAAGCTTATGCTGCATCCAGGACTTCCTCACAGCCATTCGCTCTGCGAAATGGTTACCCGCTGAAAGGATGCCGACAAACATTTCTACAGGTTTTTCGGGAAAAGGCGGGGCTTGCCATTTCCTTGACATCTCAAGATGTCTCTGTGGAGCATAATTAGGATGTAAAGTTGGTAGAGAAGCGGCGAATAGGGAATGAACATCGATATCGCCATTTAAAGTTAGGCCAGTCGCATCTTCAAGAGCAAAACCCTGTTGAAATTAGAGAAAACGTAAACTAACAGAGCAAGATAATGAACCTTCACAATGAGGTTGTCAGGATGCATGTTGTTACTCACAGTGCGATAAGGAAAAGATGTGATGTGCCTTCCGTCGACACTAACATGATAACCCTCCAATCCAGCACTAAGAGTTAGAACAAAGAGCTTGCCTTCAGCAAATGGATATGGCCAATCAACCGACACCTTCTTTGTCCGCCCTATGAGCCGGTTCAACCACCAAGATGTCTTGGACTCCTCAGAGTGATCATCATCATCACGGATCCACTTCTCACACTTCAACTGGCCGTCAACTGCAATGAAGCGCATGACAAACCAATCAAACATCTCTTGAAGTGTGCCAATGCAACCCAGGCAATTCCTTTTCCAAATCACAATCAGCACAATCTGAAGCTTATGCAGGGTAAATTCTATTTTCTACCAGTAATAAGTATGTAAACCACACCGTAACTAAAAATAAACAGAACTTACATCTCCCACAATGACACCGATGCCAAGATCCATGAAGTCCCTCTTTTTCAAAGATTACCTTTTTTTATCTCAATACCATCAACAACTGAAGAAAGCTAACCACAAACATGGGTAAAATTACTCTTTTACTGTGATCCCCCACACAAATGAAAAACAAAAAGAAAAAACTCAACAGCCCCTTCATCAACAATTGGAGCATATTATATCTAATAATAACACTTGATATTGAAGTCCCTTTTTTTTCCCCAGGTTAACCATTCTTCCTTTTCTCTATCTCATCAGCAATTGAAGAGAGCTACGCACAAAAATGGGTAAGAAATCATTCTTTTCACAATGATCACCCATATAAACAAGAACTGAATCAGAATACTCACTGGTCTCTTCATCAGCCTTAGATTTCCACCCTTCGCACCGCTGCGCCGACCCCCATTGCATCCTATAACAAGTGTTCTGCTCGATCACCGGCTTCCCGCTCCAATCACCCTTTAACCTGGGATTCAAATGTAAAATCCGAGGCGGGTCCTCGCCCTCCACAATCCTCAACCCCTGCAGCTCCATGTGAAACTGCGAGACCATGACCGCCTCGTCTCCCTCCCTCAACAGAGCTATCTTCGGATCGTTCTCTGCATGGGCCGACCTAGGTTTCCCAACAACCGTTATGTGCGACCCCAGCGTAAGCCCGCAGGGCAACACCATCAACCTCTTCCGGTTCAAGAATTCCGACCCAGATAGAGACACCGAATGCGGGCACGATTCCGACCCATTCTTGGGCTTCTGGCTGATGATATGCAGCTTCCCAGATTGCAATTCCTCCCAAAACTGGCGACCCACCTCCCAGGCGACCTTTGCCGACTTGTCGATCTCCGAGAACCCGCCGGTGACGCCAGTCTTCCACGTCTTCTCGAAGTTCAAGCCGGAGACGATGTTCCTGGGCTCGGCGAGCCGGCTGGGGGCCAACTCGTCGGAGTTTTGAGAAACCGTGACGTGGGGCCGGGTCGGGGCGTCTTTCTGCTGCAAGTCGCGGCCGGTTTGGAGCTGGGTCTGGGGACGAGTCAGGGTCTCCTGGGAGAGGGAGTTGAACCCAGATATGAAAACGAAGGGAATCTCTACAGTGACTAGGACTACGTACAAGAGGCCTACGCAGATCAGGATTTGGAGGGATCTTTGCCTCGTCAACGACAAGACCATGTCCAACTTTTCCGATTTAGGCCTCTTCATCGATCAAAGAAACGATTTTTAGGACCCCCAGAACTGATCAGGGATTCCGAGGCCTTTTCGGAAGGGGAAAGACAGAGAGCGCGAGTTCAATGCTCCGGTGATGATTTGAGGAAACCCTAACTCTCAAACTCTGAAATACACGGAAACTCGCAGAGCGAGAGAGAAACAGAGAGAGAGAGAGAGAGTTAGGTCATCGACGCATACAGAACCTGAACGCGCAAGGGGAAAGAGAAGGGAAAGAGCGACGCTTAAAGGGAGAGAAAGACAGGGAAGAGAGAGAGTGATTCCGTCGGTCGTGTAAGCTTTTCTTCCTGGAACAGAGAATATTGCCCTTTTTAAAATTCAAATCCCACATAATAATAATAATAATAATTAATAATGAAACAAAATTTATATATATATTTTTATAATGGGAACCTTTTTAAACGGTCGAAGCTACATTTAATTCAACTGAACACCCCCCCGCCCACACAGAGGAAAAAGCCTGGGTATTCGTGTAATAAATTGGACAATAGCCAAAAAAATAAAAATAAAAGGTGCGAATATCAACTGAGATATTTAAGAATTTCCCCTTTTTTTCGCCGGCTTCTTAGGAATATACTTAATCGTGATTTAAGCAAATCGAAATTGACAATAATCGCATATGGCGGTGTCATTACTACGGTCTTAATTATGGGGGGGTTGATTTCTCGTAATTATGGTGGGCCCGGCCACTTTATTTGTCTCCTCCTTTACGTGGCCACTGGCCTATTTAAGGAGCGGTCAGTTTTTTTTTTTTTTTTTGCTTTTTGTGTTTATTTATTCTGCGTTTTGGTGTTAAATACCGAACGATGGCGATCGCATTTTATAATCCAGAAAAATGCTTTACCTTCATGCGTAAGTCTTTTGATTAAATGTATCTTGGATTCTACGTGAAAAGAGCTAGAATAGTGGAGTGCAATGTGGATGGAGCACCCCGTCCACTCGAAGATTCGATGCCAACAAAAACTTATTTTGCATAGCCAGTAGCCAACCAGAAGAGAAAATGGACCACTAGGGTTAATTAGTTTTTATTTTTTTTTTTAATTTGTGAAATTTTGTATGATCATTGCTAACTACGTAAATTGTTAGGCGAAGACGTGATTTAATATTTAATTATTTTACTATAATTCTTAAAATTCGCCATGTTTAATTTGAAAGAAAGTCTTCTTTCAGAAGGAAAGTGCACGGTTGAACCACATTGCCTATTTCTTTTGAAAAAACAACCAAACTTATCCTATTAATTTCCAAATTTAGGATATTCCTTGCTACATGTTCAAATATTATCTGATTTGGTCATTTAGTGAGTTTACTTCTAGGAAGAGGATTCCTACGCTGGACCATTACTAAGGACCCACGTTGATATTTTCTTGTGCGATGAGTTTTCAGGTGGAGGATATCTTTAACAAATATATCTATAATTGCAAATGTTTAGTCATGATTTTAATGATTAAAAAAAGGGTAATTGTTGCAAATGTTGAGTAAAGGTCTTGTGTTATGGTAGAAAGAGAGAGAATATGGTTTGGAAGGAGATGAAACTTACGATTGAGGTAGCGTTACATCAGATTTTTTTTTTTTTGTCAGTCTTATTATATTCTTATTCTAACATTCATTTTCAGACTTTTATTCTATCTTCTTATAAGATGTGAGAGTTAAAACCAATTCTTGAAATTAAACCGTTCTCACCCTAATCTCGTCCTTCCAAATCGGAAGGATGACCACTGGGTTACGTTACATTATTACATCAGATTAAGGAGTTGGTATCGCGCAGAGATGACGGGAGTTAATGCAACCGATCAAAGTTGCAGCCGTCGCGAAACCGGCGAAGGCCTTCTTCCCCCTGTCCTCTCCCGCCCATGCATGCTCTACAACAGCTCCACGCGTCCAGCCTTTTTGGCGCCTTTGCAATTGCTAACCCTCTCTTCTTTCCTTCTTTGTCGTTGGCTTCCCGAGATTTCGTTCGGATAAAGGAAGTCTTCATTCTTATCGATGCACTTAATTTTTTTTTCCCGTGTTTATTTAGATCCCATAAGCACTGTTGGCTACGAGAAATCTCTTGACAAAATCAACTTTGGCCTTTTGCTCGAAAAGTCCGCGAGCTCGCTGAATTCATTCGCGACCTTCGTAGTCGCGAGATTCGCAGGAAGGAAAATGAGAGGCGAGATGATAGGGATGCCCAAATGGCCGTAGAGCCCCTTGACCCGATGCCCACGACCGGAATTTTTCATTTGATCTGATTGATTCGGCATGATTGTTTTGGCATGTTTCTGACTTGACTAATCTTATGACGACACGTAGAATCTTCAATTTATGTAACCGCATTGACCCCCCAAAGCTGCAGCTATAATTTATATGCACGCGCGCTCTGATCGCGCAAATCAAACATTGAACGATTCGGTTAATTTGCGGCGTTGAACGCCACAGGGAAAGCAAGGTAAATCAAAGGTTAGGCTGACGTCTCTTTTAGCTGAATTCACGAGGAAAGCGAGGTGCGTTCTAGAGACCTGCCCGAATTTTAGTACGCGCGGGTCGAAATTCCATGGATCATGCGAATTTCTGGGGGCTAGAGTCGTTGAACACCAGGAGCAGAATCATGCGAGATTTCAGGGGGTGGTTCTATTCTTATTTTCCCGATGCACATGATAGGTGTCTTCTCCATGCGACGGCCATAAGACAGGTGTTGTATCACCTGGGTTCCTCGTCTTTTCTTGAACCTTGAATCCCTGTCCTCTTGTGTCTTCAATGGCCTTCAAGATCGCCATCTTCATCACACCATGCTCGCCCCTAGAATACGAAACGGTGAAACGATTAGCTTTTTCCATTGCGCATCCCACGAAAAATCATAATTCAATTATTATTATTATTATTATTATTATTATTATTATTATTATTATTATTATTATTATTTGTTATGATCCAAGAAGCGTAATACTGATCTGCGGTGACGACGTAAACCTAAGGCGACGCTAGCATAGAGACCTACCTCCTATGGCGCCACACTTAAGTTGTGCAATTGTACATGCGATGACTCAAACCTCCCTCAAATGGGATGGGAGGAAACACCCGAACCAACACGCCCACAGCGGGATGGGTATAATTCGATTATTTGTTCATAGGAGATAATGACATAAATGATTTTTAAACTTAGACTCAATATACAATATAATTTATAAACTTTACTTTAATGTGTAATATAATTTTCGAATTTTTAATTTGTTCAATATGATCATGAATTTTTTGTACTTATTCAATTTAATCCCTGAATTATATGAAAATATAAACTGCTATTCTTCCATTAATTCAAATATAGGAATGATAATGAATATTATCATGTAATTTAAATAATGAATTGAATATATACTAAAAGTTCAAGGATCGAATTGAATAATTTAAAATTTTAAGGATTACACTATATATTAAACAAAAGCTCATAGATAATATTGTGATAAAGCTAGCACAAACACCTAGAGGCTTTCCCTGCTATCGACACCTGGGGGTTTACGTGGCGGCTACCGGCCAAAGCGGTTCCTCCAGCTCCCAAAAAAAAAAAAAAAAAACACCTAGAGGGGTTAAATAGGGGTTAAAATAAAATATTGACAAGTAAATGCGGAATGGAATAAGTCAAGATCAAAGTTTGAACAGAAATCAGAATTTGTTATGCAATGAAACAGAATTTTCAAATAACTTAAAAGTGTGCAACAGACACTTAAGTAAGATAAGTTAAGGGAAGAGAAAATTGTATATGAAATTTATAATAGTTCGGCTTAGATTCAAATCTATATCCACTCTCCCGCTCTAATAGTTTACTAGCTAGATTCTACTATAAGATTAACAAGATTATAATTATAAGTGCAAACACTCAATTGTAGATTGCGCTAGCTCACTAAGTTACTCTTATTAGTATTTCTCTTTTGATCACAACTTTTAAAGTTCACAGAAGAAGACAAATAATATTGAAATTAGTTTTAGACTTTGGAATTTCAAGTTTATGTCTCTATTTCTTGAGTGATTAATCTCTTTAAATAGTCATCCATGCTTCACTAGCCGTTTAGCCAATCACTAAGGATTTTCTTCCAATTTGCCTGTTAGACAGAATGGTTCAAAGAGAGATCTTGTGGCGTTGAAGACAAGGAGAGAATCTCCATTTGATTTTGGTCCCCATACAAATGGAACTTTTGTTTCCATGAGTGTAACTTTCTCATTTAGAACTTGTCTTGAGAATTGATTTCATCAATCAATAATTGACTCAAAAAAGTGAAATCCTTAATTAGATTATTAGCCATTATTGATTATATTCTGAATTTGTCTCGTTCGAGTCCCATCAGAATAAGTTATTCACTTGGATTGTATATGTGTTTTTGAAATATAATAAACTTTGCATAAAGTCCTCGAAAGTTGCTTAGAATGGTATATGCTTGCCCAACACCTGTTCTAACATAAATATTAGAAAATAAAGAGTTCTGTCAACTTCAAGATATATGAATGGAGTTTTCTAACACAATGAACAAATTAAAAATTGAGGGAATACATTACACATTTAGTTAAACTTCAGAGATTATTTATGTCATTTTCTCATCCATTGGTGGATTATAAAATTGCACCCATAGTTATGTGAGAGATTTTTAGGAAAATTCGTGATTTTTCGTAAGAGCTAATAAATTTGCACAATACAGAAGACCGATATAAGAGATGGTAGACAAGCCGAGCACGGGAATTTGGAAGGAGAAAAGTATGAAATCAAGGAAAATTCGAAAACCAAGTCAGAAACGGAATTATAACTCCGGGGGAGAAAATAGAATATTCAAAGGGAATCCGGGATTTGAATGATTCACAAACAGGTGGGAATTGAAATTAAAGTTTTGAGAAGGTCAATTGAAACGTTCCTCACATTAATAATCAGGGTCACCGAACGCGGACCGATGACGCCGACTTCCATGCTGCTGACTGCTGACCACCACCCCTATATTACATCATCGTTATATTACTTAAATCAGCTGGATTAAAGATTCCCATTTTCGACTCCAATCTCGATCGTTCCAGTCTTGCTTCCGTGAATAATGCCTCTTCCTTTTTGTTTTTTGTTCTTGGGGTGTGGTCAAACATTTTGATTTTACATCTAATTTACATTAGACTTTGCCACCATCAAAACTGGTGGATTCTGTTAGTTGATGGCGGAGTTCGACCGACCTTTCTAATGTGAAAACAATTGACCTGTTCAGACATCAATTCATCGGACCGCAGTATAAATTCTCTTAGTCATCGTTTTATTGAATTAATTTGAATTAACTTGTGCCGTACCAATAATTCATGATGTGACACGTTGAAAAATTCCAGCAACCCGTTGAGCATCGTGTAAATTTACAAGGTACTTTACATGGGTGTGGTAAAAATCATAAGATGAGTACTTGCTTTGCTATTGCAATGGGAAATTGATTATCATAATGTCTCTAAAAGGGAAAAAAAAAATGCCCTTCAAATCAGTCGGACCCATTGAAGACCGATAGCCATAGACATGGCCGTAGCATCACCACCAGAATATACGGGACCATTAGTTAATTAAATGGTCTAACCATATGGACCTAGATAAATTAATACAGCTCGTAGAATAATAATAAATGGAAGTGTCTATAGTTAGGAATATGGGGCCAGGTGAAATGTAGTTTGGTTGGATATACCTGTCGCTTACTCTGGAAAATTCTCAGAATTTATATTTATTCCATAGGGCACAAAAAGGTTGGTATTAGCTGTGATGTGGCTCATAACATGAGCCACACGTTCTGCGAATTCTGCCAACGAGAATAAGCATATGAAAATGACATTTGGTGAAGATCATATTCCTTATTTCACTTATGAACATACTCTAATTGTCAAACTAAGCTTTTAATTTCGTCTGCCTCCGTCAATTGGCGCAGCCTTCACAAATCATCTTGATCTGTGTGTAAAAGGCCTAGAATAACGCTAGAAATCCTAAGGAGAATGATCAAAGTTTGTTTGTTAAAATGACACGACTATCATTCAATTAAATACTTAATAGGGAACTCAAGTACTTTGATCCAAAACTGTAGCATTTCCTAAGAAATTACATCTAAGTTGTTTAAGTTGCTTTAAAACTAGTTGCAATACCAAAAAGGAATTGAATCTCAATTTTCATGCTTCTTGAAACGTGAGATTGAAAAATGAGATTCAACTTTATGGTTTTAGGCACTTATGCACGATAATGCTGAAATTGAGGAGAGACCCATGAATTTCGAAACTTTATATTATTAAAGTACAACGTGAAAGATATATATATATATATATATATATATATATATATATATGTATATGTATATTTGAAGGATAAAATGAAAAAGCCTCTTGGGTTCTGTGGCTCTCTCTTGAATGGAAAACTGGAAATTGGAGATGGCAATTCAAGCCAAGACAGCCTTGGAATCTTTTGAGCCAATAAAAGCCTGAAGTGGCAATCTTGTGGGCTTTATTATTCTATTGTAAAGAGCTTTCACCTACCTGGATGACTTGAGAGCCCGCAAAAGCATCTGTACTTCTCATGTTTCTTTAAACCGGGTGAATCAAATACGCAGTTCTCCAGCCACTTTAAACTTTTGTGTCCGTGACAATGATTCTGATTTTGATTGAACTCATGTGCTGTTCATAGCTTTATCGCTCCTGCCTGCTGCTCCGATGGCTTCGAATCATTCTGATTAACAATCACACAAATTCGTGCTTGGCCATATCATTGCTGAGAATGTTCGATTCTCTTGTTTTAGCATTCGGATCGCTCCAAGGATGTGCATGATGCTTACCCTTGTTTGTGCGTTCCCCCTGTTTCTTTATGCACGAGGTTTGACTCCTGGTTTGGTAGTTGACAGTTCAATTGCAACTTAACATGTCACATTTGGAGAGATAACCGCAAGATCATGTATGATGGGGACAAGATGAACATAACTTCTAATCAAGTCCACTTGTAAAGAGTGCAATGAGCATTTCTTTGGTGTCTCCGATTAGTTAACTATTCTTATTTAGAATAGTTGTTACTCATCAAAGTCGTGATTTATCAGTAGTTAACTTGAAAGAAAGTCACCTGCTTTGAACAACAAGAACACTTAAATCCAATCTAATGTTCAACCACAGGCATTCACCCGCTTCGAACCTGATCCATCTTCTTGAAAACCATGCACCAGCACCAGCACCAGCACCAGCACCAGCACCAGCAGGAGAAGAAGGGCACACTTTTCATGCCTCCTTTGCTCTTATACATGTTAGCTTAATCACAAATCAAAGCACCAGCAGGAGAAGAAGGGCACACTTTTCGTGCCTCCTTTGCTCTTATACATGTTAGCCTAATCACAAATCAAACTTTCTCTGAAAGAGCAAAAAGAAGATTGAAGCTTGCATCAACATGCTCTCTATTACTCGTCTATTGATGATTTCATGATACTTTTTGTCATTTTCATTCTGCTTTTTCCTCCCCTTTTCATCATCAGTATATGTTTTTGGATCTAGCAGATGAGACCCCCTTGCACTGACAAGACGAACAATAGACGGGGACCTTGGGCTACTGAAGAAGACCCAAGGACGATCATTCAAGGGACCGGAAATTGGGGCCTTTTCCCCCGAAAAGAAGGTGATGTTGGCATAGTGTTTCGTAACATTAATCAAAAGTTGGATCTAGAGATTGCGGACCCAATTGTGAGACCACTTTTCACGCATCTCACAATGTCTGATTGTTTTGCCTGACTAAATTGTGCAGGTCTTAGAAGATGTGGGAAAAGTTGCAAGCCCAGATGGAGCAATTACCATCAACCAGATTCGAAGCATGAGGTCTTCACACCACAGGAAGAGGAGCTCATAATCAGGCTCCATGTAATCATAGGCAGCAGGTGCATTGCCAAGAATCGGAAAATCTGTACTTTGTGAAATTCTCATCAGTCTTTAAACTCCTACTTGAAAATGTTCCAACTATTTGTCATTTAACTCAATTTATAGATGATTTTATACGATAAAATTTATTTGAGAATGATTTAAAAGCAGTAAGATGTCTCTCTTCACAGACATGTACACAACAATTTGGTTTTAGGTGGTCCATCATCGCCCAGCAACTTCCAGGGAGGACTGACAACGATGTGAAGAACCACTGGAATACCAAGCTCCGGAAAAAGCTGAAAGAGATGGGGATTGACCCGGTTACGCACAAGCCTTTCTCTCAAGTCCTGAGAGACTATGGAAACATAGACGGCACCACGAGAGAAAGCCAAATCGAGTCCATGGATCCACCCCAAGCATTTTCAGACCTAAACACCCACCAAACACCACCAAAAGTAACAAGTAGAACCGACACAGACACTGCCCAAAACAATCACTCCCTAGACCTTCTTGCCCAGCTTCATGCCATAAAGTTGGTCACAGAAGCCTCAACTTGCTCTGCACATGGCAAAGCGACATTCATGCCTTTGAATACCTCATCCTCGCCTCCCACTTCTTCCTCTTCCACCGGGTCCACAGCACCGCAGAGCTTCAGATGGAGCGATTTTCTTATCGAAGACCCAACTTTGCCAGCTGAACTTTCAAAGGAAGGGATCGGGATGAGACCACAGAGTGAGATCAAGAATGAGGGCAGAGAGGAAGGTAATGGGACAGGAGGTTTTCATCAGAATGGCACAAGCAATGGCCATAAAGGGTCATCAATTCCATCCTCAGATGGTTCATTTGTGGAATCCATTTTGAACCAGAACGAGGAGATGTTCATGGAGTTTCCTGAACTATGGGAGGAGCCACTCTACTAATTAAACTAAGGCACTGAACTGCTAAATTTCCTAACTAGGATTGAGATGGGATTTCTGCTAAAGAAGTACAAAATAATGGAGTTCCAAAGTGTTCAGCACCTGCTAAACATCTTATGTGGTGGGTTCATACTTTTGTCATAGACAGAATGGTATGCACGGACAATGTATTCCATCTCGTAAAGTTGACATCAGAACTGGGGGAATCGGTCTCCACGCTTGAATCGCCAAGAGGAAGCCCATTTCTGCTGCAACAGAGAGGCCCAACATTAATTTACTCATCGGCCCTCTCAGCACTACCTGAGCTCATTGCTGTGACCCAAAAAGCTCATCAAAATGGGCCTGGCTCATGGGTTTCACTCCAAAATAGTGGGTAGGCAACAGATGCTCTTCTTCCAATGTGGCATAAGACTCATCATACCCAAAAGAGGAAATTCCAAAATGAAAGACGAAAAATGGCATTCTTTTTGGGCTAATGAAAATAGGTAGGCATGCGAGAGCGAGAGAGGCGAGCCATTGCTCTACGCTGCGAAAAAGCAGTTACCTAATTTGGCAATCTTATCCTAGAGGAACCTCAGTTGTCCTTCCTCGAATAAAAAAAGATGCTCTTATCTTTTTGGTAAAAGCTTGTGGGAAAAATTGACATTTCATACGCACACTTGTCGATCTAGGAAAGATCAACTTTCATTTCAATGATTCAACACCATAACTTTATAGTGACGAGATTGTTGGATAATCCCTTTCATATCATATGTAACATCATTTGCCATATATCCCATCAATATTAATGAAGTTCATTTTTAGAAATTTCTCCATTGATATTAAGGAATTAGAAATGTAAAAGTGAAATCATTTTCCGAAGCCTCTTTCCTTGTAGTGAACAATCAAGTTTCCTGCTTGACATTATTCTAGTTTAATAAAAACGAGGTAATTGGTTTCTTGATTAATGTCCAAGTTCTTTCACAGAAGAAAATTTTAGTGGGATATAATAAGAAATTTGAAGTTGTAGCAAGTATAAAAACTGTGTACAATGCATGCGACTAGTCCATTCTTGAACGATTAAGTGAGTGTAAACATCTTTGCGTGGAGCCTTTGACATGTGATCTTCAAGCGCTTGGGGTTTTGACATGTCTTGGAATCCACTGCAGCTCGATAACATGCACCAGACATCCCTTCATCTACTTAACTTCTTTGCTTTCATCTGCTACCACCTTCTTTATCTGGCAACGCACATACTTTTAAACATCACATGCATCATGCCCAACAAACTAATAGTGCCATCTCCTTATCTTTTTGTTGGGGTATGTAACAGTGAAGTGTGATATTAACACGAGGAACATCACTTCATATTCTTATGTAGCATGTGCAGGTTTTAGATGATGTAGGATTGGACACTTGTTAGAGAGAGAGAGAGAGAGAGAGAGAGGCACATGAAGAAAACAGCCACTTTAGGGACTGTCCAAAGAGACTTTATAGGGTGTTTATGATGGCTGCTGATCTACACAGCAGATTTCTGCTAAGCAAGTTAGGCAAGAGCTTGTGGAGGGAGGCCAATACGAACATCGACAGCTTATTCTGACATGCAATAATTCCACCAGACCAACCAAGAAAGAATTGACGAGTAACGAATAGGAATTCTAAATCTAAGATAGCGATTGCGATCTTTTTAAGCCGTTCCGGCGAAGAACGAGCGAGTACTTTTATTTTTCGTCGTGTTCTTGCTGTGACATATACGAAGTGCAGAAAACATCTGTCCCCTCTACTCATATGCGCGAACCGAACGCCGCTTTTAAGTATTCGTGTCGAGTTATCACGTTCTCCATACTGATTAAAGTAGGTGTCTGATTATTCTTATCAGCAGCAAAAGAAATTCACGGGTCCACGCAAAGTATCTTGGCACATAGTTTGCATGTATGGCCCTGTTTCTGAATCCTTGATATTAACCACACTTCATACCGCAAAAGAGAGAAAAAGGCTGATACCATCCAGGTACCTTCTCTCCCCCGGAGTCCAGGAAGGGCAAGAGCTCAAAGACTAGTTTGACAAATTTTAAGTCCTGGAATATAGAAACTCGGGAGCAACATCACAGCTTTAATTGATCTTCTTTGACTTTTCTTGTTCTAGTCCTTTCTATATATTTTGTTCCAACTCCTCATGTAGTGTGTACCCTACAACTTGTGTGGCTCGGCATGACTCTCTCACACAAATTAAAATTGGTCAGGATTACACACTTCTTTATCTAGGGTTTACAAGTTCTTGCATACACACGCCTTTTTTAGTAAACGTGATTAATCTATGTATGTGATCCCGGAAAAATAAAGAAGGTCGAATGATCTCTTCCACTGCAAGACTAGGAGCCTCCAAAGTGAGGAGATGACTGCACGATGAAGTGTCTCTTCACTTTTGACTCCAACAGGACCCATCGAGATTTTATTTGTCTTATGTCTCCATTCCTTTTACTAACAAAAGATGACACCTTTTTATTTCAACCTTGCTTAAGTAACCGCTATTCCAATGCAAATGCAATTTTTCAAGCTCTATTGATAGAAATCTAGATAAACAAGAGAATATTCAGAATTATTATTAAGTCCATCGTTAGTTCACATAGAAGGCAAGTATCTTTTATCTTACATTACATGCGAAATGAGTATATCACGAGGACCGGATCTTTATCTGTATCCTCTAATATCTCAAAAGAAATGTTCTATCAACAGGGTTAAAAACACATTGTTGCTTTAACAGAACTACCTAGTTCAATCCAGAGTATGTTCATTTATTTACATGGGGAAGGAGAGAACAAATTCATATTGTGATGGCTTGACATTTATATCGTTTGGGCAGGAAAAAAAGAACATTTTTCAGCTAAAAGAGTGAAAAATTGGTGGGTCAGATTCAGAGGGAAGAAGGCACCAGAGAAATCTCATGCTCAGCTTTACCTGCTGCTGCTTCTGCACCTCTTTCTTCCAGAGTAAATTTCTTCTTCACCCAACTAATGAATGGCAATAATAATTGAAAAAAAAAGCTTGCAGCTTTCACTGCATGCGTAACATCACACAAACATGGGACGCAGTCTCACCAGCTCTGGGGGTCCCCACTCCCTCTCCCTCTCTCCCTCTCTCTTTCTCTCTCTCTCTCTGCGTTCCACAGTTTGTTCTCAACGTTAGAAAAGGCAGTGTGCGCAGTGCCCACCACTTTCCTCTACCTGCAGGCAGAAACTCTCTCTCTCTCTCTCTCTCTCTAACACACACATTATGATCACCCACTAATGTCCCTCTCTCAACCTCCAGTGCCCACACTCTGTTTCTCCTAATCACTACAGTAAACAGCCCCGTCAGCCTGCAAAGCTAGACCTCCCCAACCTCCATTACTCACTTGACTCGCTCTCTCACTCCTTCAAAAGCTTCAGAACCAACTCTAATCAGTCACGGCCGAGGGAGAAGATTATAAGCTGTAAAAGAGAGAAAAAGAGAGGATGAAACAAGGAAAGTTTCCGCCTTTTCGTTAGCTGAGCTCTCGGATCAGATTCCTGTACGGCTGTTGATTCTGGGTCCGTGTCAAAAGATGGATCCTCCAATTGTCAATGAATCTTCGTTCTCCGCTGCGAACCCATCTTCCTACAGTTTGGCTGAGATTTGGCCGTTCAATGGGGAGCCGGGCAATGGCGCGTTGGGGCTCCGAATGGGGAATTTGAGCGGGTTCTTGGATGGTCAGATGAACCGGGACGGGTCGGCGGAGGTGTCCACCGTGACGGAGCAAAGCGGTGGTGGAGGAATTGGGAGGAAGAGGAAGGATGTGAGTTCGGAGGACGAGTCCTCCAAAATGGTGTCCACTAGTAGTGCCGATGATCTGGTTCGTTACTCTGTTTTTCTTTTGCTTCTTATATAATGGTTCTGTCTTGTGTGTGCGTGTTTCCTTTTCCTTCTTTGAAACTGGGAATTCTCTGTTTCGTTGGCGAGAAAATGGAAGGCAGAAAAAAGGGAACATTTTGTCTAGAGTTTGTGGTGAGTTAAATTTGGATGTATGACCTTCTGAGCTGCCGCTTTGCTCATCTGGCCAAAAAAAACTGGAAATTCGATAGTCCGGGTGTTATTTTCTTCACTGGTTTAGTTGCTGGAAATGAAGAACTCCGTTAGCTTTGAATTGTGTTCCTTTTGGTTCCATGAATTGGATCATAGATGTGAGTTTACTTAAAGCTAACAAATTATTTGTGGCCAGTTCATTGAGATTTTTTTTTTTTTTTTTTTTTTTGGGTCGAAAGTTCATTGAGATTCGGCTGCTGCAAAAGCACAAATTGTCTTACTCTTGTGATCTTGGGGAGCAAATTCAAAATTCAGTGTCGTTGATCAGTAATATCATATTCTTTGCTGGGAATTTCAGTTGTGACACTGCAATATCACTGTCAAAATTCATATTTTTCAGCCAGTTATAAAATATTGAAGAGGATCAACTTATAGACGGAAGTGTTCAAGGCCCCATCTTCATCCAAAGTGTGTTCAAAGAATTACGGAGTAATTTAACACGTTGCAGTTGATCTTTGGGTTATATTTCTGGGAATGATGGTTTGTGCTTTATTTCTATAGAACGTATCAAATGGAAAGCGCACAAAGTCACTGGTTTCAAGGCATGACAATGATGGATCAAGAGCTGAAGGAGAATCAAGTTCTGCTGCTGGTGATAAGCAGGCTGGACAGATTGCAAAACCCTCTGAACCACCAAAGAAGGATTATATTCATGTCAGAGCACGAAGAGGCCAAGCTACAGATAGTCATAGCCTAGCTGAGAGAGTAAGCCAAATTCTTCGATTCACTAAAATACTCTCAGAGTTTCAGAGGAGTCAATAAAACTGTGTCATGTGCTCTATAATTCATTTTCCAATTTCGTCTCACATGGTCTATTTGGCTGAGCATAAGGCACAAGCGATTCGGTTTAAGTGCTTTTTAGAAGCTCTTTTGGTGTCCTGTCTCATTTGGCAGGCAAGGAGAGAAAAGATCAGTGAGCGGATGAAGATTCTTCAAGACTTAGTCCCTGGATGCAACACGGTATCTCATGATTTTCAAATTTTATAATGATGTTTTAGTATTTAGATGTTTTGTGATTATCACTTGCAAGATTTCCAGCTTTTGATCGGGTCATCCGAGTTGTTCTTAATATTTCCTTTTGATCAGGTTATTGGAAAAGCACTCATCCTTGATGAGATTATCAACTACATTCAGTCCCTGCAGAATCAGGTCGAGGTAATTTTCCATCTTAAGCATTTCATCAACACTCAATGACTTTGGATTTTTTGTGCTAACAAACTGATATGATTGTTGTAGTTCTTATCAATGAAGCTTGAAGCAGTCAATTCAAGGATGAACATCAATCCTACTATTGATGGATTTCCAGCAAAAGACGTGAGTTTTAGTTGAACAACTTCTAAAATATTCAGATAGACTTTGAACATAAAAGTATGAAGTACCTTCTGTGACTTGACAACGAAGACTGGTGTTCCTGTATGTTGCTTTCATTGTGCTCCAGTTTGCATGATAATTTTAAACGACTGAATTGGCCAGGTAAGCAAAATTTCTTGCATGATGTGACTTATGGATGCCATTAGAACTTGGTAGGGTTCTTTTCTAGTCTATCGAGTGGAACCAATAATGCCATCTGGGGGGCCTGTGAGAGAGGGCAAGCCCTCTCAGTGTAGAGTATACATGATGCATGTCCTTCAGAATGGAGGAGGACCATGGAAGCTCAGATCTTGGAAAGCATGCATCGCATTTGGGAATGAGAAGGAGGACTATGGTAGCTCAGATCTTGATATGCGTCGCATTTGGGAATGAGAAGCAACTATCTTTAATGAAGTACCATTTAAGCTTTGTTACTGGTTTAGAAGAATTATGGTGTGATAGAGAGATGTTGTGCCTTAAAATTCAAAACAACTAGGTATAGGTTGAGGTCAAAGAAGCTCGTCTTAGATTTGCTAAAAGCAAGCATTAGAATGATCATATTCACTTTTCTGATGGAACTACCATGGTGAGAAGGTGCATTGTTGACCGAATAGGAAAAGCTGTATTATATTAGATGAGTCAGCCACATTATGAAGGGGTTACATTGAGAGATGAGAGTTAGAGATAGAGAATTCATGTATGATCTTTGTATCCTTAAAATTGTTGGCACTCTAAAGCTTTGCCCACAATACCAGAAGATCGATGGGAACGTCTTGAAGTTTGCTCATTTTGGACACGCGTAACAACCTAGGCAGAACCACATGCAACAAGCCCAGATGGAGTAACTGCTACTTACGGATGAGGCAGTCTCCAACTCTCCAACTCTATCAAAGCACAAGCTCCTTCCCTACAAATATGGAACTTAGGTTTCTGTTTTAGGGTTTCATCCACTGTTCTCTTTTTGGATCTGCTCATTACAAAGTGGATGTGTGTTTCATTAATGAGTCTTACATGTCACTATAATGGGTCCAGTCAGTGATCTTCAGTGATTTTCATCTAACACTTACTGATTTTGCCCTCCTGCTTATATTAACAGTCAGTATTTTTGGTGCACTTTTTACTCATTTTTTTTTTTACCTACTGCTTGATACTGCCTCTCACTTTGGTACCCTGCACAGTAGATCTGTGAATATAGAACAAAATCTCTTGGAAGCTATGCATTAAGTTCAGTAGCAGGTTCCGTGTTCTTCTAAATCAAGTGGCCTTTTGGGTTTCAGCTTGGTGGGCAGCCATTTGATGCAACTGGGATGATGCATGCTTCGCAAGCAGCAAGACAGTACAGTCAAGGATCGCAATCAGAATGGTTGCATATGCAGTTAGGTGGGGGTTTCGAGAGGCCGATGTGATCTCAAGAAGCGCGGCACATTGGCTCTAAAAGCACTGTGGAATAAGATGGCTCTGAGAGATCATTCACCAAAGAGAAATTACATCCTGTGCATGAATTATTACACACGCCCCATTGATTTATAATGTCGTAGATCCATCTCTTTGTAGAAAGCGCATCTAGTTCCATACAACATCTTAAGTCGATTTAATGTAATTACTTTTTGATTTCTTTTTGCACTCAGAAGGTAAATTTCTAGTGGAAATTCTGAACATCATTAGTTAGATGATTAAAGGATCGTGCTTTGTGAGATCAGTAGTGAGATGGAGTTCTGCTAGCTTTCCTCCAATCACTGGTGCCGATAGATGACTTGGAATTACATATGCATATTGTGGATCAAGTAATGACTTTCCAGCAAGCCACTGCTACATTCATTTCATTGGGAATTGATAATCTTTGACGACATCTTCTATAGGGTGGTTAGTCAAGATGCGAAACAAGAATCTAAATTTTGGAAAAAAATCATAGTTACAATGAACAACGTACAAATATTAGCATATAAAGTCACCGCAAACGATATTCTAATTTTGGCAGAAAAGTCAACTCGGACTTATTAAGCGGATTCATACCAACCAAGAAGGCAGGAATTCTAACCTCGAGAGGGGTAAGCAGATACGGACAACTTGGGCAGAAGCATGTTCGACAGATAGAGAATGGCTTAAGCTCCTGGCAACTACTTAAAAATCAAGGATTGAACCCAATAGGGGACCTTCACGTCGGATCGTAAAGAACGACGCCGTCCTCTGAAAATCAACCCAGTCGTCCTTGATCCTATCCGGCTTGTTCAATGCCACATAGCTTCCCAAATGCTCTCGTGAAACGTTCTGTCTTAGAGGCACCAAATAGGTTTCTGAGGCGAAGAGAACTTCTGGGATTGATTTGTAAGGCCTTAGTCTCTTTGGCGATGGAAAGTAGATTTCTTGCGGTAAGGTTAATTTGAGAAATTATGTCAGTAGCTCCCTCACTTCTATCTTTTTCTGTTCCGTATCCACATGAAATACTATTCCATCTACTCATAAAAGTTGAAGTTTCTTGGCAGATCATACCCATATTACTTGCTAGAGTAACCTTAAAATGAAAGATAGGATTACGGTGCTTACACTAACATAAATGTAGATCTCCGGACAAACAAATTACGTATGAACAGCATGTAATATGTTTCAATGGACCCTCAACGGAAGTCGATTTCTTTCCATTAACCTTAAAAACCATTATGATATGTTACAATGGACCCTCCACCTTGTATCATTCTAGTCACACGTCTTTTCAAATCATACATTTGAGAAGTGTCAGTTCCATAGAAAGGGAAATTGTTGTAATAAAATCCCGTATCATTTTTGCAGGTGGAAAATGAATAAAATTGCTTATCAGGTCAGGTCCATGGAATTAATCAACCATCCATTCACATCTGCATTCTTAGTTCTCCATTTCCTAAAGGTTGGATCCGTCAATTGAACATTTGGAAAGTACCCATTGATATATCCCAATCTGTCTTTGTCAAGAATAGACATCTCAACAACTTGGGACCACGAGGTATAATTGGTGTTGTCCAACTTAATGCCAATCTATGCAGCGAAAGAATCGTTGTTTGATGTTTGGGTTAGAGTGTGATTTTGGGTCAAGACTTGTATCATCTAGGCCGCTAAGTCATTAAGGATGGCAATCGTAGAAAGACTCTCGTCATGTCGTTGGCACGCAAATCGGTTTTTTCTCACATAGTATTTGATCAGGTCTAGTTACTTCCTTTTTTAATTTTTGGATCGAGGTTTGTCATAGCAGAAAACCATAGGATCTTTGCTCTGATACTATGATGATTAGAGATGTTTTTCTCTCTTCAATATATTTTCTGAATAAATACAAAAACATATATAATTATATAGAGAAATAACTACCAAAAGCTATTTTAGGCTATGCACTATCTTAGGTTAAGAATCTGCTTGATCCTCAAAGTAAGAACATTATACAACTCAAATTTAGCAACTAATCAACCCTACAATTTCTCCATTAGTCTTAATTGACAACTCACGCCGGTTGGTGTATAGATATCACCAATGCCTAACTTGTCAAATGAGTTGTAGAAGATCTTACTAGGGTCAACTTTGGTGAGTATATCTCTTGGTTTTCAGATTAGAATGAGAATCGTACTATCTTGGCACCTAGATTTTGTTTGATCAAATGTTGATCCATCTCAATGTGTTTAGTACAGTCATGCTGGACTGAAAAAATATGTAACATTGTATGTTGTAACCAGAAAATAATAACTCCAAAAAAAATGATAACAAAAATAAATAAATAAGAGGTGAGGCATGGCTAGCTGAGTCTCCTTAAAACAATTACTTCTTACCAATGATGCTAAGTAGCATCATGAACTATGCATCTCGAGATACAATGCCTTGAACTTGTTTGAATTAGACTATGCAAGTAGAACAAACTTAAAGAAAAATTGAAGTGAGAAGAGGCGGGTGATTGAAGGAATGAAGAATAGTTCAAATCTACTAATAGAATTTGAAGTCATGTACTAAAGAGATACATGACTTAATGATGTTAAATAAATGAACTCAAGAGATACATGAATTGAGGAGATTGAGTCATAAAACTTACAAAAAATGCAATTAAGTTCTAGAAATGATCAAATTGGTACGATCGACTCCTTTTGTTAATTTTGTCCAACTTGGCTAACAAAAAAAATCAACATGGCTTATTCTTATTATTTTAGCATAAAGCTAAAATGACGTTGTTTCGGTCCAAATCTATTTTTTTAATCCAAGTTTTATGTAAATTAAATTAGAAAATCAGCTAAATTTAAAAATAAAAAAGCTGAGAAACCAGGCGTGATTTTTCCCTATTTATTTTTAAAAGGTTAGCTTATTTGTTAATATAATTTAAAAATAAATTCTTATAAAAAATCAAATTTGGATCGAGACAAACATTGTTTTAGTCACATCATTGCTAGTTGGATAGAAAAAATAATAAGAACAACTCAAGGTTAATCAAGTTAGACAAAGTTAATAGAAAAATTTGACCACATAAATTTGAAAATTTTGAGGACTTAATTATAAATTTTGAGATTTAATTGCACTTTCTAAACAAACTTCATGACCTCCCATGCATGCAATCCTTAAAACATTTTCGCAAGACGCAGCCCACATTCTCCTATAAAATAATGGAGTGTGCTTGCATGATGGCACCATTACTTTTGATAAGTAACGGTGCAACCTAAGCCATCCATTTTATCTTATCTACTATGGGCAACCAGAACAAAAAATCATGGTTTTGTATTTGTGTAAGAAACAAATCTAATGACATTATTCAAGAAAAGGAAGTCTAAGAGGTAATTGACTACAAATTTTTTAGAATATTGTCCTAAATAAAATAAATGATATTTAAGAATTCATAAATGAAGAGTACTAAATACCCAATGCGCACATAACATAAAAACATTGGACTTTCAATTTTTTTAAGTTTATTTCTTTTACCAAACAGTTAGCCGTGGACTTGACTTTTCTGCGGTGCCACTTCATTACCCTAATACGGTTGTCATAGAATATTTGTAAATAAAAATACACCATAAAATATATGTAGAAAAGGAAAAATATTTTAGGATTCAAGCTCATAGCCATAGTTGCTTAATTTGAGCTTGCAACAAACAACAATGGGTTTGAGTCGCAAAGCATGCAACAGTCGTGTCCTATGGATCCTTTTGAGTCAAGAAACTTGAGATCATAGTTGCTCGATTTGAGCTCTTGAATATGGTAACTTAATTGGTGATCATGTAAATAATTACGAATCATAAATTTTATATTGTAATAGGTATTTATTGGTTTTATTCACTTTAATCATTTTCCTCATTTAATTTTTATCATATAAGGAATCTCACTATCATCCTTTTATGGGATATTTTCCGTCCTAATTTTCGAATGAAATCGGCTAAGCAATTTAACCGGTATCTTTGGGAAATCACTTGGCAGGGAAGACACCGTCTCTTGTTTAAGAGGGACGATGCCCTTACCCAAGCATTACTCCAAAATAATCGAACCCTGCCGACGCTGTCGCCCGCTGAGACCTCCTCCGTCATGTCGGTGGCTGGGAGACGGCGACCGAAGGAGAGAGAAGGAACCGCAAATCTTCCTTGTGAACGAGACGGGGCAGGCGAGGAAGACGATCACGTTCAGGAGGATTTCATCAGCGAATTGCCCGACGCCATAATCCACGAAATCTTATTCTTCCTCAGCTTTCAGGACGTCGTCAGGTCCCGCACTCTCTCCAGGCGATGGCGCTCCGTTTCCACCTCCACTCCCTGCTTCAATCCCTCCCTGCCCTCTTTTGACAGCCCTCAGAGTCGCAAGAAATTCTCCTCCTCCGTTTGTGAAGCGCTGAATCGCTCCACGGCACCAAAGGTAGAAAAATTCCACCTTGAAGCTTTCTCTCTCAACGACTGGCGTCGGCAAATTTATCCGGGGCTTCGCTTTGCCATCAGAAACGGTGTGCGCGATGTTTCTTTGAAGACTAGTTGCTATGCTTACGTAAATTACCGCTTTTGGATGGGTGCACTTCACTAGTGAGTTTGCAGGTGGCTCGGTGTAAGTTCTGGTCAGCCGGTTTGTCTTCGCTGAAGATGCTGTGCATGAAAGACATGGACTTGGGCAATAATCTGATCGCGAAAATCTTGGGTGGGAGCCCTGTTCTAGAATCTCTTGTGATTGCTGGAGTATGGCTGACATCAACATAAAATGCATTACCTTGAGAGAGTTGGTGATTGATGATTGTTCTGTTTGTTTTTGCAGATCATCAAAGTTTAAACTTTGGGCTCCTCGTTTGCTTGTGCTGCGTCTATTGGGTGGTTTCTCTTGCTCCAACTTCATCACATTCGAGGAAATACCTTCCCTGGTTGGAGTTGAGCTTGATCTTGTCCTGTGCCTTATTTATTGCCGTTCTTATTCAAAGTACGTCGGCCTGTTGTGGAATCTTCTCCATAAGCTGCGTCATGTTCCGAAAGTCACTATGGGAGCTGGTACCTTCAGTCACTATAGGGAGCTGGTACTGCGAAATTTTTCCTTCTCATCCTGCATTTAAGTTTTCTCATTCCCCTTCATGATAACATGCCCTTTTTCCCTAATGGCTGTTTTTGCTAGTACCGGGAGTGTCTCATTATTTTCCTTTCGTGAGGAGGAAGATTAAGTCTTATGTTACGTAACCTATAATGCTGCGAATACAAATTAAAAAGGTTGGACTTTCCTACTACCACATATATTCTTTTTTTCCTCTGTGAAAGTACAAGCTAAAAAATAGCCCTAGCTCCTTACCCAAAAAAAAAAATAGCCCTAGCTCCGTGTGTTTATGCGTCTTTATTCACGTTCCATTTTCGTTGTAGGTTCTATCAGTTATGCGAGGGAATGGACCGCCTCTTCAACTGCCTTCTTTAACATCAAAATGGCAGAATCTTAAATTACATACATCATTTAGTAATTTGGAGGTCCAGGGGATTGCATACTTGCTAGAAAGTTCGCCCTGCTTGGATAAGTTTATGGTGCGCAGGACAAATATCTTTAGCTTTGAGGTATGAATCGTCTTTAACTACTGCTTGTGCTTGAGTAAGATAGTGGATTTGTTCGTAGATGGCAGCTCTAAACTTTTTCATTCGTGCTTTTTAACAAGAGAAATAGCAGCACTGTATTCAAGTTTTTCATACCGCATTGCCAGTTTTAGAAACAATTGCAATTTGCAATCTAACCGTTTCTCCCGGTTATCATACAAAAGTTGGGACACTAGTGAACACCAACCAATCCACCCACCTAGACTCATGCATTCACAAAGTGATAGTGAATAGATTATCCTAATGCTGACAATGAAATCGATTCATTCAATTTGTCAAAACTCTGACCCTACCTGTCGTGAGGTAGATAAGTAACTTTAGTGCTTTCCACCGAAGTTGCTCCGTCCATTTGCCATCTATGTTTAAGTGTGGGTTACATAACGTGGTTGATGTTTATTTGCACTTCAGGTTGGCAAGGAATTTCTGGACTGTTTTATCTTTGATTATGAGTGATTTTGGCGTTCATAAAGGAAGAATTTTCCATGTGTGGCAAATAATCTCAAGAGTGTTGAAATAGTTGGGTTTAGCTCTGATTGTTTTAGTTTGAAAAGTGTGACATCCTGATTTTCGGATTCTATTTTCCATTGAATAAGTTGGGCTTTTCATTGATGGACTGATAGTTTTTTTCTCTAAGTTGGTCACTCACGAGATAACTAGTTTATCAAGTGAAGCCGTTAAGGAATATAAATGCAATATACTTAAGAATTCGACTAGGAATCGACTGCTCAACCATGCTAATCTGCAAGGGTCACTACGGCACAATTAAAAATCGATTTGAGACTAGAGATTAGTCAATTCGACAGAGGTGTGTAATTAAGTGTGGGTGATTCTACCTAATTGCAAGACTAATTTTTTTGTCGTTTTTGTACCCTATGCTTGTATTGGAAATCTCGAGATTTTCACGACAATCAAGAGTCACCAATGTGTCGAAAATGTATGTTGTGGCTCGAAAATAATCGACCACGGGTCAATTGTACTAAAAATTCCTAAAAGCTACCGATAGGCTAGGTCATGCTAAAATTGCACCAGATTGAAATTAACTGCAAATTTAAACCCGATAAGTTCTGTCATGTCACGATTCATTTTAGGAACGTTGACTCATCCTTCAAAGATTTTTCTGCAAATCGAGATTTTTGGTGAAAATTCAAAGGAGGGCTGTTTTTGACCGGAAAATCAGAGGACCGTTTTTTATCGCAATTTTGGGATTGAAGTTGGTTCAATTGACAAGGAAAAATTTGAAATCAAGTGAGGGTGTCTTGGTTGAATTGATGGGCATCAAATTAGGTTCAATTGAGGGAGAATTGAAGAGGAGTTAAAGTGGATTTGGGGGAAATGGGTCCAAAATTCGTAGGCCATGGGGGACTCAACATTTTGGACCATTTGGGAAGTGTGTGGGCAAAGATTGAGGGCTACAACTTGGCCTTGGATGACAGGCTAGGTGGTGGGGGCATGCAATGAGTGAAATGGATAGAAGGCATGGACTTTTGAGGCCAAATGGTGGTCTCCCTTCAGTGGCCAACTTCTTCTTCTTCCCTTGGCCTCACTTTATCCATTGTTGAGGCATTTGAGAGCTTGAGAGAACCAAAGAAACCAGCCCTCACATCTCTCTCTCTCCCCTCTTCAGCCCCAAGCAAATTCGCAACCATTTCTCATATGTTTTCCTCTTCTTCCTGTTTTTGCTCTAGTTGACCTTCTTGTGAAAAACCGAGTTAATAGTTGCATTCCCGTGAGAATTAGCATTCGTGCCACCCACCATTGTCTTCAGGACACCCAAACCGTATAGGAGGACTTGGCTGTTTACCGGACGGAGCTGCCAACTGACCCACCGGTTGGCTAGAAGTTGCTGCTCGCCGGTCCGTTGGTCCACCCGCCCACCTGCATTGTTTCGTGATTTTCAGCCTGTTTTCTCCCATTCTGACCCTTCCTCCACCTAGCCCAGCCACCAACAGGTCCCCCTTGACCCCTAGGAGATGCCGATCACCGGCCATCCCCTCGCCGGAGCTCCGGCCAAGCCCATTCAGCTCTATTTCTCCTCTAGCAGTCTAGTTTTTAGTGTTTTAGTGGGAGTCTGAGCTTGTGGCTGCTGTTCTAGCCTCGGGACCGCCTTGAATTGTCGTGGTTGAGGTTCCCGAGTGAAGCCTCCATCGTCGCCGCCGCGTCTATGTCTCTAGCCCATTTAACGAGTGAGTTTAGCTCATAATCATTTGATTAGTGCCTAAACTTGCTTAGGGTTGGTTTAATTAGTGTTGATTCTAGTTTAGGAGATTTAATTAAGCTATATTAGTCCTAGAATAGGTGGTTAGATGAATGGCTAAGATTAGTTTAATTTAATCTTGCTTTATTTACTTAATTGTGGCTTATGTGCTTAATTAAGCTTGGTTAACTTTAATTGATTAATTGCTTGCTTTAACTAGTGTATTTAATGACTTATTGGATTTAATTTATTAGTTATTTAATTTTGAAAATTCACTGTTCACGAAACACTGCTCACCCGAGAATGAAAAGTGCCTAATTTCATGTGTTTTGATCTTATGAGGTGATTTAAGTGTATACATGCATGGGCATCCGCATGAATCGAGTGATTTTCAGAAAAAAGAATTATGTTTTGTCCGCGGGACGTTGAAAATGGACTGCCTTTAGGAGAAAATGATTTGAAAGTGTATATGCAAGCTTATGTGCATTGGGTAAATGCTCAAAGATAAGAAGGGGGTCTTAGTGGTGTGCTTATGTGGTCGAGAAGTGGAATCCGTTACCTAACGGGACTTTGGGGGCGATGCATAGTGAGTTGTGGTGGTATGTTTGTATGGTCGAAAGTTGAACCGTCACCCAATGGGAGTTTAGGGGCGATTCCCGACGGAAGTTGGAAGCCGATCGCAGTAATAGACATGGCAATCTTCAGAAGTAAATAACAGAACCAGTAGTGCAATAGAAAGTCAATCGAAATAGTCTAAGTTTCATGGACTTCCTGAAAAGAAATTGATAAAAACAAGAGTGCCAAGACCTGCACCAGCTTTGCTATTATTCTTTTACTCCTTTCGGTACTAGTCAATAGGAGAATGATACCTACGATTCATGCATTTGTGTGGCTATATAAGTTCATGATCAGATGCGATATGTTATTGATCCAAAGGGGATCCTTAATTAATAGAAAATCCAGAATAGGCTTTGCTAACATAACAACCTTTGGATTATTGTGAGGGTAACAATGTATTATGAGCCATAAATTCTCAAAAGAATTCATTCCACAATAATTTCTAATTATTTGTTATTTATTTTTATGTGACCCAAAATATGCTATTTAATATCATAGAAGATCAAGAACAATTACGTAAACATTCCTTGATCCAGAACATTTATTAATAACATCGCCCCAACAATCAATCACTTGCTGAGATGACAACTCCACAACAGCGCCTAAAAAGAAATTCAAATCTTGAATTATTGATGAGATCTCAGCACGCGGTTCCCTTGACGTGCATCATCCGAATGAGTATATTGCATGATTAATGTCACTTAAGAATAATTCATAGAGTCAATCGAATAAACATAGCCTGAATCAAAACAATTGAGCTGCTTGTTTCCATGCTCTTGATCAATTGATTAGGAATAAAATTAGTTTTATTTGGATTAATTTTATCTTTTGCTTTTGATTCGTTCCTTAATCTGAATCTTGATCTTTACGCAAATCAATTTTCTTGATATTCATAACACTTGAAACTTTCACCACATACTAATTTTCACGTATATTAACAGGAAATGTAAATCAAAATACTCTGTACTTTTGCGGCATCTTGAATAGCCTGTTTCGGCTTAAACAATACCTAGTTTTTACATTTTTTTTTTTAATGTCACAAATGGGTTTCCTTCAAAAATGCTTTTACTATGTGAGGCCCTTAAGAAAATTTATTACACTATCTTATATTTGGAGTGGAGATTGCTGCATTTGAAGTTGGTTTAAAAAAAAAGTTGGTTTAAGGCGAAAGGGTATGATTTGAGTTCAAGAGTCGTCAGATGAACAAACTGTTTGTTGAAATGGTTCGGTATGGACTACCACGCATAGCCTTTTGTACATCACGAAAACTCTGCGAGCTTGTTCTGTCCTATGTGTAAGTTACACCACCTTAGCATTATCTATTACCATCTTTGCGGCCTTATCTAATCCAAGCATTTACGGCTGTTGTAAGAATTAACATCAAGTTAAAGCATGATGGACTAACAGTGTCGCGAATAACTTTTTTCCTCGTTATTCTATACACAGGCAAGAGATTCTTCATGAGACAGCTCCAAATCTGGTTGACTCAATAAGTTCTTATTGATCTGAATATACTGCTGAGGCCAGTTTAACATAAAACTTGTTAATGTTGTTGTCATACTATATACTTCGTACATTTTTTTGTTCTCTCATTTTTCTAGTGGCGGTTGTCTTCTTGTACACAATGGAGCATACAAATTACAGGGAATGACTATAAAAGATTAACTCCCTGTTGATAATGTTTATACACAGGAGATGCCTGCGTGTTCAGTACCTCTCCACCCGGTCATAGCGGTTGCGCTGGTGAATTACAGAACTCCATCTCTCCTCTGACTTCTTCAAGCATAAATGTAAGAAGTCCAAGCTTCTGGATTTTCTCAGCTGCTTGAGAAAATTTTTATTCCTCATATTGGATTAAACAGATCATTTTACGTAAAATGAGAAAAAGAGAGGCTTGTTTTATGCCGAAACATGGTGGGAAACTTAGTGGAATCAGTTGTAGTGGCCCTACGAAAACCTGCTAGTTGAGGAAGACGCAAAGAACTCATTAGCCATTAACTTTATGAACCTGGTGTTAGGTTGCTTATTTGTGTCTCTTTCTTTGGCTGGGTCACTTGCATTTCCTGATACCTTTTTTTAAAATGGAGAGGGGGATGATCCTCTCGTAGCTTTGTATATTTGACTGAAGAATAGACTACCCTCAGAAAAGCTGGGTACACCTGAAATTTGCATTTCTATTGTCGGTGCAGGATGGTTCACACTGCCAGCTCATAGCTTGTTGTCCATTCTTCTTGCCTCGCACATGAAAGATGTAAATGTCCCTTAGCAATTTGAACCTGAAATAGGTCCTGTTAGGGCTCACTACTAGAGCAGATCAGGAGGGCAATAGAGAGTGATCTTTTTAGAGGGAAGCTACGAGCAATTGCCGCTCCTAATGCTCTTGAGTTGGGTAATGATACTGGACATCCTGACGTAACTCTGCACTCGGGATTTTCTGGTAGTATTGCTAGGCATGGCACTCAGATTTTCAACTGCTTTGCTAATTGCTCATAAAATAGATTTTCCAGTGTCCTTTTGAGCCTTTTCTTGCATCTGTATTTGTCTGTAGCCTGGCAACAAGCAGGAAGGTCTGGAAGAAGAGAAAAACCATCTCTCACAGTGTATGTGGCATTTGGAGCGCCATTGGACCAATATTTTACGAAGCATCCAGAGAAACTTTTCAAGAGTCCGATAGAGTGCTGCTGTATTGACGCCGAAAATCATTTGGTTATTATCATGGAATCCTAATAATTTCCCTTTATAGAAGTTTAGCTTGAGTTGTTATCTGCAATGCCTTATGCTTTCTGGTGCTCATTGTTCCAGGATCTTGAGCAGCATTTGAGCTGTGCCACTGTAGAACACTCATTAAGTTTCAGCAATGGTCTGAGCAGTGCCATAATGACTCAAGAATAGAGCATTTGAGCTGTGCCGCTGTATAACACTCACTATAAATTGGGCATGCGCAGCAGTGCGACAAGCCCAAATGGAGTGACTCCAATTTACAGATGAGGCAGTCTCCAATTCGATCACAGTTCAGGCTCCTTCCCTACAATTATGGAACTTGGGTTTCTGTTTGAAGGTTTGGTCCGCTTGGATCTGCTCGTTACCAAGTTGACTTGAGTTTTCATTAGGTCTTATGTGACTCAGTAATGGGTCCAGTCGGTGGTAGTAAGTGATTTTCATCTTTCAGCCACAGATTTACACGAAAAGACAGATTATGGTGCTGACGCTAACATACATGTAAACCTTCGGTCTGACAATTTATATTAAGCTGCGTATAAATAAAGAGATAGATAGGTGGTCAGCAGCACAGCTATGGTTCAAATTGCACTCTGCGAATGTGACTGAAGAACCTTTCCTACTAATTTCCTTCGGCATGCAGGACAACATAAAGCTACCGTGCCACAGCTCCCGAAATTCAAAGCCAATGTGTGCAGCAATTTGTCTTTACCTCAGGACGGATAAGGAGCATTCGCATCCTTTGACGGCAAACTAATGAGAAGTCACAATGTGATGGCAGCAATTAGTTTACACTCTATAGTTGTGCACTAGATCAGATCGCCAAGAGTAATCGATGAGTACGTTAACAGCCAAGTGGGTGAACAGTGGAAGTTCAATTCTCCTGATTGGAGATCGCACCATCATAATTCCATAAACACCGTGACAAATTGATCAAATATGCTATGTAAAGAGATCGTTCTGCTCCGCCCCCTCTTTACGTTGGAAAGATGAATGTAAAATATCTATTTCAACAAAACCCCAATGCGAAGCAATGGTCATCAGGAGACTACAACCAACGATACGTACAAGTGTTGTAGTTAGCCTGAATTTGAATAAGCTTGTGCATTCAGCAAAAGGTCCAGCTTCCATCGAGAAAAGAAGCTGCTGCATAAGAAAATCTGCGGGTGTTAGCATTGTGTTTGGCTGCTCGTATGCATGTCTTGCTAAAAAGCTTTTGCTTTGAAATTCATATAAGAAAGTCTCATGGCTGGGTTTAACAGATCTTCTCGCACAACTTGGCCAATGAAAAACCGAAACCAAACCAAAGCATGCAAGGAGAATCTTCAGGTTGTTGGCTTTGTCTTTGGTCCTTTTCCTGCTCTCTGCTTCTTCTGCTTCAGCTTGTTCTTTCCTTTCGAATATGTAGCTCCTGCAGCTTCAGATTTCTCAGCAGAAATGCTCTCACTCATTCTCTCCAAGCGCACCTAGAATAAGAGACATTATGAGGAGTATTTGGTCCAAAAGAAAAGGAAAAAAGGTGCAGCAAAAGATCTTATCACTTACCCTTAGAAAAGACTTTACAAGATGCAGCAATGCTGATTGATAATCATGCACAGAGAGATCCTGGAGCTTATCCTCCTTCTGCTGCACCATAGAAACTTCACTCAATATTCTGGCGTCAATTTTGACTATCTGCATGAGCAAACAATGCTAATTACTAACTCCAACATCCTACTTTCAATAGGAAAATGAAAAGTGATCCTAACCTCATGAGAAACTTGGTTTTTCTGCCTACACATTGCAAGTTCGATGCAAGTATCTTCTGCACTAGATACCAAATCAAATGGCCTCCAAGTCAAGCTACCACGAGCAGCTACCTTATTATCCAAATAAGTGTTCAGAGTCTCAGCTCCTTCTAAGACATTGGTTATTGCATCCATCTCACACCTACTCTTGAGATTCATGTTTCCGTGTATCTTCTTAAGCTTACTCAATCGATCCCTCAAACCAGATGCCTTGCTGCGATTTACACATCCGGGGCCACTCGATTTCCCACCTTCTTCATGAACCAGAACCTCGAGTCCAATTAATGCTTCTTCATAGTTTAGAAGATCAAGTCTCTGGTCCCGAAGCCGGCAGAGGTCATCGTATAGCTCCCGAAGCATCTTGAGTACTTCTTCACCTTGATGTATCTTCTCCTTGATACTATGCTTCCAAGATCTTAATGCTTCCCTTGTGGAGCATTCTGTGAATATCCAGTGGAGGTTAGCAGCATCAGATGTGTCCTCTTCAAAGCAGACAGTAAGGAAAGTCTCTGGACTTTCGGGGGTTGTGCATTTACTTGGAGGGAGCTCTCCATGCTGAAGCGAACAGGATGCACCTTCACTAGGAACAATGACCTCCTCATCATCCTTCAGCATGCCTTCAGTGATGCTGCTTGCTTCCTCCAACAAAGTGTAGCTCCTCTCTGAATCTAGAACCAAGCCACAATAATCAAATATCTGGTCCAAGAATTTGAGGATTTTCCTAAGCTGGGTGGCTCCTACGAAGCATATGCCAATCGGCATGCAGTCTAGTCCATACTTCTGAAACAAAGAGCCTGGAGTAATGCCTTGGAGATCATCCCTAATAAACTGCAAAATCCTATCAAGATGACTGGCAGCAAGATATTTACGCCTTATCAGCTCCTTAAACCTTTGTTGAATTTTCTTGAGAAGTTCTATACGCAAAGAGTCCTTAGATGTCAACCAATTACCAATTGAAGAGTATGGCACAGGACTATTATCTCCAACATCCTGATTCTCAAGCATGTGTAATGCTGCGGAAACATCCAAGGGTTTCCAAGGGAGGCTGTTAATAATCATATCCGAAGCAACAAGGATGCTTTCTGACAAAGCAGCCTGTATTTCTGCTGATTGGTTATCCAAATGGTCTCTTAGAACATGCTGCTTATGAGAGTTCAAATCCCCAAATTTACCTTGGCATTTGCAACAAATAAATGAAGCCCATGTTCCATGAGTTCTTATAAACTCCAAAGACTCTGTTATAAACTGGTCAATAGAATCAACTTTTGAAGACCCAAAAAAATCCTTCAAGTCGGAAACCTTGATGATAAGCAGCTGTTTCTTTTCATATGTCGTTAAAGAATTCCAATGCAACTCTAACTTTTCCATACTATATGTCTGCTGCTTGCCTTTCCTTCCTATTTTTGTTGGGATACGCAAAGAAGAGAAAGGAGGCACATTAAAAAGGGAACATAACCACTGCCACACTTGTTTAAAAGAAAGAGAACCATGCTCGACAGTCAAATTACTCAAGTCAGCTACCTGGTTTTACATCCTCAACAGCAGGGATATGAGGGATATCTCCAAGCTGTTCTGACTCCCCTTCTTGTTCTTCCATTTCATTGTTATCTGTATTTGAATTTGGAGGCTGCTGTGCCAATGAGGATGAACTGCATGAAGCCAGAGTAAACATTAGCAATTTTATTCAGCACTTCATCATAACTTTTTGCAACTTTTTTGCAACTTCAGACTAACCCAGCAGACTCACCCTGGCTCATTAGTTTCATCATGAATCACAATCCCCTCACCACTTTCAGTTGCCTGCCCCTGCCCATGAAAAACAGGGAAGATACTTGATACTTAAGCTTCATTATTTTTCTGTGCAATCTTCGTAAAAATAAAGTTACAGGTTTTAGAATAGCGAAGAATGAAAACCTCAACATCCCCAGGATTCCCACTTCCTTTCTTCTTATTCTTCTTCCTATTCTTGTTCTGCAAAGGTCTGTCAATATAATTTCCTCTTTGGCCTTTCCCTGTAATGAAAACGTTCTCTTTCATGAGTTCCTCTGCTGCAGTTTCAGACTTCTTAGTTGCACACATCATGGCTGTCTCTTTGAGTTTTGCCTATAACAAATGCAGTGACATCAGTATAAACAAGTTTTCCAACTGAGTGAAAACAGCCTGACACAAAATTAATGGGTGCATTACTCACTTGAACAATTGAGACGATTAGTGGTACCAGCAGTGCATGATAATCAATTGCTTTAACAGCTGTAAACTCATGTGCCAGTTTATCTATTCTTGCCACTTTTTGCAATATTAACGCATCCTTGGTACAGATCTGTAAGACCAAAAAGGGTGTAGTAACTCTCCAACTTCCGTAGGGAATATAATACTGACCCAGACATTAACCTGGGAAAAGAGTAAAAATGCTTACCTCCTGCATCCTCTGTGCTGAAGGCGCTGTTTGTTCATTCAATAGCTCACTTCTGCTGTCACCAAGGATTCGCAGAAAAGAACCTTCATTTCGAAGCATATCCATTACGCCCCCAGCTTCTCGCTCTTTCTGGTTCACTGTCAGGATCCAATCTTCCCACCGTTTTTTGGATGAAAAATCTGAAAGTAATAAAGTTGGGATCAAGTTTCCCCAAAAGCCAAGATGGTGACAACATCAGGAGTTGGGGAATTACCTAGCAGCAGACCTTCCTGCAAGACAAAACAAGATGCCTCGTGGTTGAGAATAATTTGATCTTCCATTTCCATTATTTTAAGCATGTCCATAGACTTCTCTGCATTGCTATCTTCAATGCAACTATTATTTATTATGCGCCTCAGAAATGGAAGGATTTTCGAAAGCTGGGTGGCTCCTAAACACCACACACTCGAGGGGAAGTATTTTAGCCCGCTATCCACAAGAATATTATCCAGCATAGTGCTGAGCTTCGACGCAAATCTCGAAACCATTTCAATATGACTCTTGGCGAGACACCCACGTCTTATCAGTTCTGAAAGTAAGGAATGGATCTCTTCCAGGTGCCCACTGCACTCGGAGTCAGCAGAGAGAATCCAGCGATCAGGGGAAAGGCCTGGTTGAGTGCCGCCGCCACTGCCGCCTCCCCTTCCTGTGGATCTATCCCCAGGGACTTTCGATGTGGCCTCACAATCCACAGGCTTCCAGGAAGACTTTACTATCACGTCGGCCGTATGGTCACTGATTCGTAGCTGATTCATGCTTGCAAAAGTCGGCACATGCTCTCGGAGAATATGTTGCTTGAGAGGTTCCGGATTACTTGAAACCCTGCACTTGTCATAGAGACAAGAGAAGCTCAGCCATGACCCGTTATCCTTCCAGCACGCCAGTGCATCGTCCAGAGATGTCTCGACCCAACTTATGTTCAAGGACTTCACATGTTTCACCACATCAGAGATTTCAATCCGAAGCCACTCTTTCCTCTCCTCATAAATCAGGGAATTCCAGTACTCCCGAACGATCTTCTCCGTCAAAATGCTATCCGATTCCCTCTTGTCTCTGTGTTTTTTCGGCGCCAGACTCTTCTCCCTCTTTTCTCCAAATCTTTTTGCCGCGAGAGTCTTGGCCTCAGCCTCAGCCTCAGAGGCCGCCACAGAACTGGGAACTGAATCGGGATCTGGCACCATCGCTAAATGCGAACTCCAAAGCAAGTTACCCAACTCCTTCCGTGTGGTGGCGCTCTGTTGCTGAGGAAACTGAATGCACAGCCCTTGCCCCCGCTTACACTCGGCAATTACTGCGGCATAGTCGTCCCGCTCTATGGCCTGCCGATAAAGCAACTTGGCGAGAAAATGGGAGTATTCGACCGACGTGGGTCGTAACTGTACGGCTTGGAGGGCCGATCCCTTGGCCTTCGCCGAATAACGTGCTTTCTCGTCCTTGTCGGCGACAAGACTCGCGAACGACGCGCATATCTCGGCATGAACACGATATATCTGTCCTAAGTGCTGCGATTTTCCAGGATGAGACAAGCATACCTCGATGAGGCGCCGGGCTTTGCGGAGATTGCCATCGCGAGCCGCCTCCTCTGCTTCTGGACACAGGGACAGGGCAGAGGAGGGAGAAGATACCGGCGGAGGAGGAGGAGGAGGAGGAGAAGGAGCCGCCGCCGCCGCCGCCGCCTCTTCATCGGCGGCAGCAGCGATCGCGAGGTGGGGCAAGGCGGAGGAGCTAGAGGCACCTCGTGATGAATCGCAGACCGACCCGGAAAAGCCAGTTCCGGCAGGAGCTGGAAGCTCCGGAGACGGAGACGGAGATGGCTTGGGAGACTTCTTGCGGCCCATGTCTAAAGCAATCTGTGAAGCTGCAGGGTTTCTCAGGCGACATTTCGGATGCGCAGCGCCGGCGAAGGAGGACGACGACAGGGAGCTGAAGCAGGAGAGGAGGAATGGTGCGTTAGTTTGGAGGGAAAAAAAGAGCTCGCTCGACAGTGACGCTTGTGGCGTGGGGCCCAGTATTCCTGGTGAAACGAACTGGTCATTTTAAAATGATTTCGTGTCCATCATATATTTATATGCCTCGTTTTAACTGGTCATTTTCTCTACCGTTGCTGTTGGATCGGACATAAAAATAAAACGAAGGACCGAGTATGGTGATGATAATCACAACAAGAGAGGCTGCTTAGAAGCCCCGCTGTACCTTCGAGGCAAGGTCATACCCCGTGTCGTGGTGGTCGCTTGAGTTCGGCGCAGCCACCGTGACTCCGTGCTAGGACATCCCTTCAGTGGCAGCATTTGCGGCGACACGGAGATGGTGGCAATGGCTAAGGGTCTCATTGGGTTCCATGGCGATGAGGGGTTTTGATTAGTGGATGTAATTTCGTAATGATTCTAGTATGTGTTCTTTTTCGCTACCTAATAAGACCACCAAAACATGAAAATGCCAAAATTAAAAAGAGACAGCTTAATTTAGTAATCTTCACATGTATTAATTTCTCAGTTGATATTTTAAAAGAAAGAATCCAAGTGCTCGGAAATCATAGCGCGGATGAGAGGAGGGCAAGAAAAAAGAACGTGGGGGAGAGAGCAAAGGCAAAGAGTGAGGGAGAAAGCCTCCGATGGCGACCGCGGCTGACGACTCGCCAACACGTGCTTATCCCGCGCTAGAGCCACGGTAGGTCTTGGTTTGGTTTGGTTTGGTTTTTTTTTTTTTTTTTTTGAACGATTTGGGGACATTTTCGGAAGATTCTGGCTCGAGGGCGTGCGAGACGACCAAACATGGCCGGATCCGTCGAACTCACCCCTATTGATGTCCTGGCACAAATGAAGAGAGCCGATTAGGGAGAAAATTGGGTTCATCTCGTTTAGAAAGGTTTGGGGTTTAGGCCCAAGTGTGGGCCTTAGTTGTTGTTCGGTGAGTTGAGCCTGATTTAGGGTGTGTTTGTTTCACGAAAAAACGTAACGTTTGGAAAATGTTTTCGAAAATCATTTTTCAATAAAATATATAGTTTTCCTTTATTTAGTGATACGTGACTAAAAGTATTTTTTGGTATTCGAATCGCATTTGTAAAATGATTGAATGACATTTGACCTAACAATTGATAATAGTGTGCCTCTTACTTCCAAATTAATTTGTTGAGTTCACATTACTTAATAAACGGATTTGTCTCGATCAATTTAGTAAATATAGAATTTGAACCTGCAAAAATGAAAAGAAAACCTGAATTCATACACATATTTATTTATTTATTTTTTCTGAAAATGGACATGATTTCCGATTACAAGAGCAAGTCAAAACGCTCATTAATTGCTTCAATAGATTTGGCTCTCTTCAGATGGATGCGCCTCTCATGCGGCTCTCTGCAAGTTATCCTGAATTGCCCATGGACACCACGAAGGACCATACCCAGAATCTTTGTCCTGTGGATAAGGAAATTGATCAATTCTCCAAGGTGGGATTGATCCTAAAAGCTAAAGAATTTATACTGAAACAATACAAAAATAGAAGGAGAGCAGGAAATTTCTCGTAGGATTGTCTTGATCTGAAGAGAGAATTCGGTATGTTGCTTTGAGAATTGTTATGTTACATGAGGTAGATTTATGATTTCACTCTCAAACATCATGTAGTAATTTGGACAACCCCCGGTGCTTTTGGACGAGTGTGAAAGAACACAACACCAATGCAAAGCCAAAGTCTCAAATTTCGATGGAAAAGAAAGGGACTTCACAGGATTTCAACTTTGTTTTTTTCTTTTACACCTGTTCTGGCCAGTTTTGCCGAGCAACTCAAGCTGATGAGTTTTGCCCTTGTTAAAGCCGCCAAGCAAGTTCATGTTTCTCAGGCACAATGTCCCATGCAGTACATGAGCTAAACATTTCATAGTTTAGTACTAATGTCTCTATCTTCCCATGACACATTAGGATAAATTGTGCCACAAAAAGCTACTTGGATAGCTACTACAACAAGTAATCAAAGAACATTGTGCCACAAAAAGCGACTTGGATAGCTACTACAAGTTACCAAAGGTCCAATGTTCGGACAATATCAAGAACAAACATTCAAAGTCGGATGCTTAGCTACTTGAATAGCTACTACAAGTAACCAAAGAACAAGTCTAATGTTCAGACAATATCAAGAACAAACATTGAAAGTCAAATGCTTGTCAATATCCACTTTCTCTTCTATTTAAGAAATCTACAAGCCATAACTTCTTCAGCTTAACACTTTTGACAATGAATGTTTTTGCAACTCTCTCCTTGTCCACTAGATAATCAAAGGCATGTGCAAGGGTAGCTTCATCAAAACCTTCAACCTCCATCACTTATTTGTAGAGCTCAACAACTTCCAATTGATTTTGACTCATCTTTTTTTATTGCATTAGCAACCTCTCCAATTTGCTCCAAGAGCATTGCAAACCTATCATCCTTGTTAGTGGCACAACTTCGCTTTCTATTGAATCTTGAATGATCTTCTACTCCTTTCATAGTATTGTCATTACCATCATCTAGTTCAATTGAGAAGTCTAAATCACCAAAAGAAGGTAAGTCGATGTCTCCAAATTGTTTTGCAAAGCATCCTGTGGCCATGTCTTTCCAGCCACCAAAGCGAGTTCATCTTACATCTCGATTTTCTTGTTCAAGTACTTCTCATGGGTAGGATGTGCCTATGAAAAATCACAAAAACACAAGTATATTGGTAGGTAGATTTGCCATTTATGATTACAGTTACAATCTGCTCGTCATCTATCTCTCTTAAATTTTTTTTTTTTTTTATATGTAAAGAGCATATGATGCATAAGCAAACAAAATTATTGCAGCCTCCGGTTCCTACATAACTCAACATGCTGCATGTATAATAAATCTCTTGAATCAATGAATTTCTAGTTGCCTGAATATAACAAATTGTAATATACCAAGGTACATAAACTTAACCTACAATTTTTGGATATCAAATGCTAAGAGTATTAAGTTATATAGAAATTTGAAAAGCACATTACGTTATTTCTTCATCATAAACTTCCTTCCGAACAACTGTGATCATCTTCAAGTTATGGTCCCACTGAAATCCACTCTTAACCCGCAATTTTTGGATGGTAGCCTAATTGTTTTTAATAGTTCTAAGATGATTGTTCACATGATCTAGCTCACATTCAGTCCCAAATTTCTCATTTATAGCTTGAGCAACTCAAACAAAGGAAGATGGTTTAAAGGTGGCTGAATGTTCGTTCCCTTTGGAGGCCTCATCAGCTAGTATCTCATACGCTCCATAGGTCCTGACTATCTGAAATGCTTGGACTTCCCTTCTCTAGTCTTGCCCATTGCTACATTATTAGACATATCCCACACAAGAAATTGTGATAAACAAATAATAACACAATAACAAACATCATTTGACTACTGAGACAAGGAAACGTCACAATGATATAGAATAGTAAATCAAGTTCACATTTACAAGAACTTCAATCACAAAGTATTCATGTTACATCAAAAAACATCAGACAACTTCTAAGAAGATACACATACTAAACATCCATTCTATGCCTACTATAGTCATCCCACATTAAATGTGCGATACTATCTCTTTTTGCTGCCCACTCTCTGTTTTCCTCCCTCTTCTCTCTTTGTGTTTGTTGATGTCTTCTTTCTTGACTTTGAGATTCGACCTCTAAATTTAGTTCTTGCATAAAGGGATCATAAGGGTCAACTCCCATAATGAAGTTATGTAAAATACAACATGCTAAGACCACATCAATTTGAGTATCAAAAGACCAAAAGGGTTCGGCATCTAATACACGAAAATGCCTTTTTAGGACCCCGAATGCCCTTTCTACTGCAGACCTTAATTGTTTTGTCCCATGTAGATGGATTTTTATCTATAATAACTAAGATTTAACCCAATCCTTCAAGTATCTTTACAAATATCTTATGTCATTTATCAATTTGACATGAGTCTCCCTGCTGCAATCTATATAAGACTGCCACAAATTTGGAGACAATAGGGTACAAATAACATAGCCAGACTAATCTGCTTGGGCATTTCACCAAACACTTGATGTACATTCGATTAAATGGCACAAGGAAACAACAAGATAGTGAGAACCGCAACCCAATCAATACGAGATCATCAAGACTGAATCGAACGTTACTAATATAATCTCAGGCATGACCGATAGTCATGCTAACAACAACAAAGCTCTTGGTTTCTCTTCCACATGCGTAAGGAAGGAATGTACTGAACTTCCACGCTCAATGAAAACTGAAAGCTCCAAGGCTCCAAGGCTCCAAGGCTCCAAGTTGTTGAAGGTTTGAAGGAATCTAGTGGTTCAATAAACTTTAGTCCATTGATGGAGCACATGGATTGAAGCTCAAGCGCATGAGAACATCGCGATCCGAAGAGCATTGGATGTGGCAAGGTGAGCGGCGGATTCTGGCGCCGATCAACGGGGCAGAAGCTTCTGGAATACGCAGAGGATTGAGAGAGAGGTTTTGAGGGGCATTTCACTTCAATTGCTTGAAGAAGATGAATGGAAACATGAATCAAACAACTGAAACGCAGAGAATCAACATCAACTCAATGATGTAAAGCATCGATCAAAAAAAATTCTGAGATTATTCTCAAATCGGAGAGGAGAGAGAACCTGGAACTGTGTTGAGCATCGTTGAAGAAGAGCCAGACCTTCAATGATGAAGAAGAATATCTGGACTTTCAATGGTGAAGAAGATGCGCATCGTTGAAGAAGAGTTGAAGAAGAAAGACAAGCAAAAGAGCGAAGGTAGAGAGTGGTGAGAGCGGCATACGAAGAGGAAAAGTGAAAGGTCGAGGGAGAGAGATGAAAAGGGAAAGTGTTTTCACCTTGGGGGGGAATTCATTTTCCTAAAATAATACATAATATTTGTGTTGATCAGAAAGTCTTTTCTATTGACCAAATCTTTTTTAGAGAACCAAATGGCTGAAAATCCGGAACACTTTCTAGTAAAATATTTTCAGTGAAACAAACACACCCTTAGTTAAGTGAATTCGATAAAATGGGCTTGACTAGAGAGCCTAATGTACGTCCACGGCCCATATTGACGAGACCCAGGGTTTTAGTTGACCGAGTTCAAGGGCCCAGCTTAAGCTCCTTGCTTTGGATTATAAAATTAATTTTTTTAGAAATTTTTTTAAAAATATAATCTTAAAAATTAAAATAAAATACTTTAAAAAATTCCAAGAAATTTTTGTTGTTTCAAAAAATTAGAAAAAGCTTGAAAAATTAGTTTTCGAGTAGTTCTCTCTTAGAACGTGTGAAAATCCTCACAAGAGGTTTTGAATGTTTTTAGAGACAACTGTTAAATTGTTGTTTACACAATTTTATTTTGCCGTAGTTCATTTAGAGTTTAAGTGCATAAAAATCAATGATTAATTTTTAATCCAAAAAAAATGATTTTCATTAAATTACATAGTATATAGGTGATAGGAACATTTGTATTAATATAGTAACATAATTACTGACCAAAAAAAAAATATAGTAACATAATTTATTAAAAAATATAAAAAATATATAAAGAAAAAAATAATTAATTAATTTAAAAATAGAAAGGAAAAAATCTTTCACCTCTTCCTTTTTCGCCTAAGCTGGCCCATCTTCCCTGTTCCATGGCTCGGCCTCCTTTCCTTCCTCTCTTTTACCTAGCGTCGCTCCCAAACCTTCTGCAAGCGAAGTACGAGTAAGAGGAGTAAAGCAGGTGGCAGTGCGATCTGAGTGTCGGGGATTAGCTGGCCACGATAGGCTAGCGATGGTAGGAGCCATGCGTGCCTACTGACCGTCCTTAAAAGTGAGAGTGGGAGCGCAGATGAGAGCATGGCAAGGAAACATCATACAACTCTCCTTGTATTGCTCTCTCTAAGTGTGCTTGTTCCCCCTTCTTCCTTACCATGGCAAGTCTTTGTGAAATAACTCTAATGAGAAGAAAAAATAAGGCGTTAAAGAGATAGACCCTCCTGGCCTAACCCTAGTTACTCTAAGATCCCTTTTCAAACTTGTTCCCATTTCGAGTCAAGAGATAGATAAATAGACACATCACATTACACTGACCGGGGACGTTTGAAGGGATTGAGGGGTCAAAGACCGAGAAATGAGTTATTTATCATCCAAGCATTTTTTTACAGTTAGATCCAATCTCCTAATCCCTGTGGAAAGGAAAAAGAATTTCATATTCTTCCTTTCGGGAATGGAGGATTAGGAAAATCCTATTAATTACAGCTTTCTCCATACTTCCAAGAAAAGCATGAAAAAAAAAAAGGTTCGAATGATATGATCCCTCCGTCACCCTCGGAATGAAATGAGCGATCTTGTAGTTCTTGGTTTGTGAAGATATGGGGTTATTTTTCGAAAATTCTGGTTCGAGGGCATGCGAGATGGCCAGACATAGCTCAATCTATTGAACTCATTCCTATTGATATCCTTATGAAGATGAAGAGAACCGGTTAGGGAGCAAAATGGTTCTTCTTGTTTGGAAAACCTGGACTTTCTCATCCTGAAAGCTAGCTTAAGAGATGAGATTTTTGCTCACTCTTATAAATTGACCACAAGTCCCTTAAACAACTAATGTGAGAGAACCTCAACAATATCCCTCCTCACATATTAGGCTTTAGGTTGGAGGTGTAACAACTCGTAACTCTCTTGTGTGTCTTTTTTGGGTCCAGACTTGCTTGCAAACTTGGGCTCTTATACCAATTGCTAAAATTCGCTGCACAATCATGAAGAAAATAGAGAGTAAAAAAGAGAGAGAATTTGAGACGATTTTATCTTGGCTTACCCTTAAACTAGGCTATGTCCAACTGAGAATTCCATTATAATAAGTACATCGCACTTTTTTATTACATCCCTTAGTTACAAGAGAAAAGAGAACACAATATATATATATATATATATATATATATATATATATATATATCTAGTTGCTATTCAGGAGCCCAAGCCCAAACTACCTATAAAATATGAGTTCAATCTCTAGAGTCGCAATTGCCCCTACACAATTGATGGGAAGCTAAGTATCACTGATACCGACACGTAACACGACAAGACATGCCAATACGTTGTTCTTAAAAAAAATAAAGAATTTCACCATGTTAGAACATGCTGTATATTAAATGTATATTTTTATAATGATATGATTATTTAATCAAATTAATTTGATTCAAATTCACAAATAAATAGATAATACAAATAACATAAAATGAATTTCTACTAAAAACATTAGTCGACCATTTGTTTATGTTATTCATTATTTCAATTTGAGAAATTCAATTACATTATAATAATTCATAAAACTTTGAGAAAAAACAAGCAAACCACATTCTGGACTCACATGTCAAAGCGTGTCAGAAAGGAGAAAAAACAAACTACAAGATGAATTGTGTGCCACGGAAGTAAGAGTTAGAAGTGAAGAGAAAGACTAGATTTTTCTTCTTTCCTCATTTATTGAAAATTTTTAAAATTAGAAATTCGGACTCAAGTATCAAGAAAATTAACTAGGTGTCAAATTTTCCAACATTTATTGACCGGGTATCAGAAAGTGTCGGACACATGTCAGAATATCAGACACGACACGAAAACTCACATAGAGTATTGGTGCTTTCTAAACCTAGCAGGTGTTGGGTATGCTCTCCTTTTGCTAATTAACAAAAAGGACCAGCTATTCTCCATTAGCATGGTACTATGATAAAAAAAAATACAAAAATAAAAATACAAAAATCGCGCAGATGCGTCCGCTCGGTCGCTCTAGCCTCTTGCTGGTGGGGGTTGTCAGTTACTGAAAATCAGAAATAAAAGGGCCCAGGAATTTCGGCTAGGAAGTCTGAAATTGAAAAGTTTGGAGGGCAAGACAGATATATAGCTGGCCTAGATCCGGAAATCGCGTTGGGATGATCCTGATTCGGTTTCCCGAAAAAAAAAAAGGGTTTAAAAGGGCCCAGGAAGAGCACTTCAACAAGTCCTATGAGGTAAAAAAGGCTGGAGAAGAGGGGGTTGAGGCGCAGAAAGCGGTGGAAAAAAGTATCGGTTGGGAGGCAGGCGCGGTTCACATATAATTAGCTGAGGGGTCGCCAAGTCTCCGACGTGGCGGCGCATTTCGAGTCCGTCGAGCACGCCTGCGCTAAGGACCGTCCTTTGGAGGCTGTGGACTATGGCCGGGTCGATTACTCCTGGGCTAGGATTGGGAGTTGAAGCGAAGAAGCAAGGGAAAATGTACGCATTGGGAGGTGGGATTGGCTGAATGACGTCTTGAAGGAAGAGATGCTTGCGATCCAAGTCTCCAAAGTGGTGCCGCATTTCGAGTCGGTGGAGGATGTTCGGGCGAAGGACCATTTGCTGGAGGCCGTGGACTCAGCTCGGGTCATCCTGGGAATTCTTCCCCAGTTGCTCGTCCTCGTGCTCGCGCAAGATATTCGTGGATCCAGAGCCTCTGACGCAGCACGTTTGGTGCGAGCACTCGGAAGGTTATGCAGCGTAGAACAGGCCGGATAGGATCGATGACAACTGGGCCAATATGATCATCAAATTCTTTTGTGTGCCTCTGGATATTTTGGCCACGCAGAACGTACAACAAGGCGATTGATTATCAGGACTTGGTGGTGACTTCAGCTGTCTCGTACATGAAAGTGAATCGTCCGAAATATATTATTATTGGTTTCAATGGTTCTGTTTGGACAGGTCCGCTAATTATCTTAAATGGTTCGATGCCTCTGCGGTGACTCGGTGCATTTGGCTGAGAAGGATACCATGAACACTCCCAGTTTTCCTAGAGAGGTACTCCTGAGAGAACTCGTCCTTCCTCCAGAGGAAGGAGTTGGTAGAAGAGGAAATAATGACACACGAGGCGTGCAGAGAAAGAATGATCAGAGAATGTGCAAAAGCAGGCTTATCAAAGTAAGTGAGTGAGTCTATTATTTATTTTGACTCTTCTTTGTTCTGTCTTTTTACGAATTACTGAAACATTTAAGGATCCACAAAGAAGTCTTTTGAGCATAATATTTTACTGGGCATGTAAACTGCAGGCAACTGGAATCAGGGAGCACGCTGATCAGCTGATGCACAAGGTAGACGCAAGAAGCACTTCCTGTTTCTCCAGTGTAAATTTGAATAAGCTCACGTGCCCAACAAAAGGTGCAGCTTCCAATGAGAAAAGTGACTGTAATATATGAAAAACAGCTAGTGCATTCAAAATGTTTTCATTGCTTATATTCATAGCCAGCTAATAAGCTCATGGTTTGTCGAAGCCACATGTTCTTTCGACTATGCAGGTTCTGCAGCGGCAAATTTCTTCGAAGAATCGTTCTTGCTCCATCCCTCAAAACGTGCCTAGAGTAAGAGGCATTATAAAAGTGGGTTTTTTCCATGAAAATTGAAGGAATGTGGCAAAAGATAATAATCTTGGCACTCACCCTCAAAAATGACTTTACGAGAGGCAGCAATAGGGATTGATAATCACGTGCAGAGACCTTTCTCAGTATTCTGGCTTCAACTTCAGCAATCTGTATGAGAAAAAGTTGCTAATTACTAACTTGGAACTCTTAACTTCCAACAAGAAAACAGAGGGCAATCCTTACTTCAAGAGACACTTGGTGTTTCTCCATACATATTGCATGTTTGATGCAAGTATCTTCTGTACTTGATGCCAAACCAGGTGGCCACCAAGTCAGGCCTGCACAATTGTCAACATAACTGCCCAGATAAGTATTCAGATGCTCTGCTTCTTTTAAGACAATTGATGCTGCATCCAAATCACTCTTACTGTTGAGGACCATGCTATCATAGAATATCTTTTTAAGTTTGTTCAATCGCTTCCTTAGGACAGACATCTTGCCCTGATCAACAAGTTCCAGAGTACTCTCAAGCGCAATTAGCGCTTCTTCATATTTCAAAAGATCAAATCTCCTGTCACAAAGGCAATGGATGTCATTGTGCTCCTTCTGAAGCATCTCAATTATTCCCATACTTTGACAAATTCTGTCCTTATGCTCATTATAATGTTCCCAGTTGGAGGAATCTAAAAATATCCATGAGATGATATCAGCACAAGGGGTTTCCCTATCAAATAAGACATTACTGGAAGCATCCTGACATGCAGAGTTTGATTTGCTTGGCGGCACTTGTCCTCGCAGAAGTAAACAAGATGCGTCTCTGCTAAGAACAATCACCTTCTCACCTGCCACACATTTATAGATGCTGCTCACTTCCTCCAAGGTTGTACAGCTTTTGTCTGAAATTATGCCCAAACCACAATGATGAGATATTTCATCCAAGTAATTGAGGACTTTCTGAAGCTGGGCTGCTCCTAAGAAGCATATGCATGGGGAAGGAGATCTAGTGAGCAGTTCTGAAACAGAGAAGCGGAAGAAATGCGTTTTAATTCATCCATTACAAACCAAGAAACCCTATTGAGATGACTCTCAGCAATATAGCCATGCCTTATCAACTCCGCAAATCTATGGTGGATTTTCTTCAGGAGCTCTTTAAGCTGAGAATCCTCAGTCAACTGTATAGAAGGTGGAGGGTTTACACAAGCTGGATATTGGTCATCCAGAGGACTGGGGTTAAGAATTTCTGGTGCAGCTAAAACGTCCAAGGGTTCCCAACAGTGGTTAAGAATAGTCTCAGCCAAATCATGATTAATGATTTGAGGCAAACCAGCCCTTTCGTTTTGGCGGTTATCCAAATGTGAGTTTGAATCCCAAATCTTTTCTGGACATTTACAGCAAACAGATAGACTCCATGTCTCATTAGTCCCTGCGTACTCCAAAGACCGTGATATAAACTCATCGAAAAAATCGACTTTCAAAGACCCGAAATAAGCCTTGAAATCTGAAACCTTAACTGTTAGCAACCCATCAGTACTCATGTCCATAAAATCCACTTCAATTGCAGTACCGGCCTTCTTAATAGCATTTTTCATGGCACAATATTCGAGTTTTGCCTAAAAGAGAGGCATGACAATTAGTATATATACAAGTTATCCGACGACATCAAGAAAATGACAGTAGATCAGGGGACACATTACTAGAACAAATGAGATGACTAGAGGGATCAACAGGGTCTGATAATCAACTGCGGTTGTGGCTGTAAACTTATGTGAGAGTCTCTCTATTTGAGTGTCTTTTTGCAATATAAGAGCATTGACAGTGCTGATCTGCAAGACCAAATAGCGTATACACCATCTTAATAATATTCTAGTTTCTGAGCAAGACACTCCAAGGGGAAAAAAACCACTTACCTCTGAATGATTGGGCATTTGAGCAGCCGGTGCCATTTCATCATGTAAAAGCTCACTTCTCTTGTCACAAAGGATCTGCAGACCATGACATTCTTTTCGAAGCATCTCCATGACATTCAGACCTTCCTGCAGTTTCTCTTGGAATCTCTCGTACCAATCTTTCCATCCTTGTTTGTTTGGAAAATCTTAAAGGAACCAGAAGAGCAAACAGGCATAAGAAGTTGGGTCGAAGTGTATCGTGTGCTACAAGGGCAGCAATGATGCACAAGAAGTTGGAGACCTCACCTAGCAGGAGACCATCATGTAGGATAAAATAAACACCATCATCATCAAGAAGGATCCGATCCTTCATTTCCAACCTCTTCAGCATGTCTTTAATACCATCCAAGTAGCTGCCAATCTTCTGTGTACTGTTATCTGCTCTGCAACTAGAATCTATGTGCTCCAAGAATTTGAGGATTTCCAGAAGCTGGGTCTCTTCTAAGCACCAGAGACACACCGGGAGGTCTTTCATCCCGCAATCCAAAAGAGTATTATTCGGGACCTGGAGCCGGTGCAGTTCATTCAAAGCAAAATTCAGAAGCTCATCAAGATGACCAACGGCGAGACAACCCAGTGTTATCAATCTCAAAAAGGTGCAGTGGATCTTTTCTAGGCTCTGTCTGCGCTTCGAGTCATTGGAGACGATCCAGCGAGTAGGCAAAAGGCATGCTCCAGCAGGGACGTGCTGGTCCTCACCTTTGCCTTCCAATTGATCTTCGATAGCCTTCAATGTGGCCTCCCTGTCCAGAGGCTTCCAGGAAGACTTGATGATCAGCTCGGCCATCTCATCATCGATTCTATCGGGCTTCTTTGACTTTGCAAAGTGCGGCATGTGCTTTTGCAGAGCGTGCTGCCTAAGAGGTTCGGGATCGAAAAAGTATTTGCACACGCGTGGCCTCGGTGCTGAGGGTGAGGGACAAAGGAAGTACTCCCAGGATTCGTCCTGAGTCCACATTAAAGCGATGAGCACATGATACCTGAGCCAAGGTGCCCCCGTGGGCCCAAAGTAATTCACGACATCCGAAATTTTAACCCTGAGCAGTTCTTTCCTCTCAACATCACTAAGCGAATTCCAGAAATTCCGAACCACTTCCTCAGATTCCGTCCTTTCTCCAAGTTCTTTCGCCTCACTCCCAGACGATGAACAGATTAAATGAACCATCCCCGTTCGAGCGCCCTCGTCTCGCTCTTCTTCCGTCTGAGTCACTTCATTGGCCTTCCCAATTAGACCCTCAGGATCCTTGATTGTCGCTAAATGTGAATTCCAAATTAATTTCCTCAACTGGCGCTGGCAACGCTCGACAAAAGAACCTGCCGACATGAACGTGCTCCCATCCATAACGTCTTCTGGAGAATCCACAGGGTCATCGATAGCCAGTCCTCGCTCGCACTCCGCGATCACTTCGGCATAGTCGTTTGGCTCCTTCGCCATACCGTAGAGCAACTTGCCGCGAAAATACGAGTATTCCACCGAGCAAGGCTGTAGCGTCACAGCTCTAAGAGCGGATTCGGCCGCGACCGCACAGTAAGGCCGATTCTTGTCGGGATCGGCCACCGCCTTTGCGATCGCGGCGTTGATCTTGCCACGGACGCGATGTAGTCTAGCTAAGTGAGGCTGGGCGTCGGGGAGAGAGAAGCATACCTCGATGAGCCGCAGCGCTTTGCGGTAGTTCCCGGCCTGAGCAGCTTCGTCCGCTTTCGTGCACATCATCAGGGTAGAGGAGCGAGAGCGATCCAGAGGCACCGGGTCGAACGAGTCACGAAGAATATCCTTGGCCTGGTCGGAGAATACTGTTGAGCCGTTAGAAGTTCCGTCGCCGGTTAGGTTCTCCGGTGCTGGAGGAGGCCCCGCTGCCATGGATTCCTCACAGGAGAAAGAGAGGATGGAGGAATCTCTCAAAAATGGTGGGAAAAGTTTGGACGCGGCTGTCCTTGTCACGTGAGACGGTAAAAGTTAAAAGCAAAGCTCAAGCTAAAGCAGAGAACCTCGTCTATCACGAAAAGTACCTAATTTGTACATCGAGAGTGAAGGAAACTGAATTTTGATTGACTTGCCAAATTAAGGAAAAGTGTCCGTGAACTGTAATTTTTCAAATATATTGGTGACATACTATTAGAAACTTTTGTTTTCTTGTTGTTATTAAAGTTGGGAAAATGCATTCTTACCTTTTACCAAAAAAAAAAAAAGTTGGGAAAATGTCACAAATAGTTCTTGAATTTTTATATAATATTTAATATCATCATTGAGCTTTCGATTTGCTCAATTTAATCCATGAACTTTCATCTAATATTCAATTTCATCCTTAAACTTTTGATTTGCTCAATTTGGTCCATGAACTTTCGTCTAATGTTCCATCTAGTCCCTAACTATTTGAAAATTAACAAATTTCTTTTTTTTTAATACCAAACTGTTTTTTTTATAAATAATAAAAATACCAAACTAGGGTTTTTTGTTTTTGTTGAAAAAATACTACATTTATGCAAAGTAATAAAGGTCAATATTTATTTCATTTCTCCATATTAAAAAAAATGGAAAAATGGACAATAATAATAAATAAAGGTAAATCTTGCATTTTGATTCCTTTTTTGTATATGCAAATTACTTGAATAATGTACAAAGCCCATCGATCGCTTTTTTTTTTTTTTTTTATGGACTTCACCGAAAAGGGAAAAATTGTTTGATAGGCTTTTGTACATTATTCAAGTAATTTGCATATACAAAAAAGAAATCAAAGTGCAAGATTCACCTTTGATATTAAAAAAAAAAAAAAAAAAAAAGGAAAAAAATTGGTCAATTTTCAAATAGTTAGGGACTAGATCGAACATTAGATAAAATTTTAAGGACCAAATTGAGCAAATCAAAAGTTCAAAGATGAAATTGAACACTAGATGAAAGTTCGGGGACCATTTGTGATATTTTCCCAAAAAAAAAATGGTCAATTTTTAAATATTAAGGACTAGATTGAACATTAAATGAAAATTCAGGGACCAAATTGGGCAAATAGAAAGCTCAGGGATGAAATTGAACACTAGATAAAAGTTCATGGACCAAATTGAGCAAATCGAAAGCTCAGGGATGAAATTGAACACTAGATAAAAGTTCATGGACCAAATTGAGCAAATCGAAAGCTTAGGGATGAAATTGAACATTAGATGAAAGTTCATGGACCAAATTGAGCAAATCATTTGTAACATTTTTGAAAAAAAGATGAAATTGGTCAATTTTCAAATAGCCCGGGGATAAAATGAACATTAAATAAAAGTTCATGAACCATTTGTAACATTTTCCCAAAAAAATTGGAAATTGGTCAATTTTCAAATCGTTAGGGACTAGATCGAACATTAGATGAAAGTTTATTGACCAAATTGAGTAAATCAAAAGCTTAGGGATGAAATTGAACGTTAGATGAAAGTTCATGGACCATTTGTGACATTTTCCCATTAAGGTTAAGCGTTTGAATGACATTGTCCGTGAAATAGATGCATAAAAAGAGTTTTTTTTTTTTTTTTGGTCGAAAATAAGATGACTTCATTTAACTTGGAAATTTCAAGGTACTTACATCAAGAACATCTGCGCAAATTAGATCAAACAAGGCTGTAGGAGGGTGAATTTCCCAATTACTTGGAAGGAAACGTTGGGCTTTAGCTATCCAGTCCGCGGGCTTATTAGCCTCTCTACTGCAATGGGCCAGGGAAAGGCCCGGAACCTCTTTTAACTTTGTTCTGATCCGGTCCACCAGCGGCAACAGCTTCCAGTTCACTTCCTCTTCGTACTGAACACCCCGCACGATCTTGAGACAATCTGAATGTACTTCCCAGTTTCTGTTCGTGCGGCTTGAGAGGAAGTTTAGGGTTTCCAATAGGGAGAGAGCTTCTGCGTGTTCCGCCGAGAACGCCTCCACCGATTTTGCAAAACCAGCGACGAAATTTCCCCGTGAGTCCCTGCAGATACAGGAGATTGCTGCGTTGGATTCCATCTGTCCTCTGTTCTCGGCCAAAGCAGTTGGCTCAGCTTCTCGCTGGACGAAGGAGGCATCAATGTTTGCTCGAAATAAGCCGGAGGGTGGGGGTTGCCATCCGTGCGGGTGAGTCTCCCTCGGTTTCTTCTTTTTTGCTTATTTGTTGTTCCAGGTTTCAAAATTTGCTTGAAGTGCTGCTGATCTAAACAGAGTTTGTTTCGGGTGCAAGGGTTTTTTCTCGAAGATGTGCTGGTTGCGATCTTGCCATATACACCACAGGGTTGTTGCGATCTGGTTGAATTTTGTTGCGCGGTGAGGGTTTTCTTTCTGTTTTTGCAACCAAACATCCAACCTTGTTAAGCCGACCCTGCTGATTTTGATTTGCAGCAAGCTGTCCTGCCAGATGGGAGTCGTCCATGGGCATAGCAGTAGTGTATGTTCGATGGTTTCGACGTCTTTTTTGCATATGGGGCAAAGTGGTTCAGGTAAGACTCTTCGTCGATATAAATTTTCCACTGTGGGTAATGCATTTTGGCACGCGTTCCAGAGAAATAGCTGTACCTTAGGAAGGATTCCTGAATGCCATATATACTTCCACAAACTCGACGGGGTATGGTGAGAGGAAGTAGCTTGGTTGTGTTGTGGGATTGCTGCATTTTCTCTTGTGGTGAGCTTTACCATCGCTTGGAACACGAAATTGACCATATGGTTCCTCCACAAGCTTTGTCCAGGTGATCCTCTGTCACGAGGCAGTTCTCGAGCTTCAAAAGCCTCACCTTTTCATTTGCAAAACTCGACCTGTCTCGAAAAAAAATCAGTTTTATCATTTGCTAAAAAGCATTTCACTTGAAATTGTACGAAGCCTTTTGAGCCTTCAAATTTACAACTCGCGGCATCCGAAATACTAGAGCTAAACCAAAACTTGCTTTCAACAGCAATTTTGTGCTAATTTGTTCATCTTGGAAAACCAAAGCTAGTCAAGGGCTAGTTCAACCATTTAGCTAAAAATTCGGAACACGGTTACTGACACCAAAATAAATATGTCCCCTTTGAATTTATTTTTTTTTATATTAGATTAATAATATGCCAGACTTTTATATGAATTTCCATTAATGACAATCAAAATTCAGCATCGTCGATATCAAATCATTGAAAATAAATAAATAAATAACTCTTCAGCTTCAAAATTATATCCGCATGTCATCATGTGCATGCTATCATGTATCATCACTAACTTATAGTTTAAGTTTGGACAGTGGTTATGGAGATTTAAAGGTATCATCAAATGAAATATACTATCAAAAGAAGAGTTTAGTAAACATTTTAAATTTTTTAGTGCCCGAAGATAATTATTTTTTTGATTAATATATTTTCATTGTCATCCATAAAAAAGAAATTACCAAACTGGTACAAGAAAGTTTATATTCTTGATAATACTTTAAAATTTAGTAAATTTGCAGATTTATTAGTACTTTCCAGCATGCATGCAGATATACACTAAATATTATAATTCTAAAAAAAAAGATTTCAAATTTGGTGGGAGGCGAACTAACACGTGGTAAAGCCAAGGTGAAAGATGTAATTCGATAAAAAAAAAAAATTTCAAATTTTTAATAGGCGAACTAACACGTGGTAAAGAGGTGAAAGAAAAAAATATCAGTGAAGAAGAAGAAGAATATAAAATCGTAAAAACCCAAAAAGAAGAAGCTGAAAAGGAAAATCAGGACCGCATCGCGCGCTGTTGCTGGAACCAACCGTCGCGGGGCACCGGAGCTGAAGTCCGCGCCGCCGCGAGGCACTCATCGCTCACCGGCGCCGAGTGGAGGAGTGGTCTCAAACGAATGAAGAAAATACGAGACGTAAAACACGGTGGTAGGGACGAGAGAAGACGGGATGGTTTGCGGAGCAGAGCTCGTGTGAAGGTGAAGTGGCGGAGACTAATCGGCAAAATATTGCATCTTCTCGTTCTTCTCTTGGGAAGCAGCGCAAAGGGGAATTCGGATAGCGAGACAAAAGGGATGGCGGGATGATCCTGTCCTAAGAGCAAAGCATGCTGCAAGTCTTCTGGCTAGGATGATAGGATAGCGAGACAAAAGAAATGGCGGGATGATCTCTTAGGTATGCACTTTCGATGCTTTGATTTTGAGAATGGATAAGGAAACAGGCTTCCTTTTTTTTTCCCCTGCATAATGGATTGCTTAGGGTGATGATGTAAAGCGATTTGATTTGGTTCCACTTGACGCCGGTCCGAGAAGTTTAACATAAATCTTGTTAAAGTTGTTGTCATACTATACTCTTGCTATGTCTTTTTGTTTTCTAATTTTTTTTTTTTTTTATTGTGGTTGTCTTGTACACAATGGAGATGCGAACTACAGGGAAATAACTCCCTCTTGATGATATTTATCCGTAGGAGATGCCTGTGTGTCCAATACCTTTCCGTCTGGTCTTAGCAGTTGGTCGGTAATTAGAGAACTCCATCTCACCTTCTGACTTCTTACAAAGAAGTCCAAGCTTCTGGACTTTTTCTGCTGCTTGAGAAAATTTGTATTCCTCGTATTGGATTAAACCACTCATTTTTAGCGAACATAGAAATAGAGGAGGTTTATTTTGTGCCAGAACATGGTGGGAAACTTAGCGTGGTCAGTTATAGTGGTCCTGCAAAAACCTGCTTGTGGAGGAAGATGCGTAGAACTCATGAGCCATTAACTTTATGAAACTGGTATAAGGTTGCTTATTTGCGTCTCTTTCTTTGGCCGAAGTCACTTGCAGTTCCTATACCATTTTTCAAATGGAGAAGGGGATGATCCTTATGTAGATTTGTATATTCGACTCAAGAATAGACAGAAACCTCAGAAAAGCCGGCTATACTTCATGTTCGCATTTCCACCATTGGGACATGATAATATGCACCATGAGTTCAGTGCTTCTTGTCCATTCTTCTTGTCTCTTATTACATATGAAAGGGTAAATGTCCATCAGCAATTTGAAGCTGACTGAGGTTTTATACAGGCTGACTATTAGAGCAGATCAGGAGGTCAATAAAGCATAATTTTTTTGGAGGGAACCTACAAGGAATTGCTGCTCCTAATGCTCTTGAGTTGGGTATTGATATTGGACATCTTCGCATTATGCTGTATTTGGGATTCCCGGTAGTATTGCTAGGTATGGCAATCACATGTACATCTTTTGGCTCATAATATTGATTTTCCCCTTGTCCAATATCCATTATCCCCTGTCCAAGAGAGTGCTGCTGTATTGACGCCCAAAATCAGTTGGTCATTATCATGGTTTCCTAAGAATTTCCCTGTATAAATGCTTAGCTTGAGTTGTGATCTACAGTGCCTCATGCTTTCCAGTGCTCATTGTTCCAGGTTCTTGAGCAGCATTTGAGCTGTACTGCTGTAGAACACCCATTAAGTTTGGACCATGATGAGAAGTTTTTCAGCAATGGTCTGAGCATTGAGATAACAACTCTCAAGAACAGAGGATGTCTTAGTTCCGATCCATCCTGTGATTCTTCAGCTAGAATATGGAATTTTATTGGGCGTGAGGTACAACTCGATCTATCAACAGGAAACAAAAACTCTGAACTGTTTTTGTGTCCAGTTGAGTCATCATGTGGTTCTTTTGTTGGTCTTTTACTTTTATGTTATCCCTGATTGTGGATTCTTTTTCATGACTAATCTCAAGAAAAAGCCTTCTGACGCTGTCAACAATCGAGCAATGGAGACTAGTACGTGTTTGGTGCCAGGAGTTCTTTGAAGGTGATATAGTATGAGTCTCTCTCTCTCTCTCTCTCTCTCTCTCTCTCCCTGTGACATTACAAAAGAAGTCGTCAATAGAAACACGTCCTCTAGCCATTTTCAGGTCCCTGAATCACGATCAATTTCAAATCCAAAAATGTCTTTTACATGAGATGGGATGCACGTCTTTAAAGGAACAAAAAATAGTTTAGAAGGGGACTTGAAGAAGAGTGTCGAGCGAAACGATGAGTTGTTTTGACCAACTACTCATTCTCTCGAGAGTGTTCTCCTTATCCTTTGGTTAACATCTAGTCAATTTATTCCAAGTTTAATGGATTTAGATTTCCTCTATTTCCTTTTCCTAATTCTCCTCGTGTCTACTATATCTCCCTATCCTATGGTTTACTGTCTGCTGTTGTTCAGGCCTGTCCAGTGACAATGCCTAATTTACCTAGTACAAATGTTGGAGCAAGTACAATTCTCAAAACAACTGCTCTAGCTAATAATTGTAAAGTTATTGCTACTTGGTTTGGATTCCATCGAATAAGCAGAGCCACCAGTCAAGTCTTGGATACAGTTGACCTTTCACTACCCAAATAATCCTACACATGACCGGTGCTCTAATGATGTCAATTTCACTTTATTGGTTTCTTTTGGAATGATTGCCGTTTCCTCCAAATCCTTCCCTCCATAGATATTTTTTCTAGGCTTGCACATGCAAACAGGCAGTTTGGATTCCAGTTTCACAAACCGTCAAAGAAGCTGTTGAGATGAAATGTTTGTTTCCCTGCAGGCTTATATACTGCTTGACATGCTCTTCTAAATGTTGTGCTGTTGTAAGTCTTTGATTTGCCACTTGGCAGCATTACTGAGGCTACTCCCTGTTAGGCATTTGTAAATACATGCAAAGATCATCACATTTTTCTCATCACATAACCATTGGCGTTAATGTTTAGATTGCTTATTTTGTTTTTCAGCGTGGTAAATGTGACAGCAACCTCTCAATTCTTGGTGGAGGTTGGTTAGGGGTTATCCTCATTTGTAGGATATGAGACTCTCTCTTAAATATACCTTAAGCAAACACATAGATGAATATTTCATGTGAAAGTCAATGTGAACATCTGGTTGTCAAGGGGATTGTAACCACCATCAGCCTCCAGCTGGTTCATCGAGATGGTGAACATAGTATTATGGTTGTATGTGTGTTCAAATATACAAATATAGCATATATAAGTATGTATTTATATATACATATGTGACAATAATCCTTCTTTCGGTATTGTTAATTGAGTCATGAGGTTGTGATGTACTATGATGACTAATGCTGCAATATCATGTTACTTCTCTGGAAGATCCACCTTGATGTTGCCTGTACTTAGAAACATGACCACAAGTCAAAGTTTGTGCTTTTAACCTTATATACATTTTATCTGTCATTTTATATGTTAATCTCTGGCTTTGATGTCCCTTCAACTTTCATATAGTATTTAATAGATCTCTTTTCCTGGATGACAGACATGCATGAATTGAGTGATTGTTTGATCTCAAGGTAATAATAATGGACAAAAGATGATGAATCAAAGTCAATAATCGAATATGATGAGAGTAACTTAAATGGTTTGAGAAGAACCGAGGGTATAAGTGTTTAATGGAGGATGTTATAATTGTCATGCACACCATGTGATGTCTTAAAGTTATGGTTCTGTCCCGCAGATGCATAATATGCAATTCGTCTCACTTGGTTCCAGAGTTTTCAAATCCATATGATTCGCAGTCTTTTCAAGAGCTGGTTCTGTTAAATGACAAGCATCCTGGAGGAACTGGTATTTCATTGCGAGCGATGGGAAACTCAACCATGTAAATTTAAGGAAAGTAAATTAGAGTATTTGAGGTATTTTCACCTTTCTTCAATCGAGCACCCGATCTCTTCTGATGCATGTTCCCTAGGTTACAACCAATCCAAAACATCAGACCATGATCGCGTTAGTGATCCAATTTGGTCCCACATTGTTTCCAAAAATAGAAAAAGAAGTCAGAATTTCTTTCTATGACTGGTTATCTCTTTCATAATCTTGCTAAAGGGCTGATCTCCTGCTCAAATGAATATGTCTTCTGTTACAGGTTCGTCCCTATTTCCAATGAAGATCTAGCCTCATTCAGCCTATTCCGATCTAGCCTCGATTACTAAATTTCGACTTGACAATGCGCTCTTGCATGATGCAGAGTCTGGCTTGTCATGAGTACAATGAAGATCTACACAAGGATGCTGGCAGTCTTATCATGAAGGTTATTGAGCTCATTGGTTTCAATCTCTATATGCTACTATTTCAGAACACTACTGAGTAGCTAACCGATTGCCTTTGTGTTGTGTAGGATGCTCTGGATACAGAGAAATCTCACTTTGGTCGTTCTCCAGACTTCCCAAACCTCTTGACTAACCAGGGTAGAGTCAGTGGTTTATGGTAGTCGTTTTTACATGCAGACAGAATGTAGCAATAACTATTACAAATTCAAGAATATTTAGCTGATGTTCAAGATGCATATCAACAGTCCATAAATTTGCTATTGAGATATAAGAGGCTTTGTTTAACAACGGTATCTTGCATTGAAAATTGGAGGTTGTAAATGTATCATATTACAAATAGCAATTATATAATGGTACCCATATCACTTTTGAACAGATAAATAGCACTTTTGAACAATGAACTACAACAATAAGCTAGTAGACATATCAGAAACACTCTAGTAGATGCTGAATTTGCTTCTGCCGTTCCAAATTATTTTTCTTATGCCGCCACTCTTAAGCAACAAGGTAAAATCACCTAAGTTTCTGTTTCTTTTAAACAATGAAGATGTGTCACAGTTGTTATGTTCTCCTTTTCATGTCTCTACTTTTTCTCTTTATCTTCTTGCTGGTGTGAAGGTGATGCTCCTCGAAAATCTGACCAAAAATAGGAAGGAAAGGCAGGTGGCAGGCAAATTGTATGGAGCAATTAGAATTGTATTGGAATTCTTTGAAGACAGATAAAACGAAACAGCTGTTTTTGTCAAGGTTTCTGACTTTAAGCATTTTTTTGGATTTTCAAAAATTGATTTTATTGTCGAGTTTATAACAGTCTTTGAAATTGACAGTTCATGGAACGTGATTTTTTATTGATTGTTGCAAATGCCAAGAGAAGTTTGGGAATTTAAATTGTTATAAGCAAATTGTTCAAATTGTTCTAACAGAGTATTAGGATAACCACATGAAAGAAATATAACTTGGTTTTGTCGGAAAGTGTTGCTAATACTTTGGATAAGATGATTGACAACTACCTTGGGCATACTTGAATGTTTCCTCAGCGTTAAACATGCTTGAAAATCAATCAGAATGCCAGGAGGAGAATCAGTCTTGTCCACACTCCAATTGGTAACTAGCTGACATATGAGGACAAAGGTTTAAGGAGTTAATAAAGCGTACATTTCTAGCAGTCAGTTTTGCAATTTACAATGGATGATCTACAAGGCATTATTTCAGGTACTCTATTTTAGAAGTATGGATTAGATCTCATGACAATATGCTTCTTAGGAGCCCTCCAACTTCGGAAAATCCTCAAATTCTTGGAGGAGATATTCGATCATTGTATTTGTTTCTAGATTCAAAGAAAAGTTGTACTTTTTTAGAGAAAGCAAGCAGCATCATTGGAGGATGAGAAAAATTTTATCATTCATAGAGGAGGATTTCCCTTAATATCATTGAAATCTTGAAAGAATACTACCAAAGAGAAAAGGCAGAGGAGCTAGAAAATACCACGACAGCGTTTGCGAGTTAGAGCGAAGCAGAGGAGCTAGAAGCGCCTTTGGTTTAGTAAAGATTGCATAAGCAAGTTAGAGCAAGGCGGAGTAGCCAGAAGCACCGGGTTCAATAGAGACTGCTTTCGAATTGGGAGCTGGAACCTCCGAAAACAGTTCCAACTCGAGAAACGGAGAAACTGTCGGAGATGACTGCTTAAGTCCCATGGTTTCAAGCAATGGTCACTCAATGTGAGCAGGAAGTTTCTTATGCTGGCAAGATTTAGGATGTGCAGTGCTTGTGACGAAGGAGAGGAGAAGGAAGTTGAGAGGAGTGAGTTGCAAGGGAAAATTCGAGCTTGACAGGACGGTAAATAAGCGTTGAGTTGATTAGTTCCAGGTGGATCAGTTTCTGCGCTAGGACCGGGAGCCGAATCGGTTCCCATTTGGGTGGTCCTGGACCTACTTGGGAACCTGACCGACCGGTCCAACTAAGCTCACGACTCAGATGGAAGAAAGATCGGACAAGGCGCGCGTACTAAAACAAACAACTACACAGGAAAACAACTCTCTCTCTCCCTCATCCACCAGCACCATGTACAGAACTTTTGCCACCTCCGCCATTTCTCCACCTCTCTCTGTGTTGGTGCACACCACAAACAACAACACAGGAAAAACCAAGAGAAAAAAAAAATCAGCCAGGGACAAATGCAAAATCAGCTGATCAATTTAGGCAACCGGACGAAACTTCACGCGCCACCGAGAACGGAAAACAACAACCAGCAAACGTCCTGGACCAACCAAAAAAAAATAGAGAAAATACCGCAGCCGGGGGCCGGAGATAATGCGGAGGAGAGGGCGATTACGAGGGCAATGCCGTGACTCAAGACGCGAGGGGAGGCGATGGAGGATAGAACCTGAAGGAAGAATTCAGAGAAGTGCTCGCTCTACGTCTAGGGCTCGTGAATCACGGTCGCGAAGCTTGCTCTACGCAAGAGAAACTAGAAAGGGAGAGTGGATTAGGCGTTTGTTTTTAATGTTGTAAAAATAATAGTTAAATACATACATACATACATATTTATTTATATAGGAATAAGTGCACGTGAAATCTTATAATACGATCAAATCTTAAAATTTTCAAAAAATACAATTAAGTCCTAAAACTCAATCACGAAAATGAAATCGGGTCCTAACATTTTATAAAAGTGCATTAAGTAAATTAGTATAATATAGTCATCCATTATCTATTTTTTAAAATTTATGTTTTATTTTATTTATTATTCTTAATAACTCTTGCCCACTTCTAAATGACTAGTTAACATAAAAACGATTTATGTCATAATGTCATTAAGATATATTTAGTAATAGTATCATTTAAGTTGTCAATTTCGCTACCTTTGGATCAGGCATAAAACAAAGGAGTATAATGCAAAGCCTAATCCTATGGTCTAATATAAGTTTGAATGTTAAATTCACTGAATGGTAGAAACTAGAAACTCTCGACTGTCTACACAAAATGTAAAACGTCCATATTGTGCAAAAAAATTTACCGGCATTTGATTATCACGACAAAGAGAGATTGCATGTGCTGATTGCTTAGATGCCCCACCGTACACTTGCCGCAGGGTCATATCTCATGTCAGGGTCGCTTGCAGTCGGTAGCAACAGTGACTCGTGCTCGGACATCCCTCCGCGGCAGCGATTCCCGCAAGTGCTTGGGCGATATACTATGCGTTTAGGAAGATTTTTGAAAAAAGGCATTAAGAAAATGTAAAGGCCATTGAGTCAAAGGAGTTTTTCAAAATGCAAAATATATTTAGTAAGTCGTACTTGTGAAAATCTATTGTTAAGTATTTTTGAGCAAAATAGTATTTGGATAAATTAAATTTACAAAAGACTTTTGTTATTAAAAAAAACAGGAAAAAAATTAGAGTTGGCCGTCCAAGAGCTTCGCCAATTACCGCCGACGAAGAGCTAACAGTTGCTGGCGAAGAGTAGGCGGTTTGGTGAGGGGGAGGCAGTGTGGCAAAGGGCAACGTTCAACTAGAGTCACCGTGCGAAGGACACGGCGCTGCGACCAGATCGAGCGGCACTGGTGACCTTCACACGGAGGTCGCAGCGCAGTGGGTCACGCAACCTTCCAGCGAGGGTCATCGCAACCCAAATCACATCGCGCGACCCACCACGCTACAGAGGTCGCCGACGCCCGCAATTTGATCACCATGACCTAGATCTGCGTGCAATCTACGTTGTCAGAGTCCTTCGCATGGCAACCCTTGTCGAAGGGTCGTGGGACCCTAGTCGGACCACCTATCCTTCGACGCATCGCTTGCCCTTCGTCGAACCACCTACACTTCGCCGACGACCGCATGTAAATGCTGGTCGTGTTCAACAGAGAGAAGGGAAGAAGATGAAGATGATGAACAATCATCAGGGTAAAGGCGGAAAAACGAAAAATTAACGAAGACAATTTCGGAAGAAAATTTTTAGTAACCTCAAAGTTAGCTTACCGAAAAAGCCCAAGGCATCCCCCAACCTACCTTGGGTTTTCAACCTTGGGAAGGCTTGCCTTTGGCAAAGGCAAGTGAAAAAAAACTTGCCAAACACTAAATATTTGGCCCAAAGGCCTTTAACCCCGCAAAGATCCTTGGGAAAGCAGTTCCCAAACGTAGCCATAGTGACCGTAGCAATGGCGGCAGCTAGGTGCTTCGGCGAACAACTAGGGGTTTGGATTATAAGTTCCATGGACATGGAATTTTGGTTAGTGGAGATAATCTTGTGAACAATCTAGTATGTGTTTTTTTTTTTCTTTCTATTCTACTTATCCTAGTTTATCTCATTAGATTGTTGCTCTAGTAGAGCTCATTTCACTACTTTAGAAGGTAATTATGTATGTGTATAATCATTAAAATAATAATCAGCAACCAAATAATCATTAAATAAATTGCAAGGAAAAGATTAAGAAATATGAAAAATGTCATTCCTAACTAGCCTAGAGGGAAACAATAATCAACATATTGAAAGTACGCAGTCTAGCAAAAATCGAAATTATAATTGCGCAATGACGACCTTGCATTTGTTTCTAAGAACATTCACACCCTATAATAAAATTCTAAGAGCTTGTTCAATTTTGAGCACAATTTTTTCAAAGATTTTCGCACATTTTAAAAGAAAATGACTCAAAAACTAATATTTGAACTTTACAGAAAAATAAAATAAAATTTTCTCACAAATTTTATTTTTTTATTTTTTTATTTTAAAAGTTGCTAAATTTTTTAAATAATTTTGAAAATAATTTTTTAATTTGGAAAATAGTGACTCAGGTTGGGCCTTAAGGCCCGGTCAGAACATGGGCTGAACTTGTACTCACGGCCTAAGCTAAAGGGCACAATTCAGCCAATCCTCAAACCCACTCCAATTCTTACCTTTCTAAGCCCAATTCATTAAAGAACAGACCTGGTCCAAATCAAGTCCTACCTAAACAAGGCCGACCACGCCAAGTAAAGCCCAATTAAGCCTAAGCTCAATAAGCCCAAAATCTACCAAACCTAGCTACACCCCGAAGCTCAATCTCTCCCTCTCACCCACTTCATCGCCGACTCCTCACACGCCCGGCTGCTTTCAACGCCTCGCCTGACATTTCCAGAACAACAAGACCCAAACGTCGATCTATATGTAGCCAGAAATCACGCGAATTATCATTGACCACCACCACTTTTTGGAATACAACTCATCGTCGCCGCCGGACAGTCACTGGATTCGTCGGTCACCAAACCATTTAGCTAGTTTACCTAATCCACCGCGACCACTGATGATTAATTTTCATGTACAACACTACTTAATTGGCAACAAGCTCAAAATTAGGAGGAAAAAAAAGTTGCTCCAACAGTTCCATGGTCATTAGTTGTTGGAAAAGAAAAGTTCCTCTAACAACCTCAAGAAGCATGGGAAACTCTGTGTGGAAAACCCAAACGACAACTAGAAGGACGAGCAAATACTAACAGCTTTCATGGGGTGCACTCTTCATGCGTGGGATGCCAGATTTATCCATGTCCAAGAAAAAAATTTCAGGCTAGCAAATTGAATGTCAATAAAGCAAGTGAACTTACCAGAAATCATCGTAGTGATTCTCGATGCATGATAAATCGGAGGCAGTTATTGCAACTGAAGCACCACCCCTGCGTGCTTCTTCAACGATGTGGACATTTGTTTTGGAAACCATGCCAGCCAGGGATGAATCATAGTTAACAGAGGACAACATGCCCTGACCACCTGAAAAGAAATGTAACAGTAAGGGAGAAAATATTACGTACCCTAATAATACCACCTCATTTTTATTCTAAACCATTCAAAGTGTGATAACTGTCTGAGCGGGTCCACATCGTCCCAGTTCAAACCAACAGTAGAAGGCAGGGCATTCTCTCATTGAACTCGGCTGTCGAGAGAGAGTGCGATTTGGGAAGAAAGACATTGCGGGAGTGTGCCAAGAGAATGCAGCCCTGAGCATGAGGCCGTCGAGTGGAGAGAGAAAGGCCGTCGTCGGGAGGAAGCGACAGTTGTCGGAGGAAGCGCTAGACGGAAAGGTTCAATGCGTTGGGGTAGAGTGCAGAGAGAGCGTCAAGCGTTGGAGGAGGAGGAAGAGAGAGAAGGTAAAGAGGAGAGAAAAGACATAGGAGAGAGAATGCCTTGCCCTCCACCCGCGCTCTGGTTTGAAGTGGGGACAGATGTCAAATGCCGAATGGTTCAAAGTAAAAATGAGATGACACTGTTGGGGTACGTAATATTTTCTCAATAGTAAGGAGTGATTTACCATCAACAACAAACAAAATGAGATCCAAATCTAGGAAATAACAGTTTTTGGTACACCATGCAGGATAAATGAGACAACTTTACAAGGCCCTTCCAGAGATCTCACGAGTTAGATTTCCGCCAGCTGAACACTTTAAAAATCCATCTTCTGATGATTCGACAACAAAAGGAAAAGACCTTGCACAAAAAAGAATAGCACTATACTTTGGATGCTCATGGTCTTGCCCAGTGCCCACAATCTCCGGAACAACAAACAGGCTATTCCCTTATGCCTCAGTTACATGTCATCTCAAAAACATTCTTCTCGAAGCAGTGCTGCATAGTAGATTATGCCTATCTTAATAGATCTTACAACTAATACTCAATCCATCAGATATTTTGGTACTTCCCCTATGTTTCCTGCACACTCTAAATCCTTTTCCATGTGTAAGCCCAATATCGTTTTGCATTTTAACTTTTCCATCTTGTTCCACTGAACAATGAGAAGAAGCCTACCCCAGATTACTCTCAGTAAAGTGACCTCTACGCTCTCAGCATCTGATGTGTTAGAAGTGACTAAAGTTAAAATTAGTTCTGCAAATTTTCCTGTTCACCCATGTCGCTTGAGAACAACAGCCCTTGGCTTTCGTCTACCTACGCCAAGCAAAAGATGAGATAGGGTTTGACTAAATTGGATGGTAAGGCTTGGCTCATTGAAGGAAAGAGAACGGAAGTAGGGAAGAATATGTTATCGGGAGAATTACCACAAAATGCAAAATCACAATTCTAAGTCCTTAGATAATCATATGCATCTTTTAAGCAGCCTTCAGTTTTCCGCATTTACGTGGATTTTCATTGTTGAATTAGGAACAGAGTGGGACCAGAGATGAAGATAATATAAGCAAAAAATTATGGGACCGAGGCATGAATCCTCCGGAAATTTTATTTGTTTAAAAAAAAAAAAAAGATTTTGCAATCAATCAACATCTCCGACTGATATCTCCAAGTTTAGGCCAAAACTCCAAAGCCACTGAACCGCTGTATCAGAGACGTATAAAATTTTTGGCTGGCCGGCTAAGATATTGCATTCTCTCGAAGAAGCATCAATCATCAAAGGTGAGAAGGGATGTTTAGGTTTGAATTTGGAAAGAGATGAGGGGGCCAGACCTGTAAAATCTACCCAGAGGGTCGCTCCCCACACTCCCAGCCATAGCAACGCTCAAAGGAGGACCTCCAATGGACCGAGTGCCAAGCCTCGACAGGGCGACCAATCTATTGGAGAGAGAGAGCCACCGGCGGAAGCTTTGTAACTGCAGCCAGCCATCCATGGCACGCAGCCCCCGGTCCCCGCTCCTCGTGGTTCACCATCTTTCGGCTTACCCTTTTCCAGTCCTAACCTCTCTATGAAAGCATCATCGACCATTCCCGAAAAAACCCACTTGAGGACGCAATAAGGAAGCGCATAAGCAGATACAAGAGGAGGAGGAAAAGTGAAAGTAGGGTGGGAAGCAGAGAGGGAAGGAAAAATCTGTCGGGCACGGCAGAGGGAGAGGTGCTCGTGCTGCCCTCCCTGAAATGGAAAGCCAAGTCTCCTTCCTCTTCATCGTCGTCTCCGTCTCCGTCGTCGCCTGCAGCAGCGGAATCCGGCGGGCGTTCCCCCGTCGCCCCGAAAGCTAGAGCAGGCGGAGGAGGGAGGAGGAGGAGGAGGATGGAGAAATTCCATGGGGAGAGGGAGCGTCGTAAAAGCTTTTCGTACCGTCGTCCTTTAATATGCATGTGGCGAGCGTGAATAGAGGGAGTAGGTGGAAGGGACAAGAAAAGAAAATGGGCCGGGCTGGCTCGCTCTCGGCCCGGTTTCGCTTTTCCTTTTACTTTTTACTTTTTTCTTTTTAAATTAATTATATTTGATTTTTAAAAATTTTAATAAATTATATTGCTATCAACGCAAATCCTCTCAACACCAATATGCTTATATAATATGATAATGATATTTTTTGTTTAGAAGTAAAAAATTAATCCCTAATATTCTATACAATCAAAACTTTATATTAAGGTATTAATACACATATAACTCCTTTTGATAAGTCATCGTGCAACTAAAGCTAAAAGTTGGGTAAGGTTAAACTTTTTTGACTTAACACAATCCCCCAATTAGAAATTCAACACGGACACACGCACATACATAGACACATTTTCCATATTAGCAAACATATAAGCCATGCACGACAATGGTCCTGCCAACGGCAATAATGGCAACGCCACGTACATGCCGTCGAAAGGGGGACTAGGTTAGCTCAAAGCAACGCTCCGAAAAACCATATCATACCAGACCGATCGATTTGATCAGTTACTTGTCGGACCCTAGTCCATTCCTCACCTTAGTACAATTGGAGGTCAAAACCCTAGTTTGACCCGGTTCGGCGGGTTTCGCTTTTGTACTAGATCTCACGTTGAAAAGGCGATTTAACCAACTTGCAGCGCATTGGGAGAATTACCAAAAAAGTCATAAACTTATTATAATTGTGTCAATTCAGTCATAAATATTTTTTTTTGCTAATTTAGTCTTAAACCTTTTTATAATTGTGCAAATTCAGTCCATCCGGCTAAAATTGGCCGGCCGGGGCTGACGTGGACACCGACGGGAGACAACCGACCGGCAAATGCTAATGTGGCAATTTTTAAATATTTTTTAATATTTTAATTCTTTTTTTTTCTCACCTTCTCCTTCCTTTGACCGGCCAGAGGCGAGGGCCGGCGAGGCTAACCTCGCCGGCCATTAGCGAGGCTCGCCCCCGTCGGCCGCAGGCGAGGGCTGGCGAGGGCGAGGCCCCGCCAGATCTGGCGAGGTCAGCCTCGTTGGCCACTGGCAAGTGTGAGGCCCGCCAAATCCGATGAGCTCGGCCGTCCTCATGGCTAGACCCCTCCGCTGAACGGCCCACACCGCCACACCTAATCCCCATCCCGCCTTCACCCGCTAGCCTCAACTCAACCGCACTCGTGACCTCAAGTTCTCGCAAGACGCCTTCGACAGCATCTTCAACTTGTTCGCAAACCCCGGCCTCGCCGCCGAGCCCACCCTCAACTCCGCTTTCGACGAAGTCGGGATCGAACCTCGAAACGAGTTGATGGACGCGGTGTTTGCTCGCTTTGACTCGTCGCCGAAGCTGCTGTTTGGTCTGTTTTGCTGGGTGGAGAAGAAGCCGAAGTTCCGGCCGTCCGCCAGGCTATTTGACGTGATGATCAATGCACCAGCGGCTAGCGAGGCTGACCTCGCCAGATTTGGCGGGGCCTCGCCCTTGCTAGTAGCCAACGAGGTTGACCTTGCCAGTCCTCGCCTCGGTTGGGGGCGAGCCTCGCCAATGGGCAACGAGGTTGACCTTGCCGACCCTCGCCTCCAACCAACGCTGGCCAGCCAAAGGAGGGAGAAGTGAGAAAAAAGAAAAAGAAAAAAAAATTAAAAAAAATTAAAAAAAAAAATTAAAATTTTGAAAAAAATATTTAAAAATATTTAAAATTTGCCACATCAGCATTCCTGGCCGGCTGTCCCCCGCCGGTGTCCACGTCAGCGCCGGCCGGCCAATTTTGGTCAAATGGACTGAATTGACACAATTATAAAAGATTTATGATTAAATTGACAAAAAAAAAAATTATGACTGAATTAGCATAATTGCAATAAGTTTAGGACTTTTTTGGTAATTCTCCCGTGGCGCATGTGACTCAACTATTGCCCAGTGAAAAAAAAAAATTCCCATCATTTCAACCTCCTGGGCAAATGTCCATTGTTCTAAGTTAGGCAAATCATAAAATTCGAATCGGTTTTGAAAATCCGAGAGAGACTGCGAGGGACAAAAATCCACCGGGCAACCTCAATCTCATCAACCCACGCCCACGCCATGCGAGCTGTGCAATCTCTACACTAAACTACTCCATGCTACCCCTTAATCTTTATCACAAGACCCTGTTGCAGAATATGTTCAGCTTGAAACATACAGCTATACACTACATCCCCGGTGGGAACCTATCACTATAATCCAAACGCGAAATTACTTTGCTATTGGGCTGCCACGAGCACTGGTAATGAGATATCTAATTTACCGTCCGTTAACTTGGCATATGCCAAACTGAATAATGGGGTGAAAACAACTTTTGGACTGATTGCACACAAAGGGGCACAAGGTTCTACCCAACTTGATTTAGAGTTTATTAGATAATTTAAAGTTCCTAAGATCTAAATACTAAATCTTAGAATTTGAACTAATAAACATGTTTTTGGAGATTTGATACCATTTATGTCTTTTTCCTCTTGCTTTATCGGTGATTGCAAGAACTCTTAACATCTCTTTTGAAAATTGCTCTTCTGAATGTTAAATTGGTGTGTGTTCAACCTGTTTTGGTTGTCTCCTTACACATCGCCGATTAGTAATGTCGACAATTTAGCTTGATAGATCTATTATTATGAAACAAGTGTATGTTTAACCATGTTGATACTCTGTTGATCCTCCTTGTTAGTGTAGTATCATAAGCTTTGCTCATTTTGATTCGCTTTGCCATGAAATCTATACACTTCTCCTGCATTATTTTAAGCAACAAATACAATTTTCTTTTGATAAAAAATAAAATAAGTATATGGTTTATTGTTGTCATTTCATTTAATTTCAAACCGTAATAAAAGAAAAACTACGTCAAATAAAATTGAATGTGTCATATTTAAAAGAACAGCCCTTTTACAGTGACTTTTTAGCTTTTATAAATCTTTGCGCACTCATTTTAACTTTTCTTCAATGTAAAACGCTCCAACCTTTTAAAATTTATCTTTCACTGACAACTAAAGACATGTAATTTTTTCCTAAGATTTTAAAATTTCAATAATATCTTAAATTTTTTATAGGAAAATTATAAAAAAGACATCACTGTCAGAAGTTGCAACTAACAAACCTTGACGAAAGCTTTATCACTTTATAGCCAAGGGTAAAATGGATCTAATACCATAACTTCCATCATCCACATCGGAGCAAATGATCCCAAGGAAAACTCCTCGTTGGTTTCACTCTCGTGCTCGGTCAGGGGGCGGAGAGATTAGTCCTCAATTCACGTACTGTCATGCAAGTGCTCATCTACCGTGCTCGCAGGACTCGTTCAAAGCAATGCGACTTCACCTTTAAAAGAGGCGATCCACAATTCACATGTCAAGAGGACCGATTATATCTACCAGTCATTGCAACTCGTGCCAAGCCAAGAGCAGTAGTACCATAAGAATCTCAACACACCTAATTATTATATCCCATACATACGCATTTAGAATAGATAAATTAGGAGCACTGGAATGCTAAAATTCAAGTAATGCCTACAGCCGCATGCTTCAGCCTGACATCGGCAACAAAATTGTTGGGAGCTGTGAGTTTCTGATGAAGAATAAACATAGCAAAAAGCATACCATTGTCGGTCTACTATAGTAGATGCATGCGGTCCACATAAGACTGAAGCAACCATCTATTGAGTGGTTCCCCACACCCGATGAAACAGCCAGAGTTGCCATTCTCGGTGAAAAAGGGGAAGCTGAATATGTGCAGCAGCTCCCGCACGGCATTCCTCACCAGAGAAGTCCCCGTCACCCGGCTGCGCCGACCCCACCCAGTAACTATGTCGATCCGGTGTGGGCTCATTCCTGACATAAGCATCTGCCGACGAAACCAAGCAAGGGTCCTTGAAAGTGCTGTCACAGCGGTGCCATCTGACATTACATGCAAGTTTATAAGCCAACACATTGAGCTTTTCTCTCTGACGACATCTGGATACACATTATTCTCAGCAGCCACTTCCCAAACAGAGCCAGCCTCCTCTTTGAGCCCGGACTTGTGTAGGAAGTCCACGACTGCATCCACAAGTCCCCTCTTGCTCTCTCTATCCTCACTATGCATCAGTTCCAAGAACCTGCTCATGTGATCCCTCACATTTTGGCCATCTGGTCCAGCTGCTGGCATGGACAGCAAGAACATGTGCGCCGGGTGGCCTGTTATTGCCATGAGCTGGCAACAGAACCCCATGTCCAACTGCGATTCAGCTTCTGTACAGCAACTGAGAAGCAAAGTGTAAGTCTGGAGAGAAGGATGTAAACCTAAAGCCAGCATGCTCTCCAGGAGGTCAAAAGCATCTGATAGCCTGTGAAGCCTAAGGAAGGTCCCAAGCAATGAATTGCAAGTGGGTACATTTGGGCGCAGGCCCTCATTCAGCATGGTCTGATACCATTCCCAGGCCTTGTCAATGTTACCAGCCTTCCCCCACAAATCCACTAAGAGACCATAGACTGGCTCGTCTGGCACCCAATTCTTCTGCCTCATCTCAACAAAAACTGCTTCTGCTTCCACAAGACACCCACAATGGCCAAGCACTTCCATAACAATGCTGTAAGTCACTTTGTCAGGTTCATATCCAGCATTTTGCATGTCCCGATAGAGCTGCAAAGAATTCTCATAGTTCCTTGCCTTTGCCTGCAAAGCAATCAAGATGTTATAGGTGACTAGGTTAGGAGCACAACCATGATCAACCATCTCATGGAACAAACGGTTGGCATCAGCCAGATGGCCAGCTTTTCCAAGGCAGTTAATCATCACACTGTAGGTGAATGTGTCAGGAGAAAGACCAGCCATCTGCATTCTTTGATACATATCCATTGCAATATCAAGAAACCCAGCTTTTGCATGAATGTCAATAAGTGTGCTGTAAGTGACACGATCTGGTTCACAACCCGCTGCTTGCATTTGATTAAAGACATTCATCGCATCATTCAGGTAATTTGCTCGGCCATAACTATGAATAAGCCGATTATAAGTCACCACATTTGGCTGGCATCCATCCCTCACCATTTGTTCAAGCAATTTGTTTATTGCACCAAACTGCTTGGCACGACCAAGGATGCCAATCATTGTGGTATAAGTATGCCCATCATGCTTGTATCCAGGCTGCTGTTTCAACCAGTTAAAAAAGCCAAGGGCAACTTTATGGTCTTGTAGTTTCTTGAGTACTTGGTTTGCTTGATATGCATCCATTGCATAATTTAGCCGTCGCAGAGCCTCCTCTGTGGCAGAACCCCACTCTTTCTGCAGCAATATGCGCGAAACGCTTTCTACGATATGACCGGCATTTGAAAAATGCCTTGGAGTCGGAGCAATTCCTGAAAGCACTCTAGTATCTCTTGTTGGTCTATTGAATCCTTCTACAGAGCACTCCACAACCTTCCTTTCAGAAGAATGAATAGAACTAGTAGTTGACGCAAACCTATCTGGATATGCTTTTGGTTTCTGAGAATAATGGGTATTTCTTCTCTTATTGTGAGTATCCGAATATACATTTCTTGTATTTTCAACATGATTTCTAGCCCCAGCATCACAAACACCTCTAAAACCTTCAAAATTAGATCTCCCGCCTTTCTCCCCTCTATCATGGGCATAGTTATAAGTAGAAGTATCTGAAGCAGCTACTGTGTTGGCTGATGATTTTGGACGAACCTTTGAGAAGTTCTCTCTCTTGACGGATTTCACATTGGATGATTTTACATTTGCAGCCGGCCTGCTTGGATCAACCATACAGCTTTTGGGCAAGTTCAAAATGCCACTATCTGAGCTGGGAACCTTATAATTAACCAGATCAGATAGGATATTTACTGCTGCAATGCCTGCCCTAAAAACCTGATCAGCCATGAGTGGTGCTGAGTTCCCTGCATCCCTTTGGGAAAGGTTCGTATCACTTGCATAACTGACAGACTCAGATTTCTGCAAGATAGGAACAGATGCAGCATTTGGTAAGAGACTCGAGTGCTTAACATTCTCAGCTTTACAAGGGCCCACATATTTAACAGGATCTCTTGAAGTCAAGGCTCCCACTCTTGCTGAAGTTTTGGACACAAAGGTAGCTGATTCTTGTGGAAAAGGAACATCGGTAGTTGTCTGTTGTCTTCTTGGGATGCAGGTTTCATCTTCCGAGCATGAGCAGGAGCTTCCATCTGTGGTGCCACAACGTGAACCACCGACAAAAAAGGATCTTGCACTATTGGAGAGGTTATATATCTGCTTTGCCCGTAACATAGCTGTAAATCTTGTGATCCTTCAGATGAATGTCGAGATGATACAAGTCAGCCCCAACTGACCAAAAAGGACCTTGCACTATTGGGGAGGTGAGAGATCTGCTTTGCCCATAACAGAGCTGTGAATCTGGTGATCCTCTAGAAGAAAATTTTAAGATAATGTAAGTTAGTTACGACTTTCCATAAAACATGATGTGATCATCAGCTTTATTGAGCAATACAGGATAATTTTATCAACTTGGATCCCAAGTAAATAAAAAAAAATTTTATCTAGAGTTTTACAAGTCAAACAGTGTGAAGGAACTCATGCAGAGAAGCATTACTAGATTCGCAAAACGGAAAGATAAGGATCTAGTATACTGTAAGAAGTTGACAATATATGCACGCAGGGAAGTTTTCAAGTTGATCAGAATCCAGATCCAAAAGGAACGTTGATAACTATGAGGAAAGTGTCCCTTTAGAAAATTTAAGACTCGGGTAACATCGGAATCTAATGTTCTCAACATTATATATCTCCCTATATTTCAAAACAATCGGCAATTAACAACATGTAGTGCATACTTCACTCGTAACATAGCAGAAAAGCAGCAATCAAATTCATGGAAGCAATCAACAAGCATGCTGGAGCAGAATGGTTGTTGACAAGTTATCCCATGAATGTGGGAGCAATTTACTGCCATATGGTCCTCCCTTTAAAATCATGGACAACCGTTATTAAAAGCATGCAAAAGATGCAAAGCTAACTTCACAGTCCACACGGAACATTTCTCGGTTCGATGGCAGAAGTGAGCAATTACAAGGTAAGGGCAGCTTTTTCACAGAGCCAAGAAAATTCGGCATATGGGTGAACACACCTACCTAGACTTTCTCACATCCTTGAGATTCAGCTAAAAGCAACTAGCAACTAAAAGTCTTCCGTCCTGACCCAAACATTACCCCCCAAAACAGCAGCCTCCGCGGTTACAAATTTCCCACTTCCCATGTATCCTCCACAGCCATGGACATTCAGTACGAGAATTCGAAAAGTCATCTCACGAATTTCCAAAATCGACCTCCACTTCAACGATTGTCAAGTTTGAACCCAAAGGAACTACCTCTAGCGGTGGGGCAAACAACAATGACTGGATATCATCTGACCTGCTCTTGCGATTCCAGATTCTTGACATTTTACCGTTACTCAGACCATCAAGACACCAAATTTACACACCAAGAATCATACTTTTTTTTCCAGAAAACTCGCCCAAAGAACCACGTAAAAACAAAAGATCGGCAATGAACCACTCATATCCCATCGAACCCGCAACCTCGTTCTCCGGACCCGGACAAGCGCGACTCACCAAGAAGCACAGAAGATTCCATTTCCAAACGCGCGCTCGCTGACTAAAAAGCACCGCAAGAACCGTAAAGTCAACCCGAGACAAGCAAGACGCCGCCGATCAACGGGACAATCGCGCGCGCGGACGAACCGAAGCGGGAAAAAATCAGCAGCGGCGTCCAACGACGCGGAGTCCAGTACAGAGAGGAGGAGGAGGAGGAGGAGAGAGAGAGAGAGAGGACACCTGAAAAATGCGCGGCTTCCTCCGGTCAGCGCACGGCGGCGAGCGAGAGCTCCATGGAGAAGACTCCCCCCCCTCTCCCCGCGCCGTCGGCCGGTAAAAAGCTCATCTTTTCTTCTCCGACCAAGCTGGGTCAAAGAAGAAGAGGAGGAGAGAGAAAGAGAGAGGCTGCGAGGTGAAAAAGTTTGACGTACTGCTCCACCCAGGAACCGGGCTCTTCCGTTTATCTTTTTCTTTGCGCGTTTTTATATCGACGGGCCGGGGCGGGGGAGCGCTGACGTTTAACCCTACTTTTTTGGGTGCACGGGCTCGCGCGACCTACTGAGGCGAGCGATCGACGCGTGGCGGACGCGGTCGTGGTTCCCACGTGACCGGCCCGGGGGGCTTTTAGTTTCGCTTTCCCACTGTAGCGGAGCGATCATCCGGTGGGCGGGAGCGCACGGGCGGCCCGGTGGAGCGCCCTGTACGGCAGGTCCTCAGCCGGATGATCGGATTGTCCCGCAAGATTCGCGCAAAGTCAACTCTATCCATTTTTTTTTTCCTCTTTGTCGGTTATTTACTCGATTTTCCGGGGATTTTTCTTTTTGAAAACAGAATATACATATATACTTGTGTGTATAGTGACCTGAGCAAGTCCTTAAATTATTTCCTCCGAACTCCTAAAATAGTAGAGTATTCCATCTTAGGTGGGGAAGATAAATATTTACTTAGAAATTGTATATGTTATTTTCAAATGAGGCTACCGTCAAGTAGGCTAGTATATATATAAATAATTGACCTAATAGAAAGTTCATGAGCATTATCATGAAAATTTCATGTCATTTTCGATGCTTTTTCATGAGAGTTTGCCTTGCAAGTCCACGCTTGTATTCAAACTCCTTATCACGGGCAAAGAAGTTAGTGGACAATTTTGTCACGGCAACACCACTTTCTTTCTATTATATTTTTTTTGAAAAAAGAGATGCATTCCTTGGTATTCTATGCAAAAGTTCCCATGATGAAGTGGACATAGGCTAATCACTTTACAGGAGAAATTAATTAAGCAAATGCACCAAATAATTGAATAAGCTTTTCAAATTTTATTGATGACGCATGTGCACACAATTAATTGAAATGAGCAATATATCACAATGCATTATCTTTCACGGTAGTTCCTTCCTCTAACGGGATCACGCTACGATTAAGCTAATCCACCCAATATTCAAGCAAGGGTTAAAGAGCTTCTTAGAAACTAAGCACCCCTAATCTTCCACGCGTTTTCAGACAACAAAGCCAATAAATCAATCAATCAATCAAAGCTCGAGCAACCATGTTATGCCCTCCACGAAACACTTTATTTCGCTTTTGCATCTATTCTATATTATTCAATAAATTTTACATATATTTCCTTTCCCTGGCACAGTCAAATCAGGGCCTCCTTCGTTACTTTGTCTGACCGGGTCGCCCCAGGCCCCACCCCCCTTCATCGTCACCGCTGCGCTGATGGCCCTTTCAGCATCCAACGGCTGCGATCTCGCCCGCGCGACGAAGGATTCGGAGAGGATGCCCGCACCAGAGGACTATCACTGGGGCCCGGGGGAGAGTAGCTGTCGACGTGGAGCGAGGGTGGCCTCAAAAAAGGGACATCTCGATTCTTGCTCTTCAAGCAAAAGATCCTTCTGGGAATGTTGAGAGCAGACACTGCCGCGTTCAGACAAGAGCCACTTGTCCACAGCTCATCGTCCGCCGCGCCCCGCTGGCCCATGTGTGGGGCCCAGTTAGACCATGGGCCGGCGGTTCTGTTTGGGCCTTCGAGTTATCAAAATGGGTAGCATTCGGCCCGGTACCGTTGTAGGATCTAAGAAAGCGGTAATCTTTCTTTTCTGTTTGATGATTTAGAGACTTGATTATCCGGCAGCCCTATTTTCATCCCTATTTTGGCTAAAGCACTCATTTTTTCAATTAATTGACAGAAATACGCTCCCCCTTCTCTCTTCGATTTGTTGTTTCTATTTTTATCAGGCTAAGGGAAAAAACTGAATTTATTTCTAAACTGAATTTATTTCTATTACCTCTTTTATTAATATCAATATACAAATGATATATTACACCCAACAAGATATCATCTTATTTTGTATCATGTTATCACTTTTCCTAGAGAAAATTATTAACTATAATTTAACGTATCATATTTTTTTTTTTTATCACAAAAGATGCATAGAAGATTATTATTATTTTTGTTATGATGGCTTACGAATACACAATTAATTGCCTATTTTTATCTAATAGTTTGAGTGAAACTATATATCTAATTATCTAGCTGGTCTTGATAAAAAAAAAAAAAAAAAAAAAAGAGAAGAAGAAAATTTATCAAAATATGAAACGGGTTAATTTGTTAGATGCACGATGAAATGTCAAATGTATTTATATTTAGATCATATTTAAATACTAACAAAAGACAAGCACACAAAGAAAAAAAAAAGGAATTTCTTGTTGTTCTACTCCTACCATAAAAAAAAAAGGTCATTTATATCGGTTGTAAATTTAATCTCATAACAAGTGAATCAAAACTTTAAAATATACTTAGAATTTTCCTCTAAAATAATCCGATGTCAGTTTGAAAGTGAAGAAGGTGTAGCTAGACTTAAATTCAAATTAGAGTTGATAAAATTAATCCATCTTGAAATTCAACTTTAAATAAAGTTTCGATCAAACTATTTGATAAAAAGTAAGCAGTTAATTATGTGGTCATAAACCGTTATGACAATCATAAATAGAAATTTCTAGTATTCTATGTAGCTTTTGTGATTAAATTTACGATACCCTAAAAAATTAATAACCTCCTTTGGGCAAAGTGATAAAAGGAGGTAGGATAAGATGATATATTGTTATGTGTAACTAGATGTTTATATGATGAGAGAGATGATAAAAATAAACGTTGTTTTGATTAAAAAGAAAAGAAACGATAAATTGAAGAGAGAGAGAGAGAGGAGGGTATTTCGGTCAATTAATAGGAAAAAAGGAGTGCCTTAATCAAAATGGTGGTAAAAATAGCGCTGCCCCTATTATCATGAAAGATTATCACACAATAAACAAATCTTATGAAGGAGAAATTACAACCCCACCCCCTCTTAAACGCAGCACCGTCGGCCGTTTCAGCGTCCAACCGTCGCGATCTTACGAGCGTACGAGCGCCAGGAAGGGATTCAGGAAGACGCCGCACCAGAGAATTACCACCGGGGAGTAGCTGTCGACGTGGAACAAGGGACGGCCTAAAATAAAGACATCTCGATTCTTGCTCTTCAAGTTAAAGATCCCTAACTGACCCAAAAAAAAAAAAAAAGTTAAAGATCCCTCGAGCAAAGAGCCACTTGTCCAGCTCATCATATGCCGCACCGCTGGCCCATGTGGCGGCCCAGTTATACGATGGGCCGGTGGTTCTGTCTGGGCCTTCAAATTTTCAAAATGGTCAGTGTTCGGCCCGATGCCATCGTAGGATCTAAGAAACCGGTAATCTTTCCTTTCCGTTTGATGACCCAGTGGCACAAGCGTGGATACTTGATTATCTTCAAAAATAATACGACGCACCAAATAATTTTTATGAACCGGCGAAGTTGAGACGTTTGAGCCCTAGAATAGTTTCCACGAAGGAAAGTACTAATCTTTACGACTCCTTCTAAGGACTCTTATTCCGTTCATCCCGTAGGAAAAAAAAAATGATTTTGCATAGGATGAACCCAAATAACACCCATGATGTTGGGTAGAGAAATTTACGTCATATATATATGCATGTAAATATGGTTAAATGTAATGTACGCCAAACTTGTTGCGTTACATGGTTGTGAAGGTAAATGAGTTTGCTATGATTCTGTATTTTTGTCGGGATAGTTATGTCGATGATTTTTTCTTTTCAAAAATCGAAATCAAGTTGGGCAAGCATCGAGGTCTATGCACGCGACGTGGATCGAGGCACGGTACGGGGATAGAAGATCTCCATCCTGTTAAATTGCGAAGAGAGGCTTGAGTTGGGCCAATCCCAGAAAACGAACAATCATTTGCTTGTTTATGTGCATGTCATGGTGACTTGGAAGATCATTTGACCCTTTAGCTTGTCGGGCTCAAAGCTTCTTCTGGACCCATGAAGAGAATGAAAGCTAACTTTGAATCTATTTATTTCGTGAAAAATAAATGATTTAAGAATAATCACCCACATCGTTCACAAAAATGAATGAAATAAATATTTTTTAGACATAAATTTTTGTCAATAATGAAAAAAATATTGATTGATTATTTCAAACGAAATAAATAATTATTTTAAAGAAAATGCTTCCTTAATCATTTATTTTTCGCGAAATAAATAGAGTGTTTATTTTGTTTGTGGTATATAAAAAAAATTGACTTCGCATGATCTCCCAATTTGACAGTGAATGATATTCTCCGTTCGCATCGCTGCATTAAGTTCCTGCATTTCAATCATACAAAAACCAATAGTCGGACTATAAGTACCGTCATGAGATTTTATTAGATTTGTCCCCTGATTCAACACGTGTAATACGATCCACAAATCTTACGTTGATGCTAACTTACGATGATATACAGTGGGTTTTCATCAACCAACCCTAATCCAAAACCTCCTATAGCGAAGAAAACGATAGCCACTAGCCAGGACATGACGTCCTCTGCGCTTCTTTCCAATTGCACTTCTAGCAATTTACGAGTTTTCATCATTTCAAAAAAAATAATAAAAAATGGAGAGGTTCTCTCTTTCTCTCTCTTAAAATTTTAATAATGCTAATAATAAAATATTATGATTGAATAGATTGCAAATGGTCAGGATAACATTAATGATCATCAATAAGAGTGTCACATGCAATTTAACATGCTAATTTCGTAGACCATTTTATATCTGACTTGTCCATGAAAGGTGTGTTAAGATATTGCACATCGTTTTTTTATGGGGTTTTTATGTCTTTATATACATACGATATTTCTTTACTAATGAATTTAAGCTTTTCGGCTGAACATTTCAGCAGATATGATTGATTGCTGATAAGGATAACTCAGCATTTTTAAGTTGTAACCTTTGAAAAACAGTGCACAATAAAAAAGGAGTAGCTGATAGGTAGATTCAGATTATGTTCCTCGTTAGTCCATCTCGAAATAATGATTGATTATTTGTGCAATTTCGAGAAGAAGTGAAGTTCTAGTAGGCATTGTTTTTGCTTAGGGGACTAAGCAAATTTGTAATGCTTCTCAAACAAAAATGCACGCACTAGATTAATTGAGGGTCTCAGTATCTTTGTCCTAGGTAGAATGTCAAATAATAAGTACTTTCACTTGGTCGATTTTGTATCTCTCTCTCTCCATACGATAAATAGATTAATTTCTTAAGTTTATTGATTTGTGAAAAGAAAAAGGATATATTGATTCTTTCAAAACCGAAAACAAATCCATAAATGTGAAATCTATTTTACAATCTCTAATCTCGTAGTATTGCTCATCCTATATAATCCCTTGACTATGACACTCCTCGTATATTAGTAAGTCCTAAATAAGTTACATAAATTCATTCGGTCGGTACCTCCAGACTTCATATTGCAGCCCTCATTCTTTCGTAAGATACAAGATTATTTATGTGATTTCGTGAATTTTAAAAGTTGATCTTTTCAATTAAGTCTACTCGATAATTATCATTTACGTCTCGTGCAATGACTCATGACCATCCGAGGCTTGTTTGCAGCAACCATTGCAAGAGACCATGGCATTGGATCAAATTGAAAGATAACTCACCTTCCTCACGACATCTAGTTCACGCCTCAAACTTGCATCACTTTCATAGAATATGTTTCGCTTATTTGTGCCACTGTTGATGATGAATTCGATTAAGTTATTGCGAGTTTTAGGTGATTAGAGATTGCCAGTCCCTTGCTCATTTGAGTACAGACACGTTAGGGTTTCACGTGACGTACGTGTCTGCCTTTCCACCTCGGGATACAAGATGCTCGGCATAAAGCGCGAGAGAGTCCACAGATGTCCTTTCACGAGGTACAACATTGTCGCGGAGAAAAGAAAATTTGGTTGGACTGTTGGTTGGATTGCATCACCGAAAAACGTCAGCATTTGGTTACGGAAGTAGGGCCCGAGTGACGTGTTGGCTGGAATCACGATAGGATTAGACTTTGGTGGAAGCTTCATGGGATTGCTATTATAATATCATATGCAGTGCATTTTCATCACATGGACGTTTCGGCCGCTCATGAAAGAAAAAAATCTCTGCCTTCATGGACTCTTAAGCCAGCAATGACGCGTCCACCAAAAACTATTGAACACCCCTAGATTTTTTCAGATTGAAACTTACCGTAGACACTCTTTTAGTATCAATCATATTTTATTGTTGACGTTGTAGAAATATTCAATTGCAGTAGAAAAAATTCAAATAAGACATGTCATATAGTATAAGACATGTCATATTCAATTGACGTTGTAGAAATGCATGCACTAGATTACTTAAGGGTCACGGTAGCTTCCTGGGATTGCCATTATAACATCAGATCCAAAGCATTTTCGATGATATGATTGCCATTAAAGTCAACAATGACAACCGGTGACCCACCAATGATAAACCTCAGTCCCACTAACAACTTCATTCATGAATTTCGTAGTAATGACAATACATCCTTTCCTCCCTTTTTTTCCCGACTCTTTGTTCTTAAGACTGTCGGCTTCCCCATTGTCCAAGTTTAGAAGTGACCACAACGTCAATGCGTCGTTTTGTCATCGGAGCATACAAAGTTGCATAAATGACCAATATAGTGAAGAAGATGAATTTTATTTTTATTTTTATTTTTATATTGGTGGTAGCCCGATAATTGTAGCCTACCCAAGGACCATCTTGAGATTCTATTAAATTTGGCTCCTGATCGACCAATTTCAATTAGCGAAGAAACCGACAGCCAGGACACAGTTTTCTGCGCTTTTTTCCAATTGAAATTTCAACAATTGCGTTGGCAATAAAGTCCTCCCCCCCTCCCCCCTCCTCTTTTTCTCTCTCATAATGGTAGGCAACAAATATTAAGATTGGGTAGATCACAAATGGTAATATAAATAAGTGGATAACATTAATGATCATCAATAAAAGCGCAATTTAGCGTAGTAATTTTGTAGATCATTCTTAAAATGCCTAACAAAGAAATCCAGCTTGAAAAAAGTTATTGTTTGATGCATCATACCATTTCGACACAAGATTATTTATGTGATTTCGTGAATTTTAAAAGTTGCTCTTTTGCATTTAACTCTACTCAATAATTATTATTCATGCTTTGTGCCATGACTTGTGACCATCCCGGGCTTGTTTGGAGCAATGATTGCAAGAGGCCATAGCATTGGATAGGATTGGAAGATAACTCATCGACCACAAAGCATTTTGTTCACGCCTCATACTTGCATCACTTTCATAGACTATGTTTCGTCTAATGTTTGCGCAACTGTTGATGTTGAATTCAATTAAGTTATTGCAAGTTCCTTACACACTAGATTTAAATAAGAAGAGAATTCGCAACAATGAAAGTCATCTACCATTACCTTCATCACAACTTGCAGTTCAAGCTAGACATGTATAATAAATTTCAAGACTCCAATCTTAAGCAACATTCAACTGAAACATTGAAAAAGAATAAAATCGGCCCAGCCATAATTCTCGGCATTAAATAGGGTAATCTGAATAATTAAATTAGCAGGAAGAAATCTCTCGGAAAGGAAAGTAAAAAAGTAGGTCTTCAAGCTTTAAAGTGAAAGATAAAAAATCTTCGAACCAAAAGGCCATCCGTCCAAACTACAGCTTCACAGACAAATCAAGGCCCTCTCTTCTCACGTTCAACACGTTAGGTTTCGTGTGACGCGAGAAAAGACATATGTTTTTTCATGAGGACGCCATGTTACGGGATTACAGTTGGCTGGATTGCATCGAGTGGGAAAGGGAACTTAAACATCGGTTGGAAAGGCAAGACCCGAATGACGGGTGAACTCGGAATAGTGATGATAAGATTCGACTTTTGCGGCGGCTCCTGTTATTGCCGTTGTTGACTTGTAGCATCGAACGCAGTGCATTATCAAAACCCCCCTCCCCGCAATTATATGTTTCAACCACTCGTAATTGAAGCAAATAATCGCTTTCATGGATTCTGGTGGCCCAGCAAAAGCCACCGACCCCCACCTACATGTTTCGTCTTAATGAGTCAAACATTTTATAGAGAAAAACGATTCATTTTACTATTGGTTGCATAGCATTACATGTAAATTTCAACATCGGTTTTAAGGTATAAGGCCCGTGACATGTTGCAATTCTAGAAGGCCTTGGATTTCTTAAGGGCTAAGCAAATTTGTTATGCTTCTCACACAAAAATGCATGTATAAGGCCGAAGCTTTTTTTTTTGATACGATGTCAGTTGATAAACTGTGTTTCCTTTTACAAGAGATATCCACATGAGCGAGAGAGAAAGAAAGAGAGAGCGCACCAGGCCTCTAGGACGACCGGTGGGGTCCACCAAAAGCTAATGAACACATTCAAAAATTTTCAGATTTAGACCTACTATGAGTACTCCCGTAGTTGGGGCTATACTTTATTGTTGACGTTTGGACAAGACAAATCGCAAGAAGACATGCCTTGCAAGATTGTATGGTGATAGAATCTCCTAAAACGAAGAAATTATTAAAATATTATTAAAAATTGTTTGTGTTAGTGTTAATCGTGCCATGTTAGTTGACTGGCGCCCAGTTAGAAAAAATTTGGCTAAAATTAGCTAGAAATGACTGGATTGGCACCAAATGAAAAAATTTAGAATTAAATTGACATCAATAAAATGTTTATGACTAAATTAGCATAAATGTAAAAGATTTAAGACTTTTTTTGACACTTTTCGTTCATTCTGTAGAGAAAAAAATATGATTTTCCCAAATAACACTCATGACGTTCGTTACAAACTTGTTGCATTATGTGGTCATGGAGACAAATGAGTTTATTAAGATTTAGTATTATTGTTAGGATAGGCATGTCCATGAATTTTCTTGTTTTCGAAAATCAATATCAAGCTTGAAAGATGTCGGTCGCGAGGTTAGGGGTTTCTTCGTCATTTGTCGGCTACGGGGTTCGCTTGGGTTCAAAAAAAAAAAAAAAAAAAAAATCAAGCTTGAAAGCGTCCAGATCTATGCATGCGACGTGAATCAACATCGGTCAAAAAGGCAAGATCCTAAGGACGTATTGACATATAATTCCAAAATGAAGACTTCCGTGTCGGTTCCTAGGAATTGCCATTAAAAATATCAGATGCAAAGCATTTTCGATCATGTGCTTGCCATTAAAGTCAGCAATGACAACTGGTGACCCACTAATGAGTGATGATAATGTTCTGGGGTCCAAAAGCAGACGATGGTAACCTCTAATTCCCACTAAAGACTCGATCATGAATTTGAATTTCGTAGTAATAAAAAACAGATGATGGTAGCCTCGATATCAACGGGATTATTGAAGATGTATCCGATTACGTTGCTACAGAATTTTAGTTGATTAGAGATTGCAACTTCCTCGATTACCTTGATCTAAATATCAAAAGAATTTGCGCCGGCGAAAGTCATCCACCGTTCGTCTTCATCGCAACATCCGGCTCACGTCGGACACGATCGCGTGCAATAATTGTCAAGCCTCCCATCCTAACTGACATTCAACCCAAACCTGTCGGAAGAGGACGATTGACTGAACAGAGAGAATTGTCGAAAAGGAACATCGAAAGGATATAGATCTTCAACCAGCAGATTGCAGGTATGATGAAGTAAGCTCGCCTCTCACATAGACACGTTGCGTTTCGTAGGGACCCCATTTACCCCCATTTACCTTATCTCCTATGGGATAAAACATGCTCGGCATCAAACTAGTCAACGCGTTTTTCTATTGGTGGCATTTCATCAGCATGCAGACTCCCGCGTCGGATTCGAGAGCCTCGCCCAAAGGACGTTGTTGGCTCAGAATGATCTAGAATCATACTTTTTGCGCGGCTGCAGCCTGCAATCGCAAATGATGGGCCCACCAACACCAACGGCGACCGAACCCATTTTTCGCACAACAACATCCGGACAGGAGAAAGTGGACCGTGATGGGATCCCCCAATCCGAATTCGCATCGGAACCTTCCCCGCCAGGCATTCGGTCTCCCCCTAATCGCGGAAAATTTTCCGTACGGAAAATTGATTGAATTCCCCTCGCTGAATTATTAATTTGAATTCTCCCAATTCACATTGACTATCGTTTGTCGGTCTGCGACGCTATAAAGTCCCGAGGGACAGGGAGACGGAAAACACACAGAGCCAAGGATGGAGGAGAGGAAGAACGAGAGTGCACAGACCATCCAACCCACCAATGGAGAAGCCAGAGAGAGAGAGCACAAGCTTCTCAATGGCAGCGCCGAAGAAATGGAGGTGGAGGAAAAAGCTGTCACGAGTGAAGAGACCATCAACTACAGAGGATGGAAGGCCATGCCCTTCATCATAGGTGACCACAAAGTCTCTTCTTCTTGTTCAGACACGTGAGAGACAATTTCTCCTCGTAAGCCGTAATTTAATATTTTCCATGCGGAAAAATCTGAAAAAACTTCCCAGGAAATGAGACTTTTGAGAAGCTGGGAGCAATCGGGACCTTGGCTAACCTCTTGATCTACCTCACCACTGTGTTCAACCTGAAGAACATCACAGCCACAAACACCATCAACATCTTCAATGGCACCACCAATTTCGCCACCTTGATCGGTGCTTTTTTGTGTGACACGTACTTTGGCCGCTTCAAGACCCTTGCGTTCTGTACAGTCGCTTCTTATCTGGTAATTTGTTTCTTCTTCTTCTTGATCTCTCTCATGTCGAATCCATGTTGGACACACTGATACTGGGGTTACAAGCAGTTATTTAGTGCAGAGCAGACACCTCATGTCAGAACTATGCACAGATTTGGCATGCTTGAATTTTCAATTTCCATTGCCATAGGGCATGTTGTTTCTGATCTGATTCACTCTCGATAGGCAGCAGCAACCACTATATGGTTCGTGGTACTGGATTTAGGGTTTTCGTTTATGCGAGTCGCTGTCCGAATGCAGCTGATTTACTGCCTTGTTAAATTAGGGCTTGCAAGTGATACAACTGACAGCAGCATTCAACAATCTGCATCCGCCGGATTGTGGCAACAACACCACATGCGGTGGACCAACAGCCGGCCAGATGGCCTTCCTATATACCGGGTTCGGGCTGCTGATTTGTGGGGCAGCCGGCATCCGCCCCTGCAATTTAGCATTTGGAGCCGACCAATTCAATCCCAGGACCGAATCAGGAAAGAGAGGGATCAACAGCTTCTTCAATTGGTACTTCTTCACCTTCACTTTCGCACAGATGGTCTCGGTGACGCTTATCGTGTATGTGCAATCGAATGTTAGCTGGGCGATCGGGCTATTGATCCCAGCAATTCTGATGCTCGTATCATGTGCGATCTTCTTCATGGGTTCGAAGATGTATGTGAGAGTAAAAGCTCAAGGTAGTCCACTAACAAGTGTAGCGCAGGTCATCGTTGTGGCCATAAAGAAATGCTGACTTCCAACGCCCGTGCAACCCTGGCACTCTCTTCATAATTATACTCCTCCAAAAACTATCAACTCCAAGCTTCCTTACACAGATCAATTCAGGTACTGAAAATGAGCTGCATTGACATGTGCTGGATCTACGATCGTGTTCAGAGACGAAGCTTAATTAGTTCTTTTGTCATCAGGTGCCTCGACAAAGCAGCAATCGTGACAGCTGAAGACAAAAAAAAGCCGGATGGATCATCGGCTGATCCATGGAGACTCTGCAGCTCGCAGCAAGTGGAGGAAGTGAAATGTATTATAAGAGTGATGCCAATTTGGGTAGCGGGTGTGTTCTATTACCTTGTAATCGTCCAACAAAACACCTATGGAGTCTTCCAGGCCACTCAAATGGACAGACGCCTTGGGAACACCAGCTTCCAGATCCCAGCCGCTTCGTATGTCGTCTTCCTGATGTTGAGCCGCACAATCTTCATACCCATCTACGACCGACTGATCGTCCCATTCCTCCGGAGGCCTAAAGGGAAAGAAGGTGGCATCACGCTCCTCCAGAGACTGGGCATCGGCTTGTTTTTTGGCGTGCTAACCATGCTGGTGTCTGCCATAGTGGAAGAGCACCGGAGATCAATAGCTCTGACGAAGCCCACTCTTGGGGAATATCCAAGACGAGGCACAATTTCATCAATGTCAGCCTTGTGGTTAATCCCTCAGTTCACACTCGCAGGCCTCACCGAAGCATTCATAACGGTTGGCCTTTTTGAGTTTTACGACAAGCAGCTCCCTGAGAACATGAGGAGCATTACCGATTCTCTGAACTATTGTGGCATGGCAGGCTCGAGTTACTTGAGCAGTCTACTCATATGGATTGTTCACAAGAGCACGAAAAGTGTGGAAGGCGGGAACTGGTTGCCAGAGGATCTGAATAAAGGAAAATTGGACTATTACTATTTCTTGATTGCTGCGTTGCAGTTTCTGACCCTGGTGTACTTTCTAGTATGCGCAAGGCGGTACAAGCATAAAGGAGCACATCTATTACCCTTGAAGCAGGCATAGAAATGAAGCAACATGAGCAGTTATAGTCTAGATGCTGTACACCTTGTGATCATATATGCTTTGAGTTTTGAAATGACATTGTTGTGAAGATAATAGGTCGTTGAACACTTGGTATGCATTAAACTAGCCCAAGTAGCTTCCTTGAGCCATGTTCGTGGCCTTTAATCTCGACCCATAAGCAATCTCATGTGAAATTAAAATATCAAGGTTATACAACCATATGCAAAGAGCAAGATTATATAGAAATCATAGCCTAAAACACAAAAGAACTAAGTTGAAATCGGTTTCAAATATGCGGGTTTGAGCTGATTTTGCAAATCTGGGTTTGAACCCAAGTCAAACAAACAGGTTGCATGCCCATATTCAAGCCCCAACATTCATCACATACGAGATCTAAGGGAAACATTACATGATCCGAATGAAAGTAGGTAACATGGACCTTCAAATGTAACAAACATCACAAAGAATGATCAACTGAATACATCGAAACGACTTCTTCAAGAAGTACACAAGCAAAGTCCACATTGACCAGCCATTAATCAATGTGGATAGGCTTGGTTTTTGGCTAAAGTTTTAGACGGTCTCATGATTCACACATGGATTTAAAGACCAATCCAAGATAACCTCAGTACCATTTGTACTCTCATAGGACATTCATCAAGCTCGTGAAGATAGAAAACGTGTGCAAATGGGAGTAGCAAGTCAAACATATATGGCTCTTAAAGAGGCTTCAAACACTTAAAAAAAAATTCAGTCTTAGAAATCAATCTTTCGGGCTGGTTTTCCTCTAGCTTTTTCATGTTTAAAACATATTCAAACTTGACAAAAAATACATCTAGAATTCTTACCTTGCTTCCTAGTTTCTTTTGCAAGTGGTTTTTGGCTGAGAAAATCAAGAAATTATCCTCTGGGAGCACGTGAAAGTTGAAAAAGAGATATGTAGAGAAAAAACTGACAATGGAGGATTTTGTTGATCTCCAAAATTAGACTTCGAGACCTATTTTGTTGGCCAAATTAACACCGAGCCAAACTCTATGTATTCTAGTTTGGGCTACAAATCATGTTTTTCCTCATTTGTCTTTTAATTTTCTCAAAAAACACTCGCTTTCCCTCACCCGTGACCAACCGGGCTTAACACTTGGAAAAATTTTCGGACTTTCTTGGCCCGCCAGGAGGGTACTGTTTCGGGGGGCTTTAGGAGGCCTTCCCGATCTCCATTTGGAACGTTCGACTTATGGTTGGAAAGATCTTTGAGTGATGTTTCACTCTCTAGTTGAAGATTTTGGCTAATTTTGGCTACAAGTTTGCGAAAATTTCACTTTTCTCTACAAAAGTCGGTCTGAAATTTCTAGGTTTTACTTTTCTGGAGTTCCTTATGGGGGTGTCTTTGGGGAACGATTGTGAGTTCCCTCCTCTCCTTCTTGTCTCCTACCTTTCATTCCCTAAAAGAGCTTGCTTCAGTGATCTTATCCTCTGAATTAAGGGATCTTTTGATTGGTCTTTTGTCCACCTACCAAGCCTGCCAACAGGGCTACTTCAGGCTAAGAGACCCCAGAATCACGCAAACTATAATGACTTAGGTACATGCAGTTTTCTTATTTTCAACAGCCATTTTACAATTTCTACGTCACCTCCATTAACCACCATGCGTATACAGAAGAATCGCTAGGGTTAAATTTAGCGCATAAGAACGCATGCGACATATGATCCTCGTTTTCTTACTTTGCTACGCCTAACCATTGCACCTTTATCGTAGCTTGATCCGTTAGAATAGCACCCATCAAAGCTCATGCTTGTGTTCTATTTTGATAAGATAACACTTTGTGCGAAGAGAATGTAGTGTCAAGTCTCGGGAGTTGGAAGATGAATGACCTTAACTGCTTCTAAATTGGCCATTTGCACAGGCATCATGTAAAAGACCATGGCATGTAAACTAGATTTGTCAATGCAGAGCCAGGTACAAACCGACTGATCTCAATGCTTTCTCACTAAGACATCTTCCTTATTATTTAGAACTAACTTTAGGCACATTCCATAGTAAATCAGCTGCTATTAGAAGTTGGAGGCTGTTTCGAGAAAACAAAAATGGGCAAAATTTGTAGAAGTTCAAAGATCATAACAAAATAGAGCAGTCATCCCACGCATTTTCAATACTTCAAAGTGAATTTTCCATGCAATCGTGCAACCCTTCATCTTCAGACAAAGAAATCAGGATCCGGATAGCATCGTCGACTCTGTAATCGGAAGCTTAAAGGTCTTCAACGATTGGAACTTGGAAACAAGGAAATCTGGGAAAGACACTCCAAGCTCATCTCGGACTTGTCTCCCAACGAAGACAGGAGTTTCGAAAATCAATATAGGCGGCTCATACGAGCCTGGATGGATGGAGTGTGCGATTTCGCGTGTCTTTCACGACTCCTCCCGAAGACTCCTCGACGGGTTTACGAGAAAAGTCCAAGTTTCCTCAGCAGGTCAAGCAGAAACCCTAGCCCTCCTTCAAACCCTAAAACGCCCTTTGACTTGAACGCACGAAGCCATATTAGTCGCGTCAGATAATCTAGATCTGGTCCACGCATTGGATAGCTCTCGACAAGTCCCTGTGCTTGTCTCTCAATGCAATGATCTAATATTCCACTTATCCTATCTAGGTAGCCCATTATTTTATAGAGGCCAACTTAGCGGTTGAATCGCCAAAGTCCACTAGAAAAAAAAGAAAAATCTCAATCTTTCTCTAAATCATATTTATGGTAATATGAAGATTAACCAACTGCCAATATAAAAGCAGCTTAAACTTACCTTCTGTCATTTTGATTATAAAAAAAAAAGAAGAAAATATAACTGTAGCTATCGTCTAGCAAATCATGGAACAATAGTTGGCTTTTATTTCTCTCGGTAACATTGTCATTACTAATTCGATGCTGATAGTAAAAAGAGTCTATTGAAGATCAGCTCTTAGCCAACCGCCGAGGATCCGATCTTTAGAGTCTATTGATTGGCCGAGCTTTGGTGGATGGAGTCGGCGCAAAGGGAGGTGAGGTCGTCAGAGATGGCAGTGGTGGTGGTGGTGGAGAGGTGGAAGGAGCGGTGGGTGAGGTGGAGAGGCGGGTGGGAGGGAGAAGGATAAAGGAAAAAGAAAGAAAAAAACAATTGAAAAATTTGAGAGGAGTAATTCTAAAAAGTGTAATCACTTCTTTAGATTTAGGAATTCACTTTTCTAAATTCATACATAAATATTTTCGCTGATCGGAAATTATTTTTGATTAACTAGTCATTTTTCATAAATTTGGAAAATCAATCCTTAAAAAATACTTTTTTTTCGAAACAAACACATTCTAAGTTAACCAATTTAATACTCGAGGGCAGAGCTTCTTGGAAACCAAACAGCAGCCAATAATTCATGCCCTTTTGGACCATAGAGCTTATTAAAGAAGCTTGATCCACTTTTCTTTTTGCATTTATTTTTACTTAATAAATGAAGACATATTTCCTTTTCTTGCACGGTCAACTTAGGGCCTAACCACTGGGGGTTCGCCCCAGTGGCCACCCTTCCATCTTGGAAGGGGGAGGTTAGGAGTTCAAATCCCCACCTTCTCAGGTGGGATTGGGGTGGGGAAAATTTCATTTCAGGAGTGGGTTTCGACTCCCACGTCCTGCCAGGAGGCAAGGCAAAAGTCTGAGAGTGAGTGTTAGAGTAGTATTAGAGTAGGACTGATAAAAAAAAAAAAAAAAAAAAACTCAGGGCCTCTTTCTTATTTTTTTTTCTTTATTTTTTATTTTGGTCGGTAGGCCTCTTTGTTATTTAAACCAGATAATGAGTAAAGAAGGGAGGTTAATTGAATTTCTTGGTCGATTTGGGTCCAATGAATCGAGTGAATCAAAGTCATTAATCTTGTGGATCTCACACAAATTTTACATGTGTTTTAATGAGATTGACGTCTATGACTTACTCGATCCTCTTAACCCTGATTCAGACGGTTATTAATCAAAATTGGGAAATCGGTACGTTAATTTGTATGAACCTGATTAGCAGTTAATTCGTATAGGGAGCTGTTCAGCTTGATCTTTGTGAAAAAGGGTTTAAAGGTAAGACATGGAAAGGACAGCCATATCAGCCATGCAACGTTCTGGCATAAATCTATCGAATTCAAAACACATCTCCTTGACCAAAGGAATATTGAAGAAGCTTTCATTTTCTCCTAACATTAGTGCGAAGATATTAAAGATATTTCTCCATACCTATATGTATCTTGTTTTGTTTTTTATCAAATACCTATTGCCATCAAAGATACACATGCCTATATGTATCTTTGATGGCAATAGTGGACGCAAAATATTAGCAATCCCTATCTCAATAAATTTCATAAGTTAATTAATAAATGCTTATAGAAATCATTACACGAGCCTAATATATACATAATTGCAGTTCTTGATAAGTGGAGTCAAGCAATTCTGTTGTCGTTTCTGTCTGAGTCACATATGACCAAAGAAACGACATTTGCATCTCTGGGTCGTGGACTTGTAGAACTTGAGAATCTCAAATTATCAAACCAATCGATCGAAACAGGTGTTCAACGCATTGATTATGGGCTCCAAAAGCCTATAATGCTGGCCTATATGGGGCCCAGTTGGATCATCACAATGGTTCTGTTTGGGCCGTAAATCGTCAGAACGGTCGGTCTTGGGCCCGATATCAAGTTGAAACGACCGGCCTTGCTTGTAGGATCAATAAAACAGTGATCTTTCCTCTCTTATTCTTTTTTTCTTTTTCCTTTTTGATGATTTGGGGGCGTGGCCGCAGAGACCTGATTTCCTGGAGGCATAAGAAACACCTGCGAATCTCATGAACAGGTTAAGTTCGATCTATTGAACTGTGCCGGTGACAACCCAGAGCACAACTTCACTTGCTTGTTTATGAGCATGTCATGGTGACCTGATCATTTGACCTTTTAGCTTGTTGGACTCAGAGCTTCTTCTATCCCAATAGTAATATCTTCGGTGAAGCTTCATGCATTGGCTTGTCATCGGAGAATGGCCAAACATAATGATTTAGGGGCACGGTGTAGAAGCTTGATTCGCCGAAAAATTATAATATACCAAATGCATCTAATAAACTGGTTAAGTTCAAACTTTCCAACTGTGTAGGCGGGCTTGACCTGAAATATTTTGCATGAAGGAAGGTTGTAACCTTTACGAGTCTTTTTAAGGATCCCTATTTCATTCATCTTGTAGAAAAGAAATACAATTGTGCATAGAATGTACCCAAACATCGCATACAGTGTTACATAGAGAAATTTATGCCATGTTAATGAGTTAGATGTAATGCTTGCAAATTTGTCGCAGTACGTGGTCATGAAGGTAAATGAGTTTGATATGATCTAAGAAAATAGTTGCCCAGTATTTTTGTTAGGATAGGCATGTCGTTAATTTTCTTCTTTTCGAAAATCAAAATCAAGATGGGGAAGCATCTAGTTCTGTGCATGCATGCGAGATGGATTGAGCATGTCCGGGTGACTTGATGATCATTTGACCTTTGGGCTTGTTGGGCTCAAAGCTTCTCCTAGCCAAATGATGATGTCTTCCATGAAGCTACATGCATTCGCTTGTCATCGGAGAATGACCAAACATAATGAAGAGGATGAAAGCTTACTTTATTTTGTTCGTGGTACATAAGAAGAATAGACGGCCGATGACACTTTCCATTCACATGGCCGCATAAAGTCCTTGCATTTCGATCATGCAAAAATCAATAGCCTGATAATTGTACAGTACCTAAGGACCATCATGAGATCGTATTGGATTTGTTTCCGAGTTCGATTGATATGATTAAGTGGACCAATTTCTTACATTGTTGCTAAATTACAATGACATACACGGCATGTTTCCATAGACAAACCTTCTTGAAAACTCCTATAGCAAAGAAATTAGCCACCAAGCGCATTCATGAAAAAGTTTGCAAACATTTATCCGATAAATTCGCTACCCATCTACAAGCTTGGTGATACTTATAAACTATTTTAAAACACTATGCTTTCGCCAAATCAATTACCTAGCATATTCGTGCTCAAAGATGCTGATTGAAACACTGATTTGACTGATGTTATTAGGGGATGAAACACACAGTGCAATGGACGGGAAAAAGTTGAGGAAAAAGGCTAAGAACTGTTGCTAGGGATGAGGTTCGGTTGGTAGAAATGACATAAGCTTTTAGTATTTAAATGAAGCCGAAAGAATGAGAAAAAGGTTTGCGAATGTTGCTTTTGATGCTAAGAGGAAGGAGGAGGAGAAGGGGGCACATGATATCTGGCCACGCATCAATCAAGAAAAACACAATGATGGTGTCAAGTTGAAGGGGACTTTTCTCTTTTTCAGTTGAAATGATAATGATTGCATGCATGCATTGCCAGGGCGTAAAGTCCTCCACGTAAAAGGTGCCGATGTATTATTTCTCATCATTTCATTTGCCAAGAATCTCTCTCTCCCTCTCCTTTTCCTTTGGAATAATGCTAGGAATCATTTTGTGTGTACAATTAGATTCTAAGTAAGATCGCAAATAGTCATCAATAATAGTGTTAGCATACTAATTTGGTAGACCATTATTAGTATACCTAACATCAAGTTTCTTTCTTTGATTTTGTGTTATTTCATTAAGTTTTACTTTTCCTATACCACAATTCAGAGCTAACCATTTTAAATATATGGATGAGTTAGTACAATTTTGGATTGCTTTTACATATAGCTTAATAAGTAGATTCTTGATTCCTAATTGACTAAACGCATGAAATAAAGAGAAGTTCCTTACCTAGAAGAGAGTTGGGAATGCCTTGTAAGTGAGTGATTTCAGCACAGTTCGACTGTTCATTCATGATCGAGTTTAAATATAACTCTATACCAAATCATTTAATCAGACGTGAATTAGGTTTCACTCAAATCATGATATAAATAAAGAATTTCATAGCCTTATTTAATATACTTAAGTTGAGCTTTTTCATGAAAAAAAATTCCACATAATAAAAAAATAAAAGCAGAAAGTAGATTATAGCCCGGAACAGAATTTGAACTTGGCAATCATAGATAAGAGGTGTTGTCTACGACATGCAAAGCAAAATCAATTATTTCTAGGATCAGTTTTGTCATGGCTTCATTTGCTTAAGTAATCAACACCCACGGTTGTCCTCTCCCGTGTGGAAAGAAAAAGAAGAGTTATTGCTCATAATAATTCGTTTACTTCTACATTACAACTGAAGTTTGATATAATGCGATGTAATAATGCCGGTATGATCATTTCAGATGGCGTAAAAATTGAAAAAGGTCATCTAAAATTTGAGTGCCTATCTTACCATCTGTCACTAAGAGGGACAAAAAAGAAAGAAGTCATGTTAATGGAGAAAATTATCTACAAATCTTAAACCTACCATACGACGATCAATTAAATCACAAACATTTTAATTGTGTCAATTTTAGTCATACACATTTTAATAATTTGCCAATTTAATCTTAAATCTTTTGGCGATTTGCCAAATTAGTGTTTTCGGCTAATTTTGATCGGAAATTACTAACTCGACAGTCTAATTAGCACCGATCACCCTACATGACGCAGCCGGCATTGACATTGATAACTTTTGTAATTTTAAATATTCTGAATTTTCCTTTTTCTTTTACCTTTTTTGCCCTTACCGGCCACCGGCAATGTTGACGCGGTCGACTTGTGTATCTCTAGCACTTGACTTGTGTTCCTCGTGTTGGAAGATAATTTGGTCGTCCATTGATGACCCCAATCGAGTGGTCAATCTCGATGCTTTGGGACGAAGGTGCAGAGGTGAGAACTCGTTGGAGAATGATGGAAGACTTAAGCTTATAGCAACAAAAATAGGGTCGAGTCTTTCTGGCGGAGGAAGCAATCATTTGCTGTTGACTTCGACAGAGGAAAGTTCCCGGGGCTGAGGTTTTGGACATTTTTTGGCTGCTGCCCCTGGACCAAGTCCTCGCCGGCCTATTCATTCACGAGATATAACCTTTCCATCAAGCTAACTTTTCTTAATCGATGCCATCTAATCGCTCACAGACACTTGACATGTTGCGCATGCCCCCTGCCCGCCCAATGAAATAAGCATGACATCTCAATGCACGATGCAGTCTCGTGTATATCTTGACCTCGATAAAATCGACCGATGTGTGACAATATTATTTGATGAAATGCCGTATCTTAGAAGAGTATTTCACAGAAATGGTTAATCTTTATTCTGGGCAAACGATGATAATTCTCTAATCCCTCTATTCTTGAAATAAATGTAACGTAAATGAAATTTTATTCATGAATTCCCACTACTACTTCGCTTATAAAGATAGTTTGGCAATTGGTCCCTCTCTCTCTCTCTATCCCTCTCTATCTCTCTCTATCTCTCTCTCCATGCATGTTGCTCGTTCATTGTGCAGTGATTGCAAAATTTCTCCGTTCTCCACAATGAACGATAAAAGATCGCCAGGACATCAGAGGGAAAATGCTTAGGACAGGTTAACCTTCATCTAAACTGGAGTTAGTAAGAAAGCAATTGGGACAAGCAACATTAGCGTGGATGAGGAAAAGTCAATCGTAGAGGGCTGCCATGTTGTCACCTCGTCGAACGCCAGAATGTCAACATCAAGTTGGCCGATTTTTTTCTTTCAATTTCACCCACCCAATTTGAGATTCAACATTGTATTGCTTCGATTGAAAGGTATGATTCCCTAGTAGCGATAGTTAGCGGGGTGAATTTGAATTTGTATGAACAAAAGCAAGCAAGCAATTAATTCTCCTATTCATCCTTGTTTTTATAAGGATTTTGTTAAAAAATATCCTCAAGAGACGTAATAGGAAGAAAATATAACGCTTTGAAACTCGTGTATTTATGATAGCATGCTAAAGAAATAATAATTTTTCAATCTTTAATATCCTTTGATTTGCTTTGAAAATTCTTAACATGTGATTTTTACTTTTAATTCCTCGATTCGTTTAGGGTTTGAGATTTGACTCTTATTTGATGTTTGATTCGAATGTATCATATCCTTAGAGTATCTATACGTATGGATATATATGGTTATCCATAATCGCGTCGAAATTGTTTCATAGATTCAAAGGTAAAAATTGTTATTATTTGGGAGGTGAAAAAGCTAGTGAAATTGATGGGAGGAAAGCCATCCTCCCAAGCAACAATCCACATTTTTACCAAATCACCAATTTCTTTTTCATTGTTTTATATCTTAACTTTTGTATGTATTCCATGAGAAGAGAGAAAGTCAATCGGAGGGGCTACAAATTGTTCGGAAGTGGTTGACAAAAGTCAACGTCAATTTGACCCGTGCGTTTCAACCCCACCAATCGAAACATTGAAAACCTAACACATGGACAAATAATCATCAGCATTAAAGCCTAATCTATGTCCACTAGGATGGTCCGAGATCACCATATGCACCATTGAATCTAGTTCTCGCACGAGATCTACAATCGAGGTACTCATTATTAAAAACTTGTACAGTTATTTCATGAATTTTAATATCAAAGTTGTCTGATTTTATTAATTTTTTCTATGGAAAGAAAATTATATTTATTATTCAAAAGGATGTAGAACTACAGTCTTCATGACAAAGTGAATCGAAGCATGAATATGGATGGTCAATCATTGGATCCTGTATTTTTCTCAAAGATGAGCAAATGTCGAAAATTTATTCTTCAATAATTAGGACGTTGCTAGTTAGCTTATCACGCCTAAGTTCAGCTTTCTGTACACCATCGTCATATGGAAATAGCCATAATAGATTAAATAAAAACAGATCTAACATGCGGAGGAGCAAATCTTCGTAATTTAATGAGATGCTAAAATTCCTGTGATCATCATTAAGACTTGAGATAGAGAACCTGTACATGAACAGAAAGAGGGGCATCAAATTTCCAAAAGCATATTTATTAAATTCTCAAATTTAGATCGGGAGAGAAAAGCATCCAAATTTAGAACTAAATCAAGAGAATTCAAATTCTCAAATTAAGAACTAGATTGGGAGAAGGGAACTTCCAAATCTAAATCGCGAGAGAAAAAAAAGTAAGAAAAGATCAATAAGCGCAGATAAAATCAACAGAAGAGAGAGGAAAAGACAATAGGAAAAGAAAGAGAAGGGAGAAAAAAGACTTTTCGGCTCCCTCGAGAAGGTATCCAGGTTTATTTCCTTGTTCAAAAGTAAACGCGCCGTCGCATAATGTCATGTCCCCCATATTTGCTTGCCATGTGATGTTTTCATTAGGCAAGAATTAAGGAAGGTTGAAATCCAAGATGAAGGAACACCGTAGATTCCATGTTCCACACGCACACCGAATGCTTCCCCTCCAAACCATTGACCCCCCCTCCCCAAAAAAAAAACCGCCCTTAAAACTAAACGAAATTCCACGTCAGCAGAAGTGGATAGACGGTAAGATACCAAAATGCTCCTTTCCGTCATAGGTAAAAAAATTTCCAGGATGCTCTCCTTATTCCCACGGGAAAATCTGTCGCAGTCAACAGTCAACGGTCGGCACTGGCGACCGGCCCAATGCAAAATAAAAATCGTTGAAAAATAATGAGCTGACGTAAATAGCCTTCAATTCCGACTAATAATTTTTATTTTACTTTGGTTAATTTCCCGCTTATCAATCCGGCTTCCACGGTAAAAATGAAGGTGAGGTGAGGCGCTTTTAACCTTTCCATCAACTCCTTGGCACCAAAAATCATCTTCCCGGTTCAATCACGGCATAAGCTTTTCTCTCGCCTTTTGTTACATCAAAAAGAAATCATATTTAGAAAATATTACTTCCTAACAAAATGGATCGCGGAATCATCTTTTTAATTAGTGCTTGATAAAACATCATATAATTTATGATATCAAGTTTTAATAGAGGTGGAGTGCCCTCATTATAATTTGAATTGGCCCATGTACAAATCTAATTATGTAAATTTAGTAATACATTGAAAAGTTTGGGATTGAAAAACATTTCTTGATTTGTCAAGAGATGGAGATAATGGACTCCTTTCGTTGCTTCTTTCTTCATTTTTTTTTATATGCTTTTTTTTTTGGGTAAATTGTTCCTTTCATTGGCTAATGTATTCAATGGGAAAAAAAGAAAGTCAAACCGTAGAGTTGGGCCGCTCAACAACCATCATGATGACTCGCGGAGTGACCACATTGGAGGATTGACCGAGTCAATCCTCTTTCACTAATCGCTGAATCTTTATCTCCACTTCAAAATTCAACTTCATTGTTCAATCGTTAAGTTAAACATGATCTTCCACTAATCCTTTATATAATCCCGCCGGTAAATTATGCCTTGAAATTAAAATTAAACACAAACGAAACTAAATTATCCCCAATTTATTTTTGAAAGAAAAGAATAAAAAGTCTGCTCCTTTTTCTCAACCGAACCCGCGTTCTATCTCTCTCTCCTCTCCCTCTCTTTCTCTCTCTGCTTCTCCTACTTCTTCCACCCACCAACCACCACCTCCGCCGCCGCCACCACCACCGCCGCCGTCGTCACCACCAAGAACCGCCGCCGCCTCCGCCTCCGCCTCCGCATCCCCAAAGCGCACCGTTTTCAACTGCCCGAGATCGAGAAAACCAGCGTCGAGAACCTCCATTTTCAGCTTGGAGCACTCTTCTCTCTCTCCCTGTGACAAGAAGTCGGCATGGGCAACTGCAACGCGTGCGTGAGGCCGGAGTCGACGGAGGAGTCCAACAGCAAGCACCCCAAGAGGAGGAGCAAGGAGCGGAAGCCCAACCCGTACGCGGAGGACCCGGTCCGCTCGCCGGCGCCGATCCGGGTCCTGAAGGACGTGATCCCGCTGAGCCACCGCACCCGGATCGGCGACAAGTACACGCTCGGCCGCGAGCTCGGCCGCGGCGAGTTCGGGATAACGTATCTGTGCACGGACAGAGAGACCCGGGACGCTCTCGCCTGCAAATCTATCTCCAAGAGGAAGCTCAGGACCGCTATTGATATTGAGGATGTTAGGCGTGAGGTCCGCGTTTCAGTTTCGATCTCAGCTCTTTTTCTCGGAAAGATTTTTCCTTTTTGCTCCTTTTTTTTTTTCATTTTATTATCCTGGTTTGGGAACTTCTCTTCTTTGAATTCGAGAGTTGGGAGAGGTGGTTTCGTTTTTTTCAGTTCTATTCTTTCTAAATTTTCCTGCTTTTGGTTGTGGGTATTTCGTTTTTTGGTTGTTGGGAGTGCTTTCTTGATTTCGTGAGTAGCTGCAACTTCTACTAGTTGGACTGCATGCCAGTATGGAACTGGGGAGTTCAGATTCCATTTTTCTTTCCTTGTATATTCGGCTCAAGTTGTTCTGTTGATGGCATGCTTAATTGTATCTTGCGTAAACTAATTTCGTCGAATCTTGGGTTCTTTGTTTATTCAAAATCTCTTTCTGTAACAATTTTTCGGTTTGTGTATCTGGGTTTTCGGTTTTTTCACCTGGATTTCGTAGTGTTTCTGTTCTGTTGTCTCAAATTGAGAAAATATAATCTGGGTTCAGATAGCGTCGTTAGTGTGTTCTTCGTGTTTTCATAATATCCTTGTTCTTGTGTTCATAGTGTCTTGGGTTTGCATGTTTTGTCGCATATATCTCGGGTAAGATTGTGCTTTCCATCTTCAAAATGTAGGTTGCTATCATGTCCACACTACCTGAGCACCCAAATATAGTGAAGCTGAAGGCAACTTACGAGGACAGTGATAATGTGCATTTGGTGATGGAGCTGTGCGAGGGAGGAGAACTGTTTGATAGAATTGTTGCAAGGGGGCATTACAGCGAAAGAGCAGCTGCCAGTGTTGCGAGGACCATAGCAGAAGTTGTGAAGATGTGTCACATGAATGGAGTGATGCACAGAGACCTGAAGCCCGAGAATTTCCTATTTGCAAACAAGAAGGAGAATTCCGCACTCAAGGCCATTGATTTTGGCCTTTCAGTATTCTTTAAGCCTGGTATGCTGGTTATTTGGCCGAAAAGACGAAACTGGGTTTTGGATAGATAATGGGTCGTGAGTTCATTCCAATTTTAATCGGTGAACATATGAGCTTGTTTCAGCTCTAGAGCTGAAGTTGGATTGCGATTGATTTCAGGTGAGCGATTTTCAGAAATTGTAGGGAGTCCATACTACATGGCACCTGAGGTATTGAAGCGGAACTATGGGCCAGAGGTTGATGTGTGGAGCGCTGGCGTAATTCTTTACATTTTGTTATGCGGGGTTCCTCCTTTTTGGGCAGGTAATCTTGTCCCTTTCTTCCTTGATGAGAAACTTATTGATTCTTGATGTAAATTCTTCAAACTAAAAGAATGTAGTAATTGAACACAAGATTAAAGTAGGTTTGCTGTTTAAAACTTCCTTGTAGAAACGGAGCAGGGTGTTGCTCTTGCCATTTTAAGGGGAAATATTGATTTTAAGAGGGAGCCATGGCCTCAGGTTTCAGACACTGCCAAGAATCTTGTCCGCCAAATGTTGGAACCTGATCCCCGAAAAAGATTAACTGCTCGGGAGGTGCTCGGTAAGTCCTATTCAGGCGGTGGAAAAACTGAATTCTTTAAATTTGATCATTTGAGGTGGAGTGCTAGTTTTGAGGGTAGTTTTTCTAATAGACTATGAGAGTGAGCAAAAATTGACTTGTCTATGTCACTTTTGTTGGAAGAGAAACTTTGGGCTTGGGACTAGGAGTATCGCTTGCATCTGGCTATCTGCTTGCCTTTGTTGGAATGAAGGAACTAAAGAAATTATTTGTTTATGCAGATTATAAGCCTATTAAAGGCCTAACACTACTGATAGCGCCATTTTCTTATCCTACTAAGCAGAGTTAGCTAGATGGACCTCTTTGAGAAATTCACCCTTTAAGGTTGCGTCTGTGCAGTACATGTTTTTGAGAGCTTAATAGGCAAGTCAGAGATTGCTTTTCTGTCTGTCTTGGATGAGGGCTTTGTAGGCCATCTTTAGAATGCCTACAATTTCTGTTTTCTCCTTTACATGCCTGTAGCCTTGTTATTGTCAGCATAAGTAAATTTCGCTGGCTGGATGTTTTCTGTGCTTGTCACGTTGCCCTACACACTCTCTTGTACAGTTTTATGCTTTTAATTTTGTAACAAATGGTCTGCTTTTCAAGGAACTTGGACCCATTATACTTTTTCATTTTTGCTAGACCATCCCTGGATTCAGAATGCCAAGAAAGCTTCAAATGTCCCACTAGGAGATATAGTGAGGACAAGGCTCAAGCAGTTCTCTGTGATGAATAGGTTCAAGAAAAGAGCCCTGCGTGTAAGAATTAGGTTTTATTCACATTAAATCACTGCCTATTCCCACTCCCTCTTTCTTTCTGCAGCAAAAAGCCATAGATTATATCAATTAATCTTGAACTTGCAGGTAATTGCAGAACATTTATCCATAGAAGAGGTAGAAGTAATCAGAGAGATGTTTACACTGATGGATACTGATAGTGATGGCAAGGTAACGTATACAGAACTGAAGGCTGGTCTTCAGAAGGTTGGTTCGCAGTTGGCAGAAGCAGAGATCAAGATGCTGATGGAAGTGGTAATTATATTTAGTTAATGCCGATAAATGACAATTGTTTTACCTTAAGTGCTGCGTTGCTTGCAAATATCATTCCATTTTTCTAAGATGTTAATGAATCCTCTCTAGAGTCATCTTGAATAACTCTGTTCTTAAATTTAAATAAAAGAGACTGGATTTTCTCCTTTTCATATTTTTTTTCTTAGCAATCGAGCACTATCCAGAGAAAGTTGTCATGCCACCATGCTGCCAACACCTAAGAAGCGATTGTTATATTATTTCACATACCAGGAGTCTGTCTCCTCTCGCCCAAACTTATAATTCTTGACCAGCACTCCATCGCCATATCTAAGACCGTTGATATCTGATTCTGAGACCATTAGCAAGCATGTCTCCAATCATAGTGGACTGTCACATCAGCTTTTGCTGTCTGATTGAGGTTTTAGCTCAGATTTACTTGTCATCAGCTATGATTAGAGAACAAGAAGTTCGACAGTTCACTGATAGCACTGAATTGGTTTTAAGCAGTGGAGAGTTTGTGTTTGACCAGGAAGTGAGAGATGGATTATTTGATGTAGCGCTCTAGTGCATGGATAAACATTAAGTTCAGAACTTAATTTTCAATTGGCAATTGGTAAGTCATCAAAATTTTCATTGGCCTGACTTTTTTTCGTGATATGTGTGATAAATTTCTTTTTAAAATTTAATGTCTTTAAATAGTGTGGATTGAATCATGTTTCCCCTTCCCCCACCCCCTAAAGAAAGACCTTAGTCCATCATTGCTGGGAGCATATAAGCCAACGTAGCTATTTATTAAAGAAGACAAATAGCTGAGTAAGATTAGTAAGTGATAAAAATTCTCTCTTTAAGATAGATGAGGAGATTTCAGCCTTACTCTCTCCTGATTGTTTGTTTTAGGCCGATGTTGATGGTAATGGAGTGCTGGATTACGGAGAGTTTGCTGCAGTGACTATTCACTTGCAGAGGATGGAGAATGATGAGCATCTTCGCCGAGCTTTTATGTTTTTTGATAAGGATGACAGTGGATACATTGAATTTGGGGAGCTGAGCGAAGCTTTGGCAGATGAATCCGGCGAAATGGATGCTGATGTGCGAATGAGATCATGCGGGAAGTTGACACAGACAAGGTTTGACTTTGAAACATGAAAATCCTTTCTTTTTTCCATGACGTGGCCATATTGTCTAGTTATACCTAGAACAAAGAATATTGCCTTTCCTTCAATTGCCCTTTTCCTCCCGTCACCATCACACCCTGAGAAGCGAAGCGCGGGGGAGAGAATTTGCAGCGACATATTTTCACCCAATTTGTTCTTTTCACCAAAAACGTCACTCTGGTCTGAAGGAGAGTTTAATGTCAAAGAAAGTAGATACTCTGTGGAACAATTATAGATTTTGAATTAGCAGGACATATCAGAGAATCCAAATGCATAGGAACTTCTAGTGGCTAACAGGAAGGCAAAATGCCAGAACTTTAAAATTTACTTCAGTGACCACGATCTCTTTTCACTTGTTCTTGCATTTGCAGCATGTTTTGAATTGCACTAATTTCTGTCAAACTCATTACAGGACGGGCGTATCAGCTATGAAGAATTTGTTGCAATGATGAAAACTGGAACGGATTGGCGAAAGGCGTCTCGGCAATATTCAAGGGAGAGATTCAAGAGCTTGAGTCTTAACTTGATGAAAGATGGTTCATTGCATCTCCATGATGCTCTTACTGGACAGTCCGTCGTGGTATAATCAAAATGGTTTGCAATCTTCCTTTTTACATGCCCACAGAGTGGTCCTCTTATTTCAAATGTTGAAGGAAAGAGCACGTGTCAACTATAATCTCTTCAGATGATCAAAGTGCGCCTTGTGGGCTTGTACTAACTGGAAATCTTGAGCCTAAAGCACAAGCTTTGGAGAGTCGTTGCCAGTTTTTGTGTTCGACGAGCTCGATTTGCTGGGTTGTGGCTGCTACGGAGTGGAAGGTCTGGGTCGGGTTTTAAGTTTCTCAGCAGTCGTGAAGGCTGGCTAGTCAACGCATACGTAAAATCTTTGAAAGAAATTCTTATTTACCTGTATATCTGACTGACAATTGATCATTTATTGTTGTATTTAAGCGTTTCTGTAGTTGTCAGGAAGCAGTAAGAGTTGTTTGTGGGCTATGCCAAAATTTGAGTCATGATAGATTTTTTAGTGTTGCAGTAGAATAATTGTTTGATGAATCTTGCGGGGTATCATGCTTTTGCTTCCCAAGGTTCACACTATAATGTTTCTATTCCTGGGTCGACGGCCTAATTTGCCTGGAAATGATGTTGCTAGCCCAAATCACGTAGAGAGGGTAAATAGGTGGGTAAATAGGTGATCATATAAAATCTTGGCAAATTAATGTAGAATAGAACAAATTAAGATCAATTTTTGCACAAGGTCCAGATTTAAGAATAAGGTTCAGAATCTGTTATGCTGTAAAGCGAATTTTAAGAGCAACTTGCAAGTGTACAATAGACCTTAATAATAAACAATAAGAGAATAAAGGTAAGAGAAAGTGCACACAAGGTATTATAGTAATTCGACTTAAATTAGGCCTATGTCCACTTTTTCACGTTGACGGTCTATTGGTTGGATACTACATGATCAACAAGAGATTATAATTTTGATTGCAAACACTCAGTGGTAGATCACAATATCTTACTAAGTTGCTATTTTGGTAATTTTCTCATTTCATCAAGGATTAATTGAACCATGGGATTCTCAATGGGTTTGTGAAGTATTCTATGTTAACAAGCAAGTGGAGCAAAACAGAGGAAAAATAAGATTGATTATTAATCATCAACCTCTCAATCAATTTTTACAAGATGACAAGTTTCCTTTGTCATATTGGAATTCTTTATTCTCCAATCTCACCCAAGCCAAAGTATATTCTAAGTTAAACCTTAAAGCTGGATTTTGGTAATTGAGAATTCATCCTGAAGATAGATACAAATTTGGATTTTGTATCCCAAATCAACATTTCCAGTTGATGGTACTCCATTTTGGCCTCAAAACAACTCATTCATTGTTCCAGAAGGCTATGTACAAAATTTTCCAACCTATTTGGCCCAAGCTCAAATTTACATTGACGATATTCTCCCTTACAATTTAGATGTGGATTCTCATTGTAAATTATTGGCTTAATTTGTAGACCTGATGCGAAAGTATGGCATCATGCTATCTCTAAAGAAGATGATCATTGCCCAGATTGAATTGAATTTCTTGGGATTTATCTTAAAGATAGAACTTATTATCCTGGTCCTCATATTGCTAAAGAATTGCAAAAGTTTCTTGATGAAAATCTTTCTCATAAGCAGATTCAACAATTCCTTGGGATTGGAACTTATCTCAGGGATTTTGTCCCAAAAATCACAGAGTTTGTAAGTCCACTATAATAAATGCTCAAAAAAGATACTCCACGGGAACCACATCAAACTAAGTCTGCATGCAAACTTAAGGAAATCTTGCAGCATTTTCCTCCATTGCAAATCTCTTCCACGGAATAAAAAGCATTGCAAATAGATGCCAATGATTAATATTGGGCTGTTTTTTTTTTTTTTTTTTTTTGTTGAAGAAATTAATGGGAAGCAACGAGTTTGTGGACACATGAGTGGGAGATTTACGTGAGCGGAAATGCAAATTACCACTCCACATTCAAATAAATCTTGGTGGTAAAATATGACAAGAAGTTTGAATTTCATCTTATATGACATCATTTCATTGTGGAGATGGACATGTCATCATTCTCTCAAATACTGAAGTTCAAGTGAAAGCAAATTCCACATCCATAGCTTTTTAGATGGACATAATAGTTTTCAAAATATTATTTTGAAACCAAACATATTATAGGAAAAAAAATAATATACTTGTTGATTTTTTGTCCAGACTAAAAGAATTTGCAGCTACCAGATTGATAAATATGTATTTGGTGAGAAATCCAAGAGGCGGTTTTAAGGTCCTAAATATAAAACCCAAATGGCCTTCGTATTCATATTTGCCAAAAATCCCCGAGCTGATCCAAGATAATATTCTTATCGAAAATCTTGGAAGACTTATATAGCAATATCATTTCCATATTTTTAGTGAATATGGTGGTTTTCTCCTCAGGCTTGACGGATTGCATCCAAAATATCTGTTTATTCATCCTCTCACCTTTTTCCTAGAAGAGGAATTTTCAGAAAAAACTCAAATGGTTTTATTGGTATTTGTTTAATTTGTATATCACTGGCATTGAGTTTCCTATAGCCAAGATACCTCTTATTATCAGCAAGATTATCCAAGGGAAAGCCAAGTATAAATATTTTGGGAAAATGCTTAATTGGTTCAAACTATCAGGTGTATGGAATTTTTTTTTTAGGCCCAACTTAGAGTATGCAGGCCTGACCTAGAACTTTGTACAATTGTTTTATTTTTTGGGCCATGGATATTTGTTCGACCTAATGGAGATATATATAAAACTGCAACAGATGTTGGAGTATTCACATATAAGCCCCAATTTCAAATGAGATTTTTACAATGCTCATTTGTAGAATCTTAGCTCATTTTGAGAATTGCTGAAGATATTGTGCCAACGCAATCAAGTCATTCTGCCAAGGGCATGGCCAACGGAAGCTGATCCTATTTCTTGGGATCATTATGATGACTATCATGCAACCCGTTCAACGATTGATGCTTTGCCTAAAGAAATATTATGGAATGGATGTATCAGACACTTCTGAGTTTCCACAAATTCACAAGATCTAACTTCATCATCACAAGATTAATGGAGAGGACCACTGTCATAAGATCTTTTTAAACACAAGGAATTGCAGCTTGCACTCAATTTAGGTCTTGACAGAGAAAGTTCATCATTTCAAGTTGGCTATCTATCACAAGCTAGCATTCTAGCAAGTTCTATTAATGTCTTGTCAAGTTCTCATCAGTCATCCAAAAGACAAAGGCCATCTAAATTAAATATGGAGACTACTCTAGTAATTGAAGAAGTAGAGAAGCTCCTTGAAGTAGTAAGATGATAGTATCCCGAAAAAATCACCTTCAATCATCCTAACATTCCATCCAATTCATACCAACCTCTATATGATATAGGTACCAAACATCCTGAAACTCTCTAGAAATCGAAAAAATCCTCAAGGAATATTGAAGATAAAAATATGGAGAAAACTAAGATGATTCAGACAAAAGTACTGAAGAGCCTATTGTCATGATCTCTCTTTTTCCGTTCGGGGGAAAAGGAAGAGATTTAGGGGTACTTGCCTTAAGAGGCAGACCAAGGGCCCTGGATTAGGCGCAGGCTCTCCTAAGCCCATATTTCGTGCGACGTTGGATTTTTTATTTTAATTCTTAACAACCTATGTATTTCTAGGAATTGTCACTAGCCTATTGGGGTAGACCATAAACCAATCAAGACGCGGAAGTATTGTCTCGATTCCTACACAACCAGAGATTTCTAGGAACAGGGACTTGTTTACGCCAATATTTCTATTAGCACTCTTTCGGTACCACTAACTTGGAAGGTTGTTTCTTTAAATAGACACACAATCTTGATTACCACTAATAATCATTATGAAATCACTAGGCGTAAATGCAAATGTTTTTGTAGGTTTGTTTTCCTTAATCTCTAGATTAATTCTAACCTAATTTAGAAGAGAAATTTACACTCAAATTAATGAAAAGCGATGTGGTAAGTAAACATTTAAAAAATTGAAATGACTTGAAAATAAATGTGGAAAAGAAAAACCCAATACAAGTTGGGCAAATAATATTACATGACCTTACTATCACGCTCTGGGATAGGACCTCCGTGAGAAAAATGGGAATTTAAATATGCATGAAATTATTCTAAATGCATGAAACTACTCTAAATAATTTTAATCTACACAACATAGATTATTTACGAAAATGATTATAAAATACTAAAATAACATTAAATTAGGAAAAATGACCTTATAAAATTAGGAAAATCTCCTAGATGTCATTTTTGCCTTAATTTGAAATATTCGTATATTTCGATTTTTATTTTATTTTTTATTTGAAATAATTCCCTAAACTGATCTATGCTTGATTTGCACTAATATGGAAGAGCCCAGTACATGAACACCATAAAAACCGAGCTCAAATCGACTGTTTCAAGATCGAAGCTTAGTTTGGGCATTTCGTCGAACACTTGATATGCATTAAACTAGCCTAAGTAGCTTCCTCAAGCCATGTTCGTGGCCTTCAATCTCGACCCATAAACAATCTCATGTGGAGCTAAAATATCAAGGTTATACTACCACATACAAAGAGCAAGATTATATAGAAATCATAGCTTAAAACATACAAGAACTAAGTTGAAATCGGTCTCAAATATGCGAGTTTGAGTTGATTTTACAAATTTGGGTTTGAACCCAAGTCAAGCAAATAGGTTGCATGCCCATATTCAAGCCTCAACACTCATCACATACGAGATCTAAGGGAAACATTACATGATCCAAATGAAAGTAGGTAACATGGACTTTCAAATGTAATAAACATCACAGAGAATGATCAACCGAACACATCAAAACAATTTCTCCAAGAAGCGCACAAGCTAAGTCCACACTGACCAACCATGAATCAATGTGAATAGGCTTGGTTTTTGGCTCAAGTTTTAGACGGTCTCATGATTCATACAGGGATTTAAAGACCAATCCAAGATAACCTCAGCATCATTTGTACTCTCATAGGACATTTATCAAACTTGTGAAGGCAGAAAACGTGTGCAAAGGGGAGTAGCAAGTCAAACATATATGGCTCTTGAAGAGACTTCAAACACTTAGAAAAATTTCAGCCTCAGAAATCAATCTTCCGAGTTGGTTTTCCTCTTGCTTTTTCATGTTTAAAACATATTCAAACTTGATCAAAAATACATCTGGGATTTTTACCTTGCTTCCTAGTTTCTTTTGCAAGTGGCTTTTGACCGAGGGAACCATGAAATTATCCTCTAGAGGCACGTGAAAGTTAATGAGATCTGTAGAGAAAAAACTAATAACAGAGGTTTTTGTTGGTCTCCAAAATTAGACTTCGAGACCTATTTTGTTGGCCAAATTAACACTGAGCCAAACTATATGTATTCTAGTTTGGGCTACAAATCATGTTTCCCCTCATTTATCTCTTAGTTTTCTAAAAATACACTCGCTTTCCCTCATCCGTGACCAATCGGGCTCAACACAGAAAAATTTTCGGACTTTTTTTGCTTGCCAGGAGGGTACTGTTTTGGGGGGCTTTAGGAGGCCTTCCTGATCTCTATTTGGAACATCAACCTATGGTTGGAAAGATATTTGAATGAAGTTTCACTATCTAGTTAAAGGTTTTGGTTAATTCTGGCCGAAAGTTTGCGAAGATTTCACTTTCCTCTGCAAAAGTCAGTTTGGAATTTCTGGGTTTTACCTTTCTGGAGTTGCTTCTAGGTGTGTCTTTGGGGAACGATTGTAAGTTCCCTCCTCTCCTTATTGTCTCCTACCTTTCATGCCCTAAAAGAACTTGCTTCAGTGATCTTATCCTTTGAATTAAGGGATCTTTTGGTTAGTCTTTTGTCCACCTACCAAGCCTGCCAATAGGGCTACTTCAACAACTTTCTAACTTGGCCAAATTTTCAACTTTTGTAGTTATTGAGTGTGCAAATTTTGCTACGATTTTCATGTATTTCTAGCTGCTTATTCCTGGCTAATTTTTGTCCACTTGGGGTGCGTTTGTTTGTGTTTCTGTTCTTTTTCTGTTCCGGGGAACAGTTTTTGAACAAAAATGAGCGTTTGGTAAATTTGTTCCTAAAATAAAAAAAGAACAGAAATATGTTTGGTAAATTTTGTTCTTTTTTTATTTCTTTTAATTTTTTAATGTTTTTTTTTTTTATTTTTCATTATTTTTCTTTCTTTTTATTTTTTATTTTTTTCTTGCTTTGGCCGGTCGGCGGCCTCGGCCATGGCCGACGAGGGTCGGCGGCCTCGCCCAACCACCGGCGAGGCTCGCCGCCCCCGACGAGGCCGAGCCTCGCCGTGGTTGGGCGAGGCTCGGCCTCGCCTTGGCCGGGCGAGCTCGGGCTCGCCGGATCCGGGCGAGCCTGAGCTCGCGAGCCTCGCGGCCGGCTAGGCGAGCTCGGGCTCGCCCAGATCCGGCGAGGCCGAGCCTCGCCGGTGGCCGGGCGAGCTCGGGCTCGCCGTGGCTGGGCGAGGCCGCCGGCCCTCGTCGGCCGGTCGCCGGCCATGGCCGAGGCCGGTGACCGGCCAAAGCAAGAAGAAGAAGAAAAGAAGAAAAAGAAGAAGAAGAAAAGAAGAAAAAAAGAAAAGAAAAGAGAAGTGTTTCTTTGTTTTTGTTCCGGAAACAAGAAACAACTTTTTTGTTTCTTGTTTTGTTCTTTTTTTGTTCCCAGGGAACAAAAGAACAGATTTGGAACAAAAACGCACACAAACGCGTTTCGTTCTTTTCTTATTCCCGGGAACAAAAAAACAGAAAAACTGTTTAAGAACAAAAAAAAAAGAACATAAACAAACACACCCTTGTACTACTAATAATGGTTTTCCATCACGTGCAAAGATCAAGCTGATTGGGCAGTTGAGTGGGATATGGTAGGGCCACCAAGTTGCTTACTTAGCAGCTTCAAATTGAGATCAAATCATGAATTAGGTTTTGGTAGCTGATTTGTGTGCTCTAATCCATCAATTTGGCTATGATTTTTGATCGATTAGCAAACTTATCTATAGTAATTTAAGATATTGACCAGCTTTCGCAATTGTCCCCACCCAATTTTGCAAGGAAGTCCCTCAAAGTTGGTCATTTTCTTATTCGAGAATGCCCAATTCAATGTAATTTGATCCTTTTGTCTAGATTTGATTAATTCGATCTAGCCCAAGTTCAATTTCAACTTAATTGGGGGCCAAGATGATGATTTAAGGGCTTGGACGAATTTTTGCAAAATTTGCGAATTGGTCCTCGACTTTGGAAATTACATTTTAGCCCCAACTTGCTGTTTTAATTACAATTTGATCTCTTGGGTTTGACTAGTCACATTTAGATCATTGGCCCCAACTTGCTTTTTTTTTTTTTTTTCTTTTTAATTTGTTTTATAGGAAAAACATCTTCCATTTAAAAAAATATATTAAATGTCTAGATAATCTATATGTAAGAATTTGACGTGAAATATTTTTGTGGAAAAACAAGTTCTCATTTTTCGGAAATGATTTTTGGGCAAAAATTTAGGTGTTAACACCTATTCATAGGCATCATAAGTTACAGAGCTGAAAAAACTACTAAGAGCCTGTCCAAGACAAACCAAAAAGAGTAAAAAAAATTCATGTGAAGGAGTTGAAAAGTTTGGCCTAAGGCACTATTCATGTATTGTTCATAGTATTGTAGCGTACTATTTGGTACTGTTCATAATACTGTAACATTGTAACAGAAGCGAAAAAAGCAAGATAATAAGTGAAAAAATCAATTTGTCCATTCTATTAGGAGGAAACTTGATAGATACAAATAATTGACCTCTATTGACCAAATAGGGTGTATAAAATTTTAGTATGTTGTCTTATGCCTATATAAGGCAGGGTATGTAAACATTAAGGGGCAAAGAGCACACCTTTCATAAGATTAATATTGTATAGTTTTGTCATGAATCCCTAAAACAACTCCCTCTCTTCCTTTCTGCCTGAGATGATTCTTTAAAATTAAAAATGTTCTAATCATTCTTGGTAGTATGCTTTGCACTTGCCACAAATGTGGAACTTGTGCATCAAAATTCTGTTACTCTAAAATTTTCTATGATATGAGTTAAAAATTAATAAAGGAATTTGGTGGCTAACAAGCAACTTCTATTCTGCGGCCAAAAAATGGTTGTGTGTGTGGGATAACATACTTGCCACAAATTTTGTTTTCATTTTCCTTGGCTCATATCAAAGACAAATTTTTGGTTCTACACCTCGTCTTTTACTTACTCCTCGGTCCCTCGAACTCCTTATATACTCCTCCACTTCCAAACTAGTCGTTAGATAGCCTCTGGAGAATTGTCTTACACAAGAAGATTTGGTGGCCATTAAGTAACAAAAATAACATCTCCACTTAATTCCGATTACTCATACAATCAGAGTCTTGGTTTGCATAAATGAAGCTTCTCCATTGAGAAATAATATGTCTGTAGGATTGATTCTCCAATCAATTTGATTGAGTCAATCTTTGAAAAGGATGTGAAATCTAACCTAGATTGCTAGCCATTGTAGAATTTATGGTAATCTCATTTTAGACTTGTTTCTTTCTGGATGAGCACATAGTTTAAAGTCTCTATCATTTATATATGGGTTAATACCTTGAAAAATTCCAAACTAGTACACTTGTGACAAATTTACCTCAAACTAATTTTTTGACCATCAAAAACCCAAAATTGATACACCTTTGACAAATTTACCCCAAATTGATACACTTGTGACTAATTTACTCAATGTTTTTTTTTTTTTGGTAAGATAAGATGTATATAGACTATTACCAACGGAACTTTACAAAAAGTAAGTCTCGGCACCAAAAACTTATACTCATGATGACAAACAAATCATCAAGAGTGGAATGGCGTCATGAGTAAAAAAGAAGGAGGGGAAGCCAAAACAGCGGCAACCCTCAAGCAAGATCTAAAGAAGATCTGACACCTAGAAAGAGAAAAGAGAGGGATCCAATCCCCAGCTTCTTTGTATCCTTCTGTTTCTTGGAGTGTCCACAACTTGTTTGAAAGTGAGAGCCTTGTCCTTAACAACTTTGGAGAGGTGTTGTTTCAAAGCTGAAATGAACAAAGCTTGCCCATGGAACAATATATTGTTCCTAGCCTTCCATATTATATGACAAAGAACGGTAAAGGAAAAACGAGCAATAACTTGATAGAATTCATTGCCTGATAGGAATTAAATGACCCATTGTAAATTCTCCACCCACGACCTATTTTACCATGGGAGGTTGCATCTTGAAGCCCAAAAAGGTAGCAAAGCCAGTAGAAATATGGCACCCAAAGAATAAGTGGTCTCTAGAGTCCGGTGCAGAATTGCAAAAGGCACAAGACACATTGGTAATTCTACCATAGGAAAGTAGCATAACCTGGGTGGGTAACCGATTCCTCGAGATGAGCCATGGTGGAATCGGTATCGGGGGATAAGCATTCTGTTCCAAACAAATGAGGACCAAGGCACCAAATTGCTCTTCCGGTGAATAGTTTCCCAAGCTGAAGAGTTTGAAAAGATACCTAAAGAGTGCTGCAGCCATATTAGCCTGTCAGGAGTCTGGTTGAGAATAGGCGAGGGATGCGTCCAAGATTGGAGGAAATCTTTGGTCGCTTGGCCTAAGGCGGAGAATAAGTCCGCTAACTTAGCATGCCCGGGCAGCCCCGATCGATAGATAAAGGAGTCAGTAACAAACAAGTTTAGAGGTTCGCGGGGATGCCATGGATCGAACCAAAGAGAAATGGAACGGCCATCACCTACCCGCCATTTAAAATGTTGTTGGAAGTCCCTTATGAGATATAGCAATTTCCTCCACGCCTAGGAACAAAAGGTAGGCTTTTTTACTACCAAGAAGTTCTTCTTTTTTAAAAAGGTAGAGTAGATCCAATTACACCAAATAGATTCTTTATCTGTAAATAGGATCCATATATGTTTCAACATCGCTGTTGTATTACAATCACGGAGATTACGAATGCCGAGTTCTCCCTCTTCTTTTGGGAGACAAACATCATCCCAAGCCACTTTCGCACCCCCTGACCCAAGGCTTGGGCCCTTCCAAAGAAATTGCCGGAGAATTTGCTCAATACGATCTAACATCGCTTTAGGTAACAAAAAGATGTTGGCCCAATACACTTGTGTCACGGTCCGTGAATCCTCCCGTACTCGTGATCTTGTAGGTGGAGCTCGGAGTTATCGAGTGAAGAGTGAGGAAGTAGAGGGGACGAACACAACTGGTCCGTGGGAGTGGCGTCAGGACGGTTGGTGCTAGGAGTTCTAGGATAGAAGGATTATATCACTTAGGAGCTTTGAAGACGGGGTAAGCCTCTCGAGCACAAACTGGTCGGGAGCTAATGCCGCTCTCCTGACAAGGCCATGGCAGGCCGAAACCAGTTGTTGAACCTAAATGGATCTGCTGCCTCACTTGATGAACTAGATGCCCGAGCGAAGCTGGGCGTGACAAAATCTCGTACGAATGAGCATTCACCGTATTGATCGTTGGGATAATTATAGAAGGAAGGCTGGCCTAGCGAATTTCGCTCACCAGGCGCCTCACAGGTCGTTCCAAGGCCAAGGGAACTCTCGGCCCGTGACCAGTGGTATCAGAGCAGAGATCCCTTCAGTAGGTGGGTGATTCAGGGAAAAGCCTATGGTCTTCCCGATCCTATGAGGGTGGAGAGTGATCACTGTGGCCAGGGGGCTCGGACAACGTGCAGCTCTCGTCTAGCTTCTGGGATGGCAATGGGGGCATAGGAAGGAACCGAATTGCTCACTGAATGAGGATACGTTCCTGGATCAGTGGGTGAATCTTAAAAAGAGGTCTGTGATCACGCTTCCACCAAGGAGACCCTCTGTTGGCTTGCTGAGATCAGGAGGAGCTTAGTAGGCGGAAGAAGGTGCTGCCATAGGAGTGCAGTTAGCCAGGGGGCCACACTTGTTGGGAAGCACAAGTGACTGGAGTTTCGTGAACAGCTTTGATTGGGGGAAGCTAGCAACGGAGGGGTGAGTCTGTTCTGTTGGGCGAAGCGATAGAACAACCCGCAACGAGGGCGTTGCGGAATTGAGTGAGGGAGAATGTCACGGTCCGTGAATCCTCCCGTACTCGTGACCTTGTGGGTGGAGCTCGGGGTTATCGAGTGAAGAGTGAGGAAGTAGAGGGGACGAACACAACTGGTCTGTGGGAGTGGTGTCAGGACGGTTGGTGCTAGGAGTTCTAGGATAGAAGGATTATATCACTTAGGAGCTCTGAAGACGGGGTAGGCCTCCCGTGCACAAACTGGTCGGGAGCTGATGCCACTCTCCTAACGAGGCCATGGCAGGCCGAAACCAGTTGTTGAACCTAAATGGATTTGCTATCTCATTCGATGGACTAGACGCCCGAACGAAGCTACGCGTGGCAGAATCTCGTACGAAGGAGCATTCACCATATTAATCATTGGGATAATTATAGAAGGAAGGCTGGCCTGGCGAATTTCGCTCACCAAGCACCTCACGGGTCGTTCCAAGGCCAAGGGAACTCTCGGCCCGTGACACTTGCATAGAATGAAGGACCGACCTAATTAGTTGAAGTCGACCCGCAAAAGAGAGAAAGCGTTGTGCCCAGGATTGTACCCTTAATGTTATAAGGTTTACCAAGGCATTGTAGTGAGACTTGCTCAGCCGAGATGATATGATGGGAACTCCAAGGTAGCGGACTGGGAGGATGCCTTCCCTAAAGCCGAGAGTCTGAAGAATTAAGGAACGAGAATGGAGTGTACCCCTCGCAAGGAAAACTTCGCTTTTGTTCAAGTTCGGTGTTAATCCACTCCAAGAGGAGAACGTGAGAAGCCCATCTTTAATAAAAGAAATGGAAGCCATATCCGCTTCACAGAAGAGGAATACATCATCAGCAAAAAATAAGTAGAAAGGCATGTGGGCTTGCATCTCCAGAAATATTTGAAATCCTGCTGTATAGATTACCAATAGAAAATCCCGGAGAATACCTCCATCGCTAAAGTAAATAGGTAAGGCAACATAGGATCTCCTTGGCGAAGGCCCCGTCCACTAGGAAAGAAACCATGGAGCTCCTCGTTGATTGAGATGAAGAACTTTGGAGTCCGGACACATGTCATAATCAGCCTAATCAAATGATCAGGAAAGCGAAAAGCTTGGAGAGTTACTTTTAAGAAGGCTCAATCGATGGTGTCATAGGCTTTCCGAAAGTCTACCTTAATAGCGCACTTCGGCAAGTAAGGATCAACATGGAAGCCACTAAATAGCTCTTGAGCGAGGAGGATGTTATCACTGATTTTTTAGCCTTTAACAAAGGCATTCTGAGAAGTACTAATCACGAACGATAAAACAGCCGCCAATCTACTGGCTATGATCTTGGTAATACAATTGTATATAGTGTTACAACAAACAATTGGACTAAAGTTAGAAACTGATGATGCATTTGGAGTCTTAGGCACAAGGACTACAATAGTATTGTTTACCTCACGCAAAAGATTCCCGAAAGTAAAGAAGTCTTTGACCGCTTCCAACACAAATGGCTCAACTACGTCCCAGTTAAGTTTGAAAAATTCAACATTGAAACAATCAGGACCAGGAGCCTTGCCCACAACTAAGGAGAAGAGGTTGTAATGTATTTCCATCTCTGGAATAGGCTGGGAAAGGAAGCTAACCTGCTCCTTACTCAACGATTGCCGCAAAATCCCTTGAATGTTCTAGATAGTTGGGCAAGAAGGAGAGTTCGAAGAGGCCAAGAGATTCTAAAAATACAAGACAAATACCTGTTGCACAGAATTAGGATCATTCACAAGATTGCCTGACGTGTCCAAGACCGAGAGAATTCTATTCCTCATGTACCTTTTGTTCACAGAGTGATAGAAGAATTTAGTGTTTTGATCACCCTCCTTCAACCATCTGACTCTAAACTTTTGTTTGTAGAAGGACTCCTCTTGCATCCTAAGATATAAGAAAATCTTAAGTTGACTCCTTTCCAAATCTGCAAGCGAAAGGTTGCTGGAATCATGCATTAAAGCATCCTAAGTGAGCCGTAATGCTTGCCTTGTATTTGCCATGTTAATGGAAATATCCGAGAAAGATTCCCTATTAAGCTACTTAAGGCGGCCTTTAAGAGTTCGAAGCTTGTAGCAAAGCTTAAACATGGGTGTGCCCACTCCCGGGATGTCCCACACTTGAGCAAGAATATCGCGGAAATCCGAGTGCTTCATCCAAAAGTTGAAGAACTTAAACGGCTTTCTAGAAGAAAAGGGAGTTATGATTCTAACCACCATAGGACTATGGTCAGAAATTTCCGGAGCTAGGAAAGAGGCTTCTGAGTAAGAGAATACTTGGCACCATTTTGTATTAACTAGGACTCTGTCTATTTTCCTCAATTTCCAGTTGGCACCCGAAGACGAAGACCAAGTGTAGCAATAGCCCACATACCTTAAGTCTTCTAACTCTGCCCAAGCTAAGCAATGCCCAAAATCATCAAAAGAAGGGAGCCAGGTATTTGAGCTTCCTACGCGATCCGAGGGGTCCCGAATAGCATTAAAATCCTTGGCCACCACCTAAGGACAATCCAACCAGCTAGAACTGAGATGAATATGCTCTTCCCAAAGCGGCCGCCGAGAAACAAAAGTGTGCTCCCTATAAATAATGGACAAACAGAGATCAGATCCTGAGTTTATGAATCTAAGTTTTCCATGAATCGCTTGAGCATTAGAGGAGGAAACATCAAAGCTCACCAGACATGGTGATGTGGACATCGAGCCATATCGAGGAGGAGGTGCTAGGGACCCATTGTCTATTCCTACTGGTTCGATTACTAGAGCGCGGGCCAAGCAATTTAGGCAAGCTGTTGGCGTTATGGTTTGTGATCTTTGGCGTGGAGATGACCTTGGATCAAATCTTGAAGAATCTTGGAAATCTTGGCGTAATCTTTGGCGTGGAGATGACCTTGGATCGAATCTTAAAGAATCATGGAAATCTTGGCGCAATTTAATTATCTGGTCATCAAATATTTGACTAAGTCAAAATATATATATATATATATATATATATATATATATATCTTCTTGTTTAGGTATATTCTAGAATATTACGCATTAGATTTCTAGGGTTGGTTTTAGGGTTTGTGTGGCGGCAAAAAGGCCTATATTAAGGACTAGCCGACTTTCTTTGGGGGACAGAGATATATTTTATTTTTGAGTAAAAAATTGAGAGGTTCTCTTCTATTATTCTTTTGAGGACTTGACCTTATCGATATTCTCTTGTGGTGGTCGATTCAACTTATCGAGCGAGATAGCGAATTCTTTCACTCGTGGCATCTATAACGTTGGTTGGTTAACACGCATTCGTCAACAAGTCACATTCATACCGAGATTGCCAATCACAGGTTCGATTGGAGGTCGAGATTCGTAATTCGCACAATCTGGTCCTTCGCAGAACGATCTTTCCGCAATGATTCACATCATTTGGTATCAGAGCTTGCTTCTACAAAGTCTAGTTATCTTTAATTTTCTGTTTATATTCAACAATTTGAGATTTATTGAGCTAGGGTTTCGGTTCTAGCCAATTTAGGGATCTAATTGGTTTTGTGCTTCCATATGTAGTTGTTTGTTGTTAGTTTTTTTTCCTAGCATCTTAAATTGTATTTGAGTTCGTAAAAAAAAAAGAGAGAAAGTTCTTCAAAAAAAGAGAGAAAGAAAACACACAAAAAAAAAAGTGCGGAAGAGAAAGCATTTAATATGCTAAAAGATAAGTTAACTAATGCTCCTTTGTTATCTTTGTCGAATTTCAGTGCTACTTTTGAGATAGAGTGCGATGCTTTTGGTAGAGGTATTGGAGCCGTGTTGATGCAAGGAGGGCGTCCCATAGCTTATTTCAGCGAGAAATTGAGTGGAGTAACATTGAATTATCCTACTTATGATAAGGAGATGTATGCTTTAGTGCGAACTTTGAAGACTTGGCAACATTATTTATGGCTGAAAGAGTTTGTGATCCATACCGACCACGAGACCTTGAAGTACTTGAAAGGGCAACAGAAGTTGAATAAAAGACATGCCATATGGATGGAGTTCATTGAGACTTTTCCATAAGTGATCAAGTACAAGAAAGGTAAGAAGAATGTGGTAGCCGATGCACTTTCTCGAAGGTATGCGATTCTAACTATTTTAGAAGCAAAGTGTTTAAGTTTTGAGCATATCAATGGCTTATATACTGATGATGATGACTTTGGGAGAGTATTTGAAGCATGTGAACATATTGCATTTGATAAATTCTATAGGCGTGAAGGTTATCTTTTCCGTGAAAACAAGTTATGTTTGCCTAGGTGTTCTTTGCATGAATTGTTGGTGCGAGAAGCGTATAGTGGTGGTTTAATGGGGCATTTTGGCATTAGTAAGACTTATGAAGTGTTGCATGAACATTTTTATTGGCCACATATGAAGAGAGATGTCACACGTGTCTGTGAGAGATGCATTGCTTGTAAGCAATCGAAGTCTACAACTAAACCGCATGGCTTGTATACACCATTACCTATTCCAACGCATCCTTGGATTGATATTTCTATGGATTTTGTGTTAGGTTTGCCTAGGTCTAAGTATGGTAGAGATTCTATTTATGTGGTTGTTGATCGGTCTTCAAAGATGTCTCATTTTATACCTTGTCATAAAACTGATGATGCATCTCATGTTGCTGATTTGTTCTTTAGGGAAGTTGTACGCTTGCATGGCATGCCTAAATTGATTGTTTCAGATTGAGATTCTAAATTTCTTAGTTACTTTTGGAAAACATTATGGAAAAAACTAGGAACACAGTTGTTATTTTCTACAACTTGTCATCCACAGACCGATGGTCAAACGGAGGTAGTTAATAGAACTTTAGGAGTATTGTTGCGTGCTATTATTAAAAAGAATATAAAATATTGGGAAGATTATCTGCCACATGTTGAGTTTGCATATAATAGGAGCATGCATTCTACTACTAAATTTACACCATTTGAGGTTGTCTATGATTTTAATCCGTTAACTCCGTTAGATTTAACCCCTTTACCTATTGATGAACGTGTGGATTTAGGTGGAGCAAAGAAAGCTGAATTTGTCAGGGCGTTGCATGAGAAGACGCGCGCAAATATTGAGCGCAAGACTGAGCAATATGCAAGGCAAGCCAACAAAGGGCGCAAGGAAGTGGTGTTTGAACCCGACGATTGGGTTTGGATTCATATGCGCAAGGAGCGATTTCCTAAGCAGCGACATTCTAAGTTATTACCGCGAGGGGATGGACCATTCATGGTGTTGGAAAGAGTTAACAATAACGCATATAAGCTTGATCTTCCAAGTAAGTATGACATTAATGCTACATTTAATGTTTCTAACTTGTGATGATTTGAGGGCAAATCCTTTGCACGGGGGAGGGAATGATGTGGACATCGAGCCATATCGAGGATGAGGTGCTAGGGACCCATTGTCTATTCCTATTGGTTCGATTACTCAAGCGCAGGCCAAGCAATTTAGGTAAGCTGTTGGCGTCATGGTTTGTGATCTTTGGCATGGAGATGACCTTGGATCAAATCTTGAAGAATCTTGGAAATCTTGGCGTAATCTTTGGCGTGGAGATGACCTTGGATCGAATCTTGACGAATCATGGAAATCTTGGCGCAATTTAATTATCTAGTCATCAAATATTTGACTAAGTCAAATATATATATATATATATATATATATATATATATATATATATCTTCTTGTTTAGGTATATTCTAGAATATTACGCATTAGATTTCTAGGGTTGGTTTTAGGGTTTGTGTGGCGGCTAAAAGGCCTATATTAAGGACTGGCCGACTTTCTTTGGGGACAGAGATATATTTTATTTTTGAGTAAAAGAATTGAGAGGTTCTCTTCTACTGTTCTTTTGAGGACTTGACATTATTAAGATTCTCTTGTGGTGGTCGATTTGACTTATTGAGCGAGATAGCGAATTCTTTCGCTCGTGGCGTCTTTAACGTTGGTTGGTTGACAAGCGTTCGTCAACAGGTTATGTTCATATCGAGATTGCCAATCACATGTTCGATTGAAGGTCGAGGTTCGCAATTCACACCATTTGAGCCTTCCTAGAACGATCTTTCCGCAACGATTCACATCACATGGATTCCAACCAACCCATATCCTCCCTTAGGGGAGTATTCATAGTTCGAAAACCAATTCCAATCCGCCAATAGACTCGCCGAGATGGAGAGGAAACGAGACTTAGGAACTTTAGGGTGCGTTTGTTTGTGTTTCTGTTCTTTTTTGTTCCAGGGAAATGAAATAGAAAAAACTATTTTTGTTCCGGGGAACAGTTTTTGAACAAAAGAACGCGTTTGGTAAACTTGTTCTCGAAATAAAAAAAGAACAGAAACATGTTTGGTAAATTTGTGTTCTTTTTTTGTTTCTTTTAAATTTTTAATATTTTTATTTTATTTTTCATTATTTTATTTCTTTTTCTTTTTTCTTTTTTTCTTCCTTGTGGCCGGTCGCCGGCTCGGCCATGGTTGGCGACCGGCCGATGAGGGTCGGCGACCTCGCCCAACCACGGCGAGGCTCACCGGCCCCCGACGAGGCCGAGCTCGCCCAACCACCGGCGCGGCTCGGCCTCGCCGAGCCACCGCCAGTTGGCGTCGCTTGGCGGTGGCTCAATGAGGCCGAGCCTCACCGGTGGTGGCTCGGGCGAGCTCGGCGGCGCCGAATCTAGGCGAGCTCGAGCTCGCCTAGCCAAGGCGAGGCCGAGCTCGCCCAACCAAGGTGAGGCCGAGCCTCGCCAGGGGCCAGCGACGCTCTGGATAGGTCGTCGGCTCTCGACGGCCAGTTGCCGGCCATGGCCGAAGCCGGCAACCGGTCAAAGAAAAAAGAAGAAGAAAAGAAGAAGAAGAAGAAGAAAAAGAAAAGAAAAGAGAGGAGAGAGAAAAGTTGTTCTTTTTTTTTGTTCCAAAAACAAGAAACAACTTTTTTGTTTCTTGTTTCTATTCTTTTTTTGTTCCCGAGAACAAAAAACAGATTTGGAACAAAAACGCAAACAAACGTGTTTATGTTCTTTTTTTGTTCTCAGGAACAAAAAAACAGAATTTTTGTTTAAAAGCATAAACGAGAAACACAAACAAACACTATCTTAGTTTCCAAAATACCAACACAACAGCTTTTATTGGTGCTAACAAAGCTTCTAGTCTCAGCTTGTTTAAGGGGGTCCATGAGACCCATAATATTCCAAACACCTATGTTCATATATTAATATATACAAATGAGGATAAAGAGTTTACCGTCGCTTGGCCGCTCGCCTTTGACTGGCCCCCGTCTTTGGAGAAGACTTGGGAATAGAGGACATTGGAATAAGGTCCTGAGGAGGGAGTGGCTAATGGCCAGAGGCCTTAGGAGTATCAGTAAAAGACTCCTTTGGAGTTTGAGTCTGAGGAACACAAAAGCTATGCAGTACAGGGTCATCATCATTCGAACTGTTGATGTTGTTAGCTTCCTCCTCAGAGTCTTCGACCGATCTTGGTGAAGAGATTGCGGTGGATGAGGCTATTCGCAGAGCTACACTAGTGGGAGCAGGTGGAGCCACTACTTCATCGAGCTGGGGCAATGCTTGCTTCTTTTGAACCACATTGGAAACAGGGGGCTATGTCAAATTAGATGCTATATCAATTTTTCCCTTAGCAAGAGAAGGGCCTAGCTCCTTGGACCGAACCGGGTGCTTCTTCTTTTTGGGAGTAGCTAGCTTCCAACCATCCTCAGTAACATCTGGGATCATCGAACTTGGAGCTAGAACATTTACAGAGGATGGTGCAGCTTCGGTTAAGGCTTGTAGAGGGGCCTCAACAAGGTTAACGTCATGAGCCTGGCCATCACGGTCTAGAGCAACCTGGGGGACTTCCGCAGGAATAAGGGGGCTTTCTTGGGACGAGCACTTGTGGCCAAAGGTGCCACACCTTTGACAGGAGACAGGTCTCCATTCATACTCAACAACTACAGTTGGGGTCTCACTATTTAGGACAATATCCACTGAGTCATAGCGTGCATCCTTTGCAGATATCTCAACGCAAACCCTAGCAAACAAAATCAATTTCATTTGCTCAGTTCTAAGATCAATATATAAAGGTTTCCTAATGGCATTAGCAACCACGCTTATCCCAAGAGCAAACCAGAATGCATATGGGATGTTCTTTAATCTGACCCATACCGGGACGGAGGAGTGGTCATCCTTTTTCAGCTCAAGGAGTGGATGCCATTGTTGTAAAATGAGAGGAACTCTAGCAACAATTAGAGGCCCTTCGTCAAGGACTTTCCTTATGAAATCATGGTTTGGAATATGGAAAAAGTAAAAGCCTTGATCATTGGCAATGATATCAAGGAGGTGATGTCCCTAAGTGTGCTTTAAAGCAGCTTCTGTAAGCTTAAATGGGAGTCTCTTTCCCACAAAGTATCCAACAATACACTCATGCCACTTTGGATCTGTGGCTTGCAAGATATTATCAGAGATTATACCATTTCACAGCTGCCTTAGCAACATTGGCCCATGATCGAACTGGAGGGGGCTTTGAGCCTCTTGCTCGCTGTCCTTGGGTCTGGGATTTAGCTGTGCATGCAGCATCGGCAGTAATATCTAGCGCATGGCTCGAAGTTAGAGACGGCTCGGCTTTACGATAGATTTTCCCCTATCCATTGGAGGCCAGGATCTTTTACCTCGACTATGGCCTCGAATCCCAGCTTGCTGGGCCTCCAATGCAGACGCTTTCTCATTCGTGAGCGTATCCATACTCAAGATATGAAGCAAGCCCAGCACACCAAAAGAGAAAGAAAATCGCAAAACCCTATCAGAAGGTGAACATTGTTACCCGAAGAGGGCACGCCGCAAGGAACGCTTCGGTGGAGATGGAGGTAGGTGCCAAGTGAGTCCACCCATTGAAAATTAGAGCCAACGAACCAGCGAAATAGTCAGGCTCAGCAGATCAGTCGCTTAGGTGAATAGGAATTAAATCGCCCAACTGGAGAGAAGAGGGTGAACAGTAACCCGAGGAGGGAGAAATGGCAAAAGTCTTTTCAAATTTACTCTATGTTAGTTTTCATTAAATTTTACTATCAAATTACTAAGTTGAATGACACATGACAGGTTGACCGGTGTACCAATTGCGATTTTACTCTCTGTTTATCACATTTATACAATTTTTGTGATTTTTTTAGTATTAATCCAATTTAACGGATGGTATATTTACCACAAATGTACCAATTTAGGGTTTTTGTCGGTTGAATATACTAGTTTAAATTTGTCACAGGTATACCAGTTTGAGGTATTTCATGATCAAAAAATTAGTTTGGGGTAAATTTGTCATAAATGTACCAGTTGGGGTTTTTCAAAGTATTAACCATTTATATATTGAACTAACTACATTATGAGGAAGTCAAGATGGGAATAAGAAGTTTTCTCCTTCTCCGACTGAATTTTTATTGATAATATGAGAATGTGCATGAAGCTTTTCAAACATATACTCGAATTATCATTCTTCAAGACAAATATAATTTATTGGAAAGTTTTGTTAACTTCAAAATCTATTGTGAGTTTTCTCTAACAAGACAATGATTAGTCCAATCGACCAATTAATGTACAAATGATAATCATTTCGTTCTAGAAATCAATTTCTATTCTAAAAATAGTTTTTTTTATTTTTATTCTCGAGATGAGAATCTGAACAAAAATACACATTAGATAATGATACAAAATTTTTGTTCCCGAAATATAAATTTTTTTATTAACGATACAAAATTTCTCTCTCTTAGGTGATGATGGCAGATGGTGACCAAAGACAGTGGGTGGTAGTGGCAGACGACGACTAGAGGCGATCGACAACGAGGGGTGATGGCAAATGGCGGGTGCAGCAAGTGGGCAGTCGGCTAATAGAGAGAATTAGTAATGAAAATAGTTTTCATTTTTCATTTCTATTTTAAAAATAGGGAAGTAGAAAATTTTTTATTTCTCATTTTTATTTTAAATCTATTTTTGGATTAAAAATTTGTTCTAAAAATAAATAAAATTATATTATATTATCAAATAGATTTATGTTTCAAATTTATTTTCAAGAAAAGAAAAATAGTGTTGACCAGGATCAAATGCTTATGATGCGCCTTCATGACGTCAGCCAGTTTCCCAGCGCGTTCCTTTTTCGTTGCGTACACATTGGCTTGTTGTGGCGTGCGAGGCTTCCGGAAGTATTTCCTTGGCCTTATCCTTGTTAGTCATCTTCTGACCGACTCCAAAGAGGGTGACTTGTTAACTCCTCCTTACCGTTCATTATTGAAGATGTTGATGTGTCGCGTGGGGAATCAGAATCATGACGATCGCTACCCTCCATTCTCCACTGGAATGACCCTTGGAGTCATTCGGAATGATTGCCCCCATTCAAAGATCTTAGATTTTAGTACCACATGCAAACACAAGACAAGTTGAGCGTGTTACGGCCATTACTTTAAAACTTAGAAGACTTTCTAGAGGCATGTCAGCTGGTCAGCATCTTATGAGCACGTGGTTTTAGTGGTTGGCACGAAACGAAAAGGAAAAGAAAAAACAACTTTCTCGTTCGTTTAGTACGATGTTGGCCACTCATGTAAAGTATATAACAATCTGTTTCTGAATGACATTATTGTGCGCTAATTGAGCTTTTCCAGCGTCGAACTTGAGATACCACAACGAACGGGTTCCAATGGTCGAAACAATGGAGCAGAAGGAGAAGAGCATGACAACCGATGAGACAGCTAAAGTTCACTACAGTGGATGGAAAGCCATGCCTTTTGTCATAGGTAAATATATGAGAATAACTAGCGAGTTCTGTCATATTCATTCATTGCCCTGCGAAAATTTCGAAATCATGAGGTTCTAATCCGGTACAAGTGCAGGAAATGAGACTTTTGAGAAGCTCGGGACGATCGGAACCTTGTCCAACCTATTGGTCTATCTCACTACTATCTTCAACATGAAGAGCATCGCTGCTACTAATCTCATCAACATTTTCAATGGCACTGCCAACTTCGCCACGTTGCTAGGAGCTTTCCTCTGCGACACTTACTTTGGGCGCTATAAGACGCTAGTTTTTGCCACCATTTCCTCAGTTCTGGTAACGTTGCTAATTCTCTTTTTCACTCATGCAAGCATCTCTAACTCCGCAGCGCACTAGAGTAACCCGAGATAAAAAGAATATGCCTTCTCTGCTCATGAACACTATACAGGAAAATTTCCAAAAGAAAAATAATCAGAATCTGACTTACTTTTTACCTTATTTTCGAAGGGATTGCTTGCACTTGCTCTGACAGCTGCAATTCCGGAGTTGCATCCCCTCCACTGTGGATCAGAGAAGAGCAGTACATGCCCCAGCGCTAATGCGTGGCAAATGGCTTTCCTACTAAGCGCGTTTGGTCTTCTAGTGATTGGCGGTGCTGGTATTAGACCCTGTAATCTAGCATTTGGTGCTGATCAGTTCGATCCCAGTACAGAATCCGGAAGGATGGGAACTACCAGCTTCTTCAATTGGTACTATTTCACCTACACTTTTGCCGTGTTGATGTCGTTGACCGTAATCGTTTATGTGCAGTCCGACGTGAGTTGGGCTTGGGGGTTAGCCATTCCCGCAATTCTTATGTTCATTTCACTACTACTCTTCTTCACGGGTTCAAGACTTTTTGTGAAAGTGAAACCGGAGGGTAGCCCCCTGACAAGCTTGTTGCGGGTGATAGTGACTTCAATCAAGAAGAGGAAGTTGACGTTACATTCTCAATCTCAACCTTGTCTCTCCCTTTTTCATTACATTCCCCACAGCTCTTTGAACTCCAAGCTCCCGCGCACTAATCAATTCAGGTAATCTCTCTGGATTTCCTGCAGACTTCCTTTAGCTACGCCCTTCTGCCGTCCTTAGCAGCGTTTGCATACGAGCTTGCAAAGTATACTATATCTACATGTTGATCACAGAGCCTTGAGAATTACTATCTAGAAGCCGAATGATAGAAGCATACTTACTGAGATGATCCAATCGCTAACCCAACTTTTAACAAGGAGAAAAGAAGCCTAAAATTGGAACAAAGTGTTGAGCCAGCTCAATTGGTCATCACTTAGACACTGTGATTGGATCGTCATTTTGTTTAGACTTTGACAGTGGATACCGTGCAGCTAAATCAATTATTGTTTCAAGTTGGCATAAACTGCAGCTGATTTAATTATTGTTTGAATCTTTCTGGCATGTATATATAAAACGGGGTACAAATTGCACATTAATTTGGTTTTTAGATTAATATACGTTCTGTCCTCACTTGGATGATTGTCTACTAGGATATTTATATCAACCCTCACTTGTCAACAAACATTTTGACGTCTTACCTAAACAGAAATCAGAGAGAGAGAGAACGTCGTCCCCGTTATGAGGAGAATACTAAATGTCATACGATTGCTCTACGACAGAGAATAATCATTTCCCCACATAAACCCTATCTGGCCTTGACAAATTTGCCATGTCTGACAGGCCCGCCTGTTATTATAACACGGTCTTTGACAAGCGCGCAGCGCATATGCAAACAAAGAGAGGTTAACATCCTATGGTTGATTAGCTCGTACATAAGGAATTGGTAGGCCCCAGTTTGTTGGGTTGAGGTAGGACCAAAGCCCAAATTGATGATGTATATCGTTCAATCAGTAGGAAAATAATTCAACTTGACAATGTTGCCAACCCGAGTTTATCCCACCTTGACGCAAGCCTGACCACATGAGCAGCTCAGCTCACTCGGGATGATAAGTGGAGAATGGAGGCAAATGGATAACTGGATTGGAGTGCTCCTACGGTTAAGGTTAAACCTCGTGGACTGTGTTTTAGGCCACTAAATTTGAGCATCGAAATGTTGATAATTGAAGATGATAGAATCTCTCAAAGGGTAACAAAAGAAAGAGGATGTATAGTAGCTTTTGTCTTCCATTTTTTATTCAAAGATATGCTTGGATTGGATTCTCACAAGATACAAACGGACGGCACGTCAAGTTCTGAACTTCTGATGTTTATTGACAAGATATGGTGTTTGACGTTTTATATAGATTCCTCGACAAAGCCGCTATCATCACCGCAGAGGACCAAATCAACCAAGACGGATCAGCAGTCAATCCATGGGGTCTCTGCAGCATTCAACAGGTGGAAGAGGTGAAGTGTGTGGTGAGAATCCTTCCCATTTGGGTATCAGCCATGGTGTACAACATAGTTATAATCCAGCAGCAGACGTACGTCGTTTTCCAAGCACTTCAATCCAACCGGCAACTCGGAAACACGAGCTTCAAGATCCCGGCCGCGTCCTACTCCATTTTCAACATGATTGGCCTCACTATCTGGATCCCCTTCTATGACAGAGTCCTAGTACCCCGGCTAAGGAAAATCACCGGCAAAGAAGGCGGTATCACAATACTTCAGAAGATGGGCTTTGGCATGGTGCTAGGCATTGTCACCATGATTGTGTCGGGCATCGTCGAAACAAACAGGAGAAATTCGGCGCTCGCAAAGCCCATTGGTTTTGACCCAATAAGAGGTGCAGTTTCCTCTATGTCAGGGCTGTGGCTGTCGCCTCAGCTGATACTTGTGGGCATATCGGAAGCATTCACAGTGGTTGCTCTTGTGGAATTCTATTACAAGCAGTTCCCAGAGAACATGAGGAGCGTCGGTGGGTCCTTCACCTTCCTGGGCTTTGCTGGGTCGAGTTACTTGAGCAGTTTCCTCATATCCATTGTTCACCAAACCACTGGTGGAGGAGATGGAAATGGCCGATGGTTGGCTCAAGATCTGAACAAGGGGAAGTTGGATTATTTCTATTACTTGGTTACTGCACTGATGGGCTTGAATCTAGGTTACTTCATTATGTGCGCTAGGTGGTACAAGTACAAAGGCAGTGAAGACACTGTTCTTGCAGGTGACGATGAAAAAGTTGACTCAGTCAAAGTTACCGTGTGATCCCTCTCGAGGGTATTGTATGTATATTACTACTGACTTTCTTGTATCAACCAATAAGAAATGTAATGAATATCCACTCGATAGGATGTTCCGCTTAATGAAAGTCAATGACGATTGGGGAGTACATGCTGTTCCTATGAAAAGCTGATAAATTTAAGATTTAGTTAAATAATGTAAATAAAATTTGGTAGAAAGAAAGAAAAGTGGCTGATAAGCCCAAAACCAGTTGTTAACTTAACCGAAAAAAATTGGGTAAACATTCTAGTTAAGGCTGGTGATTTCCAAAAAAAAAAAAAAAAAATCCTTGTAAATCGTAAGAAATATCGGTGAGAAACTCAAATAACAATTGGTAACCCCCAAAACTCTATAAATAATTATCAATTTAAAGGGGAAAAAATTGGCGAGTCATGCCGATTAGTAATCTCCACAAAGTTATTATATTTTAATCGGTAGTCAAGGCAAATAAAAGTTGATACCTAAACAAAAAGATGGTAAATTAACAAAAAATATTAAATGTCGATAAGTGACTCAAACCTAATTGGAATTTGATCTACAAAAATTGGTAAATCACTCTAATTTAATTCGGTAACTTCATGTAAGCAATGTAAAAATTTGATAAAAGAGAAGAAAAATTGGTAAGCAACTAAAATGAGAGTTGATAATCTAGAACTAATCAGTGACTTAATCGAGGAATACTTGGTAAATCGCTCTAATAAAGGTTGGAAGTTTCCATTAAAAAAGCTAGTGAACCATAAGAAAAGTCAACAAATAAATAAAAAATCAAATAAACACCGGTAAATAAGTCAAATAAGAGTTACTAGCCATTACCATATGGTAACCTAAAGGGGAAAAAGTTGTCAGTCACTTTGATTTGGATTAGCAATCTCTAAAAAGAGCTAGTAAGTTCTAATGAGTTGCTAATTAATGCAAATACAAGTTGATAACTCAATATAAAATTGGTAAATTAATACAAATACTAAAACTTTGATAAGTAACTTAAATGAGAATTAATAATAAAAAATCAGTTAGTAATTTAATCTAACAAAAGTTAATTGTATTTAACGATTTACTTGCTCATAGGAAACTTCTCCTTATAAGTGTGCCCTCTCCTAAACCAATTATGTTTATTTTTTTGCATGTTTCAAGTTGTTTTCTATCACGTATAAACTAATCAACCCCGCAACTTGAGCCATCACCACGTCAAATATTTATTTCATACTTTGTTGATTTATCTACTTTAATCTTATTTAGGGTAGGCAATAACAATAAGAAAAAAGCCAACTTGGTGATCTTCTACATACGTATACGCAATTATATTAAATCATTCCCCTTGTAGACCGGCATTGATGCTCTCTCACAAGTTAATATATGAAGGCAGATAATATTGATTCGGTATACAAGCATGCAGATGGCTTCAAAAATTGACTTCCCCTTTGGGAATTTGCATCTTTTTCGTTGTGCATTGTGCTCATCAAGTCCTCCGATGGGGCAGCTACAGAAGATGATGCTGTCGCGTAAGTTCCGGGAGAACTTTCTAATTGGTTAAACTTGATGATTTTCGTACACGATTTTAGTTCATTTACTCATGTTGGTTATTTAGATGAAGATGTTAGAAGCGAAGAGCGCAGAGGCCGTCTCCGATTAAGAGAAAAAGAAAATTTGATTGCGAATTTTTTGCCATACACAGGATCCAAAGGAGCGAGCTTGGAGCATATGATCAGATATTGAAGGGAGTTTATCGAGTGTACAAAGTATGCAGCAGAAGAAAGAAGGCATTTGATGTGGTGAGCATAACAACGGCGGAGGCGGCGAGGCGCGTCATATGGAGTGCCGGCAATATCCTCCTGAGTATTGCTGCTTGGGGAACAATCCTTATCTCAACTGTCTCCAGTGCAGATTCGGTCCACGCCCTGAAGGTTCATTGCTCTCGTTCTCACCTACTCCGTCGACGTCGCCGTCCTCTCCTTCCAAGGGATTTTCACCACCTTCTTCAATGGATCCAGCCCAACCTCCTCCTCATTTTTGCTTATAAAGTCGTGATCCTGAATATGTATAATTCATTCGTTTCGTGGAAAATGTGAAATATCTGGAAATTATTTTCCAGAAAGCCATTTTCCAGGAAAATAACCATATTTTCCGGTGTTTGACTGAAATCTGAAAATGAATTCTGCTGTTTAGTAAGAAAAATATTTTCTTCCATGGACTCCTTTTCAATAATTATTTTAAGGGAAAATTCCAAAAAAAGGACCGAAGTGCCCTCATTTTCTTAAATAAAGCTCAAAGTGGATCTTATTTCAAACAATGGCTTGAAGTGGTCATAATTATTTCAAATAAGGACTTGCAATGGTTATGATCATTTCAAATAAGGGTTTGAAATAGCTATGGTTGATTCAAATAAGAGTCTTACCTTGTTGGTTAACCAATGGGCTAAATTTTCCAAATGATCAAGGACATTTTTGTCCAAATCTTCTTTTTTTTTTCTCTTTTCTTCTTTTTCTTTTCGGCATTGGCCGGCTGTCATTGGTAAAGGCCGGCAAGGGCTCGATGACCCTCACCTACCGCTAAGAAGGGCTGGCTAGGGCTTTGTGACCTTGGCCGACCACTAGGAAGGGCCAATGAGAGCTTGCAAGCACTCATTGATCATGGGCAACACCACCCTCTAGGGGTGTGCAACCGGACCGGGTCAACCCGGTTCCCGGTTCGGCCCACTCGGAAAACAGGGTCGGGAACCGGTTCCGGTTGAAACCGGTCCGGGAACCGGTTCCCAAAGTTCGAACCTGTTTGAACCGGTCGGGAACCGGTTCCGAGGGAATACCCACCCGGGAACCGGATCGACCGGACCGGTTCGGGAACCGGTTTGAGAACCGGTTTTTGGGCCCCAAAACTCCAAAAGACCAAAACTCTAGTCATTTCTATCTTTACTCTCACGCTCGTCGCTCTCAGCCTCTCACCTCCGCCGATCCATTCGAGCACTGCGCTGCTGACGCTGCTTCCGCTCGCCCACCGTCGCCTTCCTCCAGATCAGCGCCCCCATCCTGGTCCCGGCCATCCTCGCCACCCTGGCGCCGTCGGCCTTGGACACGAACATGACGGCGTTGCTCGAGAAGGCCGGGTGCAAGACGTTCGCGGGCCTCCTCGTCTCGAGCGGCGTCATCAAGACGCACCAGTCGGCGCTGGACAAGGGCCTGACTGTGTTCGCGCCCGACGTGAGCTCGTGTCGCTCCTGCTGTACCACGCTGTGGCGGACTACACCCCAATCGGCAACTAAGGGTTGTGAGACTTGAACCAGAGAGGGCAACCTGCGTACAAGCAAGGAAGAGGGTGAGTCACGAGTAAGAGATAGATTACTGGAATTATGCATCATATTTCGTAAATTTTCTTCTTGTGCAAGTGTTTTTGCTTTAGGGTTCTATGCCAAGTACTGTTTATTGAGGATTTATACTTGCACCTCTCTTGCTATCCTCTAGTTCTTTACATGTCATCGGTCTTCAAGCTAATGCATTTTGGTGTTAGCACTTAAGTTGTGAGATCAAAGGTCTGTACTTGAAGAGGACATCAATCCCTTGACACAGTATTGATGCTTCGAGGTCATGCCTTAGGGTGTGTCTTGATCAAGGGGATAAGTACTTGGGAAAAGGAGATTCGTGGGTGCGAGTGTTCATTGCCTATATGTTAAGCTTAGGGAGTTGGAAGGCAATTCAGCTGGTGATGTGTGCTGATTTGTCTTTTTTCTTTTCGGGTCACGAGAGATGAAGTGAGCTAATTGCGGGTTCATGGGCGTTACTTGGAAATAGGAAGTGAAACAGATCTTGAGGATAGTACATCCATCATTTGCACACACGATAGTGCTATTTTGACATGCATTAGTTGGCTATCCCACACTACTGAAGAGAAACGATAGTGTTGTCTGTCTTGTGCCTTTATCTTAACAAGAGTGGTCAAAGAGGCATTTCAATTCCGCAAGTATTTTCAATTACATAAGTTGATTCGGACCTGATATCCAAGTTGTTAGAACACTCATGAAACTCATATGTCTAGCAAATCATATGATAATGCGAAAGCATTTGATACATACATTTACAGAGTAAATTCCGGCAGGCATCTGACAGTCTTAAACTGCTATATTTACTGGATGCATTAATTAACTTGTCTTGCTGGGTTAATTGGCCAGCAGCAGGACGTCGCGTTGTGTGCATTTTGTGAGGCGTTTGCTAGGATTCTGAATCATGGCATATGATCTCATTCTTGCTCTCCATTTGCTGCTTGTGCTTTTACATGCATTCCACTTCCAACATCATCCGATGAGTCTTCCCAAGATACCTGAAAAATTAGGTGTTACTTGGCGTAAGTTATATTTATATTGCACGAATCTTACATTTGCAACGAACCAACCAAACTAGTTCTGCTACTTAGTTCCTAAATTGGTGAACGTTCGGAGCATGCGTGATTGCTTTGATGTATAAGTGCTTTATAAATTCTTCGAGCCGAGACTCGAAAGAGTTCTTGTTGATTTTCTTTATATATGAATTTTAGGTTTTTGTCGAGATTTTGTACCACGTGGAACGCAAGGCCGAAGAAGGAGAAGAAGATTGAGCGCATCAAGGACAAGGTTGATATGTGATTAGCCAAAAATTGTCCTACAACTAGTTAATTGGCTAAATTGCTAGCTTGTATATTACTGGAATATGAGAAACTCGATGTACATTGTGGGATCTGGGGATGCGAGATGGTCGAATTATATACTTGGTTGTTTTTTCAAGGGGGGTCCAAATTTTATACATGTTCCCAATGAGTTTGGTCGAAGGATGTGCTTGGTCCGGCCTTTTTTGTTTCAGCAGACAACTCATCTTGACTTGCTTCTCTAAGGTTAATATAAAGATGCAGCAATTTTTATGTAAAACAGGTTCCAATATAAACGGGGTCAACCCTGTTCCGGACGGAAAAACGGGGTGGGTCGGGAACGGGTCTAATACAAAGCACGGGGTCGGGAACAAGGTCAAAAAAAGAGAACCGGTTATAACGGGGGTCGGGTACAGGGTCCAGGTCTAGACCCTACCCACCCTGGACCCGATCACCCCTACCACCCTCCCCAAATTTGGCGAGGGTTGACCTCGCTTGGGGCTAGAGAGGGCCCTCGAGCCCTCGAGCCCTCGCTAACCCTTACCAATGGTCGGCAAGGTCGTCGAGCCTTTGTTGGTCACGAGCAAAGCCACCCTCGCCAAATTTGGCGAGGGTCAACCTCACCTAGGGCTGATGAGGCCAACCTCACCGATGGCCTTGTCGAGCGGCCTCCCCCAGGGAGAGGGTTGCCTCATCTAGGTGAGGTCATCCCTCGCCCACTCCTCTGCAGGCATCTCTGGTGGCTGATCAGCCACCAGCGAAGAAGGAAGAAGGACTAGAAAAAAAAGGAAAGACAAAAACAAGAAAAAAAAAAAAAATGGTAAATGACAAAAACGCCATTAACTGTTGGAAAGTTCGGGTCCTTATTTGAAATAGACATAGCACTTTAGGCTTTATTTGAAATAAAGATAATTATTCCGGGCTCTTATTTAAAACAAAATCTACTTCAAACCCTTATTTGAGAAAGTGATGTTATTTGAGAAAATAAGGACACTTTTAGCCTTTTTTTTGGAATTTTAGCTTATTTTATTATTTTATTTTTTAAAAATCAATTTTTAATTTTTTAGTTTTTTTAATTTTTGTATTCTTTCTTCTTCTTTTTCTTCTTCTTCTTCCTTGGCCTTGGCCAATCACCGGCTATGGCAACAACTAATGACCAGCCCCTAGGCAAGCTAGGTGGGGCTCAAGCTTTGCCCAAGGTCGCTAGAGGTCAATGAGGCTTTGGTGAGCTTGGCTTCGCTAGATCCCACCTTGCTAGCCTATGGCAAGGCCGAAGGTTGCCAATGGCCGATTGCCATGGCCAACAACCGCCCAAGGAAGAAGAAGAAGAAAAAAAAAAAATAATTAAAAACTCGATTTTTAAAAAAGAAAACATAAAAATAAAAGGAAAATGTGTTTGGTGAAAAAAATTAGGTGGAATAATATTTTCCCATTTTAAAAGTGAAAAATATTTTCCCACTTTTGAATGTGTTTTTTCAATAATGGAAAGCATTTTCCTTGGTTGATCCATTTTCCATGAAACAAATATCAGAAAATTTAGAAAACGTTTTTTGTAAGTTATTTTCCATGAAACAAATAGAAAAGCACCACAAGAAATTCAAATTTTGTAAAATGAGGGCCCAAAATGAAAGATCTCCACATTTTTGTTCTCCTAATCGTCTTGTCCTCACATTGCCATGACATCAAATAAAACAGTCACCTTCAACCTCCCCTCACGAAGTTACTCAACCCAAGGTAAATCAAAGCATCTAGACAAACCAATTTCCAAAAAAATATAATTATTTTTAATGAAACCTTGGCTGAAAAAATCTAAAAAACATTTTCCTTCATGCACTCTTTTTCAGTAATTTTTTATTATTTTATTTTTTAAATCTCATTTTTAATTATCATTTTAAACTGATTTTAAAAGTATTTTCTATTTTTAATTTTCTTTTCTTTATTTTTGTCTTCTTCCTCTTTGGCCACTCGCCAACCATAATGACAGCCAGCAGCTAGCCAAAGTTCACTCAACTAGTGAGCTAGCTTGCCAAGTCTCAAGCTCACCCCTAGCTAGGTCGACAAGTTAGCCCGCTTGCCGATCGACAAGCTTGGAGCTCAAGCTCACCGATTGACCAAGCATCGAGCCTCGAGGCTCACGCCATGGCTCGATTGCTGATGGTAGTCAAGGTTGGTGACCCGCCAAGACAAGCCAAAAAAAAAAAAAAAAATTTGAATTTTTTTAATAAAAATAAAAAGAAAGATGGAAAGGTTAACATAGGTGTCAGGTAAGAGAAAATGAGTGAGGAAAATGTTTTCATTTTTCTTAAAAAATGGAAAATATTTTTCATAATTTAGAAGACTTTTTTCCCTTCATAGAAAATTGTTTACCCAACCAATTGATTTTCCATGAAATAATTATCGGAAAATTTGGAAAACGTTTTCTTGAAAGTTATTTTTCGTGAAATTAACGGAGAAGGGAATAAATTTTTCCTCTTTTGCTCCAGAAGCTGTGCTCTCTAAAGTACTACCAGATTTGGAAGAAGGGACGAGCTTCACTTCAATTTCACCAGTTGCCCTAAGCCAGAGCGGTGGATATCTCAAACAGGGTTGATAAATTAAATATGATTTGAGCTTCGGATACTTGAACTAGGGCTGTTTGTTTCTAGTTCGGATCTCGTCGTCAGTGACTTGTTGGAGTCTTTCTCGTTTACTCCAGTCCATAACGACGTTCTAGATAAAAGAACTTTGATTAGATCAACGAGGATACTTATGTACATATTTTCATACGTAGGGACATCACTTCTTCTCTTTCCTCTCTTCTCTAATCACTTGTTTTCCTAATTAATCAATATGAAGGAGGTCATTTCCTACTAGTAGATTAGTGTATAAGGAGAAGCCATTCTTTAATGGTCAGGAACAGTAATACTACTGCTCTTCCATACACACAAAAATTCTGTCATTCAAAAACTTCTTGACCATGCCCTCTCATGGTTGGGAGGAGTATGTCTAGAAGGACAGGCTAAGGTCCAAGGAGAAAATGGCTTGTTAGGCCTAGCTTTTTGCGATTCAAGATTATGAAGCATAGAGTCGCTAGACTCGTGGTCACCTCTAGCGTGAATCAGGCACATAACATGTGTTCGGCTTGTTATGCTGCCCAAGTTTAAATGATCTCTAGTTTAAGCCGTGCACTCCAGTTTGAACTCGAGTCTTATTTAAATTGCAAGACTAGATAAATTTTTAATTGGCTTTTGTTATTTTTTCATCAAAAAACCAAAACCTATTTTCAAACATCAATAGTATGATGTTGGATGATACAGATCCAAGATCCGAATGACTTAAATTGATCAGTCCACGGTCAACAATGGCCTGTCAATTACTATGATCAACAAGCCCGCCGTCATTTGGATGAGTATCGTAAATGGTGGGTCATGCCTTATCTAACATAAAGAAAAGACATTCAAATTCAAACATCACAAGTGCATTTAAAAATACAGCACGCTCTACTGTGATTAAAAAAAAATTAACCTATTAAACGAATGTTAACACAATCATAAACTTTTCAATTTGGTAATTTAGTTTTAAACATTTCAACAATTTGCTAATATAGTCATTTTGACTAATTTGGCCAAAAATCTTTGACGTGAATGTTGGCCGTCCTACGTGATGGTCAATGCTAACATAAATAAAATTTATAATTTTTTTTAAAAAAAAAAAATTAATTTTTTATTTTTTTTATCATTGGGAGGCCAGGACCTTTCTACAACCCACGCCAGCAACCGAGGGCCTTGCCTGTGTCCTATGAGGGAGCAACTCTTGCTAGCCATAATGAACCAAAAACATTTTTAAAAAAAATTAAAAAAATTCAAAAAAATTGTGAGAGTTGTCAATATCATCGCCAATTGTTCCACAATGTTAGCGATTTGCACCCAAAATTAGGTGGAAGGACTAAATTGTCACAAGGTTTATAAATTAGCAAAATGAAAAGTTTAAGACCAAATTGATTTCCGTATAATAAGTTTATGACTTTTTGGGTAATTTTCCCGATAATAAGTAAATTGGTACCTAGATTGAGTATCTATAGGTTAGTCTCACAAGTTATCTAAAATAAGTCAACGGTCAATTTTTCTAGCAACAATGTGTTTGACGCTTATTAAAACTTATTAAATTAATCAATTTTTCTAGAAAATTATCAAGTAAAAAACATGTAAGAAATATGTTAGCTAGGCAGGCTAGCCTCAGGTCCAATCGGGCTAGGCCAGGTCGGCCTTATAACTAATCGACACTTGTCTAAGCCTGGCCCAAAGTGCCTTCAAGCCTTTGTGGGGGCGGCCCAACCCTAAGTAGGCCGTGGATCGCTAGACCCGTGAGCATGTGTATAATTGAGCCAGTCATCAGCTTTATGAAGATATTCTTGTGGGGAAAGGTGTAATCTAAAAAGCAATGGGCGACGCTTTCCACTTCTCTTTTGGCTTAGCTACTCTCTTTTTTCCGTCTTTCGGAACTCATTACTTTTGATACAACTTTACAAAAATGATTTTTTTTATTATTTGATGAGCGCTTTTTATTTTGTTTCTTTTTTTTTTTTTTTTGTGTGAGTCTCACTTTCCTTCTTCTTCTTTCTTTTCATGCTTTTAACGTTTGAGTTCTCCATTCCAGTAAATCGTCTCAGTGTTTTCTCTCTTGCAAGCCATTCTCTTCTTTCTACACCTCCCACTCTTTCTTCTTCCTCTTCTTCCACAAATCTCTCCTACATCTACAATCTCCAAAAGAACTAGTTACTTCGACATAATCAAATTAAACTATAAATTCGAATCTTGCTTCATATTACCTAAAATAACATGAGTCGCTTACTGCCCTTGACTTTTATGTGTGCACATGGTGGAGACACCCTTTCTTTCTCTAGACACTCACATGTTCAAGAAAGAAGAGAAGTATTTTAAAAAAAAGGAAGAGAGAAGCAATACTTCTCAATATTACCTTCCATAGCGCAAGAATAGTTTGCGTGCAGCGAAGAAAAAGGGCTTGTTGGGGAGGTCACTGGCGAGCCCACTGTCGGTGCTAGTGAAAGTGTGGAGGACCACAAGATTGGCATCATAGATTGAAAACAGAGGATGACAGGGTTTATGGAAGGAAGGAGGAGTGGAAGGTGTAGAAAGAAAAGACTGGCCTACAAAAGAGAGAACAAAGAGATGAATTGCAAAAATGGAGGCTGAGATGTCAAAGGAGTGGTAAAAAAGAAGGAAAGTAGGATCCGTGAGGAAAAGAAGAAGAAACAAAATAAAAAGTGTTCACCAAATAATAAAAAAAAGATGACTTTTATAAGGTTATATTAGAAGTAGCGGGTCCCATAATGGATTTTATGGTCAAAACACAGAAAAAAAAAAAAAAAAAAAGAGTCTCTAAACCAATTGAAGAGTGGAAAAAACATGGTCATTCTTCAAAATTACGAAGCAAATAGCGTTTTTCGTTACTTGACAAGCATTCAAGGATTCTTCGGTTTACAATTTTCACAGAATATAGAGGGTGATAACTACCGACGGCAGTAATCATGATAGGGAGATCTTGCTGGAGTCAAGAGGCGGCAGCGGCATCGGCATCGGCGGTGGAGGAAGAGGCGGTACGGGATGCGGCCTCCATGGCTGAGTAAGGACTAAAAGAGCGGAGTGAGTAGAAGGACGCTCGTCTTTCGGAAAATGCAATAGGAAAGACGATTCTGAATTGGGCCGTGAAATGGAAATGTGGCCCAACTCAGCCGGACCTTCAAAGGGCAAATGAAAAGTTCCCTCTTCGCAAATTTTTCTAAATTCCTTACTCAGATGGCGTGTTGTTATTTTCTTAATCACATCGAAGCAGCGGACTTTAGTCACTTCATCACGCAGCGGACTTTAATGGTTCTGATTTTTAGGGATTGTTGTCGGGCTCATTGAGGATGTCGCCAAACGAAAGCAAAAGCCCTACCATTTTCCAGGTAATTAACGCAAGATGGGACATTGCAATTCACGTCGATGTGTTTGGTTCGTATGGTAGGCGTCCAACAAGAACTATATCGTGTACCTAAAAGCAGAAATGCTTATTAGAAAGTTATTCAAAAGTATACCAAATTGATTAAACTTAAAAACCATCATGGACATTATCAGAGGGAAATTTTTCTCTCACTAGCGTAACCCATTTAGCCACTTCTCGTCGTCGTCTCTTATATTTATTGTTATTTTTCTGTTCTATATGCTTATTATTTGTTATTTATATGGGTTAATGGAACGAAAGAGACAAATCTGAAGAAACCAAATGCCATCTAGAGATATTAATTGTAACTACTAACTCCATGAATCTGAGACAACTATTGCATTACCCTTTTTCTCTTTGGGCTAATTGTCTTTTTTACCTTTCCGACACATGCACTAATTATTCATTTTGAATGAGGAAGCAATCGAAATTCTCATGACACATGATAATTCAAATGAAAATTGCTCTACATCAGTGCACATGCAATCTTGTTAAAATAGTACCGTGTACCGCATGCATGCAAATGTAGATAAACACAAATAGATACATTAATGTCTATTCTCAGCTTTCTCACATCAACATGCACCTTTTCTTCTCAGTTAGTGGTGTATGACAAGGGCCATGGTTTTTCACGTTTCTTTATTTTGATTTCATCACGGATGTCATATTAGAGTAGTGACAGTCCAACTCACTTTTAAAGACTCAGCGCTGTATAATTCTAAAGGGAAAAGCAACACTTTTTGTATGCTTTTGGAGAGATCATATCTTTACTTTAGCCGTTGCAATTGGACTGAAGAAAGCAACCCCACCTAACCCAAAATTACAAAATGGCAAAAGCTAAGTTAGAAATAGGAAGAGGAAAGTGAAGGCAGGAGTGGTCCACGAAACATCAAGAATCGGATTCCACTATTGCCAGAAAATGGCCAAAACCAAACAGTCCACTCGCCAGAATATGATAACGCTCAATTTCAATGCTTTTTTGGATGGTTCGGTCACGCATCGACAGCTCTAACTTTAATGCACCTTTTCCCCCTCTTTGATTCTTCTTTATTTTGCTTTGATAGACAAGCAAGGTTGGTGGTGAATTACAGGGTTTTCGTTTTCATGTGCAAGAAAGAAGTGCACGTGTACTCAATGCGTGTGAGCTCTTGAATTAGATGAGCTTCGTATGAGGATAAGCCTTTGTCAAATGAGATGGTAGGATGCACGATTCATTTACTTGTATTATGCATTTGCGACGGGCTGTGCCTGTAGCTCCTCGCTTTTCAGAAAGTCGACACCGTGGTGAGATTATCTTCCTGAATCATCACCACACGTTGCTTGCCCAAAGAAAGCGAAATCAAATCACCAAATTCCTTCACGGCTCTTTCCAGCCCTGTCTTATGGGAGGATGCGCCCTTTCAATTCTTTTCTTCGCACATGTTCTCTCATTTGAATTATCAACGAAACCGGATCATCTCAGACTTCATGAATCGAAGAGGCGAAAGAGAAGACGAAACACGGAGGGTCGATCCGAGTCGAGATTGTGCCCGATCGGAGGATCGCCCCGGTCCGGAGCCCATCAGACGATCACCCCGACAACACGACGGGGGGGTGGGGTTATCGGGGAGACGATGGCATGTGAAGGGCGTAGGGCAAGCATTAAATGGAGTGTTGGAGACAGGGACTAGGAAGTGGTTAAAAACACAAGGCCCATTTTAAAAGTTCTATGCACTTTCTAAATCACGAAGGGTTGCGTTGGGGCATGGAAAATGGGATTGAATGGACGAGAAGAAACCCTATGGGTTGGCGCAGAAAAATACCGTCTTTTTTTCCCTGACGGTTTCGCCATCATGAACCGAAGCGGCCCCTAATAATTGATGAATGACATGGGGCGTCCGTATATCCTTATCCTCTCTGCCTCATGACTCACCCACTCTACTATCATCTTTTTTCTAAAAAATAAAATAAAAAAGCCCCTCTCTTTGTTTTTTTGTTTTTTGGTCTTTTTTGGTTTGTGTAAATTTTTTAGATAATAGCATAAATGGTCCATGAATTTTAATTTAATATGTAATATTATCTTTATATTTTTAATTCGTACAATGCAGCCCTTGAACATTGGCTAAATGTGTAATATTGTGTATAAAATTTCAATTTGGTCAAAATGATCCTTAAATTATTAATAAATTTTAATGTAATCCCTAAATTATATGAATATATATATAATTTCATGAATCACATTAAACATTGGATCCAAATTCGTGAACCACATTAAAGAAATTAAAAATTGAGGAATAATATTGAACATTAGATTAAAATTTAAAGATAACATTTAATGAATTCATTAAATGTTCAAGAAGGACATTATATATTAAATTAAGATTCAAGAATCATTCATGTTATTTTCTCTAAATTCCCTAAAGTAAGGTATTCTGAAAATTCAATTTGTCTCGATGGTGGTGTTCTTCATGGGTTCATTAACCATGATGTGGCGGGGTGTCCTTTACAATTATAACTCATATATAGAATTAATTTCGGATTTTTGGAAGGCAATGAAGCCCTTGTCCGAAGGACTACCATGCCTGCAAATTTCCCCTCTTTTTTTTGCCCTTTACGGGCTTTGTACAAAACGACTTCCTTTTGCTTGTCGCGGAATGGAGAAGGCGAGGGGTGTCCTTTCTCCAAAAGCTGAATCCTATAGTCAATCGTGTGCATTGTCCCAAGCTTCAAAGTACATTGTAAAGTTTGTTCTCGAGAAGATGAAGAGGAGAATTAATGCTCAGTTGCCGTGACATAAATGGGAGAGTATCTAATTTATATTGACATTATTAAGATGGACGGATGTTTGAAATTCGTGTCGGGTGAATGCGAGGGGGCTCGGTCAAAGGTTGAAGATTAGGTTCTTGTCGCAGCCCGTGATCTGACTTCCATTCCCCTCGAATTTATGGCCACTCGGTCATGTCCTCCCTCTCATCGATTGAACGGCTGCTCGACGCAATGCGGAGGGTTTTCCATCGTTCCTCGAAAAATCAAGCCACCACTTTAGAAACGGCGCATCTAAATTACATTTTCTCTCGGTTCTTGCACAAAATGTCGTGCCTCAAGAATATTTTAAAAATTTTCAACCGAGTGACCGAAACATTCGCTCATTTGAGATCCAGTGATCACGGAACCTCAATATTCTTTATAAAAATGCTCAACGGACATTTAGGGTAAGGACATGTGCAACTATCGAATACGTTACGTTATCTTGTCCACACGCTGTATGATATAAGTGATTTCAATGTTGGAAATTCTAAATTGAGTTTTAGCCGACACCTTATGATCTATGGAATTAGGGAATCGATTTTGATGCTAAAAGAATTTATTACCCGTGTGGGCTATTTCGTCGTTAAAAGGGATGAACTTGTAGGGCAATTAGTCGCATTCCCGCATATAAGATTTTTCACATCCTTAAATGTGGATGGAGAAATGTCTAAAGAGGGTTGGTAGAGCATTGGTTTAGCCCCGATAAATAAGCTTTGAAAATGTAAAATTCTCTATTCAACGCAAATAGCTCCATCAGGAGATGTGCTTCTCTTATGTCCAAATTGTCTTGAATAAGCGTAATTTCTATTTTTATCTAACTTAACTATCATCTTAGGGACAACCGTTAACTTACGCCCTTGTTAAAAATTGCTGAATTAAGCTTTCACTCATCATCCACCGCACGCACAAGCTGGCTAGTTAAATTTGATCAAATTGATGGACGGATCCTCTCTCCGCCCCAAAAATCCTCATTCTAACCCATCTATAATTAAAAGCTGTCCAAATTTCTTGGCCGAACCTAGTCGGGGTCCACCCATCCGTGAGGCCCCATGATGATCACCCTTCACATCTATAGTCAAGATGGCCCCTCGAACCCGTTAAGCGTGCCTCAAAATTTCTTTCTCGAAGAACTTTTGACGGCACGCACAAGCTAGCTAGCTAGACTCGATCAAGTTGACGGACGGATCCTCCGTCGGACCCAAAATTGCTTATTCAAACTCACCCATAATCAAAAGGTGTTTGAATTTCTCGACCGAACCTAGTCGGGTGACTCGGGCCCACCCATCCGTGAGGCCCCATGACTGCCCTTTGCATCCGTAGTTAAGATGGCCCCTCGAACCCGCTAGGCGTGCCCCAAAATTTCTTTCGCTAAGAACTTCACGCACGTTCGTCCATCGCCGCGCCATCTTATGTCGATCCTGCGAAATCACGGAGAGCTCGCGGCAGAAAGAGAAAGGTCGAGATTCATGGCGATCTCAACTTGGACGCAAGCGATCGCGCGTTCCACGAAAAGGCGACGGGGATGCGTCGCATCATAGAATCCGCCGCGGGAAAGGGGCAAAAGCGGCAAAGGGCAAAAAGGTGAGGTACTTACGGAAGAGAGTACGGACGGTACGTTCGTCAAGGCAGCATGCGGGGGACAACCCCACGTGACGCGATTACTTTTCTCGTCCTTTTCTTCGGATAAACAACAATTGCGGGTAAAAAACGTAAAAAAAAAAAAGAATTAATTTTCTGTTAATTTTTTTTTTTTTTTTAAATTCTTTAGGGCGGCTCGCGGCGAGCCCTCGCACGCTCTGCGCCGCGCGAGACACGTGCCTGGGCCGCCTCTTCCTTCGAGTCAAAAGCATCGCGGAGGCTGGGATTTTCGTGCACGTGTCGCGCTTGAGCTTTATCGACATGCGTCCATGAGTCAACAGAGAAAGAGCTTGTTGAATGTTTTGTCATTAGATCTTACGAGAAATCGATATTTCGAGACTTAATGCGAACGTGCCCAGCGGAGCAATTGAAAACTTACAACGGATCGAAAGTTCGATTAGGGTGTCGAACTCCATTCACATGTTTATTTTCTAAAGAATATCGTAAGATTTTGATAAGATTACAATCAACTATTCTAAATATATATAATTTAATATTTAATTATTTTAACACTCATTTTTATATGTAAGTTGAATTTTGACCTAGGCTTAAAGTATGGAAATATATAATTGGGAGGTAAATAGAGGTTTGAAAAAATTTGGACTCAGAATCTCTTACTTAGATATTATGTAAGATTTTAGTGATATCACAGTTGAGTATTTGAAAAATTTAAATTATTAGATGAATATATGATTTAATATTTAATTACTCCAACAAATGCATTGGGTTTCTCGAGATTCAACTCTCTATATGCATGCAAGTTCACATATTAGATCATAGTACATACACATCAAGTGATCCTTATAGAAATTATAGCCTAATGCTTTCGGCGGTTGGTGTGACGTACCTATATTCAACTTCCATATTTGTAACTCACATGTTTATTTGATCATTCACTCTTTCAGACATTGACACGACGAAACATGCATGAGATGATTTGGTCAAGTGAAGCTATTTGAATATTGTTAGCTAGCCCGACGAGGACAAGATATTTCACATCACTATCATGCATGTACACGCACGGCAAAAGTAGTATCTCATTGTGGAAATCATATTGCATACTCCTTTTTCGGAGATTTGATATGCTTGAATTGAAGACTTTGAATCTACTTGAAATTAAGGTGTTATTAAAAAGTAATTTATATGTATATGGGATCATTTTGTAATTATGTTTCAATCTATACCTTGACTGTAATTAACCATTCCTATATACATATCATAAACTTGAAATTGGAGTTGAGTCACCATAAACGTCATGTCATTATTTTCTATTGAATTAAATGATATTAGAGTAGGAAAACATATCAAATTTTCTAAAATCTCTATCCCAAATCAACACTTCCTTTGTTCCAATTTTTAGGGAAAATTATAAAAAAAACGTCTTAAACCTATTATTCTTTTGTCAATTCAGTCATAAACTTTTCAATTTTACTAATTGAGTCATAAACATTTTCACTTTTTGTCAATTGAGTCAATTCGGCCAATTTTGATCGGAATTTGCTGACATGGACAATTTTTTTTTTAATGTTTTATTTTTTTCGAATTTTAAAATTATTTTTTATGTTTTTAATTTCTTTTTTCTCCTTTTTTTTTTTAATTTCTTTCATTCTTTTTTTTTTTTTCCCTCTAGTCGGTTGCTCGACCTCTAGCGAACGGCTAGAGGCCACAACCGGCAAGGGTCAGCCTCATCGGCCTTAGGCGAGGTCGACCTCGGGTGAGACCCGCAAGGGTCAAGCTCACGAGCCTCAGGTGAGGTGGCCCTCATTGGGATTTGGTGAGGGGTGACCCAACCAACTGTGAGCGAGGCTTGCCCTCGCCGAGGCCCATGAGGCCGACCCTCGCTAGCTCGGTGAGGGCAAGCCTTGCCCAAGGACAGCGAGGTCGCCCCTCACCAAATCCCGGTGAGGGCAACCTCACCCGAGACCGGGGAGGCCGACCCTCGCCGGTTGTAGCCTTTGGCTGATCGCCGGAGACTGGGTGACCAGCTAGAGGAAGAAAAGGGGAAAAAAGGAGAAGAAAAGAAATTAAAAATACAAAAAAAAATATTTAAAAAAGAAAAGAAAAAATATTAAAAAATAATAAATTTTGTCTACGTTAGTGACTGCAGTGCCACGTAAGATGGTTGGCGTCTAGGTCAGCAAATTCATACCAAAATTGGCCGGATGGACTCATTTGACAAAATATTGAAAGGTTTAAGACTCAATTGGAAAAGTTGAAAGGTTTACTAAATTGGCAAAAGTGCAATAGGTTTAAGACTTTTTGGATAGTTTTCCCCCAATTTATATCTCAACAATGTCCATTGCATCTCCAAATCTTTCTTCTCTTCTTACATCTATTTAACTATCATCTTCTCTTTCCGTTGATCTCAATGTCTCATCACCTCTCAACAACATTGTGCCCACTTTCATGTCTTCTTATCTTTTCTTTGTTGCTCCAATTTCTTCTAATGCTCAAATTATGATTGTGCAATCAATGTCGCCGTCTCTTATTCTTCCCAAAGTCAAGAGTCTCGTCTCCATCAAGCTTGATGTAGACAATAATCTTCTACGAAAATCTCAATGTATATCTATTTGGTTTGCAATGATCTACTAGGTTATGTGGATGGCTTTTTTTAGTGTATGTCAAAGCTTATCGGTGATCAATGTCATTATGGTGATGAATACCTTCTATTTGTTTTGCATCAAGACAGATCAATGCGTTCGTAGTGTGATAAATTTGACTCTTACAATCAAAATATTTCATGAAGTTCATGACCTTCGGTCATCTTGGGAGATTTGGCTTACTCTACAATGATGCTTTATTGATTGTTGCGCAGCTAAGGAAATTGGTCTAAAACTCGACTTTTCGACTGTTGTTGAGAAATTTGATCGATCAATGTTTGACTATCTTTGGCATCTAAAGTTAATAGTGGACTCTCTCACTACAACTAATCACTTTGTCTCACTCACTACAACTAATCACTTTGTCTCTAATGAGGACTTGGTGATTCGAGTTCTTAATGGGTTCCCATATGAGCATGATTCTTTTGTCACCATGGTCACTAACGGCCCTACGATTTTTTATGTCTCCTCATGTAAGAAGAATTATTTCTCCAAAAGTTGGGTGTCTCATCTTCATATGATATTTATCATGCTTTGATTAGTCATGCCACTTCACCTAATCCATCATTTCGAGGTGGAAATAATTCTAAGGGCCAAAGATTTGGTCGAGGACAAAGTGGCCAGTTCTTGCATAATCAACCGGGTTGGCAATCCTCCTATGATCAATTCAATTCATAGTATTTTTCGACCCCTTAAACTTGTCGCTTCTCCACCTCCTCTGATTAGCCTTGTGATAGTTCGAGACCCTATGTTCCCATTCACCTATGAAGTATTCTCTAAATTAGGCCTCATCTTTCTTATCAGATCCATAACAAGACTAGGCATATTGCGCTATAATGTCAACAATGATTCAACCATGCCTTCATTTCTAATGATTTTTGAGACTCTTTCTTAACTCTTTTAGTTAGTGAGACCTCTGATCCAATACGGTATCTTAATTGCGAAATGTCAACACACATGATTAGTGATATTGGTAAAATCCCAAATCCTAGACCCATTTTATGATTTGACAAAATTCTCGATTTGTGATGGTCATTTATTGTCTATTAGGCAAGCTGATAAAGTCTTTTTACATATTGATTTTTGATCTTTGTTGTTATCTCCTATCTATCAAGTCTCTAGTCTTGCTTGCAATCTTATCTCAGTTACTCAACTTCATTGTAAAAATTCCGGTGCTATTGATTTTAATGTTTTACCATTTTCTTTGAATGACCAATGAATTGGGAAGATTCTCCTCCAAGCTATTTCTTCTCATGATCTTTATTCGATTTCCAATTCATTGGTGTCATCTCACTTATACACTAACACACTTGCCTTGGCCATCCTAATAAATAAGTTTTGAGTCATGTTTGCAATTTTAATTTATGCTAGTATTTTGTAAGTCTTGTCTTGTGGGCAAATTTCATCAATTGCCTTTTGAGTCCGTTAGTCATTGTGCATCTTTTCATTTAGTTGTAATTCATTTTAATGTGTGGATGAGTCCACTTTTATCTAATTCTAGTTTTAAATATTTTGTGCTATTCATTTGTAAATACTATTGACTTGGGTCTTTCCCATTAAAAATTAATTTAAAGTGCCTACACCTTCATCATGTTCATTGTTTTATCAAAAATCTATGCAATGCCAAATTTAATTTTTATAAATTGATAGAGGAGGTAAATATACCAGTAATCCGTTCTCAACATTTTATATGAAAATGGTTTTATTTAACGCTTTTCTTTTTCAGCCACCCGATCTCAAAATGGTCTATTAAAAACAAAATCAGACTCTCGAAATGTCTCAAACCTCATTAATCCATGCTCACATACCTCCTTTGTATTGGGTTGATGCTCTTTTTGCTACTGTTTACCCTATTAATCGGCTTCATACTATAGTCTTGTAAAATATTTCTTCTTTTCCATTATTTATTTGGGTTTTAATTTGATTACTTGTTTTTTTTTTTTTTTTTTTTTTTCAGGTTTTGGATGTGCTTATTATCATTTTCTTCTGTCTCGTATCTCTAATAAGCTGGAATTGTAACATCCACAATTCTAGTCCACGAGATGGGCCACCAACCTAACTATGTTAGATAAGTTTGGACATGAACTAACCCACCAAAGGTGATTTGGCTACGAACCTCGGTTCAAATGAGACAGTCAATCGTGAATGAACACGACAAACTCTCACTTAGTGCTTCTAATGGTTTATTTCTCATGTTTGTTATATTTTTTGGAAAAGAACAAAATAGAATATTCTAGTTTTGATAAGAAACATATGATTAAATCCAAGTTTCATAATGACCAAAATCTAGGCATTTAATGAGAGGGGATGAATCACCCCCTTAGATGGCTATGGTCATCATTGCACAAGATTTGGTCATGTTGGCATTAGGATTGGCTTGGAGAACAAGTAGCACTTGTTCTTTAGAAGTCATTCCATAAATGAAGAGAATTTACTAGAGAACTCTAGAAGGTGCGTATTGGAGAACAAATTAGTGAAGATATGGTTATCATTACAAAAAGATTTGGCTTGGGGAGGAAGTTAATGAAGATGTGGTCATCATTGCCATGAGATCTTTTTGGAGAACAAGTAGATTTAGCCTATAAATAGAGAGTCACCCCTTCATTCTCACTAACCCTTGGCTCATTTTTCCCCTCTCATTCCTCTTGCAAACTTATCTCTCCCTTTCAGCCTTGCACACCCACAGCTTCCACAAGACGGCCATCTTTTCGGTGAAATCGTTTTTAGCGCATTAGGTAAGTGGAATCTCTAATCTTTGGCTAAAGCAATGTACTACGTTATTAGATTTGGCTGTGAACATACTAGTCATTTCTTTGCATGAGTAAATGGATCCCCTAACCCTTGATTAGGGCGTTGTGATACATTGTTTGAGCTAGTTAATTGTGCATGTGTGTTTTAGTTGTTCCATGACTTATTCTTGCAATATTTTCTATAATTTGCTCATGATTATGGATCCACAAGTGGAAACACGCCTCAAGCCATGAATGGATCTCACTTGGCTTGGGTTGGCCTTGAGGTGTGTCGATCCGAGCTTCACTTGACTGAGGGTCGGCACGTCAACGAGTGGATTCAAGCCACAAATCTTGTGCTTTGCCTAACATATTATGTAGTTATGGTATCGTACAACATGACACGCACATGTTTATATGAGCATGCCCTCTTAAGCTTTGTATGCATGGGCTAAAAGGAGAAAAAATGATAAATTGGCTTGTGTGTTGTACAGCCTGTGATTACTAAATGAAAGATAAAACCCATTGTCATATAGCATTGGTGGCAATGCCTCATTCATAAAAACGGGATGCCTGGTAGATTTCAGAAACTCGATGGATTCTAGATGAACTGTGGAAACAGTTAAATTGATGAATGAACTTCTTTGTGTATGCTTATGTGCGTGTTGTTTAATGAGTTTGTTTAATAAGTTTGAGATAAAGCATACATTGACAGTAAGCTGAAATGGTTCACATGCATATGATGCCTAGCTTGATAGCCAAATGCTTAGGTTGAGCTAGGAAGCTCCTAAAAGTATGGAATGCCCAACTTGAAGTTGGAAGCCCCAGAAAGTGTGGGAAGAATTGTTAAGATGATTAACGAACCTTTTATACATGTTGTTGTGTGTTGTTTGATAAGTTTGCTTGGTAAGGTATCTTGTTTAGCAAGTCGAAGATAGCTTGCTTAGTAAGTTGAATGTAGATTGCTTGGTCAAATAGCTTGTTTAGTAAGTTGAAGGTAGTTTGTTTAGTAAGATAGCTTGTTTGGTAAGTTGAAGAAAGCTTGCTTTGTAAGGTAGCTTATTTGATAAGTTAAAGAAAGCTTGCTTGGTAAGTTGAAAATAACTGATTAGGTAAGTTGAGGATAGTTTGTTTGATAAGTTGAAAATGGGTAATGTATTGAAGGTAAGTTGGTATGGATATATGCATATAGTTGAGGTAAAGTAATGATTTGTTATGGACCTGCCATAGATGTTGTAGTGCATGAGATGTCCGCATGCTTGATTCGATGACGAGTCATCCTCCTAGGTGAGGATTAGTGATTTTACTTACTAAGTTCTTGACTCATCCCTTTTGTCTTTCAGATTTGTAGGTATGGAAGTCTCACATTAATTTTAGAAGCTGAAGTCACACTAAAGGAGATATGAATTCCCTTGGTTTTACGAATATATAAGGATGATGTAAAAAGAAAAAAAGGACCGTAGAAAAAGGGCTTGTAAATGTACTGACATAATACAAAAGTAGTAGTTTATGCTGTGTGTGCTTGTTTGTTGTCAAGGAAATTGATGCTGTACATGTTTTCGCATGCTCATAACAAAAAGGAAAAAGAAACGGGACGACGTGGCACCTGGGATGTTGCGACGATAACACCCGCGACCTAGAGTCGGGTTGCTATAGGCACCTCAATTATGTGCCACGTGTATTTCTTGGGTACGCATTGAATAACAAAAACTATTGTTGCCTCGATTAGCCAAGTGGTCATGCCTTTATTAGTTGTTATGTTCGATTTAATGAAGAGAATTTTCCATTTACACAAAATTCTTCTACTCTTAGCCCTATAACTCACCGTTCCAAATCAACCCCTTCATTTATCGTTTTCTTCAATCAATCTATTTTTCCTTTTACCTCATTTGACTCCAAAGCTCCTTATCTACCTCTTTCCTTTTCCCTAGTCCAACCTCTTGCCTCCCTCCTTCTCTTGGCCTAACCAACCTCTTCCAATTATTTTTCATCTCCATCACCTCTACCTCTGAATCTAACGATTGTGTCCAAGCCTAACTTCTTTCTCGACCAAATTCCTTTCACAACCATAAACCCTCTCCACATCTCTTTCCAGTTCCTCCATTTATATTTCTTCTTTTCCAACTCATATTAGGCAAACTCATGCTGAATCTAGAATTTCTAAACTTATAAAATTTGTTAATCTCTCTCTTTTCATGAAGAGACATCAACTTTTTACTCTAAGGCCATTCTTGCCCTACATTGGAAAAGCACCCATGGCAAATGAATTTAATGCCTTAGTCACTAATCACACATAAAACTATTGAAACTTCAAAGCTTGCCTCATTTGATAGATATTTAAGCAGTAGGTCGAACTAGAATTTGCTATGAAGGATGTTGGACCACTTAACTATTTTCTTGGCATTGGGGCTTATCAACACTCTGACGATATACTTTTATCTCAAGCCAAGTATGTTAATGGCCATTTTCACTTTGTTCGAGAGTAGGTTGTTTCTAGTGATCTACATGTCTCGCTACGTGCTTGCAATGGATCAACTTGCAAACATTTTTACCAAGGGACTATCTAGTTCGCCCCACACGCTATTCATATCCAATCTCTCAATTGTTAAACCTATTTCGCATTTAGGAGGAGTATTAGTTTATATGTATTATGTGATTTTTCTATGATTATATTTCAATTTGTACCATGTATATCATATGATTTTAATTGGGGTTGAGCTAACAATAACACTCTATCTTTATTTTCTCTATAATTCTAAACGTCAACATTTGTTGCATTACCAAATTGAAAGGTAAATCATCGAGAGAATGATTTTGAGTGGAAACGAAATCAAAAGAGACAATGTGACAATTCCTCTTGGCGAAAGTAATTGAGCAAGGGCGAAATTCCAACACGAATTCGAACAATTTCATTCTTTTGATGAGAAAACGCGACACGTTTGTCAAATTACGACACCAATCAGACGAACAACCTTGTTCCTTACCAGATTGGAGATTTTACAAGATAAAAAAAAAAAAAATGATTCTGATGCTTTCAATTTTAAGCGGTGAATAAAAATATTCCAAGTTTGTTCGTATTAAACAAAAAGACATTTTCCCCCCTTTCTCATCGAAACTTAAAATATCATTCAAATTTTAGAGAAATTAAAAAACAATTATGCATAAACCTATGAGTCAAGTTAATAATTGAGTGCTATGATAATTTCGGAAATTTACATTAAAAAATCAAAGCACGTGAACTGCAAAGAGTAGAAAATAGAACATAGTAAATCAATTCAGACAGGCTTTCGGCAGATTTGATTTTTGGTCGAAAGTTATCTTCCGCTTTTGCTCGAGTAAAGTATATCTTTTATTAAAAGCAGTTTCCTTTTAATTTTTCTAAAGATCATTAAAGTAACTTTGGGAATCCATTTCCTGGTTCATTTTTTTCACGTCTTTCGGCTTTTTCCTCGGTGGTATCAAATCCTTATCGCTATTATCATAAAATCAGAGATCCGGCCAAAAATACAACGATGGACCGACGATCGAGAAGATGCACGCGTGTCGGATTCTAATACGACCATTTTTTGACCTCTCGTCAAATAAAATAAGTATATATTTTATTCGATATTGCATGATTCAAGCCAGGAAACTTTCCATCTAGCCACGTGCTGGCGCCTGATTTTCCGTGCGAAAATACTTCCACTCCAAAAAGCAAAAGATCTTCTCTTTTTACTTTTAAAAAAATTTTCGACATGAATCATGTGGAAAAAAATTAGGAAAATATAATCTCGGTTTCAGGGCAATTATCATCGGTACGCTAAGCCGGTCCATGGGGCCCGTTCATGCTCGAAACTCCACTCGCTGAAAAGAACAATTTCTTTTATTCAAATTAGTAAGCATTTTGGACCTACATAAGTCCTTAAAATTATTATTGTGTCAGATATCGATTCACCAATAATAATTACGATTTGAGTGGTTTTGTAATGAAATTCTTTTTCACTTGGAAACGTACAACATATTCAATTTCATTCAATGATGTGGTCTGAACAAATTATCCAAATAAGAAAAAAGCCAAAAAAAAAGAAGTAGGAGAGGTTGGCAGCATAGTAAAAGGGATCGTGTGCTTAGATATATATATATATATATATTATATATATTTGATTCTTATAATTATCTTGCTATTTCACTTCAATTTCATGTCATCAATCAGTCTTCAAGGAATCTAAGTATAGTATTCTGAAGGGTCCGAGAAGTGTTGTTGTAGAATTGACACTTGGCATTTAATTTATATAGGTCAAGTGCCGCCATGGAGCCTCTCACCTAATGTGCCATTGTAGAAGCACATGCCAGAGAAAGAGACAAAAAAGGCTAAGAACGAAGACAAAAAAAGTATTGACAATGTCCTATACAATCATACAATTTAAGATTTTCTTTCTCTTATTCTAAGATTTGCAGTTTTTAAAGCTCAACCTAAAAAAATACTGCCAACTATATACGTGAACTGTATGGAAAAAAAAAATTTAAAACTAGCGGAACGTTTTATTCTAAAAAATACATTTGACTTTCTAGTGGGAACGATAAAATTATTTCCATATTGAAAAAATAATGATGAAAAGAAATTAAATGAGTCGCATTAAGTAAAGGGGTTTAATATCCAATTTATCGCAAAAAAAGGTTCTAAACAAGTTAAAATCACTTTAAACGTGGGATGGTCGCATAAAAAAAATATTAATTGCTTGAAATTTAGAAAAGCACAAAGAAACTGACTCAGCCACGGGCAATTTTATGTGTTCCCACTACTATAACGGAATCTATCCACTTAATTATGCGGCATCGTTATATCTTTTCTAATAAAAACAATGGAATTCATATATGTGTGAAAAAGGTAAAAATAAAATATTTGCGCAAAGTCTGTAAAATCATTCTTGCCGTGCAAATGCACCGGCCACGTGCACTAGTCTAGCCAACTCCAGACAAAAATCAATCATACATGAACCGACATGAAATTAAACATGTCCCCCGTTATCATTCATTCAAACTGACATATATGAAATTTTGCGCAATTTACGAGCGCAGGCCGATAATTACTAGTACCAATATTTCTTTTTATTAACTCTTTTATAGATATACCGGCACGGAAAATATATCCCTGTTTTTAGAATAGAAGAATAGAATCGATCCCAATAATAATTCCATTTGGGGTGAAACTACAAATTACTTGCAATAGGTAAACAAGCACTTGTTCCAAGAAGATTATTATTTATTTTGGCTAAGTCAGATGGGGAAGTTTTGACAGTTCTAGTCTCCATTAAGATATCAATTACCGAATATCAACGAAGCTAATCTTTTTTTTTTTGGTCGGGAATAAAAGCTAATTATTTATGCATGCAATAATATGGTCACTGTTTCCAGTCAAAATGCCCATTCATTGCTTTGCAGGATGAGAAAGAAATTGTGCTTCAAATTTTAAAGAAGGGAAGTAAAATGAGGTTTTCTTACTTTATGTTCCTTTAATTAGCAAAAGCTCGATGATTCATCTATTGATCGTCAAAGACGAAATCATATTTGTTTTGCAAAAAGTGAATGGTTTGAAACATATTTTTTTAAAGTTGATTGTTCATATCGTTTAAAATAATTCATAAATGAAAGATATTTCAATCGTTCACGAATATGTTTCGATATATATTGTTGTCGATAATGAAAATAATTTTTATTGACTAATTATTTCAAGCAATTATTATTTTTCAATATTTTTTAAATCATTCATCTTTCGTGAAATAAACGAATTCATAGTATATTTTTAAAGTGACACTCGTATTGAAATCATATTTAGCTGAAAACAAAGTTTAATGAGAATCCGACATGAATGATGATATGCTTGATTTGTTTTACTTTTGTTTCGATGAGGTGTCCTAAAGTGTTGTTAGGTCAATGAAATTAAAATTCAACAATATTCTTAATTAGGGAAAAAGGAAAAGGAGGCCAGCGGTTGTTGGCGAGCCGGTGACCAACGCGGTGGCCATCGCCAGGGGGTAGTCAACAGGAGGTACACTGCTGATTGAAATTGATCATATTATAACGTTTTATCAAGTTATTTATTGTTGTTAATTATGTTATTATTATTAGTACATGTGATTGATTATTCCATATAACATGCTGCATTGATTATGGCTCCATAATTGTACTTTTTGCTTTGTTGGACCTTTACAGATGTGAGCGATCGGCGAGCTCAATGCGTGTATCCTTCTGCTTTAGCCCATTTTTATTGTCAGATGCGATATCAAAAATTCCATAAAATAATTGGAGAGGGAGATTCATCATATTTTTTCAGAATATTCGCTGTAAGATCTGCTTGGAATGATATGATGTCTAGCTAAGAGCATATATAATCTAGAATTAAATTAAGTTGTAGTCGATTAGATCCTTATTGATTGATAGGAGAACTATTCAATCTTTATTTTACTTTATTTTTATTTTGTAGTATCTTAGCGTGTGCTCGACCTCGGGCGTCGTCTAAAATCAATTTAATTTACAACCTCTAGCTCAATTTATGGAAGAAGTCCTTGCATTATGATTTACGTGTAATGTTATCTCTGAATTTGTAATTTGTTTGACGTGATCTTTCAATTAATAGTGCATGTTCAACCTGATCTTAAACTATAAAAAAAATGTTCAATGTTGTCTTTTTGTTAATTCAAATTAACAAAATCTGCTAGACTTCCAATCCATTAAATTTGAAAGGTGGACAACAAAAATAAGTTACATGTGGATTATTAAAGTAAAATATTAATCTCAAATCAGGACATAATAAATAATGCCATCAAATAATAAAAGATGTGTGAATGCCCTAACTTTTTTTTCTTCATTTCCTAAAGTGAGATGGACATGCTGACTCATCATTTTTTAAAATCCAATCAAATATTGTCCGATTCGACGTTTGAGCAAAGAAAAAGACTACATTGGACATTATCAATAATTCATGAACTCCATTAAACAAGTTAAGAGACGATATCGCATATCGAGCTAAAGTTCTGGGACAGTTTGCATCGTTTTTCCCAGTTTTACAGAGAGCAATAAATAAATAAATAAATCCAAGTGCAAGAAAATACATTGGAGGGTTTAGTAAAGAGCATAGTTGCATGGCCGTCCTCGTGTCGTGTTTCGCAATTCCATTTGTTCGAGTCATGAAACGTCGGTACAAAGGTTCTCTCCATTTGGTGTTCTCGCCAAGGGTCTCCAAAACATTGTTCTCTCCGACGGCAGAGACACTAACATCAAAGCCACTCGTCATCGGATAACCGAAGAGCATGCAACGTCGTTCAAGAATCGGTCGTGAACGTTGCAAGCTAAGGTCGCTCGAAAATTTTTTAGGGTTTCATGCGAAATTCGTGTGATTGTCGGGGTGATTTAGGCATGATTGTTTGATTTCTTACTATGTAGTTCAAATCATGCGCATGCACGAATCCGCCTTATCATCTTTGTAGAGCGGGTCGGATGATTCTTATAGACGCGTGAAAGTTTTCATAGCGATTAAAATTCAAATTGGTAAAAGGCGAGTATAATTACCGTAGATTTTAATGAAAATAGGTGCATTTTTTTATTATCAATTTTCACTTCAATTATGGAAATAAATTCGCAAGTACGAAGTTTTTAAAGAAGAGACATCAAGAAATAACAACTCATATAATATGAGGAATAAGGTGAATGCAAGAAAAAAGTTTTCTCGATCATAATAAGGATGCAAGGCTTTTTATTGGTTCAAAATGACGTCATCATTCAGAATATTTTTACAAGTTATATAATAATTTTGTGTGTGGTGTCTTACTCGATATGTGTGAATGTGCTTAAAGGCTTATATTTGCATGGACCGGTCGATTTTAGATAAAAGAATCACTAACATATTCGGCTCGTGTAATCATCTTGAAAAGGAGCTAGGATCACTTGGGTGCGTTTGGTTAGACTTTTGAAAAAAGTTCTTAAGAAAATATAAAGGATTTTAAGTTAAAGGAGTTTTTCAAAATGAAAATTACGTTTGATAAATTATAATTTAAAAGTCCATTACGAAGTAACTTTGAGCAAAATAATATTTGAATAAGTTATATTTACAAAACCTTTATTATTAAAAAAGAAGAAGAATTGATTAGTGAAGGGCAGCGATTGCTAGCAATTGTTGCCGGTATCGACGGCCGTTGTCTGAGGTTGCTAGATCTCAGGCGACCCCAAAAGACCATCGGCAAGGGCCACCTGGGGTTGGACAACCGCCGGTGACTAAGGCGAGACCCTCGCCTGAGGTCGCATGACCTCAGCAAGGGCCGCCGATGGTCGAGTGATCCTCGGCGAGGGTCACGTGACCCAATTGAGACCCTTACTGAGGTCGCCGACTACAAGTGAGACCTTGTTGAGCTCGCGCAGCCTCGACACCCTCACCGAGGTTGCGCAACCTCAGGCAAGGGTCTCACCTGGGTAACGTGACCCTTTGCGAGGGTTGTGCAACCCAGGCGAGACCCTCGCCTGAGGTTGTGAGGACCTCGCCGAGATTCGTGTGACTCACCAACGACGGTCGCCTTTGTCACCATGACCATCATCGACCTCTCTCTAGTTCGTCACCCGCCCTTCGTAATTCGAACGCCCATCTCAACGAAGAAGAGGAACAGTAGAAACAAGGGCAAAATCAAAGACCGAAAGTCCAAGGCACCCCAAAAAGCCAGCTTTCCCTTAATGGGGTTTCTAAAATCTTTTCCAAACACCTAATATTTAGCCAAAAGACTTTTAGGTGTTTAAAACCCATTTCAAATGCCGGTTTCAAACGCACCCTCACTCCAAAAGAAAAAGAAAAGGAAATTGTACGAGAGGAAATTTCCCGACGTTGTAATTATCAATACAATGAACAGTAAATTGTATTTAAAAATTAGTAGGTAACGGTGAATAACTAATAAGTCGTTTAGACACTGTAGATTTCAGATTACATCGGAGGGGCTGTTTGGTCAATTCGTCTAGAAGGAGAAATAAAGGAGAACGTTAAAAATAGGAGAGTATTTGTGGACAACTGCGAACGTTACTTTTGCCACTACCACTCCTAGCGGTTTCATTTCCCCTTCCTCTCCCCCCCTCTCTCTCTCTCTCTTGAAGATTTGGTTTGGTGTTGGTGGGCTGTCCTCATTTCTTCTCCAACCCCTCTTTTCACGCCCGAAACGAGTTCCACCCTCTGGATTTCCGCTCGGTTCCTCTCCCAGCTTGGAGTTCTTGGGGGAGCATTTTGGCTGTCTGGCTTCGTCTCTTGATGGGTCTCGGTCTTTAGTTGGTTTTTGCTTCTTTTGAGGACATTTCGAAGAGAGAGAAGGAAGAGCTCGAGAAAGATGGCGGAGCAGCCTGAAGTGCTGGAGGCGGTGCTGAAGGAGACTGTGGATTTGGTAATGGATCTGAGGCCGAAAAGTTGGGGCTTTTGTTGCAGCTCGCTTTGCTGATGTTTCTTTTTTTCCTTCTCTTATGGGGTCCTGTCTGTGGGTGTTTTGGTTTTGGGGTGTCTGAGGATTTCGTTCTTGCAGGAAAATATACCCATTGAGGAAGTGTTTGAGAATCTGAGATGCAGCAAAGAAGGTCTCACTGCTCAGGCAGCCGCGGAGAGGCTCGCCATTTTTGGCCATAATAAACTTGAAGAGAAAAAGGCATTGACATGATCTGTTGCTACATTATACCCAGTTGTTCTCGTTGCCTGGTGATTTCACTCCTGTCGTGTCCCTTAATTTTTTGTACTTTACGGTGTGTATCAGGAGAGCAAGTTCTTGAAGTTTCTGGGTTTTATGTGGAATCCTCTGTCATGGGTCATGGAAGCTGCTGCAATTATGGCCATTGCTCTTGCAAACGGAGGAGTGAGTTGTTGCTCTTGAGTTGCATTATTTGTGCTTCATTGTTCAGTTTCTGGAAATCTTGTCCTATTATCTGTGCTTTGCCTTTTGCAGGGAAAGCCTCCGGATTGGCAAGACTTTGTTGGCATTATCACTCTCCTCGTGATCAACTCAACAATCAGTTTCATAGAGGAAAATAATGCAGGTAATGCCGCAGCTGCTTTGATGGCCCGCCTGGCCCCCAAAGCAAAGGTATATAGCTTCCTTTTTCTTTTTTGTTTTTATGTTGATTCTCTTGGTGGAAAGTTGCTGATCGGTGTTTTCAGAATATTCTTAGCTGAATTAATTGAAATTTGAGTGTGTTAAAGGTTCTTCGCGATGGGAGGTGGAATGAGCAAGATGCCGCTATTTTGGTTCCTGGTGATATAGTTAGTATCAAACTTGGCGATATTATCCCTGCTGACGCCCGTCTACTTGAGGGAGATCCGTTGAAAATTGACCAGGTTGGATATTTCTTCTATTAGTTACAATATAATTATATGATATGCGTGGCTTTCTTTGATGAAGCGATTTTGCTGTTGAATTTGCAGTCTGCTCTCACTGGCGAATCTCTTCCAGTTACTAAAAGCCCCGGAGATGGTGTCTACTCTGGGTCTACTTGTAAGCAAGGAGAAATTGAAGCAGTGGTTATCGCCACTGGTGTTCATACTTTCTTTGGGAAGGCTGCTCACCTTGTCGACACCACTAACCAAGTGGGACACTTCCAAAAGGCAAGAAGATAAAGACAGAATCCATCTTTTATTTCGAATAAATGTGAATTAACTCATCTTGTACCGGTGGTTTTGCAAAGGCGTGCTTTGATGAGTGCATTGAGTTCTTTACTCATAACTAGTATTGATATCTTGTAGGTTTTGACTTCTATTGGGAACTTCTGCATATGCTCGATTGCTTTGGGGATGATTATTGAGCTTATTGTCATGTACCCCATTCAAGATAGGGAATATCGTCCTGGAATTGACAATCTACTTGTGCTTCTTATTGGAGGTATTCCAATTGCCATGCCAACTGTTCTCTCAGTCACAATGGCCATTGGTTCTCATAGACTATCTCAACAGGTTAGCTGGGGTCTTCAACTCGATTTTATCTCACAGAGGTTAGATAGTTGATGTGGCTATGATGACTCTGGTTTCAGGGAGCTATTACCAAGAGAATGACTGCTATTGAAGAGATGGCTGGTATGGATGTTCTTTGCAGCGACAAAACTGGGACACTGACATTAAACAAGCTCACTGTTGACAAAAGTTTAATTGAGGTTGGTTGAGGATCTTGTTGGATGCTGTTCACTGTGTTGGGGCATTTCATTCAGCTTTGGCCATTTTTGAACCTATTGCTTAAACATGATACTAGGTTTTCGCAAAAGGAGTAGATCCAGATACTGTTGTTCTGATGGCAGCTAGAGCTTCCAGAATGGAAAACCAAGATGCCATAGATGCTGCTATAGTAGGGACGCTGGCAGACCCGAAGGAGGTGAGTTTTAAATGTCAAGCTGCTCATCCATTTCTACCTTGCTGCCTTTTGTGGTCAGCTGACTCTTAATGTTGTTCTCTTTTGCTGCCTACCTACCAATCAAAAGGCCCGGGCTGGAATTCAGGAGGTACATTTTCTTCCATTCAATCCCACAGACAAGAGGACTGCATTGACTTACATTGACAGTGAAGGAAGAATGCATAGAGTTAGCAAAGGCGCACCTGAGCAGGCAAGTTTCCATATTTTTCTTCTCTCAACTTGATTGGAGAAATTCAAAGCTCATCGTGCTTTAAATTATCCTCAGATTCTAAACATGGCCCACAACAAGTCGGAGATTGAACGTCGTGTCCATGCAGTGATCGATAAGTTTGCTGAGCGTGGCTTACGATCTCTGGCAGTAGCATACCAGGTTCTGCCCCTTGTTGAATTGACATGTTGCACAAAAATTTGAAAGGATTTGCTCATATCTTCAGTTTTGTTGATTAGTCTGGTTTGATCCATGTTATCCACTCAGGAAGTTCCAGAAGGAAGGAAGGAGAGTCCTGGAGGCCCATGGCAGTTCATTGGTCTCATGCCTCTTTTCGACCCGCCAAGGCATGATAGTGCGGAGACAATAAGGAGGGCTTTGAATCTTGGGGTGAATGTCAAAATGATTACAGGTATGTTGGTTATTTTGGAGTCGATATAATGCTCTGGCTTCCTGTGCGAAGAGGAGGTCATGTGAAATTGGCTTAGTGTAAAAGTCGATCCACCTTGTTGAATTGATAACCTTCCACTGTTGCTATAAGATCATGCATGAACTTTGACTATGGGTGCTCTAGCTGACTAAAAATACATGGCATCAATGTGTTTCATCTGCCATTCAGAAGATCTATGTCTAATATCTCGTGGAAGCCCAAAATTGGACACTGTGGAAGTCTCTCCTTGGACAGGGGTTGATGCATAGAGTTTGACTGCTGGGGCTTTTGTGATGATGTCCTTGTTTGAAGTACCATCGTGCTTTTGTTTTTGCTATTATGCAATCATTTGTTCTTTCATCTGCAATGCTTTTAGTTTATCTGACATAATGCTGTCATGCGTGTGAATCTGGGTTCTTACTGTATTAAAATCCCTGTTGAATTTTTAGTTTCCTCAATGGCCACATATGAACTAGCGGTGCTGAATTTTTGGTTGTTGCCTTGCATCAACTTTCGCTTTGTTCGTCTTTGTTGCTAACCTCCGCGTATTTTATCAGGGGATCAACTGGCAATAGGAAAAGAAACCGGTCGCCGCTTGGGAATGGGAACCAACATGTATCCTTCATCAGCTTTACTGGGGCAGGACAAGGATGAGTCCATTGCTGCGTTACCAATTGATGAGCTCATAGAAAAAGCAGATGGCTTTGCTGGCGTTTTCCCTGGTAAATACTGTGTTTATGTGTTCTGATTTAATTGCTATTTTTTTGTTTGGGCTTTTGCCATAAGCTATGTGCATATGCTGTGTGTTATTGAGTGTGTCGACATTTCATGCTTTAGAACACAAATATGAGATTGTGAAAAGACTTCAAGCAAGGAAACATATCTGTGGGATGACTGGAGATGGGGTGAATGATGCTCCTGCTCTTAAGAAGGCTGACATTGGAATAGCTGTTGCTGATGCAACTGATGCCGCCCGCAGTGCTTCTGACATTGTCCTCACTGAACCTGGCCTTAGTGTCATCATCAGTGCTGTTCTGACTAGTCGGGCAATCTTCCAAAGGATGAAAAACTATACTGTAAGCTTCAACCCTAAGAATATGTTTTTTTGACTGAACTATGTGATTTGCGAGATCTCTAGTCTTTTAAGTATTTGATCTTTCTTTTCAGTAGTTACACATTAATTTTTGTTTCTTACGTTTTACAGATCTATGCAGTCTCTATTACAATCCGTATAGTGGTGAGGAGTCATAATTTTTCCTTTTGATGTAGAATATATAACAAATCTTTTCATCATCCTAATATCCAGGGTCCCTCTTTGATCTTGTGACAGCTTGGCTTTATGCTGCTGGCCCTCATATGGAAATTCGATTTTCCACCTTTTATGGTGCTGATTATAGCCATTCTGAACGATGGTTAGCTCACTCTACTCCCTCTGATCATTGTTGAGAAATTTTTTCTGCATTCTTATCCGATCTTTTGTAGATCTATCCATTCTTTTACTGTAATTTACTATAATGGTGAAACCTGATGTGCCCTTTTCATCTCTGTAATTGATTAAACTACTAATCAGACATTTGTGATTCATGTAGAAGCATTCCTACCTTCCTTTCTTTGCTTGATTTTCTAGTTTTGAAATTTATCTTTGAATTTTCAGGTACCATTATGACAATTTCAAAGGATAGGGTGAAACCCTCTCCTCTACCAGACAGCTGGAAGCTAGCTGAAATTTTTACAACTGGCGTTGTCCTCGGCAGTTACCTGGCTATGATGACAGTTATATTCTTCTGGGCAGCATACAAAACGGATTTTTTCCCGGTACATTCATCTGAATCTGTAGTCTTGGATCTGAAATCTTTGTGCTTGTGGAAAAAGCAAGCTTTGTTGTTAAAATCTCTTTTCCTGATAAACCTAGAAGTACCATGTGCTAGAAGTGGTATCATTTGGAATTCATCCCCTTTCTTCGAATGCAATTTGTTTGACACAAGCATTTAAGGTTTTATGTCCAATGAAAATTTTGTTATCACACTGGAACACGGTTACTCGGGAGTATGAAGAGTAAAATTTTTTGGACTCCGTCCACCTACAAATTATTTCTTGGAGGGATATTCATTAGCCTGTAATTTGCAGAGAACCTTCGGGGTATCAACTCTGGAGAAGACTGCACATGATGACTTCCGGAAACTTGCCTCTGCAATATATCTGCAAGTAAGCACCATCAGTCAGGCCCTCATATTTGTTACACGATCCAGGGGCTGGTCTTATGTTGAGCGTCCCGGATTATTGCTTGTAGTGGCTTTTATAATCGCTCAGCTGGTGAGTTATCTCCCGATCATTCTTGAGCTGTTTTTTCAGAAATTGTTGCACTCAAAGCAGAGAAGCCATTCATATCTTCCACACTGTGCAGATCGCTACTTTGATTGCTGTATATGCAAATTGGAGTTTTGCTGCAATTGAAGGAATTGGATGGGGTTGGGCTGGTGTGATCTGGCTTTATAACATAATTTTCTATATCCCGCTAGATTTAATAAAGTTCTTCACACGCTATGCCTTAAGTGGGCGGGCTTGGGATCTGGTTTTGGAGCAGAGGGTATGAAGTTCAGCAATTGGTTTATGATCTGTTGTTTTTGGGTGTTGCATCCTTATCAGTATGTTTCTTTGTTTGATCTTTCCTCAGATTGCGTTCACGAGGCAAAAGGACTTTGGAAAGGAGCAGCGTGAGCTGCAGTGGGCACATGCGCAAAGAACACTGCATGGATTGCAACCGCCTGACACTAAAATGTTTACCGAGCGAGCCCATTTCACTGAACTCAATCATATTGCTGAAGAAGCGAAAAGAAGGGCTGAAATTGCTCGGTAGGTGAATTGTTAGAGATTAGTCTCACAGTGATTTGAAATCTCCTTTGAACTTTTATAGGTTGTTTACTTCGCCTCCTGATATTTTCCCTCAACTTCGCTGCTTCTGCAGGTTGAGAGAACTTCATACCCTGAAAGGTCACGTGGAGTCGGTGTTGAGAATAAAGGGCCTGGACATTGAAACGATCCAGCAAGCATACACTGTCTGAAGGAGGCTCCCTGGAGGTGCAGTCCATCTTCTGTCCTTCAACGTTTGCACTGAGATGAGGACTTGTAATTAGCATGTCATGAGTAGTTATCATCTTAATTTCTGTTACCATATCCAATCTTTGGCACTTCAGGTGCTTTGCCGAATTTCATCTATTTGTGTGTCGGTTTTTAGTCAGCAAAATTCCCAAATGATGGGTGGAAATCAACTTGTGTTTTTACGCTCTCATTAGTGATATCTATATCGTTCAGTGATATTAACTGCTCATCGTGTTATTGTTTCCCTAAAGATTAGGTTCTCGTGGACGACTTAGGACTGATCTTTGACACTTTTTACTAGTAGCATCAAATTATCAATGACCATGTTACAGAAGGAAAGAGAAGCTAAATAATTTCCCATTGTTTTCTAGACGAGGCTACTGTAATAGTTTCTTCTTTTTTTCCGATAAGTCAAAACGACGGATGGTAATCTCAAGCTGCTGTTATTTCTGGACTTGGTTGATCTTCGTATCACAGAAAATCAAATTCAAAGGAAATTAGAAAATTCGAGATTTTCTGTTTCTTTGGAAGAGACAATTTGAGCCATTACTTTACTATGAAGATTTGGAACCTGGCAATTATTGCTGATGTTGGCAATTGTTGCTGACGTTGATTATGAGTATTGAAAATGCTGGTGGGATGATGCTCTATTGCGTTATCTGACGTTCGAATTGCTGCAATTGCTCATTTTTTATTTACTCGAAACAATCTGGCAAATTCTAATGGCAGCCGATTTAATATGAGACTCTGCCTAAACTTCGTTGTAAATAACAAGGTAAGATGTCTGAATGAGAGCATTCAGATTGGTTGGTTTGTTTCTTCCATGGTATTTTACATGAAGCATGCGCAAATGGCTATCATCTAGACATCTACCAAATCCAGGAATATTTTTTTTCTTCAGTTAAAGAAGCATTCCATTCATTTCTATGGATATTCGATAGAGAAAAGCAATCCAACTGCAAACTAAGACAAATTTTAAGAAGACTCATGATAAAATATGTTCTAAATAAGAAGATGAATCATCACGATAATGTTAGATAATGTTAGATATCTCACATTTAAAGAGTGGATTTGTGACGTCTTTAAACCATATAGACAGTCGATCACCATATTCAGTGATAAGCACACATTGAAATCTCCATTTATTGTTATAGCTTTGCCTTCGTGCTCGCCTAGGTTCAGAGTAACAAAGTTGAATACACATAGATTTGACACCTGTGAGAGCAAAATCTTTACGAAACTTTTCTGATCTGATTTGATGTTGGAGTGATATACTGACGAAACCTAAAAGAAGTGAAGTCTAAAATCATATACGCAAAAAACCAAAATTTATACTAGATCGGGATGGAAGCCTCCCGGGAGGAAAAATTTCTAGATCTAGACTATATTATAAGAGAAACACTTCTCAAAACGGGAAGGAAAGTAAGCAAAATAAAATAGAGAACCAAATCGGCCAAAAACAAAATAAAAAAGGGAGGGTGCGGAAGATCCAGCTCAAACCATCCTCTCCTTGGAGATTGAAGAAGAGAGCTGTGTGAAAATGAGAGGAGAGCAGAGAGCCATTTCAAACAGTGGTTCTGGTATCAAATTGGAACCTTCACTCCAGGGACTTGACGTTACATTCTTTTCGCATGAATAATTTTCTTGTCAAAATAGAAGACAAGCACGAGCATCCACGTGTGCTGTTCTACCTGATCGAGCTTTGATAAGGGCATGATTGTTAGGTGTAGCAAAATACAGAAAATGAGGATCATATGTCACATGCATTCTTACGTGCTAAATTTGATCTGGTGATTCTTCTATTTTATGTTATGGTGGTTGAAGTAGGTGAGCGATAAGACGGCGGTTGAAAATCAGAAACTGTGATGAATGTACTTAAACCATTACACTTGCGTGCTTCTGGGGACTCTCAGCCTGTAGACTTTGGCTTCTCTACCGCCAAACTTTTTTTTAGAAAGATTACTTGATTAATCCTAAACTTATTATACAGAGACATCCATATGATAAATTTAAGATTGTTTGGACAATCTCTCCCAACTTTTTCAAGTAGCTTCACAGCTCTAAGAATAAACTAAAGTGGTATAAAATATCTGTCGATAAAATTTTAGGCACACAAAAGTCAAATTATCTTCGTATCTATAAGATTGGAAGAGGCAGATGTTGAACTTCCTCGCAACAAGGCGTACTCACTGCCGTTACAAGCCATTATTGACCGAACATATAGTTAAATTAAGTTATACTCAGTGTCAAAAGTCAATTCTCAATGTCGGAAGTCTCGAAGCTACTCTAAATACTAGATAGGCTCTGTATGAATCTATCAGCAGTCCATTGACTAAACCACTAACACCTACACGAGTTGCAAACTTACAACAATGTTCACTAATGATACGTGAGGGAAAATTTTAAATAAGAGTTTGAACTGCCCTTATTTTTTGAAATAAGGATTTGAAGTAAACTTTATTTCAAATAAGATCTTAAAGTGACTAAATAGTCTTAAATAAGGGCTTTTGGCTGGTCGGTGACTAGTTTGGTCATTGGAAAAAGAGTATTTTGGTAAGAAAATTGTAACCATATTTTTTTTAAAAAAAAAATTCATTTTCTTTCCCTTTTCCCTCTTTTGTCCCTTGGCCATTGCTGTCAATGGTCGGTGGAGGTTGCCTGCCTCAAGTGAAGATGAGGCTGGCGAGGGTTGCCCTCGCTGACGTCATGCGAGAGCACCCCTTGCCAAATCTGGCGAGGGTCGCTCTCGCCAGCATCGCATAAGGGTTGCCTAGCTTGGGCTGGGTGGGGTGAGGGTTGCTTGAGCCAAATTTGGCAAGGGCGGCCCTCGCCCTCTCTAGTGTTGGGTGAGGCTTGCCCTCTCTAGTGTCGGGCGAGGCTTGCCCTTGCTTGTAGCCCTTGCGTACGCCGGTGAGGGCGACCATTGCTCGATGCCAGTGAGGGCCCATTGCCGATGCCAAAGAGGGCGAGGGTTGCCCTCACTCGATCTGGTGAGGAGCGCCCTTGCCCGTCGTCGGTGGGGGCTGCCCTCACTAGCTCGGGCGAGGGTCACTAGTGAGGGTGGCCCTCGCCTGAGTCTGGCGATCTTTGTCATGGCCAACGAAGGGAAAGGGGAAAAAGAAGGAAAAAAAAAGACAAAAGAAAAATGTAAGAAAAAGAAATAAACGTAAAAAATAATTAAAAGACGAAAAAGTCCTTTGGTTTGAGAGGGGTTAGGCCCTTTTTCGCAACTAATATAGCTATTTCAGGCATTCATTTGAAATAAGCTCCACTTTAAGCCCTTATTTAAGATGATTTGACCATTTTAGACCTTTCTTTGAAACAAAATTCACTTTGAGTTCTTATTTGAGAAAATGAGAGTACTTCCAACTCTTATTTGGAATTTTCCCTAATATATGATCATCTACCATCATCCGACAAAATCGGCAAATATCTTGTAGGAATTAGCTTAATGAGTGAACTTCTTTGGTTTGGGCTAAATTATTCTGTAAACAATTCAAATTCATAATGGCCGCTCGCACCAACCAAAGGCACTGCATAAATAGGTTTCTAGTATCTAAAGCATTATTGGAATTCTACATATCTCAGACCAACTTGCTAGTAAAATCTCTATGAAGCCTAGTTTTCAATGAGATGAATGTGATGATCTGATCCTCTGACACTAACATTCAAACATGATTCTGCTCATTTTGCTTCATTTCTATGTCCGCTTCAGGGCTGACAACATCTGTTACTTTATACTTGTACCACCTTGCACATACTAGAAAGTACACCAGGGTCAGAAACTCCAAGGCAGCAATCAGGAAATAGTAATAGTCCAATTTTCCTTTATTCAGATCCTCTGGCAACCAGTTCCCGCCTTCCGCTCCTGTTGTTTTCTTGTGGACAATCGATATGAGTAGACTGCTCAGGTAACTCGAGCCTGCCATGCCACAATAGTACAGAGAACCTGCAATGCTCCTCATGTTCTCGGGGAACTGTTTGTAGTAAAATTCAAGAAGGCCGATCGATGCGCATGCTTCGGTGAGGCCTGCAAGTGTGAACTGAGGGATTAACCACAAGGCTGACATTGATGAAATCGCGCCTCGTCTTGGAACTTCCCCAAGAGTGGGCTTCGTCAGAGCTATTGATCTTCGGCGCTCTTCCACTATGGCAGACACCAGCATGGTTAGCACGCCAAAAAACAAGCCGATGCCCAGTCTCTGGAGGACCGTGATGCCGCCTTCTTTCCCAGTAAGCCTCCGGAGGAATGGGACGATCAGTCGGTCATAGATGGGTATGAAGATTGTCATGCTCAACATCATGAAGACAACATACGATGCCGCTGGGATATCGAAGCCGGTGTTCCCGAGGTATCTGTCCATTTGAGTGGCCTGGAAGACTCCATAGGTGTTTTGTTGGACGATGACAAGGTAATATAACACACCCGCTACCCAAATTGGTATCAGTCTTATAATACATTTCACTTCCTCCACTTGCTGCGAGCTGCAGAGTCTCCATGGATCAGCCGATGATCCATCCGGCTTTTTTTTGTCTTCAGCTGTCACTATTGCTGCTTTGTCTAGGCACCTGATGACAAAAGAACTAATTAAGCTTCGTCTCTGAGCACGATCGTAGATCCAGCACATGTCAATGCAGCTCATTTTCAGTACCTGAATTGATCTGTGTAAGGAAGCTTGGAGTTGATAGTTTTCGGAGGAGTATAATTATGAAGAGAGTCCCAGGGTTGCACGGGCGTTGGAAGTCGGCATTTCTTTATGGCCACAACGATGACCTGCGCCACACTTGTTAGTGGACTACCTTGAGCTTTTACTTTCACATATATCTTCGAACCCATGAAGAAGATTGCGCATGATACAATCATCAGAATTGCTGGGATCAATAGCCCGATCGCCCAGCTCACGTTCGATTGCACGTACACGATAAGCGTCAATGAGACCATCTGCGCGAAAGTGAAGGTGAAGAAGTACCAATTGAAGAAGCTGTTGATCCCTCTCTTCCCTGATTCGGTCTTGGGATTGAATTGGTCGGCTCCGAATGCGAAATTGCAGGGGCGGATGCCGGCTGCCCCACAAATCAGCAGCCCGAACCCGGTATATAGGAAGGCCATCTGGCCGGCTGTTGGTCCAACGCATGTGGTGTTTTTGCCACATTCCGGCGGATGCAGATTCTTTAATGCTGCCGTTAGTTGTATCACTTGCAAGCCCTAATTTAACAAGGCAGTAAATCAGCTGCATTCGGACAGCAACTCGCTTAAACGAAAACCCTAAATCTAGTACCACGAACCATATAGTAGTTGCTGCTGCCTATTGAGAGTGAATCAAATCAGAAACAACATGCCCTATGGCAATGGAAATTGAAAATTCAACCATGCCCAATCTGTGCATAGTTCCGACATAAAGTGTCTGCTCTGCACTAAATAATTGCCTGTAGCCCCAGTATCAGTGTTTTCAACATGGATTCAACATGAGAGAGATCAAGAAGAAGAAGAAACAAATTACCAGATAAGAAGCGACTGTACAGAACGCAAGGGTCTTGAAGCGGCCAAAGTACGTGTCACACAAAAAAGCACCGATCAAGGTGGAGAGATTGGTGGTGCCACTGAAGATGTTGATGATGTTTGCGGCTGTGATGTTCTTCAGGTTGAACACAGTGGTGAGGTAGATCAAGAGGTTAGACAAGGTCCCGATTGCTCCCAGCTTCTCAAAAGTCTCATTTCCTGGGAAGTTTTTCAGATTTTTCCGCATGGAAAATATTAAATTACGGCTTACGAGGAGAAATTGTCTCTCACGGTTCAGAACAAGAAGACTTTGTGGTCACCTATGATGAAGGGCATGGCCTTCCATCCTCTGTAGTTGATGGTCTCTTCACTTGTGACAGCTTTTTCCTCCACCTCCATTTCTTTGGCGCTGCCATTGACAAGCTTGTGCTCTCTCTGTGTGGCTTCTCCATTGGTGGTGTGGATGGCCGGTGCACTCTCATTCTTCCTCTCGTCCTCCATTCTTTGTTGGATGTTCCTACTGTCTCCCTGTCCCTCTGGGCTTTGTAGTGTCGCATAATTGACCAAATAGTCAATGTGAACGGGAGAATTCTTTTAATAAGTGGGAGCAAATTTTCATGCCACTTCCTAAGCCCAGCTACCGAAATTTTCTTCCACTCCCTCGAGTCTTGATTGGGAGAACCAATGCCGTCTCCCTCTCTCTCTCTCTCTCTCGTGTGAAAAATATTTATGAAAGCAAGCTCGGTTTTGGAGGATTCTATCACCGTAGAATCTTGCGAGGCATGTCTTCTTGCGATTGGTTTTGTCCAAACGTCAACAATAAAAGTATGGCCCCTACTACGGGAGTTACTCATAGTAGGTTTGAATCTGAAAAATTTTGAATGTGTTCACTGTTCAGTTGCTTTTGGTGGACCCCACCGGTCGTCATTGCTGACATAAGAGCCCACGTCGACAGACAACATTTTCCTCCACGAGTGGTTGAAACGTCCCCAGTGGGTAGTACAAAAGGACCCAAAAAATAAAAAAACAATTAAATCATCATGCGGGTGGTGAAGGTGCGCTGGATTTAATATTATAGCATCAATACCAGGAAGCTGCCGCAAAAGTCTAAAAATCTCATTATTCCAGTCAATAGGTCGCTCGGGTCCTACTTTGAAAACCGATGTCGACGTTGATGCAATCCAACCAACGGTCCAACCAAATGGTTTTACTCCGCAACATGTTTTTCTCATGAAAGGACAATCTGTGGACTCTCTCACTTTGTGCTTACCGTCATGTACCCGAGGAGAAAAAGGCAGACACGCGACATGGAATCTAACGTGTGTACATGAAAAGAGAGGGCCTTGTTTTGTCCGTGAAGCAGTCGTCTGGACTGATTATCTTATGGTTCGAAAACTTCTCTCTTTTTTCACTTAAAAGCTTAGTCAAGTTCTAGAATCTGTTGATTGAAGACCTACTTCTTTATTTTCCTTTCCAAGAAGTTTCTTTGTGCTCAGCTAATTGTTTAGATTACCCTGTTTGATGCCGAGAATTATGGTGGCACCGATTTTATTCTCTTCCAACTGGTTTTCAGTTGAATGTTGCTTAAGATTGATTGGAGGCTTGAAATTTTTTATACATGTACATGTCTAAGTCGACGTGCATGTTGTGATGAAGATAAAGGTGGGTGACTTTTATCATCGTAAATTCTCTTCTTATTTAAATTAGGTGAGAAAGGAACTTGCAATCTCTAATCAACTACTTTTAGTAACTTGATCAAATGTTAATAACATGAATCTTTGAAGAGGAAAAATACAGAAGGAGATTGCGAATTTTTGTTGAAAACCTTTTTCAAAATCAGAAAGTGAAAACTAGGTAATCTCTTCATCATGAGTATGAGTATGAGAATTACAGCTACCAAAATATTGCCATAATATATAACAAGACTTCTTAGGGCATACTTAGTTATAATGAAAATCACATGTATGCTATTAATAGTAGTAAAAAGCTCTATTCTTCACTATAATGTGAAAATTAAATTTTTCCCAATAATAGTAAAAGTTATGAGCTTTAATATTAGTTCTCTTTGTTAGACTTTACGACTCCATCAATCTCCCATTAGAGGCTAATCTTCAAAATATCAATAGTCTTTCATAATCTTCACTCATCTTTATAACCCAACTTGTCCTAGTGCGGTGACTAGCCCATCATTAACTATGGAGGCCAATTGAGGCAATGCATAACCTTAGTTTCTTCATGGTTAGAACCTTTGTTAACATATTTGCTGGATGTTCCGCACCTAGATTCTTCTTTAATGACAATGTCCCATCATCTGTCGATTGACAAATATGATGATAGTTTAACACAATTTGCTTTGTTCTTGAATGAATTATTGGATTCCTTGCAAGACGAACAACATACTGACTATCATTGAGAAAAACACTGCTATCCTGCTCTTTACCGATCTCATTTAGCAAAATTTTTGAGTAAATCATCACACTACCAACTTTAGATATGTCAACTTACTATGCTTTGGAGGTTGAGAGAGACATACATTTTTTAAGTCTAGACATCCAGTTGATTGCAATGCTAGCTACAGGTAAAAACAAAACCCAAGGTGCTATTCCTATTGTCCAAGCCACCACTAAGATTTGCATCCACAAAGTCTTATAAAGTTACACATTTTTTCATAAAACATATTAATATAGCCAAAGTGCCTTTTAGATATCTTTATAGCCACTTTACATCTTCCTAATACTTTGTTCTTGGATTAGCCATATATTTGCTCATAACTCCCATTGTGTGAATTATGTCTGATATAGTACACACTACATCATATACCAAACTGCTAACTAGATGACACAAAAGGCACCTTAGTCATATATTTCCGCTCTTCATTTTTCTTTGGCAACTACGTCTTTGAGAGTTTGAAGTGACTTTTCAAGGAGTACTTCCTAGTTCTGTATTTTGAACTCTAAATCTGCAACACTTTTATAGCGTACTTTTCTTGAGATAATTTTAGAATTCCTCTAAATCTATCTCGTGTGATCTTCATCCCATGATCCAATTCACTACTCTCAAGCCTTTCATCTCAAACTCTTTTCATAATCGTTGCTTTAGTATGTTGGTCTTACTTATACTAGATCCTACAATAAGCATGTCATCGACATATAACAATAAGATAATATAGTAGTCATTACATTTCTTGAAGTAATAACAATGATCCATTCACTTTTAGTGAACATCGTATCATACACAAAGATGTCTAATTTCTTATCCTCCCGCCTAGAAGCTTGTTTCAAGCCATATAGACTTTTTCCCAACTTACAAACATAATTTTCTTTTCTAGGAACCTAGAAACCTTCTAGTTGTACCATATAAATACCTCCCTCTAAGTTATCACGGTGGAATGAAATCTTTGCTTTTGACTACTCTCAATATAAATTCTACAACACTCAACACTAACTTGATAATAGTTAATGTGACAACGAGAGAGAAAATCTATGTAGTCAGTTTCTTTCTTTTTGCTAAAAAGCCTTTACTAGTTACCGTACTTTATACCTATTACCATCATCAAGTTCTTCTTTAACCTGATTTACCCATGCCTTCTTCCTATTTGATAGTGAACACCCAAGCTCTTCTTTCTCGAGCGGATCCAACTCATCTCGTATTACTAACTCCCACCCAACAGAATCTTTAACTTACACTACTTCCAAAAAATTTCATGGTTCACTAGCATCAGTCAAAATCAAATAATGCAATGACAGAAAATATCTCTATATAGGTTTAGATGTTTAATTAGATCTTCTTAAATTTGGTTCAAGTGTATGTGATCCATCTAATTTTTTTTTCATTAGAGTCTACAGCAATAAATTTAAGATTTTTAATCATAACACTCTTAAAAACCCCTCTAATTCAATCTCTCTAGTCTTTACCCATTATTCCTTCACACTACATTTATCTATCCTTGTACAACATATTTTGATTGAATGTAACATCTTATCTTTCTATATTGTTCACCCCGCTAATGAAAAAAAATATTTTTTAGCTTTTGTGTCAAGTTTATTTTTTATTTTTAGAATTTTGGGCAAGCAGAAATGTTCATAAGTGGGCTAACTCCCATGCATTAATTCTTTGCACAAAGTTGAGTGAAATGACACACCTTAGTCTAGAATCCAAGGCTCAATCAAATTGTCAGTGCTCAAAATTATAGCATCATTGTCAAGCGTCTCTTCAAGAGTTGCATCCATATATTTCTCTTTCTCTTTATTTTGATCTCCATATCGAATTTTCTGCATGGGGACTCCATAATCTTGTCTCATATGGCATATCATTTTGCAATTCCAGCAACTTAGTTCACACGAGATCTTGATTTACTTCTCCCTTTGGACATTGATCTTCCATGGGATTAGTTTCACCTTCATTGATTGCTTCTCCCTCTGTCTTAAATACTTAAGGTAGCACTTGAAAATTCACTCGGCTCTCTTTTGCAAATTTTCTTGCTAAGAATCAAATCTTGAATTTCTTGAAGCTTCATTTTTTTTTTAAAACCAGATGAATAGCTCACTATAACTTTCGGGTAGAAAAAAATAACAAAATTAAAGCTTTTACCTTGTGATCACATTGAATTCATCGATAAGATTTATCATAGAAACCTTTGTTCATTTTTTTATTGAAAAGATGACGCATCAAATATACATTGCTTGATGCAAAAGGCTTCTTGTGCATGTAGGATAATGCTCTCATCAAATTTGCATGTTCTTCTCATTGGCGATGTTTAAGGCAATGTTCCATGATAATGTGAGACGAATCACATTCAGAGCTTGTTGATCTAACAATTCCCACTCTCATTGCTTGATTGAATCTAGTTTATTTCTCAACAAGGGCCGATGTAAGTCTTCTTATACAATAGGTCCTTGATTTGTATATTCTAGGAACCAAAGTTCTTGTCATATACCTGATCAATCTTCATCTTCTCATTGTTTATATTCGTGGGTCCCATTATCTTGCCAACCTATACCAAGTATTAGAAAAAACAAATTTAAAAAGAAAAAGTATAGAAGAAGACAAGTGACTTTTAAGTGTGAAAACCTTTTTAAATTAGTGTACTACTGTTTTTTTTTTCCCTTTTTGACTTGGTCAAAGTAGGGTTGAAATTTAAAAAAAGAGAGAGAAGAGAAAGCTTCTTGCATGCTCTGCGTGCTAGGGGTGATCGGGTCCAGGGTGGGTAGGCCCTAGACACGGACCCCGCACTCCGACCCCCGTTATAACCTAGGTTCTCTTTTTTTGGCCCCGTTCCCGACCCTGTTTGCATTGGACCATGTTCCCGACCCACCCCTTTTTTTCCGGTCGGGAACAGGGGTTAACCCCGTTTATATTGGAACTCGTTTTGCATAAAAATTGCTATACAACACTCATATGTAAGATAAAGCGTTTAACTATTAAACGCTTTATCTTACAACTAGTACGACCCCTCTTAATGGGGAGGGAAGAGGAAGTGATGTCTAATAAACAATGTGACCACAATGTGAAATAAAGTGTGGTTATCATGTAATAGCACACAATATGCTTATTGCAACGCAGCCGAGTGAATAAAGTTTTGCATTTTCATGAGGCGGCACATCTCTTGTCTCATGTACAAATGAAAACGGTACCGAAACGAAAATCTGGAAAATAGAGGGGACTAGAAGGAACCTAAATGGAAAAGGATGAAGAATGGAATGAATGGACAACTAAGTGTCTCTCGAGTCTCAGCACGTTCCTTTTGTCATCCCATACATAAATAAAGTCTATTTACTTACCACAAAATTGGAGTTTCCACAAAATGAAGTTATACATCAGCTGCTAAAAGCCTGAAACCAGAAAAAACAGCTGCAACAATGGCATACATTAGCTGCTGAAACCAGAAAAAACAGAATACAAGTTGCATTCAAATCGGATATTATGATATCTCAACTTGAGATTATCTCAAGTCCTAATATGATAATATTTATCATAATTTGAGATTTTCAAAATAATTGTCATACAATCTCATAAAACTCTGGTATTCCAAAATCTTTCTAATCTTGCTAATTGTTAGAATGAATTTCCCAATGTGGTATAATTCAGAATGCTGCACGTGTTCAGAACTTCTTCACCTTTCATCACCCGCATGCGCCCGGGCTCTTTTTCAAGATAGTAGTATGAATGAGAGAAACTAGATAGAGAAGAGACTAACAAAAATGGTGTTCCTTTCGCATTCCAAAGAGGCAATTATCCAATAAGTTTTGCCAGGTCGAAGATAAAAACGCATTTGACTTGTTCCTTGTCACATCTTGGTTGACCCAAAACTTGCATATGCAATCTGAGCAATAGTCCAGACTGTTGTTTGAACCAGAGCTGCATTACTTCCATTTTCTTTGTTGTCTTATGAATGTCATCAATGTGGTCAAGTTACTGTCTATGATGATGAGCACATCTAGATCATTAGACTGCATTGAGAGCTGTGAAAAAATTTGTAAAATTGGCAAAAAGCTTTTCTTTTTCAAGCTAGGCGGATCAAGGAATCTCTGGCTTCTCAATTAATACTAATACAAAAGCATTGATGATGAAACTGAAAGCTATCAAGAGCACAGCATGAGAAACACACTATGTATTTTTGCAGACAGATGTTTGCATCAATCAGGTTTGCATGGTCAAGAGCTTTCTTCACAACTACCGACAGTAAGCTAAAAATTTCGTTGAAACTTTGGATAGACAGTAGAAACCGGCATTTCTCAATGAACCAGAAATCAAGACTTGAGGCATTCGGTTTCTCAAAAGAAAGATGTGCAACATCTTACCATTGGTGGTGGCAAAACACGAGCCTCAACGACCCAGCAGCAGGGGCAGCAGCGGCTTCGCAGGGGAGGGCAGCACAGGCGAGGTGCTGCAGCAGGGGGCTCGGCGACGTCGGGTAGACACGGATCAGCACAGCAGCGACTTCGACGGGCTGCTGGCATCGCGGCTGGTGAGGGCAGCAAGGATCGACGCGGCTTCAACGGGCGTCAGCGAGGGGGCTAGGCCAGATCGCGAGCAGAGCAGGGGCGCGTCGTTCGGGCGGCGGTAGATCGGCAGCAGGGGAGCTCGGGAAACAGTGCGCGGTGAGAACAGGATCGGCGGAGGGCTACTGTGGGTTGCTCGAAGATGCGACAAGGTGGGCTTGCGGACGCGAGATCTGCGGGTCAGGGGCATCGGCGAGGCAACAGCAGCAAGTGGAACGGCGAGATCGAACGGAGGCGGCGTCGGTGCTCGGGTGCGAGCTCGGTAGGGGTCAGCGGCTTCGCGGGCAGAACCAATGGAGCAGAGCTTTAGATGAACGGCGGAACGACGATGGTGGTGCGAGCGCAAGGGGTGCGACGGGAGTGGCAGAGGCGGCGTCGGCTTCGCGATTTCGGGAGGGGAGCTCGGAGCAAGGTTGGTGAGCAGCCAGGAACCGCGTTGACAGAGGCGGCGTCGCGATTTCGGGGGGCGACGTCGGGATCTCACGGATCTCACGGGCTGCCGGCTGCGGGTGTCGCAGGAGGAAGGCGACGGTGGGCGAGCGGAACCAGGATCGGCGGATGAGCGGAGGTCGCAAGCTCGAGGAAGATAGAAATTAAAAAGTAGAAACACTGAAACAAATTAGGGTTTTCTCTTTGGGGGTGGCAGCAGTGGCTTACAAACCGGTTCTATAACCGGTTCCCAAACCGGTTCTCCAACCGGTTCCCAAACCGGTCCGGTCGATCCGGTTCCCGGGTGGGTAATCCCTTGGAACCGGTTCCCGGACCGGTTCAAACAGGGTCTGAGTTTTGGGAACCGGTTCCCGGACCGGTTTCAACCGGAACCGGTTCCCGACCCTGTTTTCCGGGTGGGCCGGACCGGGAACCGGGTAAACCCGGTCCGGTTGCACACCCCTACTGCGTGCTCACTTTTTTCCCTTTTATAATAAAAGTCCACTTTTCCTTTCATTTTGACTAATCAAAAGGGCAAAAAGTGAGCACGCAGAGCACGCAAGAAAGAGAGGAAATGAAAGAAAAGAAGAAACAAAGAAAGAAGGAGGAAAGAAGAAAGAACAAGGAAAGTAGGGTTTTTGTGCATACATGTCACAGATACCTCGTCAAGCTAGATTTACTTCAATTTGCAACGTCCTATAAGGATTCAAGCCCTTTGTTTGTCTAATCAGAATAGTTTTCAGAATTAAGGAATAATTTTGAAGTTTTGTAAAATTTGAACAGTGAGGCATGATTCTTGAGTTGTTAAGCTGATGGATTTCATGGAAATGGTATATTAGAGTATTGTGCAACCATGGAATTTGACAAGAGTCAATTTAAAGTAACGATTTAGTCGAAGTGAAATTCAAAATTTTATGCTCAAGGTTTGCATTGTGAATAGCTTTGGATATCAGCTTCAGACGAGAGTTTTGTTAGCGTGTGAGAGTTGTTTTATTAGCGAGTAAGCTTTGTATAGTCAATTCGTAGGTGAGGTAGCATTTTACTTGACTTTGATGTTATTCCTCACTTTTTTTTATAGGATTACGAGTTTGACAGTTCGAGTAATCTTTGTTGTTTGGTTGGAGGCGTTCCCTAGTGAGTGGTGCTATCTATTTTATGGATTTTTAAACTCATAACTTGAAAGTTGTAGAAATTTGATATATTATGAGTTATGAAAGAGCATGTCTATTGCATAAAAATATGGATTAAGTATTTACTACTTTTCAATTATTTGTATATGGTTTGAGAAATGTTTTATGAAAGACATTTTAAGAAACATTTTATGAAAGACATTCCGAGATGTTATGCAGATTTATTTGTGAGTGTGGTTTATAGAATGAATTCCGAAAGGGTTTGAGAAATCTCTTATGAAATGTATTCTGTTTGATGAATGGAGTTGCAAAAGAATATATGTTTTGGATTGTAAAATATATTCTAATTATGAGATGGCTTTGGATTTGGTATTGTGGTTTATTGAAGGATGATGGTTTGATGCTCAATAGGACCGCAAAGTTGGTTAGGGGTTTATGGGTATGCATATTGGTTTAAAGATGTCCTTCTAGGCTAAATTACTAGCTGATGATAGATGGAGATCTTACTGATAAGGAATCTTAGTCGCATTATCACTAGGCATTGTATCTTGATCATGGTTCAATAGCAATAGATTGGTTTAGTGAATGGACTATTGATGTGTGATTTGACATGAGATAGATCAATGAAAGAGACCATTGATGTGTGGTATGAGATTGATAAATGAAATAAACCATTGATATATATTTTGATAAGATTGGTCAATGAATCGAACCATTAATGTTTGGTTTGATATTGTAATTAAATGAGTATTTCCAATACATAAAAGGCTTCGTTGAATGGTCATAATTCATCTCGATATTGTGTATATATTATCTACTAGATTTGAGATTATTGAGTTTTGGTATTGCCTTCTTATCATGCATTGTGGGTGCTTGAATTGCTTAGAAGAGATATACATTACTCATTGAGCTATGGTTGCTCTTTGCTTTCATTCTAATATTTTTTAGGTCCTTTAGCTAATGACTGGTAGGATGGGGAACTTTGGTAGTTGAATTTTATGTATGAGTTGAGATATCTTGATACAAGTCTGAAATGACATTTGTTGGGTTTAATTAAGTTTATATATATATATATTCTCTTTGATGGATTTTAAAAACTTCCGATCATGTAATTAACTCCCCATCTTATTAGATACATGGATGTATATATATTTTTATAGTGAGTTTACACAGGTTTTGTTTTAGGCTGCATCCTTCGGGTAAGAGGACGACCATCTGATCCCCTTTTTCTAGTTGGAATTGAGGTGTGGCAATTAGAAAAGAAAAAACCAAAATACCGTACTAAACAATCTCTTTGCATCAGTATAAATATCAGAGTTATAAGTTTCAGGTTACGTTATAAAAGATATTGCCCCAATATATAATATGAGTTTAAGGCATATATAGTTATCCTAGAAATTATATGTATGACATTAGCTATAGTAAAAAACTCTATTCTTTGCTTTAACATGAAAGTTACATATATGCCATTAACATTAGGAGCTTTGCGGTTTGATATTACTTTTCTCCATTAGACTCCACAATTCCATCAGTCAAATACATCATGGACAAGCACATAGATATTAGGTGAAAAATATTGGAGAAAACTGATGAAAGATTGAGGCACGAACAAGATGCTATGAGGTGGGCAAGTTATCTTTCAATCTGATCCGTGGTCGTGCCCTCTTGCAATCGTTGCTCCAGACAAGCCTCACTAGATTTCATTTACTTAGACACTGGACTGGGAATTATAGCCTTTTGATGTTCTTAATGGTGTCCAAATGGTGTGAAGCTTCAAACAAGTACTTTTTCTGAGTTGATTTCCTCCGTATCGACTTCAACACTAGCGCTAATGTTGCTTCCTTTGTACTTATACCACGTAGCACAAGCTATGAAGTAACCTAAGTTCAATGCCTGCAATACACCAACCAGATAATAAAAATAGTCCAACTTTCCCTTGTTAAGATCTTCAGGCAACCAGTCACCATCTGCAACTCCTCCTTTTGTGACCTGGTGAACGATGGATATCAGCAAGCTACTCAAGTAACTCGACATTGCCATCCCCACAAAAGAGAGCGACCCGCCAATGCTTCTCATGTTTTCCGGGAATTGCTTATAGTAAAATTCGACTTGACCGATGAGTGTAAATGCTTCAGATAATCCTCCCATCACCAGCTGAGGCACCAACCATAATCCTGACATAGAAGAAATGGCACCTCTCCTTGGGTCGACCCCAATGGGCTCAGTCAGTCCCAGAGTTTTCCTTTTGTTCTCGACAATGGCTGATATAAGCATTGTGATCACGGCGAGGAACATACCGATTCCCATCTTCTGGAGAAGTGTGATCCCGCCTTCTTTTCCTGTCAACTTCCTTAGCTGTGGGATGATCATTCTGTCGTAGATAGGAATCCAGATAGTGAGTGCGATCATCGAGAATATAATGTAAGTGGCAGCTGGAATCTTGAAGTTCAAGCTCCCGAGGCGTCGATCAGATTGAAGGGCTTGGAAGACTACATAGGTTTGCTGTTGGACTAGGGCTATGTAGTAGATCATGGCGGAGATCCAAATGGGTACGACTCTTATCAAACACTTCACTTCTTCGACCTGCTGAATGCTGCAGAGTCTCCATGGATTGGCTGCTGATTCATCACGGTTAATTTGGTCTTGTGGAGTGATGATTGCAGCTTTGTCGATGAATCTGAAATTATCAGCGACTAAGTTAAATGTTAAGAACATTGTTAGCTGTCTGATTCTGGTGTTCTTGTGGACCAAAACCTGTTAGAAAACCCATCTTTCATTTAAATGGTTTTCTCAAGTTGCTTTTCCCTAGTGCCAATATATGTGTTCCTGCAACTTTTGCGATTAAAGAAAGTGTGCGCTATTTTATCCTCTGGGGGGAAGATTGGTTCCACAATGCCCAAAATCATGTTCACATATCACTCATAATCACAGACTGTTTAGTGCAAGGAGATCAGATATAACTCGCTACAACTAATTTTAGGGAGTATGAAACATTGCACGTTGATAGGACAAGACATATCATTTTGATGGCTAGAATTTGCTTTTAGGTGATGAAATTTTAAGGTGCAGTCATGCTTGTCGTTTCTTGAAAGTTGCTTTTTTGGGGGAACATGGTCAACCAGAGATTTTTGACGCATGGACCAGACAAAGGCTTGATATGTTACGCCAATATTGAGGACAGCTTACAGCTATATCATCAGAAATATTTAAAAATAAAATAAAATTATAGACCGAGTTGTCTTATCCTATCTAACCACCATTCATTTTTTAATCGTTACTGTTCTCTCTGGAAGTTCATCAGATAAAGCACTTTGCAGACAATTTCTGATGCTGCTCAACACGGAAACTCTTGAAAATGAAAGACAAGATGAGAAAGCACCAGCAAAATACCTGAATTGATCGGTGTGAGGGAGCTTGGAGTTGATAGTACTGCTCGGAACATGGTCATACAAGGAGAGACCTGGCTGGTCCGGTAACTTCAACTTCCTCTTTTTTATTGCTGCCACTATCACCCGTGAGGTACTCGCCAGCGTACTACCATCCGGTTTAACTTTTACGTATATTTTCGTTCCCACGAAGAAGAGAGCGCATGACAAGAACATGAGGAACGTGGGAATGGCCAATCCCCAAGCCCAACTCACATCGGCTTGCACATAGACGATGATTGTCAAAGATACCATCATGGCAAAAGTGAAGGTGAAATAGTACCAATTGAAGAAGCTACTAATTCCCCTCTTCCCAGATTCCGTATTAGGATTGAACTGGTCAGCACCGAATGCCAGGTTACAAGGTCTAATCCCGCCACCTCCAATCACAAGCAGTCCAAACCCGCTGAGCAGAAACGCCATTTGCCCAAACGTCGGTCCATGGCACGAGTTGCTCTCCTCTGTCTCGCAATGAGGAGGATGCATAATCGCTATAGCTGCTGTGAGAGTAAGTACAAGCATCCCCTGGAACATGAAATGGAATGTTAAATAGATCCTACTTACACTTGCACACTTTCCTGCTTGGAACGTATACAAGTGAACCATGCAACGATGAAATGCTAAATGCAAGTACCAGAAACGAGGACACTGAAGCGAATCCTAGTGTCTTGTAACGCCCAAAGTATGTGTCGCAGAGGAAAGCCCCGATCAAGGTGGCGAAATTGATGGTCCCATTGAAGATGTTAACGATATTAGTAGCCGTGATGCTCTTCATGTTGAAGACAGTGGTGAGATAGACCAGAAGGTTGGAGGAGGTGCCGATCGTCCCGAGCTTCTCAAATGTCTCGTTTCCTGCATTTTTTGCACGCTCGTGTCATTTTTCATTTCCTTTGTAATTTAGAGAAGACGTAGACATATACAGAAGAAAACCGCGCTTTGTAGTCACTCTTACCTATCACAAAGGGCATGGCTTTTATGCCCCCATAGCGAATCTCCTCGGTCGAAACACCATCCTTCTTCTTCTCCATGGTTTTGTCCATAGAAGTACTCCTCCTGTCCTCCATCTTTCGTGGATGTTAAAACGCAAAGCAAAGTAATTTAAATACCATTCAGTTTTGTCGGCATTCTTCTTGTGGTTCCCACGAATACCATCTCTCCTTCCTGATTGGACAGTTTTTTTTTTCAATGAGTTTTACACTTCGAAGTCATTGAGCTGTCACTATTGACCGAGTCTACTTGCCTTAACGAAGGACGTATATACATATAATATTCGTCGACTTATCATCCCATCTCTCATCCCTCGTCGGATCAACTTGTGCTGTAACTAGAGTAGAGGGTCAGCTTTCCCTGCTAGAAATTGGCTCTCGTTGTTATGCTTAATATACAGATTCCTCGAAAATAATTGTCCGGAGAAGGAAATCCAAGACTAAACCATAGAAAAAGGGGGGGCACTTCTAGTCGTGTAGAACTTGTACTAGAGACCAATTACGTGACGAACATGAGAATGGGAATACTCCTCCGCTTCTTACTTAAAACTGACCTCGATCCTTATTCATGTCCGCTTCAATTTTTATAATACTCTATTCCGGTTTACGTCTAACCGACAAATACATCCTAAGATAACTTTAATATTACAAAAAACATGACATTCTTCAAGCAATTAAAAAACTAGGATTTGGTCTGCGTCTAACCGACGAAATGCAACCTTACACATCTTTAATATCACAAAAACATGCTTCAGGCAATTAATGAACTAGGATTGGTTGATTCATATTCCAAGAAGGTGACATCTATCAATTCCCAATCTGATCGGTAGTTTGTGTTGATTTTTATAATAAGACGCACCATGAGAAGACTTATGGGCAACATCGATCTTTTATAGAATTTATATATGTTAACACCAAAATTAGTTTGCTTAGCATGTAAATGACAACAAACATATGAATAGCACCCGGAAACCGGATCGGATCGATAGGTCTAGTTCGGTTCGGTGATAAGATCAGATGATTAGGTTCCTAGTTCCAAAGAATGGGGGACTAGTCCCACTGATCTAGTTTCTGATTCGTGGATGAAAACCTGATCTTTCAAAAATTGATTACCCCAACAATTTCTAACCATGCATGTGAAAAGGAGAAAAACAGTGGAAAACGACCAGAGTTCTGTTTTTTTGACTTCCGAAAAAAAGCCAAATCACAATTTGGCAACTAGTTCTGCTAGTAAGTCCACTTGTTCCATTGATAATCAAAGTTAATAACTTGTTTGTTCTCATTGAGAAAAAATCTTGCTTGAGCCGACATAGTGATTGTTGTGCAATGGCATGTCTTGTTGTGCCCACCTCACATTCATCCCAGTCTCAATAATAGTGTCTCATAATGAAATTCATAGTCAACACGATGTAAGGACCCATCATCTGTCATGATTGATCATCTGAAAGGGTGATGACAGCAAGATGGATACGAATCAAACCCATCATCACGATTGGAACTAGTTATAGTCCAATCCATTACAAACTCTTATCATTTAATGTATTTTGTTCAGGTCGGGACTCGGGACGTGTATTCAAAGGACGTCGCAATCTCTCTCTCTCTCTCTCTCTCTCTCTCTCTCTCTCTCTCTCTGGCACGTGCATGGGCTCTGTCGACTGTTGGATGAAGGGTGTTGACAATTTGATTTTGGATACTCACAAGCTTCCAATGCATGAGAAGACGAAACGTAAATTTTGACGTGTTCTCAAATGAAACCAAACTAACTTCCAGAATAAAGCAACACATCAAGCCGAACTACCAATTGGGCGGATTGGAGTTTGGCTATATTTAGACATGCAAGCTAAATTGATTCGACGTGTCCATTTTTCGAAAGGGACTGTTTTCCAATTAATACTGTCTTCAGCCATTGTAATCTCAATCGTTTTGTACGTCAACTAGTGAATTAATATTTTGGGAAAGTAGACCAAATACTGCACTTTTTAAGTGCGGAATTGAGTTGGGCCCAACTTATGACGTTCCGGCCATAATAGGCCTTGCCCACGTGAAGGCTCAATGGCACGGCGATCTTTTCGGGTTTATGTACTTCTCAGTACTTCCCATTGCGGGGTGGCCTATATATGTGAAGTATACATATTCCAGTATTTGATTATTCGTATCCATCGTCCTCTAAAAAGTACATAATTAAACAGAATATGACGGCTGATGCATAATTTTTTGTGATGGCTAGTTACATAGGAAATCCTAATATGGTATTATTTGGACAAATTAACCTAAAATAGTTTTTCGATGCATAGAAACCCTCAAAGCAGTACCATTATCCCAAATTTACTCTCCATCGACACTTTGTCCTCTTCTGCTGTGAACTGTCCTTCGTATCGTCACATGGGGACATGCTAGCAAAGTCATTCCTATTCTACTTAAAATACTCGATTTTGCCTAATTTTAGCCATTCGTGATCAGATGGCCTTGTAACTCTTGATTAAGCTAACTAAAAATGATGTCATTTCAGCCAAAAAAATATTGTTGTCTAGAAGGTCTCATGTGGTAACAATCCACATTGGATCCGTCCCGTTCTCAATTGCCATCACTTAAGACAATTAATGTCGAAATTAAATTGAAAGCTAACCGAGAGCAAAATTTGAGGATAGTGGCAAAGCAGAGATGGGTGGTCATTGGTCAAGCCCAAACCTTATCAGGCCTGCCTATATTATTCCTAAGCGCGCCCGTCACAGAAAGTACTACGAACAATTTTTCGGGCTAAGCTACTAGACTGGGCTTATAATTAAATAAATATTGTCCAACCCTCTTTCCGAAAACTGCTTTTCGGGCCATTGGAGTATGCGGGCGGTTATACCCATGAATAGCTCTACTGGCACAGGCCTAATTTAATTTGACCTAGAGAATATGAATTGGTCAAGAACAATTAAAAAAGGAAAAAAGCTATAGAAAATCATTACGAACTATGTGTTTATCTGAGGCAAGTTACATGTGTTTAATAGGAATTAAAAAAGGGAGCAAGTTTTCAAGCAACAGAAAGTAAGAACAATTCTGATTGATGGAGAGTACCCGATGGGAGCGTGGTTAGGTCGGATTCTCGGGCTCATCCCACTTCTAGGTTGGTTGCTGCGGCGGTGGAATGAGATTCGATATGTATCACCCGTCGAGCGAAGAATTTCCGATGCTGGTGTGTAGTTGCCGCCAGGAAACATGGGCACTCCCTTCTTAGGGGAAATCTTCACCTTCCTCTGGCACTTCAAGATTCTCTGCCGCCTGAACTGTTAAATAATGTTAAATATAAAGAACCAGAAGAAGAAGAACTGCAACAGCACGTGATTGAAAAACAATCAACAAAGAAAACAGAGGACTTGGCAATATAGAAAAGATGATCAACGGTGAAGAACTCATGATGAAGATCAGTTTGGATCGACATCAATGAAGGAGACATCTGAAGTAAAGAATGACGTGGATCGCCAAGTTATACACATGTGCTATGTACTGAATTCTGTTAGAAGTAGTCTGTTTTTACATTGGTTTTCAGTTAGTTGTTAGTTTGTAGAAGTTCTGTTCTTCATATAACTAGAGTCTTGAGATGAGAAAAAATGTACGAAGAAATAGATGCAGAAGAGTTGTAATCAGATAAAGATATAGAGAGAGAGAAGAAGAAGAATCCTCCATGGATATCTTGCGCATCAGAGAAGCTGCAGTAGGGTGATCAAAGGCTACTGAAAATCTCAAGTAAGGAAGAACAGAGGAAGTAGAACAGAGGATCTGTATTCATTGATGTTCTATATACATTGTGTTTCAATGATTCGTTAATACAATGATACATCAAGTATTTCCAGAATTGATTGTTCTGCATTAGATTCAGTTCTCTGTCTTCATCTCGCTTCTGCATATCTTCAAATCACCATCCGGTTTGTAAAACTTCTCATGGTATCGAGCCTTGTTGATTCACCGTATCAACAAGCATCTTCAAATTCTGATATCTTGTCTCAAGTTGAAATCTTGTGACAATGGCAATAAGAACACCAAAGTATCCTTTTCCGATACATGTGAACATCTCGAACTTCATCACAATCAGACTTACCGAAGGAAATTTTCTGCTATGGCAAGCTCAGATTCAAAGATTCCTGAAAAGCCAAGAGCTATTTGGCTTTATTAATGGTGATATTCCCTCACCTCCTCGTATGCTGCAAAAATGGCGAAAGTTGTGAATCTGAACTAGTTAATCCTGACTATACTGACTGGACAAGAACAGATCGTTAATATCTTCATGGATTAGTGGAGCATATCGAAAATATCCTAAGTCTAATAATTGGCTTAGATACATCATTTGAAGTATGGCAGACCCTTCTAAAGCGATTTACACAGAAGTCAATTGCTAGAGAGTTTGAACTCAGAGGGAAATTACAGTCCTGCCAAAAGCTTGATCAAACTCTCTCAACCTATCTTAGAGAGTATAAGTCTATATGTGATCAGTTGAATGCAATAGGCAAACCTGTGGATGAAATAACCAAAATATTTGGTATTCTGGAAGGTTTAGGTTCTGAATATGAAAATCTTCGAACCACCATATACTGTTTGAAGCCTCAACCTGATTATGATGAGGTTATTGCTCGTTAGAAAGGTTTGAATCAAGAATGAAGAACTATTCCAGAAGTCAGTTCAATCCAAATATGGCTTACTTTGGACAGAGACAATTTCAAGTACAGTCTAAAGAAAGTACTGATGAAGGGTATGTTCCTCAAATCTCTGGATTCATAGCTCAAAGAGGAAATTACAGAGGTGGTCGCAGCTATGGTCGTGGTAGAACTACTAATAATAGAGGTAGAGGTTTTGGTTATGCTGAGAGAAATCCAAATTATAGAGGAGAAGCATCAACTCAAGTTCAAGGAGATCAATACCTCAGACAAAGAAACAACTTGTCTACTTATAATCAGGGATTTCGACCCTATGTCAATCATTCCCAAAGGTACCGAGACTACCAAATCTTATCCTTCTCTCTCATTAAATTCGAGTAAAAATCTGCGGGATGAGAAAGACACAAATTCGCTAGATTGGAATGTCAAATATGTAAACGTCTGGTCATGATGCTCTTTTTCTTGGTACCGATTTGATAACTCTTATCAAGTAGAAGATGTTCAGAAGATGACAAAGAATTCATATTGAAGATCCAAAAGGAAGTGAATGGTACCACGATCGGGTGCTACTGACCCCACATCAGCACTAATCCTGGTATTCTTCATACCCTTACTAAATACCAAGGATCTGATACTGTGATGGTAGGAAATGGATCGTGCTTACCTGTTACACATATTGGTAATACTTGCTTAACTACAGAAGGCAATACATTACCATTGAATGATGTTCTTATAGTACCGTAAATAAAGAAGAATTTAATTTCAGTTTCAAAGATCACAGATGACTACCCTTGTTCGTTTATCTTTGACAAATTTGGTGTTTATGTAAAGGACAACAATACCAAAGTAACAGTCAAGCTCGGAAGGAAGAATAGAGGTCTTTATCAAGTTGATACCGAGACAACTGCAGCTTTCTTTACTCAAAGACAGAAAACTGTTGATCAAGACATATGGCATCAGAGACTAGCCCATACAAATTCTCAGACAGTGCAACATCTACAACAACAGAAGCTGATCAAGTTTAATTCATCTTCTTCTAATGTCTGCAGCAGCTGTCAAATAGCAAAAAGTACAGCTCTATCCTTTCCTTTATCAGATTCTACATCAAACTTGCCATTAGAAAAGATTCATTGTGACATCTCGGGACCTTCTCCATCGACTCTTTCCGAAGTTTAGATACTATGTGATTTTTGTTGACAATTTCTCACGATATAGCCGGGTGTACCCTATGAAGTTGAAGTCTGAGTTCTATAGTATTTTTGTTCGATTCCAGAAATTAGTTGAGAAACAGTACAATCTTCCAATCAAAATTTTCCAAAGTGATGGAGGAGGGGAATTTATCAGCAATAGATTCCAGGGTCATCTACAAACCTGTGGCATAAAACAACAACTCTCATGTCCACATACTCCAGAACAAAATGGGATTCCAGAGAGAAAACATCGTCACATTGTAGAACTGGGATTAGCCATGTTGTATCACTCCAAGGTTCCACTGAAATTCTGGGTGGATGCCTTTGCTACAGCAAATTATCTTGTCAATAGGCTTCCAACACCAAAACTACAGATGGATACACCTTATAACAAGATTCATAATAGTCGGCCACGTATAATCACTTGAGGGTGTTTGGATGTGCTTGTTATCCATGCTTAAGACCCTATGCAAAACACAAATTTGACCCTCGATCACTCACCTGTATTTTTCTGGGATACAAAGTGATCTACATAAAGGATATCGATGTCTTGTACCTACCGATAATCGTATATATATCCAGTAGGCATGTGGTTTTTGATGAAACACTTTTTCCTTTCACAAAGAAGGTCATCCATGAATATGGACGGTACACACCTCTATACAGACAATGGATTGATGAAGTTCGAGTTGTTTGAACCTCCAAATACCGACACAACAATCATTAATTCTACTCATCAGTCAACCATCAAAAGTCAGTATCATCCTACAATGGATAGTTCTTACAATGAACAGATGTCCCAGGTTACTTCATCAGCACCAATGCAGGATGAACTTATCACAGAAGCACAATCAGCTTCTGCATCCTCATCCTCACAACCTGAATCATCTGATAATATTAGTCTTGTCCCAGAACAGTCCAATCCAAGCCTATCCTCTTCTCAAAACAATCTTGTGGGTCATCATATGCAGACTCGACTCAAAACAGGTATCATCAAACCAAATCCAAAGTATGCTTGTCTAGTTGAGTATAAAGTTCCCATAGAACCAAGATCTCTTAAGTCAGCATTGGCTGATCCAGCCTGGTATAGTGCAATGCAGGAAGAAATGACTGCTCTATATGACAATAACACCTGGACACTAGTTCCACGAACTAACCAGATGAATGTAGTAGGCTGTAAGTGGGTCTTCAAGACCAAATTAACATCTGCTGGAACTCTAGATAGATTAAAGGCTCGACTAGTAGCTAAAGGCTTTCATCAAGAAGCAGGACTTGATTTTACTGAGACTTTCAGCCCTGTTGTGAAACATGCCACAATTCGCATAGTATTGTCCATAGCTCTAACAAAACAATGGTCAATACATCAACTTGATGTGAAAAATGCCTTTCTTCATGGAGACTTGAATGAAACTGTCTACATGGAACAGCCTCCTGGCTTTATACATCCTCAACAATCAAGCCATGTCTGTCTCCTTCACAAATCCTTATATGGTCTTCGACAAGCTCCAAGAGCCTGGTTTGACAAATTCAGTAACTTCCTCCTTGAACTTGGTTTTTTCTGCAGTACAGCTGATCCCTCTTTATTTGTTCTTCATACTGCATCACATACAGTATTACTCCTACTATATGTCGATGATATCATCTTGACAGGAAGTTCATCTCAACTTCTAACTGTATTAATTCAGAAACTCAGTCTTCAGTTCCATATGAAGGATCTTGGCTCTCTTCACTATTTCTTAGGCATTGAAGCCAAACGCACTCCACAACACTTATTTCTATGCCAAACAAAATATGCTGTTGATTTACTCAACAGAGCTCAAATGACAGATTGTAAACCAATCTCTACACCCTTGCCACCTCGATCAATTCTCATGGACAGTACTAACAATCAGCTCACTGATCCTGTTGAGTACAGAAGCCTGGTAGGTGGTCTCCAATACTTAACAATCACTCGCCCAGATATAGCTTTTGCCACAAACCTTCTCTGTCAAAAGATGCAACATCCTACAGTGGCAGATTTTCTCCAATTAAAACGAGTCCTTCGATATGTTAAAGGGACTGTCCACCTTGGCTTCTATCTCCATTCTAGGAGTTCAACAAATCTATATGGCTTCTCGGATCGACCGGGCGGGATGCCCTATCACTCGCCGATCTACTACGGGTTTTTGCACTTTTCTTGGATCTAATTTGCTATCTTGGTCAGCCAAGAAACAATCTACTGTTTCAAGGTCCTCCACGAAGCCGAATATCGAGCACTAGCTTCTACCACTGAACTCACTTGGATCGGCTTTGTATTACGTGATATTGGTATTCCTCTTCCAAACAGCCACCACTTTATTCTGTGACAACAGATCAGCCATTTCTCTCACAGCAAATCCCATCTTACATGCTCGTACCAAACACATTGAAATTGACTTTCACTTTGTTCGTGAAAAGGTGTCTTCTGGTTCATTTCAAGTCTACCATATTCCCAGTCATCTTCAATTAGCCGACATTTTCACTAAACCTATCTCCCGATCAGCTCATCTGTCTATTCGCACCAAATTGGGAATGGGATCTTTCACCCTTCCCAATTTGCGGGGGAATGTTAAATATAAAGAACCAGAAGAAGAAGAACTGCAACAGCACGTGATTGAAAAACAATCAACAAAGAAAACAGAGGACTTGGCAATATAGAAAAGATGATCAACGGTGAAGAACTCATGATGAAGATCAGTTTGGATCGACATCAATGAAGGAGACATCTGAAGTAAAGAATGACGTGGATCGCCAAGTTATACACATGTGCTATGTACCGAATTCTGTTAGAAGTAGTCTGTTTTTACATTGGTTTTCAGTTAGTTGTTAGTTTGTAGAAGTTGTTCTTCATATAACTAGAGTCTTGAGATGAGAAAAAATGTACGAAGAAATAGATGCAGAAGAGTTGTAATCAGATAAAGATATAGAGAGAGAGAAGAAGAAGAATCCTCCATGGATATCTTGCGCATCGAGAAGCTGCAGTAGGGTGATCAAAGGCTACCGAAAATCTCAAGTAAGGAAGAACAGAGGAAGTAGAACAGAGGATCTGTATTCATTGATGTTCTATATACATTGTGTTTCAATGATTCGTTAATACAATGATACATCAAGTATTTCCAGAATTGATTGTTCTGCATTAGATTCAGTTCTCTGTCTTCATCTGCTTACTGCATATCTTCAAATCACCATCCAGTTTGTAAAACTTCTCATGAACGAGTTCATAAACTCTAAAAGACAGAAGCATGGTCCCCATTCGACATTGAATTTTAGACTGAAAACTTGTGACCTGAATTTATGTTGCATCATATTTGAAACTGTGACAAAAATTAAACCAAGTGATGGAGTAATGATTGTCTCAGGTTTCTACTAATGTGTCTATACATGTTTCAGGTATGGTGATGGAATAGGAATGCGCATGACTCACCTCTTCGAATGCCTTCCTTTATAGCATGCTTCCCAACAGTGAACAAGTTTGTGTTCGGAGTTGATGACAAATTCGTCCGGGAATGGTCAAATGTCAATCTTGTGCGCGCAAATTCTCTAGTGGTGGTTTAAGGAAAGGCAAATCGATGGGGGTCGTTTACTGTATTTCCAATTCACCCTGATGCTCTAAAGAAACTCCTGGTTCGAAAATCATCCGACTTGGTAAAGCTTTATCATCAAAACCTTAACCACTGTTTCATCTGCAATATGTTAATCTCAGACTCAAACTGATGGCCATTAGCCAGAACTAGAAGGGGGAGTTCCTTGGAAGGATGAGATGGGTGTTCAGATAACTATTGATAAAACGATCCAAAAATTTCTGAAGCTGACAAATAGAAACATAATACAGGTGGTAGAGGAAACAATAAGGATTGCCAGTAGTCGCTTTTACGCTCAGATTAGTAATAAAGGATGTCGATTATAAAGGTATGGGATAATTTGTTATAGATGGTTGTCTCTGAGGCCATTTTTAACTGGTGAATTGGGAGGGAATCGTATTGATCAGACGATTTCAGTACCTGGAAGGTGATTCTTTGGATTAGATTCGTAGTAACAAATTCCTGAATTTCTGCTGGTTGTAGGACGTGTAAGGGCTGGAAGGTGATTCTTTGAATTAGATGCCTTCATATGAACTCGGACCACCACCCAATGGGCTTAAATCCAGACCAATGGAATGTAAGGCTCGACAACCAATTTGCTTATGGACGGAGATTTCTGTCTTCGTTTTTCCTGATTTTTCTTTTGTGCAAATCTATGCAGTATATAATACACGTCGCGTTCTTCACGTATCTATGGGCTGCTGGCGAACGAAGCCTTTGGTGGGGTACCGAGAATATACGTGGGAGACATGCTGGCGAGAAGCAAATGGGCGATTTTGCTGCATCAATTATCAGTAAGATACAAGTAAGAAAAGAAGTGAAAACCACAAAGTTCACAACAATGTTTGGCAAATGAATTATAGAAAAAAGGACACTATAAGTGCCGTAACTTTTGCATATTGCTCACTTGAGTGTCATAACTTTTTTGTCCAATCATTTGAGTGCTATATGAATTTTTAGTCGATTAGTTGAATGCTGTAACTTTTTAAAGAAGTTCAACACTTAGTGAACATTTTTAAAAAATTTTGAGACTAAAGTAATCAATTGAAAGTTATGATACTCAAGTGATTGTTTTTTTGAAATTATGGTACTCAAGTAGTTGAAAAAAATGTTACGTCACTCAAGCAAGCATAATTGTTATGACACTTGTGGTGTTTTTCTCTTTAAATTATTATGTGGAATTACTCAACTTGGACATCGGTTTCATCTATCTCCATACCTGATGAATTTGAAGTCACTTTTACAAGCTGTGAGGACTCATCACGGTTACGATTATCACACCTTAATTCCTACTAAAAAGGGAATGACATGGCCGTTTTTTCACCCATAGGACCCTGCCTAAACAAATCATAAACCCGCTATCAAAATATACATACATCCATTTATCTAATAGGGAGTTGGTTACTGAATCAGGTTTCTACAATCCTTACATATATCCAAACTCAGTTAAACCCAACATATATCATCTGACATACATAACTCATACCCAACAATATCCACAGTCCCCATTGATAATGTTCTCATCCTATTTACTACTAGCTGAAAAATTTGAAAAAGATTTAGAATGAATGGAGTGAGCAACTGTAGCCTAATAAGTAGTATCTTCTAAGTATATCGACTATCCATTGTGCATATTTATAAAACAATATCAAAAACTTATTATTTTTATATCTAGTACATAATATACATATAGTACCAAAATGAATTATATCTAAAACTCATTTAAATTAACAAATTCTATTATGTTGATTAATCTCATGCTCAATATCCAACCATTGTTATGACACAACTCCTTGTCATAAAGCAACCAAGGTTCCCCCTTAGCAAGGTTAGTATGCATACGCAAAACTCTCATTGGGTTCTAATCATAGCGACATAAGCATAATTTACTAACATCATTCTTCAATAACCCACAAATCAAATTCATAATCCATCTTAAAACTTAGTTCACTAACAAAAACGTACAACTTTTTGAAATAGAATACATTTCATAAACAAAATTCACAAATTAGTACATATAACTTTTTTCAATTCCTCACAAACTAAAAATGTATAATATTTCACAAATGAATTTTTTTTCAAAACATATCTCAAATTATTTCACAATAATGAGCTTATAACTGGAGAAGACCGTATGTATATAATGGAGAAAATATTAGCTGCACTATCAAGCTATTTGTGATATTTCAACACATGCCAACTTGATTAGAGCGGCATGTGAAAAATTTGACCAATATGGTGGACACACATGTGGAAGGGGATAAAACTTAACTCTGATATCATGTAAATTTTATAGGATCATTGTCAATTATTTTAAAAATTTAAGCCTTTAATTTGGAGTTTCTAACACTTTCTTGCGTTGCTTTCCTTTACTTTATCTGGAATGCTAGGAATTGTTGTTTACATGACACTTCCTATGTTGTTAGTGTTGACGTGACTCTTCAGAGGATCAAAAAGGCTTTGCAGGGTCGTTTCCTTGATTCCTCTGCTATTGAAAGTAAATTTTCCCTCGATATATTTGGGTCTTTGCGTCGGAATTGAGTTGTTGGTGTTGTGCAGTTCATGACCCTGTTTGGGGTCTTTGTGTTTGCGTAGCTCGCGAGCATGTAGCAGGATTGCTCCCGCTGCTTTTGGTTTGTTTTTTCTGACCTATCGAACGAGAAAACATTGTTTTAAGATGGAACATTTTTAATTAAAATTTAAAGAAATAATGAAAAACGAGAATTGGGACAAAGAGAGATGGGGCATGGATAGCATGGTTGTTAATATAGCTATAGTGAGATTTTCCTAACGCGACAAAATTCGGTATCTTTTCAATCTCTGTCGGTTGGAGATGCACAATTTTCCATTTTATAAACTCATCTTTTCATTTTCTTCTTCAATCTTCAACCATGAGAGGATTTGAGCTAGTCTCACCGTCCCTTCCATCTTTTTTGATTTTCTGAGTTTTTATGTATTTTTCCTCTTTTTTTTTCTCTCCCGATCTAGATCTGGGAGTTGTGCCCTTCCGATCTAGTTCTAAATTTGGGAGTTTGAGCTCTCTAAATTTAGTTCTAAATTCAAACTCCAAATTTAGTTCTAAATTTACGAATTTTTCTCTCCCTGGTTTAAATTTGGGAGTTTAATAATGTTTACAAAGATTTGACACTCCCGTACTCTCTTTGTGTGCAGGTCCTATGCTTTCAATTTCAATGATGATTGTAAGAGCTTTGGCATCTCGCTAAGCTATGAGGATTTATTCTTCCAAAGGTTAGATCTGTGTTTATTCAACTAATTTTATTTATCTCCGTACAGTGATGGTATAGAGGAAGTCGAACCTAGACATGCACTACCAAATGACAATGTCATAGTTATTGGAATATGAATTTTTGGCATGTGCACATCATTGATGATGATATGAGAACTAGTGATTGGCAATCAATTATTTTGCTTGACGGATTCGTTCTTTTGGAACGAGTGTGTACTTAATTTTGCCGGCGCTTTATCGATCCTCATTATTTTCTAGATTTAGCTTTATTTTGTAGTGTTCTAGCCTTTGCTTTGCTTCAATTTGCTTTATCATGAAAGTTTATGTACTTCTTATGTATCATTTGGAGCTATAAATATAAATTTTTTTGACCAAAAAAAAAAAAAAACTTGTCTTTGTAGATAACGAGCATAATGTTTATATTTTTCGTGTCGGGCCATGACTCTCTAAAGATCTCTTTCTTTCTCGTGCGTTTTAGGGCTGTCGGGACTAGAAAGTGACATCCTCTTATTCACAACTTTGTAAGTTCAAACGCTTGCATGCATGGGAATAGAGAACCCACATTGAAGAAAATGGCCAAAAAAGCTCTCTATCTTGTCCGTACCTTCGTGTCTCTCAAACGCTGTTGGGAAGAACCTTTCGGAGAAACAACAGAACGTGCGAGGATGAACGGCCAAGCCTATTTTCACTCTTAGAGAGGATTAAAAGAAGAAGATTGTGAAAATGGAATTTGCCTGATCAAATGTGGAGTCCCAAATTATTTTTTGATGGTTTAATACTATTAAAAATGCTGAATTTTGGTGCCCCACTGTAATGAGTTAATCCAATGAGGATGGGGAGTAGTCACTGGGGTTAGAGGGCACGGACAAAAAGTGGGTTGCAATAGACTTTTAGGATGACGAATGGGATATGAATGAACCGAATTGTACACCAAGGGGATGGCAATTCCGAAATACACACACACACATAAACGAGAATTGACTCAGAAAGGCGCCTTTTGATGTAATAGTAAATTTTGCTTTGAAACTCTAAAGTTAAATGAGCCCAAGTTAGAGCACTATCGGGATAATGACTTCCTGAGAAAGTGCCTGCCTTTATACCAAAAGAAAAAATCGTGAGGTTTGGTATGAGACAAAAATACCTTGAATGAGTTAATCTTAGGGTGTCATGCCATCAAACATTTACCATAAACTAATTTTCATTATATAAAAAATCCTAAACCCTCGACCAAAATTTACTATTTGTTAGTATTCCATCCAATATCCCATTAAAATACACATGTATAAATGCACGTAGATTTTGCACATCATTTTACCGTCATGTATATCAACTCCGTTTTGCAATCGTATATCACGTGCGTATTTAGACAAAAGCTAAATTTGGGTCACCAGCACCTCTTTGGAATTTTTTTATTAAATTAAAATTGTTTAAAATAAACGTGTCACGGAATATTAATTTGAGTTTTTTTAATAATATTAAATTTTTTGGTTTGAAAAGATTCCGATTCCAAGCTCCAAAAAATTCTCGTACCTTGGACGATGATTTCTAGATCTTAGCCTCAACGTGTAACCAAATAATTGCCTCTCGATTATCGGTACTTGTTTAAAAGAAAATGGCTGTTCCGCTGAACGTGAAGCTGACAGCGAAACTGCTCGTGTTGCTTTCATTGGACGGCGTGGAATATGGCTTGTCTCTTAACTAACAATGGACCAAAAGAATAATCTCAATAGAATCAATGAAACCCCAAAGCAATCGTGTGGCTGTGATGTGTTCATGTCAGGCAGGTTGCATCAGTCAGACCGAGAAGCTGACAGCAAAACTACTCGTGTTGCTTTCATTCGACGCTTGTCTCTTAGCAAACAATGGATCAAAGGAATAGTCTCAATAGAATCAACAGATATGTAAGCCAGGTTACTTCACTCTTACTGAATATATAAGAGTGTGCAAGCTTTCAAGAAACAGAAAGTACGTACGATTGAATACACCAATGGGAGCGTGGTTGGGTTGTATTCTGGGGCTCATCCCACTTCTAGGTTGGTGCTTGTGGTGGTGGAATGAGATTTGGTACGTGTGGCCAGTCAAGCGAAGATGTTCCGGCTCCAATGCGAAGTTGCCGCCGGGACACATGGGGTTTCCCTTCTTTGGAGAACTTTTCACCTTCCTCTGGTATTACAAGATTCTCCGCCGCCCGGACGAGTTCATAAACTCTAAAAGAAAGAAGTATGATCGCCGTTTGCAATCGAATCCTAGCTTGTATACTTGTGACTGAACTTGTGCAGCATCGTATATGAAACAACAAGAAAAACAAAACCAAGAGATGGGTTATCTCGGGTTTCTACTAATGTCTATGTTCATGTTTCAGGTATGGTGATGGAGTAGGGATGTACAGGACTCACCTCGTCGGATCGCCTTCCATCATAGCATGCGTCCCATCAGTGAACAAGTTTGTCTTCCGAGCTGAGGACACATTTATCGCTCAATGGCCGAATGTCGATATTATGGGCACGAATTCTCTGGGGGCGGTTCATGGAAATGCACATGACAGGCTCAGGAGCTTTGTCTTGAATGCCGTTAACCGACCTGATGCTCTTCGCCGTATAGCTGCTTTGGTACAACCGCGTTTGGTCGCTGCCCTCGAGTTGTGGGCCCAAAAGGCAGAATTGTTGCTTTCCATGAAACTAAGAAGGTGCAGTCCATCCCATAAGCTCCTTATCAGATAACTTCATCGTCCACACGATTAACTTTTTCCCGTTGGATTGTCCTCAATGTTTTACTGGTAATTCTTTAATTTTGTTCACCTTCTATGCTTACAGGTGACCTTTGAGAACATTGGGAAGCTGTTTGTGAGCTTTGAACCGGGGCCACAATTGAAAAAGATCGATGGGTTATTTCATGACATGCTCAAAGGAATGAGAGCTCAGCGGCTCAATTTTCCTGGAACTGCATATCGCTGCGCTCTGCAGGTTCAATCGAATTGGAATCTTAAACTTTCTTCCAATCTAATAAGTTGGGCGAATGTAGTAAAATTCAAAATGACAACCTGAGTTCTCAATAATTTGCACAATGACTACTGCTCTGCACAAGAGTTTGAAGTTTTATTCTTGTCCAACAAATTCAATATAACACTACAGCGCAAAATGATCATAACGCCAAGAAAGCAATGTCGAGTTGAATGATCCTGCCTTTATAACCAAGCTACCCATTTTAAATCCTATATGATCAGAAATATTTCTCCAATCCAATATTGCAGGCCCGGAAGAAGGTTGAGGCTATATTCAGAGTAGAGCTAGAGGAGAGGAAAAGCCGAAGTGAAGAAACTGTGACCGATCTTATGGATGAGTTACGACAAATCAAAGACGAGGAAGGCAAAAAACTATCTGACCAAGAAGTGCTAGATAACATCATCAGCTTTGTGTTCGCTGGTTATGAGTCCACTTCACTTGCATCAATGTGGGCGATTTACTATCTTGCCAAGTCTCCCAATGTTCTAAAGAAACTCCGGGTACTACGTCGTCCGACTTTGTAAAGCTTCGTTATCCACTGTTTCATTGCAGCTTGTGAATCTTGACTTGAATGGCAGGAAGAGAACACGTCTGTTAGCCAAAACAAGAAGGGGGAGTTCATCACGAGTGAAGACATCTCGAACATGAAATATACTAAAAAGGTAAAATCATGGGAGAATTCTATAGTTTGTGCGACCACTTTTCCGAAAGATCTAAAAAGTTTTCGAAGATGACAATTAGTGACGAACAGGTGGTGGAGGAGACACTAAGAATGGCCAATATTTCACATTTTCTTTTCAGATTAGTCACAAAGGACATCGACTACAAAGGTACGAACTATCCAGGTCTTGCAGATAGAAAATTATAGCTTTTGCGTTATGGCCTGCAGCTCTACAACCGGATAGATCTTCAAATTATTGTTATCTTAGGACTGCCTTTTTAAGGCCATTTTGTGCCTATTAAACAGATTTTCCCTGCAATTACATTATTAGTTTGTACCGACTTAGATAAGTCATACCTACAAGAATTGTTGTCACATGCAATACACGAGTTGGTGCTGATTGGCGAGTCCTGTCCAGAGCAATTAAAGTTGGAGTTTTTGCAGTAATGATCCCCGAAATTTGTGCAGGTTATAGAATACCAAAGGGATGGAAAGTGATTCTGTGGCTCCGATACCTCCACACGAACCCGGAAAACTTTGATGACCCAATGTGCTTTAATCCAGAGAGGTGGAACGTAAGACTCGAATTATGTTCAAGGACAAAGCACTGTTTTCCCTTCTCCCTACTTTGTTCTTTTCGGGCAAACCTATGTAATACTTGGTCACGTTCTTCAGGATTCTGTGAAACCGGAGGCATACCAAGTGTTTGGTGGGGGATCGAGAACCTGTCCAGGAAACATGCTTGCGAGAATTCAGCTGGCTATTTTACTGCATCACTTATCAGTAGGATACAAGTAAGAAAAAAAGTGAAGCTTTTATTGACTAACTTTAGGAGAAGTTTCAATTCTTTGGACCATAAAATTTACACAAATGTTTGGCTATTGAATTTTCAGGTGGGAATTGATCAACTCGAACGCAGACTTTGTCTATCTTCCCCACCCCGCACCAGTTGATGAAGTTGAAGTCAGTTTCAGCAAGTTATGAGAAATGATTCAACTGAAAAATATGTAGACTCGAAAGTCATGCTTTCCGATCCTATGCTGTATCCAATTTGTTTCAACCAAAATATTAGAAAGAATTGCTGTTATATTTGTTGGTTCGTCTATGATAGGTGCGATTAAGATACACCGGTTCGTCTTAATGTGATATGATGGAGAGAACTTTTGAAAGGATGTAAAGGAAGTTATTTTGTAGAGAAGTTGTGTAAATAACTTCTGGAAAAATAACCACCAATTATTGATGAGAGAACGAACATTCTGAAAAGGTTCTCTCTCTTCACCTCCTCTCTCCTTAAAAAAAAAAAAAAAAAAAAAAGCTTCCATTTCTACTTTGAGAAAAAAAAATGACATTATTGTTGTGGAACATGAATACTTTTATTGTATTCGGATCATCGTGAAATCGTATCGTCCATTGTTCGCTAGTGATTTAACGTACATTTAGGGGTAACTCATTTATTGCCCATAAAAAGAGGTTAGTCATTTCTTTTGCCGACTCTTTTTCCAATAATTGCAAAAGAAAAAGCTCGAAAGGAGCCTTTACATGGGAATCGGGTGATCCCCCAGAAAAAAAGGTACATTAGAGCTTAATATTGTGGTTAATGATGGTCTACGAAGAAACAAAACCAACCACTTTATAATGGGATTAGTAGTCTAAAAGATTTGCTAAGACACTATGCGGTGTGCAGTAATTAAGTCTGTAATATTCCATATTAATACTAACATGCGACGGAGGATGCCGGCAAGGCACTGTAATTATATCTGGTCCTAGTTAACATCTAATATAGTCAAGGTTTAATTAGAAAATTTAGAGAGAAAAAGACAAACTTTAGTCTCTAGTCACTCCTGAGGAATGTGAATCATGTTTTCAATGTGAGGAGTGATTTTGATTACCTTTTATTAACTCAATTTCAATAATTTTAGCAAAATCATGGTAATGTGACTGAAATGACGTATCGGGACCCACAGGGTCGATTAGGTCAACCCGATTGACCCGACCTGGTGCGGCCCACTTTGGTCGAAGCCCAATTTGACAGATTGGACCTATTCGAGTGTGATGGCCGAACCCATGTGGCTAATTAGAGATAATCAAGGCCATCGAGAAGCCTTGGCCAATCCGATCAACCCAGGCGAGAAAGATTGGACTCAAATCGATCTGATCCATTGGGCTGATTCTCAATTGGGCTCATTTAGCCCACTTAGCCAAGACATTAAGCTTAATTAGAAAAATATTAGGGGTGAGCATTAGTTTGGGTCAACCTCAAATTGGCCCAACTAGATCTATCCTAGGTCGGTTCCCAAGGGCACTGGGTCATTCCTTGGTCTTGGGCCATCTAAAACCTGCATTGTACAAGTTGATTCTCGGTCCTTGGATTTAAGGTTGGTTCATAATATATGTTGTATATTATATACTTTTGCTTACTCTAAATTCTAGCACAGTCTCATTTGTTCTCTTCACAGTTCAACCTGTTGTGTAAATTAGAAAGTAGAAAGAAACATAACCCTAATTCGACAAAAAAAGAAGAAGAAAGAAACCTTTTTCACTCACCTTGGCCTTGCTCGGCCGCCAGCTTTGGCCTTGCTTGCCTCATTGCTCGCTGCTTGCCTCTATTCTCTCGCCTCGTGTGTTCGTTATTATGGTTTATTCCTTTTAGCAATTGTAGACTTTTATTGTTACCTTATTCTATGTTTATGTTTGATAAGTGTTGGTGTTGTTTAATGTCGCATTGTTAATGAATATATAATTTGAAATGGTATGCTTGTTCTTTTAAAGAAAACAAAAAAATGAAACAAAAAAAAATAATCGGTTGGAATCCGACTGGACTCATAAGGCAATCCGGTCCTTAATCCCAAAAATTGGAGACCAACACTGTGCAGATTGATCTTTAGGTTAGGTGCTAGACCAGCTAAACTTGAACCATGCTCACCTCTACAAAATATAGTAAATTTTAACGATTGGAGGATCTTGTGTCAACCCGAATGGGATTGGCCCATTGGACTGAAGCCAAAGCCCAATCGGACCATTTGGCCCAATGGGCCTAACATACTAGCCCATTAAGAAGCCAAGGTTGGCCCTCTCTCCCCTTGCCCCAATAATTACAAATTGCCATTTAGGACCAACTGCCCTTGCCATATCATCAATCCGTGAGAAAGCTAATCTAAGCCCATCATTAATCCCTTAATCTCGGCCATCTAAAATGCCATGTCATGGACGGGAGATGAAGCTTCGAGCATGATCTGAGAATCCTGTGGTGAGTGGGTTCCTCCATATCTTCATCGGCGGTCTCTCCACCGCCAGCCATCACCATCACCGTCCTCCCCGTTATCATTTCATCACGTGTCACTGGCATCACTCTTAGTGCCAAGCCACGACGTAGCTCAACCTCAGTGAACATTCAATCGAGGTCATGACCAACTGCGCTACCTCCATTAATGGAGGTGCTCAAGCTCAAATCTAGATCGCATGACCTCGGATATGGGTCACATGACTCAAACATGAGGTCCCCCACCTCATTTGTTGGTGGAAACTATTGAAGAAGTATCTCGAAGTGATTTTGAAAATTTCCAAACTATCGTCTCTTCTATGATAAATGCATATGTTATGACAATTGTCAAGGACTACATGATAACCATGGTGTGATCCATGGGGTGAAGATCGCAAAGTGTCTTGATGTAATTTTCTGAAAACAGCACCAACAAACTAAATGATTAGATGACGACAATATCTGTGTCAATGCTATAGATATCATGTCAATAGTGATGTTAGAGCACCATATCGGACGATTGTTGCAAAAAGTCCAATATAGCTGTTGTCGCTTGGAAAAGTGCACCAGAAGAATTGGAAGGCTTCAGAGAAACGGAAATAGGCTTTCTATCAGACGTGTTAGAGCCATCGATGACAGGACAGCAGCAAAAGTTATTTTGAAATAGATTACAAATATTCAGGAAAAAGGACTGTATGAGCAGTTTTATTTATGGATAATAGCACCGACGACTCTTTACTTCTTTGATTAAGGATATTGATATGAGAGAAGATTATTGCAACCAAAAGTAAGATGCGCATTACATAGAATCCATAAATTTACTTAAATCTATGTTCTTAATTAAGATTGTTTCATTCTCTCAAAGATTTTCAATGTAGTGCTCTTGTTGGTTTATAATCATGTAAAAGATCAAGTGTACGGAGTGATAGCAACACTTGATTCCTGATAGTGTGATCTATCGTGTAAAGGTGGGATCTATCATGAGATTTACAAAGTTGCTCCTCAAAATTATCAAAGTATTAAAATAACCTATTTACCCCCGATTCGTATTGTTAGCCCCCAACGGAAACCTTCTTTAATTGAGGTCGTGGCCTTGGATCTGAGGCCGTACCCCTCAAATCTGAGTTCAAGCTAGAGGGGGCTCAAAGGAGGGTTGCGGTGGAAGGCGGCAAAGTGGTGATGGACGATGGGCTGGGACAACGATGAGGTGGTGGTGGAAGGCGAGTAACGAGGTTGAGTTAATCGCAGGACTGAGTTGATGGTGGTCTGGATGTTGTCCACTGGTCTGGTTGTTGTCCGGATGTGAAAGGAAGAAGAAGAAATGAAAAGGCCAAAAAAGGGGAAAAAGATATAGAAAATAAATACATTATTTTGATTTGGAAAAAGAAGATGACCTGGAATTGACATGTGGCATTATTAGTTAGGAAGATAACAAAGCTAAACTTGGGCATCAAATCAAAGTTGGTGATTTTTTACACGACAAAAAACGGTCATGTCAGAAATTGAGATTCGTCTATAGTTGGTGTTTTTTTTTTTTTAATTTTATTTATGGAATTAGGCCTGTTCTTTTTTTGATTTACCCAAAAAAATTATTTTAAGATGAAAATTTTATTAATAATTAAACCAAAAGAAATTATTTGTAGATTAAGAAACGGAGAATTGGTACGGAGGAAGAGAAGAGGCTGTCGGGACTAGACAACAACATCCTCTTATTCAAAACTCTATGTCGCGACCTACCCTCGGGGGGAGGGAACTGGTTTAGGGGTATTGCCCGAAAGATAGGCTTAAGGCCCATGATTAGGCGCAGGCTCTCCCAAGCCCATACCCTGCGTGACATTGGGATACTTTTTTTTAAGAATTTTGCATAAAAGGAGTCGCCATTAGCTTTGTGGGGTGGCTAGAAACCAAGTAAGGCATGGGAGCGTGCCTCGCTTCCTACGTAACCAGGAGAATCTAGGTTCGGGGACTTAGTTACACTAATTGACCAATTAGTGCCCTTCTGGGTACCTAATCTTGTTCGTAAAAAATGATTTTGGCGGACGGTTTGAATTGATTTTATACTTATCCACTAACATATGAGGTGACCATTTGGTGCGCAATCATTAAAGTAATAATCATAACTAGCAAGATCCTAATTGCATTAAAATTAAACACTTGCAATTAAACTTACATAGATAGGCGAATTAAACATGCAATAGTCGAAATAAAAGCAAGTAAATATCTAATTACACTAAGAATACAAAACGCAACAACTCTTAACCAAGCCCCAATCAATTTTGGATTTTTCGAAATTAAAAAAAAAAATATATATATATGTAATTAATTTTTTTATTATTATTTTTGTAATTTTTAATTTTTTTAATTTTTTTAATTTTTTTTTGTAATTTTTAATTTTGGATTTTCGAAATTGTTTTAGATTTTTAGTTTTTTTAATTAATTTTTTAATTTTTTTTTAAATCGAATTTTTTAATGCTTTTAGAGTTTTGAACTTTCAGAAATGTTTTTGAATTTTTATTATTTTTCGATTTTTTTTTTTGAAAATTTTTGAATTTTTAATATATTCTTAATATTTAATTTAAAAAAAAACGGATCCGGATCGGGTAAACCCAATTCCGACCCGCGGACCCAATCCGAACCGGATCCCGCATTTTTTTTTTTTTTTTAAATAATAATAATAATAATAATAATAATAATAATAATAATAATAATAAATTAAAAAAAAATTTCCTGCGCACCCCCTGCAAACTCTCCTTCCCGAGGCCAACTTTCTTTTGCTTTGGTTTGACTTTTTTTTTTTTTTACTTTTTCCTTACTTTTCTTTTTCTTTTGGTTTTCTTTTTTTTATTTTGCTTTTGGTCTTCTTCTTCGTGGGTGCCCCTGCACGCACGAAGCTTTTCTTCCCCAAAACATGGCTTCACCGAAATTGCTTCCTCACCTTAACTCAAACGAACAATAACAAAGAAAAATGATGAACCCAGCGTCCCTCCCAAGACCAAACCATCCCGACCGGTGCAAATCGCCGCCGGTCATCTAACTCCGGCGATGACTGAAAACTTTCAGATGCGGACCTCCTTGGCTTAAGCATACATTGATTTCTTCATGAAAATCGCATGAAATTACAATAAAAATATAAAAACCAGACATGGTTCAGCACATACATGAACAAGCACGAGAATGACCGAGTTTGAACACTGTTTTTTTGTTCTCTTTGAGACATTTTATCAAACACATGGTCTACACTACCAAACCCGAAGGATTCCGGCTCCACCGAACGCCGAACATGCTTCAAGGGTCTTAAAATATAACGTAGGAGGACACGGGAGCAAAGTGCAAAGGCGACGTGGACCGGAGCTCGCGCGAACCGGTCGGTCGTGAGCTCCGGCCCAGCGTTTTCCAGAAACGAGACAACGGTTCGAGAGACCTACCTCGTCCGGTGATGGGCTACGGCGGACGACGGCGGGCGGACGGACCTCTGGCGACAACGAGCTACTCCCTCGATCTCTCTGGTTCGGTCTCCCTCTCGCTTCAATCTCCCTCTCCCCTCTCGGTTCCCCCTTTTCTTTTCCGCCACCAACTCTCCCTTTTTCTCTCCCGTTCAGCTCGCGTGCGCGTGCGCCTGTCTCCGCCCACCAGCGGATCCTGCCATGCGGCTCTGACCTCGTCCCATCCCCATGCGCCTGCCACCATGAGATCTCTTTGTCCCCTGCTTTTGGCTTCGCTTCTTTTTTTTTTCTTTCTTCTTTCGCAGGTTCCCCGTGCAGCCAACGGTTGAGGGAGAAGACAACACGCCGGGCCGGGCCGAAGGGAAGAAAAGGCTGGGCCGCGCGAGTAAAAACAAAAATTAAATAGGAAAACTAATAATTAAAATTTTTGGTTTTGATTTTTCATTTGATTTTGATTTTTCTTTTTTATATATACTATTTGAAAGATAAAAAAAAATAGGTGTCAACACTCTATAATGGCTCTGTCTTACAAGCTTAACGCTAACTGAAAAAGACATGATATGCATGACAATTGAGAGCTTTATCTTACACTTGCGTCACTCAAACACTGTCAGGATATCCTCTGAGGGAAATGACAGAAAGTGCGGAAACTCAATGGTGATGCCCCTTACCAAAAATAAAATAAAATGGTGATGCCCATCTGAAAGATTATGAAAAGAAAAAAGAAATTGTGAAAACTGAATTTGCCTGATAAAATGTGGAGTCCGGTCATTTTGTGCTTAAAAAGATTCCTGTTCTAAGGTCCAAGAAGCTTTCTCATGACTTTTTTGGTCTTGGACGATGATGATTGCCTCGTGAGTGTTCGTACTTCTTTGAAGGGAAAAAAAAAATTGCGCCATTAAGCATGAAGCTAACTCAGCCAAAACACTTTTGTTGATTTCAATGGAGGGATTATATAGCTTGTCTATTAGCAAGTGGATGAAAGGGATAATCTCAATGGAATCAATCAAACCCAAAACCAATTAGGTGACTGTGATGTGTCTATTTAAGGCAGGTTACATGTGATTGGTAAGGAATTAGTAAGAGTGACTTGAGCAAGTGAAACAGAAAGTAACTATTTTGATTGATGGAGAGTACCCCAATGGGAGTGTGGTTAGGTTGGATTCTGGGGCTCATTCCACTTCTAGGATGGTTGTTATGGTGGTGGAATGAGATTTGGTATGCATGGCCCGCAAGCGAAGATGTTCCAACGGTGGCGTGAAGTTGCTGCCAAGACAAATGGGGCTTCACTTCTTCAGGGAAATCTTCACCTTCCTCTACTTCAAGATTCTCCGCTGCCCGGATGAGTTCAAAAAACTCTAAAAGACGTAAGTATGATCGCCATTCCCCATCTAATTTTAGACTGAAAACTTGTGACATGAACTTATGGAGCATTGTATTTATAACAATAAGAAAACGAAACCAGGAGAGACTAGTGTTTGTCTCAGGTTTCTACTAATGTCTTTGTACATGTTTAAGGTACGGTGACGGAGTAGGGATGTACAGGACGTATATTTGATGTATTGATACAAGTAAGTGAAGGGAAATTTGGCATCTGATTGTTATTTTAATTTCATCTATTTTGCTGAGTTATTGTCTTTTGTCAAGGAATTTGACTTGGCAAATTGTTATTATGACTTGGTGAGTGACGGGGTTGCACATAGCTCATCGGCCACAGCCCCCTCCCACGGTCGGTGGGCGGCAATCTTGATGCAGCGGTCGGCGGCGACGGTCGGCGGTCGTGCGGCGGTCGTGCGGTGGTCGTGCGACGATCGTGCGGCGGTCATGAGGTGGCGATCGGCGGTCGGCGGTCCGTGAGTAAAAAGAAAAATAAATAAATACAAAAATTTATAAATTTTTACCAAATGCATTTCTATTCTTTTTCTATTCCAAGAGTAGAAATTTTGTATAATTACCAAACACATTTTTTAACTCATAAATTGTTCCCGGAGTAGAAATAGTAAAAAACTAATTCTGAAAAGAAATAGTTCCCTAGAATAGAAACGTTGCCATGCGCACCCCTAATGTCTCAGCAAATATGTAGTTGATTTTCCTTCCTCATTAGTGTCATATACACCTCATATAGTTGGATTCCAAACAATTCTCTGGATAATATTTTATCTGTGAGTGTAGGTTCCTGACAAACAACTCCCTTACTAGAGCATCACCCAGCTGGGTAACAAGCAGCAGGCAGTTTCTGTTAGTTTCCTTCAAACATATCCAGTTTTTCATTCTTGCTTTTACATACGATCATCATAAATTGCAGGATTTGACTCATAATTCTTAGTATGAGACTCGTGGGTTCACACCTAATACATCACTCTTCAATGTTTTACTATTATTATCATCGGAAGTGAGTATGTGCCCTAACTTGGTCAAGTTATGAACTGCAGCGACTTATATTACAACAATTTCACTGGTTCTTCTCCAAGCAGTTGTCTGTAATCACAAGTGTGAGTCAATGCACATCCTCTCTTAAGGCGGAAATTTTATAGTTTGGTCTCGTCGCCACATTTCTGGAGGTATTATCTAACACATTGTGTCGCTTTCCAGCAATTTGGTTTCTAGCTATTCAGCTATTGAAAACAACTCGTAAGTCTCTTGGACTAGGAGCTATATGATTTGTTGATAATTGCATGTGAACATTGCATTAATGACAATCTTGCTAGCTTATCCCATTAGGCTCTGGTGCTTGGAGAAGGATCTACCCTGCAGTGGGAAAGCACAATGTGAGTTTTACTGTGTTTGAATAGTTGTTAAGCATAAATTGTCAAAGCTACTTTTGTCCCCTATCATGTCCTATGCAATATCATCCGACGACGCATGCAGACCATTCCTTGTTTATCAATTGTGGAGGAACCAAAATGACTTTTGAGGGGAATCAATATAAAGAGGATACCATTCTGAATGGGCCATCCATTTTCTCTTCTTCTTGAGAAAAGTGGGCTTACAGCAGCACCGGGCGTTATATGGGAAATGATAAAGCTAGTTACACAGTGAATAACCCATTTTCTATGAATGTGAAGGGCTCGGAATTTTACCAAACAGCTCACCTTTCCCCTTGGTCAATCAGATACTATGGTCTTTGCATGATGAAAGGAAGTTACAAAGTGCGGCTCCATTTTGCTGAGATTCAATATTCAGACGACAAAACATTTTGCACCTGATTGTTGTTTTAATTTCATCTATTTTGCTGAGTTATTGTCTTTTGTCGAGGAATTTGACTTGGCAAATTGTTATTATGACTTGGTGAGTGACAGGGTTGCACACAACGATCCGACAAGACCATGATCTTTTCTTACCAAAATTCTTTTTAATTCTGTAGGGCAACCAAGTGTTGAAGGATTTTATTATTGCAAAAGAAGCGGGTGGTGTTGGGAAGGGCATATATAGGGATTTCGATAACATATATGTGAATGGTAGTACTTTGGAGATTCATTTATATTGGTCAAGGAAGGGAACTACAGCTATTCCTAATAGAGGTACCTATGGACCACTTACTTCCGCTATTGCAGTGACACCAAATATGTCAATGCCGACATACACTTCTCTGCATTCTTTCCTCATGTGTTTGTTGAAGCATTCAATTATAAATCTATTGTTTTTTACCTTGTCGTAGACTTCGAAGTTGGAAGCACTGGACTATCAGCTGGAGCAATCACTGGAATCGTGATAGCTTCAGTGGTTCTCTTTGTATTGGTATTACTACTCCCTCGACAGAGAGGTTACTTAGGTGGTAGAGAAGTTGAAAATCTAGGTGAGATTATCATATTGACATGTATGCTCACGCAGGAATTTGTCACTTTTTGATTTATCGCACAAGTATGATGCTTAATTAGAAAATGAATATGCTTTATTTGCATTTTTTGTGGAATGCTTGTGCATAAACCGTGACTCCACAAAAATTAGCCCATGGAGATAGCAATCCCGAAAACATGTAGACGATGAACGGTCGATGTCTGATCCGACCTTCCATTTGTACTATTTGTTCTCCAACATATGTCTCGAGTTTCTCACGCGTTGTATAAACACCTGATAAGTTGTGGATTTCCTTTTTGTTTCTCTTAAAATTGTGTAGACTCTTTTCATCGTACTTTTTTAATATCCTTGGGTGTTTACTTACTAGGACCGAAATTTCAATCACTTGAATGACTTGCTTTTCACTTTCTTAGTAATTAGAATAGATTAGAATGGCATGAAACGAATTATCCATGCATGATCACTTTTGTCTCTTAAGCTTACATGAAAAGGTAAAAAGAGATGTATGAACACTTTAAAGGGAGCTAATAGCAATATTAGCATAACCCAAGTTTTCGAATCTTAGATTTTTGGTTGTGTAGGTATTGAGGGATCACTCCCAACCTTCGATTGGGCACTCTAGCCAACCCCCCATAAACGAGACTAGTGGTGACTCCTAGATACCATTTAGGTTGTCTAATACAACCTTAAGATGAACTTGCCCGTCATGCGAGATATGAGTTTTGGAAAAGTTCATGGCTATGATTGAATAAGCTCAAGTGGTTGTGACCCCAACAAAAAGATGAGGTGATGAAATCTTGTTGGGGGGAAGTACCTTGAGTGAACTTTCATAGTTAAATACCTCTAAACTTTAACTTTACATCTTTTTTGTCAAAAAATGGCATTGAGGTTAAGTCATGACAAATTCCATTGTCACACGAAGTGCGAGCTTGGGAGAGCCACAACCATGACCTCGTGATGTTGTGGCGTTGATTTCAAAGGATTAGATAACGACATCCTTAGAGTTATATGCCATGAGGGAACTCTCATGGTTAACCACCTCTAAATCCCACCTTTACGACGCTGCTCATTGATTGGGCACCGAGGTCGGGTCGCAATACTAGCCACTAGCAAGGGCAAGCCTTGCCATGGCTGGACGATAAGGGTGACCAATTCCCAGCCAGTTCAAGTTCCCACCTAGGAATTAAGAACTAGACCATTGGATTGGTTCCCAACTTTGAGAACCGGACTAAAGCCCCTCAGAAGCAAACCGAACTCGATTAGCTGGTCCAATTCCTAGTTGAGCCTGTGGAACTGGTTCCATGTTTTATTTTATTTTTTTTATTTTTTAGGGGACCGTATGCGACCCGCTACTTGTTCAATTGAGTAGTTTTCTCTGCAAAAGATAGGTGTTTTGGTTTGATGATCATTGCAATCGAGGAAACCCTGTTGTTTTCAATTTAGCCTCTTAATATAGAGTCCGATGGGGTCTTGTCTCCATTGATTGATCAATGCTAAAATTACTAAAATGATATTCATTAAATAAATATTTTGAAAAAGAGTTCATGCACGTATGCATATTAAAAAGACAGAGCAAAAGGGTAAAATTATGACTAAACAAAAAACATTTGAAGATTGCTACTGTCTTGGAGTGAGTCTTGAGGGATTTTTTTTTTTTTTTTTTAGCTTTTATAGATTTTCAAGAATATGGAAAAAGAATAGTCTATCCGGTCGGGCAGTTCGAGTGGACAGTTCCACACATGGAATTGGGAACCAGACCGAAAATCATTGGTTCCAATTTTTTGGAACCGAGAATCAGACCAATGCCCTCGAGAATGGCCAAGAATTAACTGGTTCGGTTTAGTTTGGACAGTTCCTTTTACTCATCCCTACTAGGCGAGGCCTCGCTGCCCTTGCCTCTTGTCAATTGCCAACACCCGGTGACTAGCTAGAGGAGGAAGAAGGGAATGAAAAAGAAGAAAATAAATAAATTTGAAAAAAAAATATCAAAATATTATTAAAACTATCAATGTTTGTGCCAATCGCCTAGATGACATTGCCGTATCCATGTTAGTAATTTCCAATCAAAATTAGACAGATTGACTTAATTGGCAAAACCAAAAAATTTAGGACTAAATTGACAAAAGTACAATAAGTTTAGGATATTTTGGACAATTTTCCTATTTAATGACCTATCTTAAACTTTGAACACATATTCTCTTTGGGCTAACAATAACCACAATTCCATTTACATGTTTCTAATCTCGATATTTTCTAACTTTATATTGATCTTAAATGCACATGTCATCATCCAATGCGAGGAACGCGGATTAAAAGATAGTGTGAATAGATGAGATGAAGAAAAACTATTTCTACGTTTTGCCCATTTCTTGACATTAACTCTTTTCCAATCTCTAAACCTTCTATGTCCTACAAAAAAATTCTAAACCATTCAATGCTTTTCCATTGCCATATTGGTCGTTAGTATTCATTTGAAAACCTGCCCTTTCATGAGCCATGGAATCTATTGCATGCCACTAATTTTATCTTAAATTAAAATTTGAGTTCATTTCTTTTCATAGGGATACGCAATTATTAATCTAAGGATAGTTATTAAATTGACAGAAGAAAAGCCTACCCGAATATCACTATTTAAATAAAATTTCACCAGAGATTGTATAAATTGAACGTAAACCTAAGTGATTTAAGAAACATAGATAGATGAAAAATAAGTTATCTCTCATTGTAGTGATGGCCCTCTCATCGAACGCGGTCCAACTTGCATTCTCTGACCCACCAAAGTTGCAAAGCCAAAGCCGAATACCAACGGTCAATGTCGCCTCCACAGCTGTATTGACTTCCCTTAGTTCCCAAAATTTATTGCTTTGCATTGCATAAAAACGAACCACTTTTCACTAAATTTTTAATACAGAGCTAAAAAAAAGAAGAGAGAAGTACGGAATGGTATGACACTGAATTGTCAGATGCTATTTATTAATTCGAAACGAAAGTAAAATAAAAATAAAAATTGTTTCCAGTCAGAGAGCTATGGCTGAGCACTCATCTCCGGGGAGAAAGCTCGAGGGCAAAGTGGCCATCGTCACCAGCGGTGCAAGCGGCATTGGCATCATCGGCGAACAGGTCGCCACGTCGACCACAGCTGGCAATTGCACTCACCCACTTGAGCGAGAAAATATTGGGTGGATTTAACACTTCACATAAGCGAAATGTACCACCATACAAAAGTCAACACATGGCGAATTTGGGCCCACCTATCAGTGCCCTGTCTCTCCGTTAACTCTGTCTCTCTCCCATTTACTCTCTCTCCTCCCCTCCGTTTCTGCCCACAAGTCTCTCTCCCCCTCTTCTCTCTCCACTTCTCTTTTCTTTCCTCCATCGGGGGAAACATGGGCTTTGGCGGCGGCAGAGGTGGTGGAGGTGGCGGAGGCGCCGGCGGCGCCGCTGGTGGTTTTTTAACCTCATCCTTAGCCATGTGAGCAACAGTCTCATACCTCCTCCTCCGCTTCCGATCATTTCCAGCTGCCCGTGCTCACGGTAGGGAAGGCAGGGGCGGCTGAGGCGCAGACGGCGGAGGCGTGACTGGAACTTCCATTTCCTCGACTACAGCATTACGATCACCACTATCTTCGGCGACCACACGCTTGGTCTCGAACTTCTTCTCTTCTTCGTCTTCTACTTCTCCATTCCTTCTTCTCCCGGAATAGCGGTTTCGTCCCGAAGCCCCGGCCGCGACAAGATGGGTATCGTCGTAGAATCTCCGCCGCCCTTCGCCGTAATCCCACGGCGAGTACCGCGCCCTCGGATCCGGTACGAGATCCTGGTTCTCATCCGGCCGGACGAATAGGAGAACCCATATTCGCTCCCCTCGGAGTTCCGACGGTCGTAGCTGTCGTGCCACTTGTTCGGCGTCCCCGAGTTTGACGGCGACGACTTCCAGGAGTCCGATGTCGGGTACGACCCCACCAACCCCCGTCCCTGCCGCTGTTGGATCTACCGAGGAACCCACAGACAATGGCGAAGAGGACGAGGACGAGGTCACGTCCGCAGTGGCGAGCAAGGGTGTCGCGGCGCTCGGGGCAGCAGTGGCAGCGGCGTGCCAAGAAAAACAACGGCGTCAGGAGCGGCTGGTCGAGGCGGTGGGAAGCAGCGGCGTCGGGAATGGGGGATACTCGGTCGAAGATGAGGGAAGAAGAAGACTTCCTCCCTCGCTTTCTTTTCTTCTTTCCCACCTCTCTCTCTCTCTCCTTTTCTTGTCTTTTCCCTTGCACGTGTCAGACTAACGAGGGAAATTTTCTCGAAAAAAAAGAAGTAAGAGAGAAGAGGGGGAGAGAGAGTTGTGGGCAAAAACGGAGGGGAGGAGAGAGAGTAAATGGGAGAGAGACGGAGTTAACGGAGAGACGGGGCGCTGACAGGTAGGCCCAAATTCGCCACGTGTTGACTTTTGTATGGTGGTACATTTCGCCTAGTGGAGTGTTAAACCCACCCAATATTTTCTCTGCTTGAGCAACCTACCCAGGACACCATCGGCGAACAGGTCGCCACGTCAATCAGGGCTGGCATTTGCACCTTCGCGCAAGACCAACTCGAGGCCCTCGTCCTGTCCACGGTCCAGGCCCACGGACACCTCAACGTCATGCTCTGCGATGCCGGGATGGTATCCGATCAGAATATTCTCGACCTCCAACTCTCCGAGTTCGATCGCCTGATGGCACTCAACGTGCGGGCGTGGTGGCATGCGTGAAGCACGCAGCGCGGTCGGTGGTCAAGGGGCGTGTGAGGGGCAGCATCGTGTGCGCAGGCAGCGTTGGGAGGGACTGCGGCGGGGCGGACGAACTACCGCATGTTAAAGCACGCAGTAGTGGAGCTCGTGAGGTCGGCGAGCGTCCAGCGTGGGGCACACAGGATCAGGGCGAACTGCATATCGCCATGCGCAGTGGCGACACAGCTCACAAGCGGCATGGCGTTGAAAGGAAAAGGGGGGCGCTGAAGGTCAGACACGTGACGGAGGCCGTGCTGTTTCTTGCGTCGCATGTGTCGGAGTTCATGACCGGGCATGATTTGGTCGTGGACGGTGGTTACCTTGTCCGGCATTAAGCTTTTGATTTCATCACTCTTTCTTTTTGTATTTTTATTTTCTCAATCGATATCTTCTTCAACCAATTTTTACGGTGTGTTTGGTTAGACATTTGGGGAAAATCTTTGAAAAAATGCAAAGAATTTTAAGTTAAAAGGATTTTCTAGGATACAAATTGTGTTTGTTAAATTGTAATTTGAAAATCCCTTTTGAAGTACCTTTGAGTAAAATAGTGTTTGGAGAGATAATATTTACAATAACTTTTGTGATTTTTAAAAGAAAAAAATTCATCATAAGAAAAATAAAAAAAATTAACCGGCGAGGACAAGTGGCCACCAACAATCGAAATCTGTTACCGGTAGCTGACATCTAAGGTTGCAAGACCTCAGGCGGCCCTCGAAGATAATTGACGAGGGCCACTTGGGGTCGAGTGAATCCCAGAGACCACTGGTGAGGGCTGCCTAGGGTTGGGCAACCCCCAGCGAGGATCGTGCCACCTAGGTGACCTCTAGTGAGGGTCGCATGACCCAGGCAACCTCGGCAAGGGTGGCCTGGTCGCATGACCCTCGCAACCTCACAAGGGGGTCATGCAACCCAAATCTGGGTTGCCGCAACTCGTCGGGGGTCACGCGACCTCTACAAAGGCCGCCTAGTCGAGCAACCTCAGGCGATCCTTCACCAAGGTTGCAAGACCCAAATCTAGGTCGTGGTGATGCAACTCGCAAGAGGTCATCACGACTAGCCATTGATGGTCGTTGGGGTAGCCACAACAACGCCGGCCTCTCTAATCCATCGTTGACTCATTGAAGCCATGCGCAATCACGCCGGCTGACTCAATAGAGAAGAAGATGAACAGTGAATCATGAGGGCAAAAATAGAAAAACAAAAATTGAGTGAGGATAGTTTTGTAATAAATTTTTTATAGTAAACCCTAGAGAGGGCCTTTCGAGAAAACCAAAAGCCCAAGGCAGCTTAGGACCTACCTTGGGTTTTCAGCCTTCTGAAGGCAAACTTTCCCTCAATGTGGGTTTTAAAAATTTTACCAAACACTCAATATTGGCCAAATGGGCTTTGGACACCCAAAGCTCCTTTCAAGGCCATTCCCAAATGCATCTTTAGTGCCATGAGTACATGAATTTCTTAGTTATTGGACATGGTATGATGTCGAAATATTAACTTTCTCAAATTGACTTCGATTTTTTTGAGAGAAAGCTTACCTAAAAAGCCTAGCTTGTCACAGACGCATCATCACTTAGACTTGCACAGGTTTTGTCCGAAGCAAAGGACAACATACATGAAGATTGGGGAGATGGAGCACGATGAAGTTCCATAGCAAAGTTGGACTCTCTAACCTTCAATTAAAACCCAACACGCGATTCTCATGAAGATCATGCAGTTCGTGACCTCGTGGGGTCTTGGTGCTCTTGCAGCTCGTGACCTTGTATGGGGCCTTGGTGTTGTGTAACTCATGAGCACGGAGAAGGATTTTTCCCCTACTTTTGCCTTTATTCTTTTTGACATATCGAAAAATCACAACATTGTTTTATGATGGAAATTTTGTTGATTAAAAATTAACCGAAAGAGAAAATTTGAAGGAATAAGAATTGAGAATTGGGACAGAGAGAGATGTGACACGGACGGCAAGGTTGTAGGGAAAATTACCAAAAGAGTCATAAACATATTGTAATTTACCAATTCAGTCTTAAACTTAATTTTTTTGCCAGTTGAGTCCTAAATCATTTACAATTATAACAGTTTAGTCCTTTTGGCCAAAATTGATCGGCGGCGCCACGACAATTTTTTTTAATAATATTTTTACATTTTGAATTTATTTATTTATTTATTTTTATTTTTTTTCCTTTTTTTTCGTTCTCTTTTTTTCTCCTCCCTCCTTCCTTTGGCTTCGGCGACCAACCAAAGGGGAGGGCTGGTAGGTCGTCGGACCAAGGCGATCGAGTGAGCTCGCCTCACCATCACACCCTATGTAGCACCGACACGAACACGGACACGCGACATGCGACATGACACAACACGACACGACATGCCGATACGTTTTTTCTAAAAAAATAGAGAATTCTGACACGTTCCGACATGTTATATATTAAATATTTTTTTATATATAAATGCAAAAATAAATAATAAAAAGAGCATAGAATTAATTTATACTAAAAATATTAATTTAACATTTGTTAATATCATTTATTGTTTTAATTTGATAGAGATTGAATAAGAAATTCAAAAATTGCAAACACAAAAAAGTAAATTTGGAGGAACATGTCATGTTTTTTTACATTTGTCGGAAATTAGTGAGATTTTTTTATAATCCCAAACGAAGTTCGGAGTTCATGATATAGACCGGCTTGGAGCTCCTCTACAAAACAAAGTTCGAGAAAAATGAAAATTTAGGACAAGAACTCTCGAAGTACGATCAAAAGAAAAGGAAATAACTAAATTAGCTATGGAAAATGTAAGAGATAACTCACAAGGCTAATGACATAGATCAAAAGAGATAACTCATAGGCGACATTTGCAAGAGGCGGAAAGAAGCAAAAAAAAAAAAAACAAATCACAACTTTAAGTCTGCGGGGGCGGCGGAGCGACACCGGCGAGAAGAGGGGCGTTCCATCGTCACTCACGGGAATGTCAAAACTTATAAGTGAGAAACTTGAGAGTGAGAATTTTCTTTTTTCCCCTATATTTTTGTTATTTTCATTATTTTTTCATATATTTATATTTTGACCCCTCAAGTATTGAAAATTTTTAAAATTGATCCCGTGCGTGTCGGAATCGCGTGTTGGAATTTCGGACTCGCATGTCGGGAAGAGTTGGCCACGTGTCGGATTTCCCGATACTTGTTGACCGCATGTCGGAACGTATCGAAGTGTGTCGGAGCGTGTCGGAGTGTCGACACGATACAAAGGGTTCCGGAGAGTGTCAACGCTTCTGAGGTCACACCATCGTTGGGCAAGGACTCACCTTGTCGTTGCTAAACGAGGGTGAGCTCCCCCAACCACTAGTGAGGGGGGCCTCACCGTCACTAGGTCTAGTGAGGTGAGCCCCCACCAAATCTAGCGATGACTCACCTCGCCGTCATTGGGCGAGGGGGGCCTTGCTATCATTGGGTCTGGTGAGGCGAGTCCTCACCATTTTCAGCGGGCGCGTGTTCCACCAATGGCTAGCTAATCTCGCCTTCACCCAATGACGGTGAGGTGAGCTCGCTCAGCCACCTCAGTTCGGCGACCGGTCAACCCTCCCCTCTAGCCAGTCGCTGGAGCCAAAGGAAGAAGGAGGGAGAAGGAAAACAAAATGAGAAAAAAAAAATATTATTAAAAAAATTGTGGCCGGCGCTGGCCTGCCAAATTTTGGTCGAAAAAACTAAACTAACCCAATTGCAAAAGGTTTAAAACTCAGTTGGACAAAAAAAAAAAAATTTAGAACTGAATTGGTATAATCACAATAGGTTTAGAACTTTTTTTGATAATTTTTCCAAAGGTTATAGATACAGCAAATAAGGAAGATTCGAAGGACAAGATTTCTATGCTAAGGTCCAAAAAGCTCTCTCACCCCAAGACGGGTAAGCACATAACAGCCAAAAAGCTTATGTTGCTTTCAGTGGGGAGTGATATGGCTTGTCTATTAGCAACAACGAATCAAAGGAATGGTCTCAATAGAATCAATCAATCCCAAAAGTAAACGCGTGGCAATAAACCATTGAGGATAGGTTGGTCAAGTGGAATATGCAGATCTCACCTATTTGTTTCTCTGTAACTCAGCTATTGAAGACAGGAATCATTATCCTTTTTTGACTATCCTATGTCTTCTCGGGTCAAATAGTTGTGTCACGTCTTCATCCGATTTTGAGAGGTCTTTGTGACTGGGATAGTGAGATTACCTGGACCATCAAGTCATGACCAAGTAGCAGGATTGCTACATGAACAGTGAAATCCGTTTTCGAGGTAATGAAAAGAGAATAGAATTTGCCAAATCAAATGTGGAGTCCCAAATCATTATTTGCTTGAAAAGATTCCTGTGCCTAGGTTTACAAAGCTCTCTCATACATTTCCTGGATATCAAGGATCATTTCCATAACTTAGCCACGACATACAAGTACATAATTGCCTCTTAATTGTTGTACTTGTCAAAGAAAAAGAACTCTGTTTATGAATATGAAGCTGACACAGCCAAAACATTTTTGTTGATTTCAGTGGAGCAAGTGACAAGGTTTGTCTATTAGCAAACGAATCAAAGGGAATAATCTCAATCGAATCAATCAAACCCAAAAGCAATTGTGTGACTATGTTGTGTTTATCTAAGGCACGTTACATCTATTTGGTATAAATTAAGAAGTGTGAGCAAGTTTTGGAGAAACCCCAAGCAAGTACGATTTTGATCGAGGGAGAGTGTGACATCTTGAATTTCGACCTCATCCCGATGTTGTGAAATGGACATTTCATCAACGCACCTATGGTCCTTTTTCTCAGAGCTGATCACTCCCGAGTTAACTAATCTATCGAATGAAGCTGTTAAGGGATATAAATGTGACTCGAGAATTCGATCAGAAATCGACTACTCGACCGTGATAATCGGCAAGGGTCAATACAACACTGTTATAATTGAGTTGTGATCGGATATAGGTCGATTCGACGGAATCATGTGATTGAATGGCGGGTGATTCCGCATGATTATGAAATTCGCGTCGAACGGCACTAACCCGTTTTTATCAATTTTATACTCGGTGCCCGTAATTGAAACCTTGCGATTTTTACGACAATTGAAAGTCGACTACGAGTCGAAGATGCACAAATGTGGATCGAAAATTATCGACCACGGGTCAAACGTGATAAAATCCCTAAAAGCTATTCGGTAGGTTGGGTCACGCTAAAATCGCATCCGGTCGATTTTAACCATGAAATTGAATTCGGTTTCGGGATTTGGACGTTCGAGCGTGTCACAACTTATTTTTAGGATCTCATCTCATCTTTTGGAGAAATTTCGACAAGTCTGGAATTTTGTGAAAAAATCAATTTCGGACAAATCGGAAAAGGGATAATGAAATTCGGAATAAGAGTAAAAAAGGAAGTTTGATGCTCAATGATAAGTTATTTGTGGGAAATAAGAGGAAAAATTGGTGATTGGGTGAGCTTGGATAAGCATGGAGACTTTTGGAGTTGTGCACTTGAGTATTTGGGATTTTTCCCTCGACTTTCTCCCCCTCTTTCTCTCTCTTTCCCTTTTCCTTTTCCCGTGCGTGCATGCGTGCGTTCCCTTCTCCCTCAAGCTGCTGCCAATCCCCACTCCTTATATTTTCCTCTCCACTTAGTTCCCTTTTCCCTTGGTTTTGTTGCTGGTTCATCATCACCAACTCCCGCACGTTGCCTCCCTCTTCATTTTCAACATCCCACTGCCAGCGTTCCCTCTCCACCTTCACAAATCCACCACACCTCACCACCTCATGCTTCATCAGCCCACCGAACAACCCACAACTCCACACCAACAAAGCAATCTCACACCTCACCAAGTCCAGCAGCCTCACCACCATCCGTTCGCCTCACCGTCCCGACCAACAGCCCACAGCCCGTCCAGCACCTCAATCGAGCTATGTCCGTCATCGAGCAGCTCCAAGCAACCAGCTCCACAGAATCAAAGCCAGCCCTTGCCGTGAGCCCCTTGCCATTTTCGGCCCCGATCGGACCTCCGTCGAAGACCCAATAGTTACGGGTCTTGGTCACCTTCGCGTTGCCGTCGCCGTGGACTCACCAAATCGCTAAATCAGTGAGTTTACTCACTAACCCTTACTTAGGAGGTTAATTATGCTTAAAGGTTGTTTAGATTAGCTTAAGTATGGATTAGTGATAATCTAGAATGGTTAGATTAGCCTTATAATTGATTAGTGTTAATCTAATTAGTGAGATTAACACAATTGATGATGGATTAGTCCAATTCAGTGGACTTTTTGCAGTTCGGATTCCTGGACCCTCGCCATTTGCCATTTTTGTAAAACGAAATGGGTTGCGAATTTGAGATTGATGTACTCTTGAGAAATGTTTTAGACATCTTCATATACAACATATATTTTACTCAGGATTTTTAGGGATTTAAAAGAAAGACATATCAAGTCCGTCATTTGCAAACAGAATCTTGGACTGTGCTGGAATTTGTGACCTTTTGAGATTTTAGGGATTTTTATCAACTCTTAGGGTTCGAATTTCAAAATGATTTCTTCACAAAAGTTGTTTGTCACATCTTCTAGTTTAACATAATCAAATCTTAGACCAAACGGACAAGTTTTGGACCTCGAACTAAGCTGGTTTTGGAAAATGTGATTTCTGGAAACGGACACAGTTTTTGTACTGATTTGAGTGATTTACTGCTCTTAATCCAGAAATATATGGGCTAAGGTGTCTTCATGAAAAATGTTATTTTATGTGTCTTTTATAACATATTCAAATTTGAGAATTTTCTATACTCGTTTGATTAGGTTTCTAGATTTAAAATTGGAGACATGCGAGTGGCCTAGTTTCTGCCAATTATGACCGGTTATGGTTTTGTGGTTGTTCTTGGTGTTGTGCTTGCTAAATAAGGTGTATTTAGTGATTTGGTAGACTTGTGGCATGTTGAAAAGTTATGGGTGAGGTCATGAGACGGATTGCTCTATGTTGGTTTTTTTTTTTTTTTTATTGCAAAAGGTGACCCTTTGGACTTTTAAATAGAAAATAAATGAGGTGTCGGGTCCGGACACCAAAACTTATTTTCCCAATAAAACAATGAGGTTTTAAACTAGGTGCGTGCAAAGTTTGACAGATTAATTTTGAGTACGTGAGCACCTACGATTTTATTTCTAAAGGCTTGAACAAAAATAAAAGGGGGTTGCTAAAGGTTTGTTTTCTAAAGAGAGGGTTGGAAAATAAATTAGAAAAGAAATATGGTGTCAGGTTTGGACGCCAAGTTTTATATGCTTAATAAAACGAGGAGGTTTTATACGAGGTGCATGCAAAGTTTGGCGGGTTAATTTCAAATACGGGACCCTGTACAAATTTTTTTCAGAAGGTTTGAACAAAAGAAAAAGGGTTACTAAGTTTATTTTTAAAAGGAAGTTTTGGAGTTTTGGCTATATGAAGGAGGCTAAGGCTGACTGATTGATCGGGTGTTTGCATGGTTAGGTTAATTAAGTAGTTCAGTTTATTTAATCGCAATTTATTTATTTATTTTCATTTATTTAATTATTTTGTAATTTATTTAATTATTTATTATTTTCCGGAAATTAGACCGAGTAGCTGGTGACCGAAATTTCGTGCCGATTGTATTGGTGAGTTCAGATTATGCAATTGATTGTTGGGTTGTGCAAATTGAATGATGATTGTGAAAATATGATATTTATTCGGACAATCCAGGTGTCAGGTTTTGATACCGAAAAGGATTTTAAGTACTATATCAAATAGTGTGACTTCAAAATGGAAGGATATTGATTTTCAAGGTTTGAATTGATCGTGTACCCACACACACCTATTTTCCTGAATGTTTTTAATACGAAGGAAATAGGCCAGATGCACTATTTTAATGATGGCATTTGAGTGCAATGCACGGTGATCTGGGCCAAGATTGAATGGTCGTGTGTTGGTTAAGAGAACCCATCCCCGAGTTGAGTCGGATGGACGCTACCCTATATGGGTTACCCACTCATGGGGTTTTGGGTCAGATAAATTCTGGACCTATGCTCCTTCGAAAATGCCATCTTTGAGAGACGATGCCGTGCTCAATGGGGAAGAGACGATGCCTGGCTATGCCAGTAGACTGCCGAACTTAGGAGTAGGCCGTACCCTTGAGGGGTGTAATTAACAATTGGAACGCATGATTGGTTGAATTTGATGCGCCTGATTATAAGACAAAACTGTATGGCATGATATAGGACGTGTCATAACGGTTTGGCCATATAATCGGGACCCATGTGGTTGATTGGGTTGAGACCCCTATGATTGACTGAGTTGAGTGAAGCGTTTCAATTGGTGTGTGCACCTGTGATATGCATGATGATATGAACTATGCTGACATGCAAGAGGGAACTGAGGTGAGATAAGTCTTCTGTTCTAATTGCGTGGTTGTGTGGCTAGGAGGCCCTTGGGTTAGGAGGCCATTGGGTGTATTTTCTTCCTAATACGAATTTAGAGGGTGGACTTGCTGAGACATTGTCTCATTGATTATTGTATAACCATTTTCAGGTTCTTAGATTGTGGTCGTGGAGGACCGAAGCCCTGGAGTCTGTGGAGGTGGAGTCTGAAGGATCGGCGTATGTGTCCCACTAGTATGTTGTAGGATAGCTTCTTTCGAGAGTCAATCATTTTGTAGCCTGTTGACTAGACTCTTTTTGTACCTAAACTCAGTTGTTTATAAAAGTGTGCTTTTGTGAAATGTTGCCCTGCTTTCCTATCTCATGTTGGTTGTTGTTTCCACATGTGCATTAAAAAAGAAAGGTTTGGCAACTAGTCCTGGGAAGTCGCAATTGTATCGACCGCAATGGGATGCGCGCGCACTCAAGGGTTGGGGCGTGACAGAAAGTGCACCAATGGAAGTGTGGCTCAGTTGGATTCTAGGGCTCATTCTAGTTCTAGGTTGGTTGTTATGGTGGTGGAATGAGATTTGGTATGCATTGCCGATCGAGCGAAGATGTTCTGTTGCCGGTGTGAAGTTGCCGCCAGGAAACATGGGGTTTCCCCTCTTCGGAGAACTCTTCACCTTCCTCTGGTACTTCAAGATTCTTTGCCGCCCGGACGAGTTCATAAATGCTAAAAGACGGAAGTAAGATTGCCATTTGCCATTGAATTTTAGTCTGAAAACTAGTTACATAAACTTATGTAGAGCAGTGCTTGTCTCCAGTTACTACTAATGTCTCTGTACATGTTTCAGGTACGGTGATGGAGTAGGAATGTACAAGACTTACCTCTTCGGATCACCTTGCATCATAACATGCTTCCCATCAGTGAACAAGTTTGTTTTCCGAGCCGACGATGCATTCATCCTGGAATGGCCGAATGTTGAGCTTATGGGCGCCACCTCTCTAGTGACGATTAACGGAAAGGCACATGCCAGGCTCAGGAGCTTTGTCTTGAATGCCATTAACCGACCTGATGCTCTTCGCCAAATAGCTGCTTTGGTACAGCCTCGTTTGGTCACTGCCCTTGAGATGTGGGCCCAAAAAGGCAGAATCGTCGCTTACCATGAAACTAAGAAGGTGTAGTCCATGCTCAACATCAGGAGTTCCTCGTTCACATGATTAAATTTTGCCCTTCAGATCATCCTCAAGGTTTTATTCGAAGTTATTAAATCTTGTCTTTCTTGTTTGATTGCAGGTTACCTTAGAGAACATTGGGAAACTGTTTGTGAGCTTTGAGCCAGGGCCGCAATTGCATAAGATCGAGCAGTTACTTCATGATATGGTTAAAGGGATGAGAGCTCAGCCGCTCAATTTCCCTGGAACTGCGTATCACCGCGCTCGGCAGGTTGAATCGAATTGGAACATTTAATCTTTTTTCATCAGTTGGCGAATGATGACAACTTGAGTTCTCATTAGCTGGCGCAATTACTCTTGCTCTGCGTGCGAGTTTGAAGTTATATTTTTATCCAACAAGTTAAATACAACACTGAAGAGAGTGCAAAATTATCGTTGTGGGGTTAAATTGTCCTAGTTTTTAACCAAGCTGCCCATTTTAAACCCCAAATGATCTGAAATATTTGCCCCATTCGATATTGCAGTGCCGGAAGAAGGTCGAGTCGATTTTAGAGTCGAGATAGAGAAGAGGAAAAGCCAAAGCGAAGAAACTGTTACTGATCTTTTGGACGGGATAAAACAAATCAAAGATGAGGAAGGAAACAAACTATCTGACCAAGAAGTGCTAGACAACATCATTGCCTTTGTGGTCGGCGGTTATGAGTCCACTACACTTGCATCGATGTGGGCTATTTACTATCTTGCTAAGTATCCCAATGTTCTAAAGAAACTCCGGGTACCGACTTCGTCCATTTTTGTAAAGCTTAGTTATCAGAATCTTATCCACTGTTTTGTTGCAACTTGTGAATCTTGAATTGAATGGCAGGAAGAGAACTTGACAATCAGCCAGAACAAGAAGGGTGAGTTCATCACAAGCGAAGACATCTCAAGCATGAAATATACAAACAAGGTAAAATGATAGGAGAATTTCAGAGTTTGAGCGGCATTTGACCGCAAATTTTTGAAGCTGACAATTAGTGACACAGGTGGTGGAGGAGACAATAAGAATGGCCAACGTTGCAGCTTTTATATTCAGATTAGCCACTAAGGACGTCGATTACAAAGGTTCGAAATTATCCAAGTCTTGCAGATATATATTATTAGCTCATGCGTTACAACCCGCAGCTCTACCACGGCATAGATCTTCAAGTTGTTGTTTTATCAAGACTACCTTTTTATAACACAGATTTTCTCTGCAACTAGTGCATAACTTTGTACCGACTTAGATACATTATTTTAACAGGAACTTTTGTGACTAGCAATACATAATTTGGTGCTGACTTCTGAGTCCATTTCACAGCAATTAAAGATAGAATTTTGCAGTAATGATCTCTGAAAACTTGTGCAGGTTATAGGATACCAAAAGGATGGAAAGTGATTCTGTGGCTCCGATACCTCCACACGAATCCAGAGAACTTTGATGACCCCATGTGCTTTAATCCTGATAGGTGGAATGTAAGGCTCGATATCAATTATGTTCATGGTCAAGGCATTCACTTTCCTTTTTCCTTCTATGTTCTCTTTCGGGCAAACCTGTGTAATACTCAGTCGTGTTCTTCAGGAATCTGTGAAGTCAGGTGCATACCAAGTGTTTGGCGTAGGATCAAGAATCTGCGCAGGAAACATGCTAGCGAGGCTTCAACTGGCGATTTTGCTTCATCATTTGTCTGTAGGATACAAGTAAGAGGAAGAATGAAGCTTTTACTGACTGAATTTAGGAGAAATTCCAATTCATTGAACCATAAAATTTACAACAATGTTTGGCAATTGAATTATCAGGTGGGAATTGCTCAACTCGGATGCTGGTTTTGTCTTTCTTCCGCACCCTGCACCAGCTGATAGAGTCGAAGTTAGTTTCAGCAAGCTATGAGGACTGATCCTGACTACAACTCAAAACTGCACTAGGCTTGAATAATTGAGTCATGTTGTTCTCATCATTTGTATGCTTTTATCTTATTTTGTTTCAACAAAAGTATTGTGGAAAGAAATAATTTGAAAGTCCAACTTCCACTTCGAAGAGCTATAATTTCGTGATGTGTGACCTAACCGTAACACAATACACTTTTTTCATGACTCAAATTTAAGTTGGGAAAATGCACGGAGCTCGACTCCCTTAAGTCCTCAATGTTTTGTCTAATTATATATTCACCAGTAATAGAAATTGTGATTAAGTAGATACACCTTACAACATTACGGTTGGAGTGAAAAAGGACAGGAGCAACGCAACAAAAGCCTCCAAAACGAATATGCTTGTCAACCGCTGATCACAAAAGACCAGCCAAAACAACTACATGGGAGTGCGGCAATCCGGGATTCTCTTGCATCATTCGATCCACATATATAGAACCAAGAACCCTAATTGATGGAAATTTAGGATAAATTAATTAATTCAACAAATGGGCGGTGCCATAGCTACTCTTGCTAAGCACCTGAAGAGTCATTCGAACTTTGAACAAGTCAAGATAATATTTTTTTTTATTGATCTCTCGGAAGTTAGAGCTTTATATTTAGATGCAGATGGGTTCGCTTGTCTTAGATTTTCGGTGTATGCCAAGCAAACTCAACGAGAATGATTAACTTCATATTTGAGGGCTTCCAGTTAGAGAACTATGGCTGATCACTCATCTCCAGAGAGAAACCTCTAGGGCAAAGTCGCCATCATCACCAGCAGAGCGAGCGGCATTGGCGAGGAGATGGCCCACCAATTCGCTCATCACGGGGCCTACGTTGTGATCGCTGATGTCCAGGATGAGAAGGGAAAAAGCCTATTATCAGCCCCAAGCGTTGCATGTACATCCGTTGCGACATCACGGACGACGAGCAGGTCAAGTCCCTAGTAGAGTCCACGGTCTGATCCCGAGGGCACTCGGACATAATGTTCGGCAACGCTGGTGTGATGAGCTCGTCAAAGCAAGACACCCTCGATTTCGACATGAAGGGCTACGAACGCCTCTTCATAGTCAACGTCAGCCTAGGTCATGGTGGCCGGTGGTGGCAGGATGTTGGAAATGGTGATCCATTTTCTAGAATTTCCTAGAGTTGCTAAACTTCTAGAATTTCCAAGATGAAGTTTCTAGAATTAAGAGGAAAATTTCAAGCGTGTAAGAGAAGTCTAGAGAAGTCTAGCATTCAAGAGAAGTCTAGAAACTTCTAAGGCGGTGACTTATGCCTATAAATAGGCTTGTGGCTCATTCATTTGAGGGTGTGGAGGTTTCTTGTGTGTGAGGTGAACCCTCCACCATGAGAGGTCATAGATCTCTATTGTACCTCCATCAAACCATTTTGTTCAACTAATGAAACTATTTTTCCCCATTTCTCATGTCCTATATCCTTTCATTATCCTATCTCATCCCCTGTCCATCCTCTATAAATTATATCATACACTTGCACACTTCACTAATCAAAAACTATCATCAATACCAAAATCATACTTCCGCACGCACACATCCAAAATTTTTCTAACACAGGAGCATAATTTGCACTGCGAGCATCATGGCCAGCATGGGTGTGGACCGCTACATCGACTACTGCATGTCAAAGCATGCGATGCTGCTATTGGTGCAGTCGGCGAGCAAGCAGCTTGGTGTGAGCAGTGTGCGAGTGAATCGCGTGTCCCCAAGCACGGTCAGGAGCCACTGCTATGGGGGGTGTTCGGGATGGGGAAGGATGCAGTGGAGGCAATGTTCACGAGCCGCCCTCATGCATGAGAGGAGTGCTGATGGCGAGGCATGTGGTGGACGCCGGTGTCTTTTTCTCCTCCAATGAATCCGAGTTCATGACCGGCCATAACTCAGTGGTCGATGGTGGCCGACGTTAGAGCGAAGCATGATCCATGCAGACGCTTTAAAAACTTTCAAAAAAGAATCAAATCAAGATTGGGTTTCTTTTCGATAGAAATCGACAATCCATGCGCATTTGGATGTGGCACCCCATTAAACTCAAATTCTTTGATGTACAATAAATGATTTTGGGATCATACAGCCTCTGCTTGTGATCGTTGAATTCATATGCCTCAAGTTTATGATTGGGCCGAACGGTAGTTTCATTAAGTGAGTTCGTGGAGCTTCCCTGCTTGAATGTGGAGGACGACTGATTCTTCCTTCCTTCTTTCTTTTGTGTCCAACCTTAAGTACTTTGTATATTACGAAGAAATGAACCTTAAAGCAGGGGAAATTACGTGCGGATCCTAAAATCAATAATCGAGTCATTTTCCAATCCTCTATACGCTGGATCTAGTTTGTCGCATGGAAAGCAGATATCCCATCGAAAAAAAAAGCACATTAGAGCTTAATATCGCAATTAGTAATTGTCTATACAGGAATAAAACCAACCACTCTATATTGGGATTCGTAATCTGTATTTTCTATCAGAAACTATGGTCTGCACAGTAGTCGAGACTGGCAATACTGCATATTGGATGCTAATATGCTACGGACGATTAATCCTCATTCTTTTGGCAACTGAGGTGTTGAGTCTGAGCACACACAACCGAAACTTCTATAATTGGCCAAATCAATCGCAACTAAAGAAACAGCCAAACTGGATTTCACAGGGAAAATAATAGAACGCATATGTTAATTTTATCCACAACACCATTCATAGTAATAAGTCTATTTAATGAAACTCGAGAACATGAAATTCTTTGGTCTCTCTTACCCTAAAAAACTACAACTCAAAGATGAGACTTGGGCATCTTCACTCGCTTCCCTGCTTATCTTTTTGCATACAAAAATGAATGGTTGGAAGACAGAAGCAATAGCATGATAGGAAAAGGAAGTGATTTGAAAATTAGTTTCTATTTTGATGTATACAATGGGATATAGTTGAAGAAGAAAAAACGGCCTTAGAGACCCTTGCTCAACAGGAATATATACGAGACCAAATCCAAGTAGTGGAGTTTACGTAGCAAGTATAGAAATGACTATACTGGTGCTAAATGATTTGGGGCATTTCTCATCTCAAAAGTTAGCTTAAAAGGTATTCTATACCTATAAACTGACTATCAGCCCATTCCACAATCAATGTAGAATAACCCAAACAAAAACTTTAATAGTTATTAGAATCCATGGATGCAAGATGCCGTCAAGGCACTTCAATCACGTTCTCAATGTGAGATAAATTTTTGCATTATGAAAACTTATTAACCAATCTATAGGATGTCCTTGGAACGAGAGTCCCAAATCTTTTCATTGCAAAAAGATTCCTGTGCTAAACAGTTAACTACAAAAGCTCTCTCAAGTTCTCAACCTCCCCTAGATAATGGACGATGATATGCAACACTCCCTGCCTATGAGCAATTAACTGCAACTTAATAGTTGGGGAAAAAAACGGTGCAGTTGCTTTCAGCGGACAACCAATCCGAGTTATATCATCAATAGAATAGAATCCATCCCGAAAGCAATGTGAGACGAGTGTTAAATCGAACAAGAATTGCTAATAATCTAGAAAGAGTTAGTAAGTCGGTACAGATTGATGTATAGTGTACCAATAGGAGTGTGGTTAGATTCGATTCTGGCGCTTGTTCCACTTCTCAGCGGGTGATTGTGGCGGTGGAATGAAATTCGGCATGCATTACCAATCGAACAAAAATGTTCTTACGCTGGATTGAAGATTACACATGGAATAACCTTTCTTCGGTGAAATGTTCACCTTTCTTTGGTACTTCAAGATTCTTCGCCGCCCTGACAAGTCTATAAACATGAAAAGACAGAAGTAATGATCTTTATTTATTTGTAAAAGTATTCGATTAGAGTGGTTTTTTCCTTAAGTTTATTCTTACCTGTCTGATATAATCTCACTTCAATCTGCATTCGGAACAAGTTTCAGGGAGTATCTTAGCCCTTAGGATTTTGAATGATCTGTACGTTTAATTGCGAACCTAGTAGTCAGACAGAAATCACAAGTTAAAAGACCTGAGAAAAACAGAGTAGTTCTATCCATCTGTTGTGGATCACCGTGGTGTAAGTGCGTGGGTTACTTGACAATGCCGTGTTATTTCATGGCCACAGTGGGTTTGAACCAAGCTTTCCCCCCACTTCAATAATCAAGTAAGGTCACGGAGAATGAATGTCCACGGTCACCTTTTGATGGCCTTCCATCAAGCTTCCCATCAGTGAACAAGTTTGTCTTATGAGCCCCACCACATCTTCATCGTAGAATGGCCTAATGGCGATCTTCTCGGCACGACTTTTATGGCAGCGGTCCATGGAAAGGTACACACCCAGATCAGTAGCTTCGTCTCAAATGCAATCAACCGGCCAGCATGTGGTGGTCACACCTGTCCAAGTCAAGTCCCTAGTAGAGTGGACGGTCCGAACCCGAGGGACCTTGGACATAGTGTTCAGCAACGTGGGCATGGTGAGCTCGTCGAAGCAAGACGTCCTCAACTCTGACATGAAGGGCTACGAGCCCCTCTCTGCAGTCAACATTAGAGGCGTGGCTGCGAGCATGAAGCACGCGGCCTGAGACATGCTGGCCGGCAGTGGCGGTGGGAGCATAATATGCTCGGCGAGCATGGTGGCCAGCATGGGCACTGACCACTGCATCGACTACTGCATGTCGAAGCATGCAGTGCTGGGACTGGTGCGGTCAACGAGCCAGCCGCTCGGGGCAAGCAGCATGCGCATGAACTGTATGTTGCCAAGCACGGTCGGGAAGCTGCTGCTGTGCGGGTTATATGCAATAAAAAAGGAGGAGCTCGAGGCGTTGCTCGAGTCGTCCTTGTGCATGAGAGGAGTGCTGACGGCGAGGCATGTGGCAGATGCCGTGGTCTTTCTCGCTTCCGATGGCTTGGTCGTCGATGGAGGTGGGCGTCTCGGCTACGTACATCAGCTAATGAAGATGCACAATGCAAGCACGCTTGGACGTGGCATAAGGTGTTATGGGTTGATATGGCCTCTGCATATGATTGTTGAAGTAAATAATGCCTCGGTTTTTTATGGGTCAAACTGAAGTCCTCATTCATGGAATTTCCCTCCTTGAATGTTGGGGGTGGACTGATTTTCCTTGGTTCTTTTGTTTGTTTCCAACCTTAAAGCATAAACCATTGGGAGTTCGCCCCAGTGGCCACCCTTCCAACATGGAAGGGGAGGTGAAGGTCAAATCCCCACCTTCTAGGGGGGATGGGGTGGGACGCGTAAGTTTCCAAGAGTGGGTTTCGACTCCCACGCCCTGCAAGAGGCAAGGAATAGAGTAGGACTGACCTAAAAAAAAAAAACCTTAAAGCATAGGAAAGTACGTGGCCATCCTACAATCATTCTTGCATCAAACAGGAAAATTACACTAAAAGTGTCAAAAGTTATATATAACACTTACTTTAGCGCTCAAAGTTTTTGTCCACTCACTTAAATACTTCCAATGAAAAATTCCAACAATTCGTCTAATGTGGCATTTTTTTTATAGAATTTAATATATGTATGTCTTTTCTTATAAAAAAAAAATGAATTCCAACTTGAATGGTAACCTAGTCCTTCTTGACAATACGGCGTCATTTTGAATATTAATCTCATTCTTTCACTATGGTTCTCGTTTCTCTCATCTCTCTCAATTCTACTAGTATTACGAAGCTCCCTCCATGGACAGCACAAAAACCACATGATTTTTGTTGAGCAAAAAGCAACCATCCCACAAAAAAAAAAAAAAAAAAAAAAAAAGAGTAAGGCCCTATTTGGTAACCGGCCAAATAGTAAAAATTTATTTTTTTGTTATCGGGAATAGTTTTGGAATAGAATCGTGTTTAGTAAAATTTTGTTCCCGGAAACAAATTTCTATTTTTTGTTCCCGAAAGTAGATTTGGAACATAATCAAGAATAATAAAAAAAAATTGATTTTTGTTCCCAGAACAATTGTAGAATCAAGCCCATATTTTCTTTCTTTATTTTCTTTTTTTTTCTTGTTCTTCTTCCATTTTCTTGTTCTTCATCCACATCCGCGGTTGTCATCCACCGCCTACCGCCACCAATTGCCGGCAACCGGTCCGACGAGCTCGCCAAGCCAAGGTGAGGTCCGGCGAGCTCGCCAGGCCAAGGCGAGGTCCAGCAAGCTCGCTGGAGGCAAGCCCAGCCACCAGCGAGGCTCGCCAACCTCGGCGAGGCTCGACCAACGAGGGTCGGCCTCGCCTAGGGCCAACGACGCTCCAATGAGGTCGTTAGGCCTCGTCCGGCTGGTCACCTAGGTTATCCCAAGGCTAGCGACCAGTGATTTGAAGAAGAAGAAGAAGAAGAAGAAGAAGAAGAAGAAGAAGAAGAAGAAAAAGGAAAAAAGTAATAAAATTATTAAAAAATTAAAAGAAAATAATTTGGAGTGGAAATTTTGTACACAAAGTGCCAAACGCAATTCTATTCTAGAATAAAAAATTTTGTCCAGTTATCAAATGCGTTCTTTTGCTTAGAAATTATTTCCGAGAATAGAATAAAAAATAATAATTTCTAATCAGAAATTATTCCCGAGAATGTAAGTATACCAAACGTGCCCTAAATATCCAGGACGAGGGTTTTGCTTTAGTGGGGTGCGATATTGAAGGGGAAATTAGCAGAAAGGGGAGAAAGGGGAAAACGTGAGGTAGGGAGGTTGTTTTCCAGTTTTTAGCTCCAATTTCAATTTTTTTGAGAATAAAAGTGCGATTGTGGAAGTTTCGCTTCGTCGACTCCCTCGCCTCGTACCTCTCGGCCATGGGCATCCGGAAGGGTGATTGTCCTGCTCCTCCTCTCCTTTCGCTGTTTGCCTCGCTATCGTGTCCCTCGGCGCTGCCATCATTTTTCGTTTCCCAACATCCGAAGCTTCATTAGGGCTCCGTGTTCTCTCATCATCAAGAGTTTCAGCTACTAATTTTGCACCAAATCCTTAGTTATCAGATTAGGGTATGAAAAAAAAAAGGCAAAGTCCCCAAATCATCAATTTTGAGGTTAGGGTTTGACAAGAGGCTGAATTTGGGGCAAATATGTGGGAAACAACATTGTTTGAGTTAATATTTGCCGACTCACAATACCGGTGAGTCACGCCAGCCAGAGAAAATATTAGAATATTGCCACACTAGATTTCCAGCGACTGAGAGTTGGCATTTAATTGATCTTTTTTTTTTTTAAAGTGACATTTAAGTGATCTGAAAAAAAATTTAGTACTAAAGTGAATATTATACACAACTTCTAACACTTATAGTATATTTCTCCCTACATCGAACTAATTTTTGTCCATCTCATCACAAATGTCGGATCAAGACAAGTCCTAAATAAGTTGCTGAATTGAGTGCAGAGGATACTAGAAAGCTCGATCAATGCAACAAAGTTTTGAGGTTGAAGGATAGCCACAGGAAAACAGCAGGATTTTAACAGCCATACTCATAAAATCGCAGGTGAAATTTCCCAACAAAGTTGGCTTTCTGTAAATGAAGTTAAAAAGAAAAAAAGAAGAAGATGTCCCTAATCGAGAAAATAGGGCAAATCAGAATGCAGAAAAAATCTCTAGGGTTCGAATAAATTTGCAATTCGGCCAGAATGCACTAAGTTGGGCCCAAAATTTCCATTCAACGTCCCAGGTCTTGTCTTTTTCCTCTTGGTCCTATACAAACCTTCCTACTAATTCCAAGCAAAAACAATAATCCTCTTAGCACACGCTCGTCAGTCGTCCGCCGGAGATGGCCGAAACCACTAGGGGTGAGCATCAGTCCAAGGTCAACCCCGGACCGACCCTGAACCAGCCCAACCCTACCAATCCTGGTCTGGTTCCCAAAGAGACTGAGTCGATCTTTGATCCTAGAATTCCTAGACCAGCACTATGCGGGTCAGTCATCGGTCCTGAGAATTCTAGGTCGATTCAATCTGGACCAACCATAAATAAATAAATAAAATATATATTATCTAATATATTATTTATAATTTTTATATAGAGAAAACATTAAAATAAATAGTGTCAACAACATTAAACAGCTCTTTAGTAAGGAGTTTAAGTAATTTTACATTGTTCTTTAATAATTTAGATTTTTAATGTCATTTAACAGCGTCAATAGTCATAATTTACGAAGTAGGCAAATGTTTTTGTAAGGAATTCTTACGGCATCCAAAAATGTATAAACAACTCCTTATGGCATCCTCCTCTAATATTCGTTCTCTTTTGTCTTATTTGTCATCTTAGTTTTCAATTTGCCAAAATTGAAAGAAATAACTTCTCCGCTTGCCACTCGCCTCGCTCACTTTGGGTCACTCGTGCCGCTCGCCGCTCGATGCTCGCTTGGCTTGTTGCTCCCCGCTTGACATTTAATGCTCATTTTGTTTAACGCTCACCCCACTTGACCCTCACCACTTGCATTTCTTAGCTAACCTTGCTCATTATCAAATCCATTGGGTCAGTACGGTCCTCGGTTACCCTTTCAATGAGTACAAAAAATGAAATAAAAAATTATTGGTTAGTCATAGGTTGACTTTGAAACCAGACCAACCTTATTGGGTTAGTTCGATCATCAATCACTTTTTTAAGGAGTATAAAAAATGAAATAAAAAATTATCGGTTGGTCCCGAGTTGAACATGGAGCTAAACTAAACCCATTGGGTTGGTCCGGTCCTTGGTTCCAAAAATTGAGGACCGGCACTATGTGAGTTGGTCATAGGGTTAGGGGGTGGACCGACTCAACCCGGACCATGCTCACCCCTAGAAACCACCAGCAACAGCTCAACAATGAATAAACTTCAAGGCAAAGTGGTCATTGCTGCTGGCGACGTGAGGCGACGACTCGGCTCTTCGCCGCCCATGGCCCTTGCATGGGCATCATCACCGACATCCAAGAAACAAGTCGAGATGTCGCTGTTGTAAAAATTGATCGAAAAAATAAAATTATTTGAGACTTGCAAACACTGTCCTTAAGGATAATTTCGCTTTTCGGAGTGCAAAACTTACTGCGATAAGTTTTAGCCGCTATCCTCTCAAAGTACAATGGACCATTTTCTATTTTGCATAGAATAAGAGAAGGAACAAGAACGACTTTTTGTGTATAATCCGGTGAGAAATTAAAAGGAAAGATTTTTTAAGAAAAAAACACATTCTTTTTTTGATTCGGCATATATATCAAGATGGTCTTTTTTAAGTTTTATTTTTATATTCAAACAAAAGAGAGCCGTTAAGAATCAAATATAGAGCCGTTATAAAATAATTTAGGGTTTATGAAGAATCAAACGTTACAAAACGATTGAAAAGCCATCATGTTACCATTTAGGATCTGTAATATAGCCGTTAAAAAAATTATGGACTTTATTGCAGTCATAACTTCTATCAAAGCCATTCCTAAAAGATATTTCAATAATGGTTGAAATAATCAACAATCCCCTACATGTTTCCAAAAGCTTTGAAAAGAAAAAGTAGAATAATGATGAGCTATTAGAGCATTATGCATTCGAATTGGTGTTGTTAGGCTATGAATCAACCTTAGAAAGAATGAAGTATAATTTACAAAATCATTGGTGAAGTTTGAAATTTCTATGAATCAATTTTTTTTTTTTTTTTGTGAATTATAATTTTCACCAATCACATCACATGCCCACAAATTTAATTGTTCAATGTGATTTTACACTAATAGGTTATGCGCGTGCTTGGTTTATTCATAAGTACTTAGAGATTTTGCCAAAAATTCTCATAGGAACTACCCCACTCCACACTTAAATAGGCAATTCCATCAAAACTTATTCTGCAGTTTAATACACCACCAATAATGACTGGAGTTCACTAAGAGCTTTGCTCGGCCTCTTTTTTTTCTTTTTCTTTTTTTTTTTTATTGCAGCTTTCCCATATTCTCACATTAGGAGGGACAACAATTTTTGATAGTGCATTACTAGAATCACAAGTGACTTGTTAAGTTATTATCATTGTCGTTTTTTCTTAACTGGCTTAACTCCCATTTCCCTCAATGAATCATAAATTAATTTTATTTCCATAAGTTTAGTTAGAGGATTGACCTTTACATAATCAATGGACATACTTTCATCTTTAAGCAGCTGCTTTACCACATCATACCTCTATCAGATGTGTTTATTTTTACCATTGAAAGTCTTATTTTTTGCAATGGCTATTGCTCATAGAAGATGTCGGTTTCATTCCCAAAGGAATATTCGCTAAAAAGTTCCTCAACCACTCAGCCTCTTTGCTAGCCAATTTTAGAGCGACAAACTTTGACTCCATGGTGGATTTAACAAATATTGTTTGTTTGGCTAACTTCCAAGTTACAACAGCTCCACCATGGGAAAACACTTATCCACTAGTGAATTTGGTCTCATCTGAATCCAAAATTCATATAACATCATTGTATCCTTCTAACACAATAGGAAATCCTCTATAGAAAATGCCCTAGTTTATGGTTCATCTCAAATACATCAATACTCTATTCAAGGCAATCCAATGATCACAATTGGGATGTTGTGTATATCTTCTCAGTTTACTTATAGTATAAGCTATATCAGGTTGAATATAAATCATCAAATGCATCATACCCCAATTAGTGTGAGCACACTTCGACTAAACCACGCTATCTTATTTATTTATCACTAATTGGGTATTAGAATCATAAGGAGCACTCACAGGCTTGACATCAAAGTGTCCATATTTTTTAAGTAGCCTCTCCACATAATGCTCTTAGGTAAGCATTAGGCCACTGTCACTTCTTATGATTCTAACACCCCAAAATAACATTTGTTTTCCCATGTTCTTCATATCAAATTTAGATGTCAAAAAAAAATTTTGTTTCATTCACAACATCAATACATGTATCGAAAATAAGCATGTCATCAATAGATAGGCCAATAATTATAGATTTGCCATCAATAGTTTTCTTGTATACACATTTATCTATTTCGACATAAAAAAATCCCCTATTAATTAGAACCTCATCAAATTTTTAATGCCATTGCTTTGGCACTTGTTCTAAGCCATATAAGGATTTAATGAGTTTACAAACTTTGTTTTCTTGGTTAGGAAATACAACTCTTAGGGTCCGTTCGTTTCGTGGAAAACGACTCCGAAAAACGTTTTCCGGATTTTCTAGTGTTCATTTCATGGAAAATAAACTACGCAAGAAAAATATTTTCCATCATTGGAAAAACAACATTCAAAGATGAGGAAAATGTTTTCCACTTTTGAAAAGTGGAAAATATTTTCTATAACTTCTTCCACCTTACTTCTTTTCACCAACATATTTTTGTTTTATTTTTATGCTTTCTTTTTTCTTTTTTCCCTTTTCCTTTTTTCTTTTCTTTCTTTCATTTTCATCTTTCTTCCTTTTAGACCAATATATATATATATATATATATATATATATATATATATATTTCTTTCTTAGCCTTGGCCGGTCGCCGGCCACAACGGCCGCCAGCAACCGGTGGCGAGCCAGCTCGAGCTCCGCCCCAAGCCGGCCGAGCTCGCGGCTCACCAAAGCCCGACGAACCTCCCGGCGAGCTCGGGGCGAGGCCCGAGCCCCGCCCAACTCGCTAGATCGGCAAGCCGTGAGCTCGGATCCGCGAGCCGCAAGCTCCACCCAGGTGCGGCGGCGTGTGTGTGGCGGCGGAGGAAGGAGGAAGAAGAAGGAGGAGGAAGGAGGAAGGGGGAAGGAAAAGAAAAAGGAAAAAGAAAAAGAAAAAGAAAGAAAAATAAATGAAAATTTCAATTTTTAAAAAATACAAATAATTAAAAATTCAATTTTTTAAAAAAAATATAAAAAAATAAAATTAATTTTTGGTCAATTAAAAATATTAAAATTCAATTCTTCAATAATTTTTCCCAAATAATTAAATTAGCTAACGAATAATGAAAAATATTTTCCACTCAAAGTTCGGGTTTGTTCGAACATCGGAAAATATAAAGTATTTTCCCGGAAAACGACTTTCAGAAAATATTTTCCGAAAATGGGCCATTTTCGTGAAACAAAGGGATCCTTGGTTTTTCAGACTATGTAAATTTCCTCTAAATCACTATTGAGACCTAAATTTTCCCTTTTATTTAGAAGTTAACTACATCAAAATTAGGGATTAATTTCTAAAAGGAAAAGAAAAGAAAAGAAAAATGAATAATTTTCATTAAAATGCATCTTATATGTTTTCATTAAATTTTCCCCTTGTGTTCTTCTCTCCTATGTATCTATTTTCGTCTGGGCCCGAGCCCAGCGTCATTTCCTTTCTCCTAGCCCAGCCTGCGCATGGGTCTTCTTCCTCCATACGCCGGTCACACCTCTACAAGGAAAAGAAGAGTACAAGTCAGAGAGAGGCAGAGGATCGCCAACTGCAGATGGCGGTGTTCTGCGAGTCAAGTTCAGGCCGAGCAGCGAGTTGGCGGTGGCAGAAGCCAGGCACGCTAGTTGCTACTTGCTAGTCGTTAAAAGGAGGGGGGCTTCTTCTTCGACTTTGGCGAGAGAGAGAGAGAGGAGCATGAGCAAGGCATGAGTTTCATGATTTTTTTTTCCTCTTTTTTCACGACATTCGTTAAGCAAGACAGATTCTTTGCCTCTATCTTACCTAATTCTTTTTATCCCTTTATTCAATTGATTTTCTACCTCAACTTTGTACAATAGAAACATATCAAAAGCTTCATCTTTATGCCTAAGCAAATAAATTCAGGTGAATAAAGAGGGAGAGTTTCATGAATTATTCCTTCATTTTCACAAAATTCGTTAAGCAAGACATATTCTCCACCTCTATGTGATCTAATTCTTTTTATCCTTTTATTCAATTAGTTTTTTCCCTCAACTTTGTACAATAGAAACATATTAAAAGCTTTATCTTTATGCTGAAGCAAATAAACTTTAGTAAATCTAGAATAATCATCAATGAAAGTCTTGTATCATTGTTTACCTCCTCTAGTGATAGTTTGTTTTAAATCTCCTAGATCAGTGTGAATGAAACTCAATAATTTAAATTCTCTATTTATAGAAATACAAGGCTTTTTTGTTAATTTTGTTTCGGCACGTATTGCACATTGGTTAAAACATGAGTTTTCTATCCTAGAAACTAAACCTTGTTTTTGCATTTTCTTAATATAAGAAATACTAACATGACCTATTCTACCATGCCAAAAACCGATAGATTCAACCAAGTAAGCAAAAGAAGTACCATTTTCGTTGATAACAGTGTAAAAGTTAGGAATAAAAATTCAATGATTAAAATAACCATTTCGCACAAAGACGTTATTTTTTGTTATTATTATATCCCAACATTTCCCAAAAGAGCTACTAAAACTAGGTTTGCCCTTATATTAGGGACATGCAGTACATTATTCAGGGCTAAAGTCTTGCCAGATGTGAGCTTGAGAAGAACTTTTCATTTCCCAAGAACTTGGGCTATTATTAAATCACCAAGAAAAATAATATTATGATCAACAATTATGTTATTAGGATCATCCGCTTGGAAATGACAATATTAGCTTGGGAAATGATAGCGACAATTATTTTATTAGGATCGTCTATTTAACCAAGTTGACCTTTATTTAGCAGGGTTGTCATTTTCCATTATTCTCTTTCTATATTGCGCTACATGATGACCTGATTTTTCACAAACAAAATAAGAACCTTTCTTTTTGAACATGGGGTGAGCAACTTTGGATTTGTAATCAAGTTTTTTTTTGTTATCATAACTGTTTTGGCTATGTTAAGGTTTGTCTTGCATCAAATTTGCCCTAGTTGCAATCTCCTTAGCTTTAGCTTTGGCAATTTTAAATTGCGATCTAAGTAGAAAGATAAAAACAAATATAAAAAAAAAAAAAGGGAGTGAGGACATCACTTTAAATTACAGGCTAAAAGTTGAGGGTAATTTTTTATCACTTCAGTATAAATGGTGTGGATTTGATTTATTTTAAGGGATGAGAATAGCGCCGGCCAGCTAAAAACCTTGGTGCTGCTTTCTTCTGTGGCTGGGGAATAACGCCAGCGCCAGCGCCAAGCCAAAGGGGATCCCATTCCTCCACAGCCACAGCCGCAGCCACTATAAAGCCGCCTCGCCGCCGCTCGTATCTGTCGGAAGCCGCCATTGCCGCCGCCGCCGCCGTCGGTTCCCAGATTCTGGTCCAGGTCCTCTCTCTCTCTCTCTCTCTCTCTGCGCATCGCGCTAGTATTTTTCTCCTTAGAGCCTTTTTCCAGCCCGGGAACATGTGAAATTAGGGCAAAGTTTGTCCTAAATCAATAGCGGTCGAAGGGAATTCGAGGGAGGACGAGCTCGGTCAAAGCGCCGTCGTCCGTCACCATCGGCGGTCGCCCCTCGTCGCCTCGTCGCCGATTGGGTTTGCTTCCCTTCGCGTCCCATCGCTTTCCCTTGCACCGTTTTGGTCGTCGTCTCCTTGGCCTCCTCTGTTCGAGTTCGTCGCCCACTCGCGTCCTCCTTGCTTCACTCGTTTTCCGTCCGTCTCCTTCAACCCCACCCTTTCCGCAAGTTTATATTTTTCCGAAGAGGGCGCGGAGTATGTGCCCATAAGAATGAAGGATCTACATTGACGTGTCATTTGTGGAGCTTATGAATGTTGTGTTCTCGTGCTTCTCTGAGTCGTAGAGATCGTGGTGGTTTTTAATCTCGATGAGAACGTTTAATTATTAACCAGGAATTCATTTGCTCGTCTTATTGATATCTTTTCTCTGAACCTAAGGATAGGATGTCATTTTATCATCAAACTATATTTGCGGTTCTTAAGTATATTATGCATGCGGTTGCATAAAACAAAGGCTCCATGTAACAATTAGGCTTTGATTTATGAAATTTGTGGGATCTTACGATCCTCAATCTGATCATCAGGGACCCCAAAATGACCCTACTTAGGATCCCGATCCTGACAACCTTGCACTTATCTTCGTGCATAAGAGCAAAACATCTAGTGTTTTGGACATCCATTTGGTTGGCGTTAATCTTGGTCTATGGCCTATACTTCAGTTTGTCAGGTACCATGGAGATCGACAAAGCAGTCAAAGAATGTGATGATAGGAGGCTCAAGACTAAGTATGCTAATGCCATTTATGTCATTCAGAGAGCTTTAGCCCTCTACTCGTACGTTCTTTCTTGTCCTCTCTTCTGCTGCTTTTAACGGTTTTATGTTTGCAATTTCTATTTGGAACATTGGTCTTGCTTTTTTCATTCATGAGACAGGTTTTAATTGCATATGAATATGTGAAGATGATTGGAAGAATAAGATTTTAATTCTTGATTCTGATGTTCACTACAAATCTGAACTTAGTTGATCCAAGGCAAATATTTGGAATTCCATTCAGTTCGAATTACTATTTGTCAGCAATTAAAGTTCTCGATGCGAACTCGATGTTTGTTGAGTTTGGACTTTATGTTCATGAATTCGTTTATAATACTAAGCTGGCGACTTTATGTTCTTTCAGTATTCCACTTGGTTTCTTGTTGTTTTCTTCCTGAGAGCCAATTGTTCTATTCTGATTGTGATTCCTGATGGGTGTAGATGTATGATATATGTTCTTGATACTTTACCATTATCTTGTTGAATGCTGGTGCATGTGCTGTCCCTGATACTTGCTTCAATTGTCCTTAGTCTTTAATGGTATTCACTGATGTCATATCTTTTGGTGTTCTTTTCTTGGACTTGGTCTGAAAAATGTGCTAGAAATCTTTTCATGCTCGGATTTTTCCTTGTTAAGTTAATATGAACTATTTTAGCATATTTAAAGAATCTATTCGGCAATCTCTTATTTGTGGCTTGCCACACCATCACCGCATGCTGTGCTCAATGTCTGGGTTTCGTGAATGTGATGGTTTTAAGTGGTCAGTTTATCACATTTCTATCCGACCTGAATCATCTGGTCCTATGTTTAGACTTACCCTCATTGAATTTATTTGTCTTCACTACCCTTGACGCTTCTGATGATCTTGGTTTTGTAAATGTTTTTGTTATTGTGGTGAATTTCTCATTTTTCTAAAGACTAAAATTTGAAATCTGAATCATATGTCAAGTTTTGATCTTGCAAAAGATTGTTTATTCTTCCTCTGCTACTGGAATTGGGCCAACAATGTTGAGACAATCTTGGAGAGTGTTACTCTTCAAACAGCTAGTAAACTGCAAATGAGCTGCTGTGGCCATTTTTTGGTAGTGGGAAAGATGTATACCTTTTACATGTAGTGAGTATGCTTCTGGAGAGTTGTTATTTAAAAATGAATTTACTTCTTCTTCTTTTTTTTTTTTTTTTTAATTGCTTATGGTACTTTTCATTGAGTTTAATAATTACATGTCTTGGTGTTTGGCCAATTTTAAACCGTTGTCCTGGAAAATTGAGATGGGTTCGACATTTAAACTCTTAGTTCCTCAAAAACCTCTTGCATTTAGGTTTTCCTATACCTGAAAGGTTGATTCAATTCATGCTCTCTTACCTTTCTCTAGAAATTAAATAAGTAGCACTTTTCTGGTAGAGAATTCAACTAAGAGAGTTCAACTCCAAATTTTCTTCTGGACCACATGCAGTGCTACCTCTGGCAAGAATTGTCATTTTCTACTCATTAGCTTCATTCGTCGATATGGGGCCAGCCACATTCTTAGTCCAGCAATATGTTAATAATTCGCAATTTACACTGGGTTAGTGAGAATTGTTTGAAACTTCATATGCAACTGTTAGGAACTTATTGTAAAAAAGGGCAAGGCACCTTTTTCTCCTAATCAGTGTTAAAAAATTCCTTAATAGAAAAATTTAAATTTGTGCTCTCAAAGGTTTACTATTGTGATGCTTTGTGGGAGTGCCGCATGAAATTGTCTGGTAGATGAGCTTTCATTTAGCAAGTTTTAAAATATTTTATTCAATGCATGACAAGTTGGCATGACTTCATCATATCTTAATAGCTGCAAGAGATCTGAAGGCCTTCTCCCTTGGACAGCTCTTCTGGGCAAAAGGGAAATACATCCTAAGGAATAAAATGCCCCTTCTTTAAATTCGTTTGTATATACCTCTGGGATTTTGTTTCCTTATGTTGCTGAGCATTCTTTCATTCCATGTTATCAATTGAAACTCCTCTGACAATTGGCCCCTGAGGTTATATTGGACTTATCTGGTTCTTGACATTTTACAGTGTTGAAGAGGTTGCTTTCAGTTTCAATGGTGGAAAAGATTCAACTGTAAGTAGTCATATGCTTATGTTATGTTTGAGTTAAGCCTTATTACTTTCTTATTGATGGTTATCCCTGGACTAAATTGTAGGTTTTGTTGCACCTACTTAGAGCTGGACATTATCTTAGTGAAGCAAACCAGAGGTCTCCTAATGGGAATCTAAAAGGTTTTCCATTCAGAACAATATATTTTGAGAGCTCTTCTGCTTTCTCTGAGATCAACTCCTTCACGCATGGAATTGCTACTACGTATGGGACTGAACTTGCTTTTCATTTAAAACCACAAGGATCTATCATTTAATAGTTTTGATAGCAATGTTTTAATTCACACTTTCGCTACCTTGACAGGTATGGTTTGCAGATGGAAGTCATTCACACAGATTTTAAGTCTGGTCTGGAAGATTTAATAAAAAGCAAGTCCATTAGAGCTATATTTCTTGGTGTGAGGATTGGTGATCCTACTGCGGTAAAGTTGTCACTGTACCTAAAATGACATGTCTCTGTCTTGGCTACAGTTTTTCTATTGCATTTCGTAATTAATTTGTGCTTTCTGTTTGAACCTGTGATACCTATGCCTTTATCTTTTTCTTTCTTCTAAATCCTGCAGGTAGGCCAGGAACAGTTCTCACCAAGTTCACCTGGTTGGCCTCCTTTTATGAGAGTGAATCCTATATTGGATTGGTCATACAGGTCACTCTACTTATTCTGATAAGCAGACTTTTTATAAGTTTCTTCTTGGGTGACTAGCGAGTAGCATTACATTTGCTTGTGCCAAAAAAAGGAAACATGACATGATATTCCATTTCTTCTGTATTGACTGCAATCTGTGGTTTCACTTCCTTCCCAGTCCTCTTTCCGAAGTCCTGCTACTTTAGCTTTGTGAAGTTTTCCTTAACTCTTAAGGGTTTTAGGGATTGTTGAAGTATATTCTCTGCACTGGTTCGATGTTTCCTGTTTCACATAAACCAGAAATAAGCATATGTTGATTGGATAGTAACCAAGAAAGAGTGCATCACAGAGACCACATACTACCGGCTACCGAGGGGAATACTCTTATGTGAACATCTTTGCTTATTCTTGTGCACTATAAGCTCACTAAGCAGGCAGCAGCATCAACTCATGCAAATGCAGGGTCTAAAACTGTTCCAGGTTCTGTTGACCTAGTTCTAGAATGAGACAATGGAGCCAACATAAATCCTTGTTAAACCACACTTGGGACCATTATTTTGACTATATTTTGTTACATTTTATCCTTGTAGTGTCCATGTGGTCCTCAATAGTGTGTAACTACATTATTTTATTTTCTATATTGTCATAAGAGGTGTTCCTGTGCTTCTTTTCAGGGATGTTTGGGCTTTCCTCTTGATAAGCAAAGTTCCCTACTGCTGCCTTTATGATCAAGGGTAAAATGGCAACTGATAAAATTTAGTTGCTTCAGTTTGTTGAGTATGATATCTTTTGGCTAAATTTTGTATAATACGCAATATTTTCTTTAAGTTAATCCAAATTTTAAACTGCCCTTTTGTTTTATTGTGATGTTAATTATCATGTTGATATCGTTGTTTTGTTGAGTGCGCAGTTATACTTCAATTGGAAGCATACACGATACTGTACCAAATGCATTGCTGCGAAGTGGTGATTCTGCTAGCAGTGAAGAGAAGTTTAGGCCTGCCTATATGCTTTCAGATGGTAGGCTTGAAAGAGCAGGGAGAGTAAAAAAGCACTCATCATCAGCTCATGGGGTTTCTCCTTCCAGTGATGGCATGTATAAACTGGATTTTAATAACGGCAGTGTGCTCACTACCTCAATCATTGCTGTTGGGGATGAGATTCTGTAAGCCTCTTTTATGAAACTCTCCAATAGGTTGTTTTCTCGAGCATGACTCACTTTTGTACAATTACCATTGTAGCATTTACAGCGATCAGCTCATACAAAGGCTTCTCAATTGTCTTCGACACTACACGTTTCCATTCTGTTCATCTATCAGGCTTTCACTGTTTTCTATAAACTGTATCTCATTCATTTTGGAGAAAGAACCAAATTTTTGTCTGAATCAGCTTTGTTTCATTTCGTTTCTTTTAAATTTTGTCTATTTGTTATCTTTATTCAATTTTGCAGTCTACTCAATTTTTGTGATTAGAAGAACTTCACTAATGAGTGCCAGAAGGGTCCCAATCCATGTCCAAAAGGAATCTTTCGGGGGGGGGAGAAGAGAAAAATTGTGAACAACTTGGGGTTTTGATATCATCAATTAGCTCATGCATACCGACATATAGCCTTCCTAATTCAAATATGCACAGTCTGTAATAGAAGATCTTCAATAGTTGGAGAATTGCTTTTGTATCCCCTCAAATGCTCTATTTTTTGTATCCTTCTGTATAAACAAAATATTTGAAAGAAGCCTTTGCTTCTCTCTTCAAACTATGGTTCTTTAAGCCTGTGAAGTGTGTTTCCATATTCCCCTTAATATGCAAAGAATTGGATGGCCCTTTTATATAATGATTTGCGTTCTGAATTCAGACTTAAAAAAGAAATCATCTTACTTCTTCTTTGCCGATATTTTCTTGGTGACTATTGTTATTAAGTGCATGATTCCGTCTCTTATGTGTTCCATAGCTCAGATCCGGCATTGTTGAGGATCACCTGGGGCCAATCTTGTGTAGAAAGCTTCATTCTATTGGTTGGCTGGTGTCCAAATCTGTGGCTGTACGGAACAATGTAAGGGCTAGCATTCCTCCTAAATTAGTTGTTGTTGCTTACCTAGTTCTTTGTGTGAAGTCCAGCTCTCAAGGTTTCACTGATATAACTCAATCTACATGTAATTTTCAAAAGGTCTACATACGTTATTGCTCGGGATTCACTTTTCAAATTTTGTGTCTAAATTTTTGTTTCCTGTGACACTCATCTTGATCCAGGTTGATTCTGTGGCTGAAGAAGTTGAACGGATGAAATCTGCTAATGATATTGTGAGGCCTGGTGATCTATGAAAATGCCCCTTATCACTTTCCTATTGACTCAAAAAAAACTGAATATAATTTTCTATTTCAATTTATGCTTGCTCATGGCTGGACTTGTATATCTGCTATCATTTCTAGGTATTCATATGTGGCGGTGTTGGCCCTCTACATTCAGATGTTACTTTAGCTGGTATTGCAAAGTCATTTGGTGTTCGTCTGGTGAGTTGATAGTTTTTTCTGTATATAGCGAGTTCCATTAAAGACATAGTGTTAAACAGAACAAAGATGAGTGGGATTCATGGAGATTACCCACTTAATTTTGGTGGCCATCATCACCATCTAAATCAAGCTATAACATAGAGGAGGAATGCTTTAATGATATTGAGGCTTTACCATAGGTCTGAGTGGATTTATCTTGTTAAATGATTAACTTTTCTTTCATAAGTAGTTTGTTTGTCTTTATAGATCATGTCTTATGGGACCTAATAAGAAGAGAGCATGACTAATTGAGCATTTTATGTTCATAACTAATTGTCGATTTATCGGTACATTGCTTCCCTGACAATATTCTTCTCTTGTCTCTATTCAGGCTCCTGATGAAGAGTTTGAAGAATACCTTTGGCAATTGATGGGCAACCAATCTAAAGGTGATCGGAATGAGGTATTTTGCAATGAAAATAGTTAGAGGATTTGGCAAATTTTTTTTGTTCATTTTTGCTGTACTTTGAGAATGTTATGGTCTGACTTACTCAACTTGAGTGCTAGCTGGAGTTGTTACTCCGTATTTTTTTTAGGAGCTATACTCCTGTCTTACAAAAATCAAGGAAAGCATTAGGACTTGCCAACATTAGTTTCTCAAGTTGGTGGAAATGACTTGCCAGAGTTTGAGAACTATGCTGCATACTTAGTGCCACGTGTTGGCTGCCAATTACCAAATTTTAGGCTGGTACTAACCAGTTCATTTTAAATAAATACTTAGATTACTCTCCATCTGCATCTTTATGCCAGTTTTCATTACCCTTTAGCGTTGCACTAGGGCCATACCAGTGTTCCCACTTAAATATGCCAACATTTTTTCACCAAATGGCCACTCTCTCCTCTTGTAGGACTTCTATCCTCTCTTTTTCTTACACAATCGGTTTGCGCTCTTTAGAGTTGTACTCTGTCAGCGAATTCATCAATTTCCAAATATCCTCCTTTACTGCTGTTATGCTTCTAGCCTTCTTGTACTAATTTGACGTGTTATTTTTGTTTTCCATTTTAGATGGCTCTGTTACCTGAAGGTATCACAGAATTGTTGCATCATGACAAGCTTCCTGTACCTTTGGTATGTTTTCAGAAGCTTCCTTTGCGTGAATTATCTTGAATTGATGAGTTGGATGTGTTTCATGTACACTCATCTCATGTGAAATGCTCGAAACCTCAAAGTCATGACTATTGGAGCCTTATTCTGATATACTGCTGGCAAGCTTAAGTCTGTCCAAATTTCTGAGCTTGAAGGTTTTCAATGGATTATCTGAAGCCATTCTAAAAATGAGATTTGGAAGTTCATCATGGGTTTCATTAGAGGCAGCGAAACTTCTATGCAAAATGTACATGGTGAAATACCTGATTTTTTTCATCTAGATGCTCTTATGCGATAGAATGAATTATTGGAGCTTTCCACTGGTAGTAATTGTAGGGATGAAAAGGAAACAGAATTCTTTGCGGGATTATTAATCTTTGACTGGTCCTTATGCAAGTCCAGAGGGTGCTTCAGCATTAATTTTACACAAATCTCTATGCAAAGAAGTTTCATTAACGCCCTTTCATAGAATTTTTTCTTAAATAATATGTGTATATATATGACAGAATGGATTATAAGCTAGACTTTCGGGCTCAAATGCATGTACAATGAGCCTATCCAGCATATTTCTGCCCATTGGCATTGTTTCAAGAATGAAATATTTTGTCTCTATCTGTTATAGTTGAAAAGCACCTACTATCAATTTTTGCAGATTAAGTGTCAGAATGTAATCATCCTTACTGCAACAAATGTCACTGAGCTGGACCAGGAATGGGACTGTTTGATTGATTTGATGAGATCAGCTGGCCAGTTAGTGGTGGTGGACCCATTTGTCTCAAAACGCCTGACAGCAAATCTTTCTGATGTACGTTATTCTCTTGCAAATTGTACTGATGTGGTGTGATGCGATACTTTCTGCATCCCAAGGACAGGATCTCAAGGAAAGTTAGAATACTTGTACCTTAATGAAGTAGAAAATTGATTCATATAAGGTTTTACATGAGGGTTTGTTTTTCCAATTTCTTTAGCTTGCTAATATATTATACCTGTTTAACATTACCTGATGTCAATTGAACTATTAGGGTACTTTAGAAGCTTCATGACCCAGTAATATTTTGAACATGGTTCCATGTGACATCATATTATGCTTAGGATGATTTTGAAGTAAGGTTACTGATGAGGTTCCTGTGTAAAAATCAATTTGTAGTCACTTTAAGCACAACTAAGTGGATATCTTCCTAATAACTCCAAATTCTTAACGCTTGCAAAGGATTGAGGATCATGATTCATGCTGATCGTCATTTCTAGCATGTAATCTTTGTGGTGCCTGCAGCATCTTCTGATTGGATCATTATTGGAATCTTCAGGCATATAATCTATCATTTTCTAAAACCTACAGGTAGAAGCAGCTGCACCTCTGTCTAAACTTTGTCTTGAATTTCCAGACCTTTGCATTGGTAAGCTTAGAAATTATATGGGTTCTGGACTGCTATGATTTTCTAATTGAGTCTTTACACTTTGCTTTTTACAAGGGTGTTATCGTAAATCACGACATGGGCCTCTTATTATCAGTTTCGAAAGCAAGGTACAAATGGCCTCTGGATACTTAGCAAACTATTGCTTTTAAATGTCCTCTTTGACTTTAGATATCGAAGAATCTGGTTGCAGGATACGGCAAGGATTGATTCAGCTATAGGTGCGTTGCGCAATAAGTTCCCCCCAGAAGCATTTTCTGAAACCAATTGAGATAGTTCAGATACTAGCACTTTGGCGAGCTGGAGCAACCAAGAAGCTTTCTTCTCAATTGCAGTCTCAAACACCCACTAAAGTGCATGGGCATTGCGCCCTCATCTGAGTGGTAAAAGGAGACGGTAGAATCACCCTTGGCAGGAGACTGCAAATACAGCAATGAAAGGCTAAATTGAATTTTATACAGTATTTTTGGCAGTGCCTTTATTATTATTACAAATCTTGATGCGCTTGTCCTTGCAAACAAGCCAATGAAAAGTAGGAGGACGGGAAGGTGAAATAAAATTTTAGCAGGCTGGTTCACTGCTTGTCTTTTCACATTAATCAGCTTTTTTTCTCTCTCTGAAGTGTGCTAATCTTATATGTTTGACCTTCCTGGAATGGTTACAGAAACCTCTGTTCCGGCTTAGAAAATCCTAATTTTATAGCTTGTCTTAAGGAGGTTAATCACATCCACACGTTATGGACCTTATGGTTGTACCTTGCTTTGCTTGTGAGCGTTTCAAGGGAAGATAGGACTATAGTTCCTTGAAACAATCGCTCTATGGAACATTGCTTGCCGGCACTTCCTAAATTTTAAGCCCTTTTCATTGGTGTAGTTATTGTTTATGCTCGGGTTGGGTATAGGTGTGGTTATTGCATCAAATATAGTAGGATTTCGCTCACTAGATTTTGCTTGGGATCAGCATTGTAGATTTTAAGGTAGGCTCTATTTGAAAATTCGTTTTCTGTTACTCGCTGCCGAGGTACATACCTCGGCCATTTTGAAGTTTTTTTCCTTTTTTTTTTGGTTCAACTTTCGTCCTCTTTGACAGTTTTAGTACTCCAGCTCAATCGGCTCCGTTAGGATATTCAACATTCAATACTCGTCTTGAGCTAAGCACCACTTTTCAAGCTCCAGCTCGGCTCAATATAAATTTAAATGAGATCGAGTTCAATTTGACTCAATTAATCAACGAGTTCTAGTTGAAGCTTGAATTTATAGTTCAAGCACGAATTTCGACTATACATTATAATTGAGAGTTTTACAGTCCGAGTAATTAGTTATATTTATAGATGTACATATACAGCAAAAATACAGAAAATACAATCGGTTGTTACTTGGTGAGGCTTTTCGGCTACTCGAGTCAAAGTGTATTCAAGTTTGAGCGCAAATTTTCTATAGGAGCAATTTGCTATTGTAAATAAGAGGAGAGTACGAAGTATCGTGAGAATATTTATATTTATAGAAGCAGAGTAATAAGCAGAAGAGAACATTTTTCAAGCGTTACATTTTCTCAAATTTTTTATGATGGATTCGAGCTTAAATGAACTAGCAGAGCTAAGAGCGAGGGGGAGGCAGAAGTGAACAAATTAGCATGGTAGAAGTGGTAACACACTTAATGTCACCTTTAGCCAGTCTAACTTGAAGGTTGATTTTTTTGGCTAGGTCTAAAGATGGGGATAATTATTCAAAAAATCATAAATCTATCATACGGTGGTTAATTCATATTTAAACCCTTCAATTATACCAATTTAGTTATAAACCTTTTGAGAATTTGTCAATCTAATATTTTTGATCAATTTTAGGCAAGAAATTGCTAATATGGTAGCTTAGTCAACACCAGCCACTTTATGTGACACAATCAGTGTTAATATTGACATTTTTCAAAATTTTATAATTTAATATATATATATTTTTTTTCCCAACTCAAGGCTGGCAGGAACCATCATACCCTTACTTAGACCACCCGAGGTGGCCAGCTACCTTGCCGTAGTAGAGTTGAAAAAAAATGAAAGAAAAGAAAAAATAAATTCATTAGCAAATTTTACGACTTTTGGACATATTCTATTTAAAGATGATAACCAACTTGGTTCACAAAAGTCAGTTTCATAAGAAAAGTCGGAAAATCATTAGCAAGCATAGAGTTTTCTTCGACTAGGACGAAGCTTTGATGAAATTTCAGAGGAGGTCCACATCGATTGATGTTGAAAAATCAGCAAAATTGTAATTTATATGAAGTGATTACATTAAAAAATAAATAGATAGATGAATGTATTTATATGAAAAAGAAAAACATAAAGTGACACCAAAAACAGAAGGAAAGAACAAATGCCTAATTAGTAGTCGTTTCTTCCAAGCAATCTTCCTAAATAGGATGCAATCTTGTTTCATCTTGATTAATTGTGCATTTGTTTCATAAAAAATTGGAAAAATTCCAAATAAGGGTATGAAATGTCCTTATTTTTTCAAATAAGTGTGTAAAGTGAATATTATTTCAAATAATGGCCTAAATGACCACATTAGTCTCAAATAAGAGCCTAAACTCATCAACTGAGAAGAATAATTTCATCTTTTAAAATTTTCTTTTTTTCATTAAAAAAACTAAATAAAACTAAAACTTGGAAAACATAGGTGGGGCGGCTGCTTGGGTGAGGGTTGCTGCCCCTCTCCCATCCTTAGGCCTCATCTCTTATCGACAGGTTCGCCAGCCCTTGCCTAGGTGCGGACGACCCCACCGGTTGTCGCCGCTGCCCCGTCGGCGATGGGGCGGTGGCCACCCATGTGTTCCCCTTTTTTATTTTTATTTTCTTTTTAAGGTTTTTATATAATTAAACTTAAATTTAAATTGTGTTTGGACAAAAATATCCCTGATCGGTCGAAAATTTTTGCCAATCATTGAGCGGTGAGGTAAAGCCCTTATTTGAAACAATTATAAACACTTTAGGCATTTTTTTTTATCACTAATATACTTTTGGCCATTTTTTGAAATAAAGTTTACTTCATGCTCTTATTTGAGAAAATAAAGATGCTTCAAGCTTTTTTTTGAAATTTTTTCTAAAAAATTTCATGACAATGAAAAGTATTTATGATTACATTTCTGAGGCGCGCGTTGCCCAAGGATCATACATATTTTCTGTGAAGTAACGGGGGCAGAGAGCTCAGCTCTTCTAAAGTAGCACCAGTCCTCCGCCCCGTGGTAGCTCCTCATTTGGGAAACATCTTCCTCTTGTTTAGTTGGGGAAGTCCCGCTTTTTATACCGTGGTGATTTCCCTCAGTGGAAATGTTTTCTAGTCGGTCATTCATTTTCTATGTACCAAACACCAAAAATTAACGAGAACATTTTCCTTAAAAACACCTTCGCCAAAACATACCCTAAGTACCAAGTGGATAAAAGAAAGTACTTATTCAATAAGGAGTTCAAGCGGGTTGAGGCATAGTTAAAGAAGGAAAAGAAATCACTTCGAAGTCACGCAGTCTCGAGATCATTCGCGATAATATTACCAGTAGTTTATAAACCTCTGTTCCATATTCAGAAACCATTCATGTGCTTTTCTTGGTGTCCTCATGTTTTTGGTGAGGAACAAGAAGTTCTGTTACCACAGGACATGTGTGGACCAATCAGAGAAATCATTTCCTCATATGAGAAGGTGAGGTAATGTGACTGAGAATTGAATTTTGTACACAGATATACAACCCGGTTATGTACAATTGCACGAATTGGGTTAAACCACAGTAGGGGACTTACACATAATTCAACAGAAATCCCACTGCCAATAAACCTTCTCGACGATCCCTCCACCGCTCCGAACTGCAAGGTGAAGTCTCTCAGAAGCGGGAGGAACTCCCCAAAGCAACGGGACCGCGACCGTCATTGTCAATTTCTCATGCAAGCCTCCTTTGATTGCCTTTTCTGCCACGACAACCTGAAACATATAGACTGACAATTTAAAAACGCAAAAGCCAAAAGCCAAAAGCCAAAAGCCGCTTTTTAATCTGTGACATCCAGCAGAGAAGCATGACTAGCAGAAGGATTTCAGAGTTTCTAAACATTTTAAAAGAGACCTAAGTCATACAAAAATATCTTTCCATGCGCTGTCGAGAAAAAGGGAATGTGCAGGCGCAACAGTCGACGTGCGTGAAATTAATGGAAAATGTGGAGAATCTTCACTCTCCCATAGGTGTCTAATGCATCTATTCTGTACATTTCAATTCTACAATTGGATCGCATTGACTTGAAGATAAGGTACAACATTGTCCTGTACTTCATCAATTGTCTGCTGTTGGATGACACTGGTTGACAAAAAACTCAACTAATCAATAAATCAACCATTGGATGACAACAATGTACGGTAAGATTGTTGTACCTAAGAAATATCTGGAGATTTACAAAGATGGACTTAGGTCTTAATCCAAGGAATTCAAAATCACGGTGATCATGTTGTACTAGCAAAGGGTAATGCATTAGCCTGAAAACTAGAAAGCAAGCAACTCTAAGGCATGCTGTGAAAAGCTAAATAAACATAAAGGAGAAGCTATCTGTTAAATCTACCATAACAGACCATAAAATAAGGGTTAATCCACAATTAAACAAAGAAACCAAGTGGTCCCCTAGAAAGTGGTTGATTATTTTATTTTGCAGATTCTAGGTTACGCCATCAGCTGAGTTTCCAACAATCAACTTGGCAGTGCAGAACCTCTGCCTAATAAAAGACATGAGCTGAAGTTTAGAAAACACAAAATGGTAAGTGGAAAGCAAAGAGCCAAAAACCCATATATAGTGGTGGTGCAGGAGCTGCAACGCCTTCAAATTATTTGCATTTTCGTATATCCATTTCTTTCCGTTGGTTTCATCTACTCAATTGCACCATGCTAGTGAGCTCAAACTAAATTCTTAATCTTAAACAACCAATCAGAATTAGGGGTATACCTCTCCACCATGTTCAATAACAGCATCTTCAACAACATCACTTAACATTTCAATGGAACGACAGAACCCCAAGATGCAAAGCCTTCTGCCCATATCAAGCCCCTGGTACAAGCAGGTCCTGCATACATCAGATGATGAACGGAGCAAATAATGGATAGGTTATAGAGAAGTCTGTACATTTGTAGCTGCAATATCGAATAAAGCGCCCAGACACAGGCCTTGCTCTGGATCCATGTAATCACTTTCTTGAAAGCGTTGGAATCTCCGAGAAGTGTTTGATTTACCTTGCCTCTTCTGTCAAAGGAAATGGCTAATAAAAAGGGAGGTTCTAATATTCAGAGTAATATTCAAGCACAATGCATATGAGACAAAAATCCAAAACGTTGAATGCATGATATGGCTAAATGAAATTAGTGAACTTTATTTCTTAAACTAGATCAACCAGAAGTCATTTCCTTTTCTTTTTTTTTTCTTTTTCTTTTTCCTGTACGTTTTATTGTATTTCCTTCCAATTCTTTTTATTAAATGTAGTTGCAAGAGGAGGAAATTATAAGTTGGCAAGGAGGAAATTCCAACTAACAGTTTATTATGGAAACTTAATAGGTATCATCGTTCACACAAACCAAAAAAAAAAAACACAACCAAGTCTACCTCAAAATCACAATTGCCTATGAAAAAACCACAACAAAATAACACTGCAACATGTATTATATATCCACCTTGAAGCTCTCCCTTGAAGAATGCAAATTACAAAGCAAGTATGAAGAGTTTCAGTAGCCAAATTGGATTCACAAGGGATAAAGACCACCATTATCATTCTCAAAAACCACATCCAGGATTTAAAGAAAGAACTTTTGCACCATAATTATTCATTGAGCCCCCCACCTCCCCCAACCCCGGACAAGTACTTGTCATCCAGGATTTAAAGAAAGAACTTTTGCACCATAATTATTCATTGAGCCCCCCACCTCCCCCAACCCCAGACAAGTACTTGTCATGCAAAAAAAAAAAAAAAAAATGGCACAATGAACATGTTTTTCCCATCAAAATGGTTAGTTGGGGCAGATGCAAGAACATATTATTATTCTAAAAGAATCTAGGATGTTATATTAAAAGAATCTGCAATAGGTTGAATTATTCTTTTGAAAACCATACATCAGAATTAACGCGTCGAGGAACCATAGAACCTCCAATCTGAACGAGTCCATCAGCAGTGAACAATGTAACTCTCTCCTCAGGAACCCATTGAATATCTGGATGGCATGAGATACATCAGCTCATCTTTCTTAAATGTTCATATGACAATCTGAGACATCTTCTAAAGGAACGAGAACAATTGTGAAATCAAATGGCATTTCATAGATTAAGAATATCAAAATTTACAAGGTCTTATCCTCAGGCCAAAGAAAAAACACTAGGTCTTGTCCAAAACACTTACAATGCTTCAGACGTTGATGCAAGTAATCTCAAATATTGAATCATAAGACAATCAAAAGCAACTGATAGCAAGCACACATCAAATTATCCATTTCCATAATGTTCATGTATAAGCAAAAAGCCTCCAGATGTTTCATGTGCAGTTGCGAGAACCACACAGATGACACTTCAGCTTTCTTTTGCTGAGGGTAAGGGGAAAAAGAAGAAGGGCATAAAAGATCTGGAAAAATTCTGCAAAGTTAAATATAGAAAGCAATCTGCAAAGCCTAGCTATTACAAGCAAAAAATCCTTTGTTTAGTCATCACATTGGCAAATGACTGCATTTTCCATTTCCAATTATGAATGGGTACTAATAACTACAATTGGGAAGATTCATTTTCATTATTGCAGTTTAGTCTCAATCTCATTATGTGCCCTTGAAAAAAATTTGTCGCCCTATACACCTTGAACTATCAACCCTTAATTTGTACCAATTGCTCCAAAGAAACTGGCTTCTCGGATAAATTTGCAGGCATCATTGACCTTGACATATCATAGAACATTACAGTCAAGCTGAATGTAGCGTAACAGGCCTTGGAAAGAATCTTCAACAGTGGAAACGAGTCGTAATAAAAAGATCAAAGGTTGACTGCCAACTCCATTCAAACAAGAAGCTGTGTAAAATAATTGTGCTGAGAAAAGTTATTCAGCTTAAATTTGGCACAACTTCAATAAGTTCAGGATGTGAAACATGAGATCAAGATCAAACTTTAGGTGGTAACAGAATTTTACGACTCTTAAGAGTAGAAAGACCAGAGAACCAGAACAAGAAGAAATGCCTTGCAACATCGCATATGAGCAGCAATCTTGGTGCAAAATGCTATATCTCTTTCCTTACCACATGAGCTTTCATGAATGGTTTTGTTAGGGTGAAGTTCAAAATGTCCTCAATTGTAGACACACTTATATTAATCTCATCTTGAGATAAAACTTTATGATCCAAAATGCAAGGCATAGGACTTCAATCCCACATCAAACACACGGTACTTCAGTATGTGGTTAATATGGCCTCTGGCTCTGCTTTTCTCACTTGCTTTTGGGTTGTAGTTCTCTCAAGGTCCATACAAAAAAACACTAAGTCAATGATGGCTCGATCATGGCAACCCGAAGAGACATTTCAGACAAATTACCAGTACCATACTTAGAAAACAGAGCTATCTTTTTAATCTTATTCATCAACAAAAGGGGGCAACAGACTACTTGTCCATATGCTATTACATGCTCCAAGAATTCGAATCTTTTTGTCCCCAAATGTATAATTAACTCTCGAAGAGATGGCATAACGGTGTCCAACTAGATGGGATCGAATGCCAAAGGACTCGAAAACTAGTACAAGCCAACGCGCTTCTCTCGCTTCCAGCCTCAAGAAAAGTATAATTCAACGTCCGATCAAAGCTACTTCGAAAAATCACAGAGCACCCATTCGACAGAAACCGAAACTCTACAGATTACCGACCAACTTCCAAAATCCAACGGACTGCCCCGCGAAATTCGCCTCAAAACAATGGGGCAATGAACGGTAATCAAGAAGATTCTCGAAGCCTACCGGAATCGCCATCGGCCCAGGGGAAGAAACCGAAGGAGTCGTCGCCGAAGAAGTTCCCGGAATCGGACGACGACGAAGAAGAAGCTCTCGCCGGCAACCGGAGGGCGCGGGAGGGATGAGGCGGACTGCGGCGGAGGAAGGGGAGTCTCCGGATGGAAGGCGAAGGGACTTCTTCGGCGCGAGAGACGGACGGGAACGGAGAGAAGGTCGTGAAGCACAGAGCCGCCGCCGAGGCCTCCGCCATCGCAGTTCAGAGAGAGAAAAGAGAGAGAGAGAGAGAGAGAGAGAGATTCTGAATCTGCGGTGAGAACTATGGCAGATCGGAGAGAGAGAGAGAGAGGAGAGAGAGGGACAGCCACGAGCGGAATAAATAAAAGAGAGAACTTTGCAAATTACCACAATTTCGGTTTAAACGGTTGGTCCCCCCACTGCGCCCTTCGTTTGGAACAATGTGTTCCATGTGTTGAAGTAGACATCCCTACCCTCCAATTCGATGCAAAACATCATCTTATACACCTAACATCCCACCGAATCTGGCAGTTCAAATCTCATTTTGGCCGTAGGGAAGAGATACACCTAGTAACTTCACTTTCGAATGAGATAATTTCAAAATCGATATATTCGTTGATGACGATTCCTAAAGTGAGAAATTGATTGTGTACAAGAATTTTTTGACATAGAAATTTGAGACTAATTAGGCTAGGATTTTAGTCAGATCTATTAATATAATTATGGCATACGTAATTATTTTACCTAAAATTTTTCAGGTTTAACCAACTTTGATCTGGGACTGGAACTTTTCGAAAACCCCGACCGAAAGGCAAAATTCGACAATACTCTTCGAGAGCTATTGACGACACCTAATTCTATCAAATTTGATGATCGATTTATAGATACCGTGTCAATTTGAAACGTTGAATGTGACATGAGAGATTTCGTTATTTTCCAAAAAAATGCAAGTCGGGGAACTTTCCGACCCTCAATAATCGGGTCAAACGTGTGGAAAGATGGCCAGTCAAAGTCGGTTGGTTTGCGCAAGCGCAAGCCTAAACCTGGCAAATCATTCGACCATGTTGGGGGTTGGCTGTGCCATGGGCCAAATTTTCCATATAAAAGATCACTAAAAGGACGAAATAGGGACATGACGAACAAGACGAGACTTAAAAAAGCGGGCAATTTTCAGACAACCTTCGCAACTCGATCAGATTTCCGAGAAGTCGATGAACTAAAAAGGAAGAGAGGACGATTCAGTGATATCAAATACTCCCTTTCGGTACTTTGTTTTAGAGTTTCTCGAGCACTGCTTGCAGTTAGCTTGCCTCGGTTGTCATATATGGCCCCGACCTAATGAAATCCCAACCTCAATTTCGCTATCCAAGCACATAACAAGAAAGTAGACATTGCGATGGCAAGCTTTTTGAAACGCCGCATGAATCACACGAATCCAATATATCTATTGGCGCCCGAATTAGCTTATTGGGTTTCGGAAGCCGAAGAAAGTAAAGCAGGACCAAAAACATTGGAATCCATAGAGAATGGGCTGGGATGCCTACAGTCGATAAATGGGCATCTCGAGCAATAGGACAAGGGGCTTGCCGAAGCCGACAAGATAAGGATGGAAACGGTTACTAGAGTTGGTACCAACGAAAATATCGACAAGGCAGGACGGTTATTGATAAAAGCCGAGACTTCTAGAACATTATACCTATGAATTACCACTATAAATAGCCGAAGAGGCATCATTGTAAAAGACCTTTTGCCAAATCGACAAACGATTGTTCAATTTCAAGTTGTTATCTTTTCCTTTATCTTATTTTTACATTCAATTGTACCTTTAATTTTTCTCCTGTTTTTCTACACTTTACTTTGCCATTAGTTTAGATTGGTTGCTTCCTTTCCAAAGCGATACAAGACCCATTATAAAGAATAAACCCAAAGCTTTGCCACTTCCGTGAAAGATTTTTGTTGAGAGAACTTTCTCCAGCAAACATCTTTTTGGCACGCTTGGTGAAACCATTGTGTTTCGCTCTTAGGATGTGTTGATGACAAAAATAAGGAATCAGGGGAATTGCTCTTCTGCTGGCGAGAATAATTCATTCCTATAGTGTGTTGGAGTGAGAACCATCCGTTCCGAGATTTTCAGTTAGAATCCAGATCCTATTGATGGTGTCAATACGGGTAATAATTCTGAGGACATTCCGCGAGAATTGTCTAAAGACCAAAGAAGAGAGCTGGCCCTGAACCCAACAGTGATGGCCACCATGAGAAGGATTTTGAAAAGCACCAAAATGATCTGGTCAATTATATGGCTAATCATTTGTCGAGTCATATGTTAATCAATTTGGTTAGTAATCTGACTTCGAGAATGGAAGGGCCGAATCAAGCGAATGTGACTCATAATGGTCACACTAGCACAATTCCACAACCCATGCAAGTTCCAGCCCAACCTGTTGTTTGCGGCTCAAATTCTGTGCAGTTGGCTAGAATTTTGCAAAGGGCTAACAGTGTGAACGACCAGAATCAGATCAACCTGGGTGAACGAGTTGGAGTGCCTAGAATATTGCCCCCGTCTGGATCGGTGCCAGAAATCTCTAATGGTGTGAATCCAGCAAGGGTGATTAGAGACACTTCCAACCTTGGGAATGAGGCCCAGGCAGGTGCCTGCGACCAGTGCTTCCTGATGTTAATCGTCCAGTGGGCAATAATGTGGTGCCGCCTTCAAGGGTAGTGAATACTGGATCAATTCCCGTGCTGGTTGCAGGGTATCAACCTTATCAGCCGCAGGTTGCTTGTTTAATCATGCAGAGGATGGGATTGGATGGAGGCGTCCCAAGGCCTGTATATCGCAAACCATACCTAGATTAGGTTGATAACATCCCATATCCGAGGGAATACAAAATCCCTGAGTTTACTCTCTTTACTGGGGAAGATTATCATTCTACGATAAATTATTTGATTAAGCCACAGGTTGCTTGTTTAATCATGCAGAGGATGGGATTGGATGGAGGCGTCCCAAGGCCTGTATATCGCAAACCGTACCTAGATTAGGTTGATAACATCCCATACCCGAGGGAATACAAAATCCCCGAGTTTACTCTCTTTACTGGGGAAGATTATCATTCTTGGCAGAAACAAATTTGATACAATTGTCCCGATACACTTCGAGAGTAGATTTGATGGAGAGGGATAATTTCCTATATATGTGCTGAAAAGCAAGACATGACATAGAGTTTATTAGAGGATCTAGGCTTGACAATAAATAATTAATATTTCCCATCAAAAGTGGATTGGAAATGATATGGGGATATTCATAAGATAAAATAGTGGACCATCTTCTCCATTTCTCTAAATCACGAACATCTATGGGTGAAGATAGAACACTAGGTCCGTTCGTTTCGCGGAAAATAGGCCATTTCCGGAAAATATTTTCCAAAAGTCATTTTCCAAGAAAATGACAATATTTTCTCAGTGTTCTATTTAAAAACTTGAAAATGTTTCGGAAAATATTTTCCGGTGTTCAGTAAGGAAAATATTTTCCGCTCACTAGATTGGCGAGCACAAGCGTCAAGCTCGAGGTTCGCCAGATCGACGAGTGATCCACGACAGTTCACCTAGTGATGGCCGACCACTAGTCAAGAAAGAAGAAGATTAGAAACAAAGAAAAGAAAAAGAAAAAGAAAAAAAAAAAAAATTTGAAAAAAAAAAAAAGAAATAGAAAATTAAAAATAATTTGAATAAAAAAAAAAAAAAGAAGAAGAAATGGGAGGAGGAAGTGAGGATTTGTAGATGTGTGAGATAAGAGAGATCAAGTGAGGAAAATTTTTTCCACTTTTCAAAAGTGGAAAATATTTTCCCCAAATTTAGAAGACTTTTTCCTTCCATGGAAAACATTTTCCTTAGGAATTCATTCTCCGTGAAACGAACACCGGAAAATCCGGAAAACATTTTCCCGGAAAACATTTTCCGCGAAACGAACGGACCCTAAAGGAGTGAGCAAGATTATCATTTGGAGGAGTACCAGTTCGGCTCCTACTAGCACTAGATAGGAAATGGGAAGATTTAACATGATAAGAAAGCGCTCCTGCATGTAAGATTTCCCGATAAGCTAAAGTGTCCCAAGGTATAGACCAGGCTACATGGATTAATATACTTACTTGAGGATGAAGGCATTGCATCGTCACGAGTATTACAAGGATCACGAAGCTGAGGAAGATGAGCGCTAATCACCTTGGAAAGAATGGCCTCGATACCAATAATGAACAAAGTGTCTCGATGCAAAGCCCACCAGTTCTCGAAAGAGGACGAGCCCTTAGCGTATATCCAGAAGTAATAGTAATAAAAGCGTGCAACCATCTCTTCATCGATAGCCTCCTAGCACTCAAAAGCAGCTCGAGTTCGATAAAGTGAAAGGGAAGTCAATTAAATAGACACAAGGCATAAGAATTTTCTACGTAGCCCCAAACTACCTAGCACGGTATTGTGGATGGTATACCTGTTGGGATTTTATGGAACATGTATGAGCTAAATAAACATAAATGCAGCAGAAGCAAAGATAAAAATCTACTATACATGTATCTCCAAAAGCGTTGTTCGTGCGTTTTAATAAAAAATAAGAATATCAAAGGGGGTTTTACGGATTACCTCTCAAAGCGCGCTTTAAACAACTTGATTCAAATGTTCTTTAGTTCGAGCCCCACAAATGTCGGGCCTCTAGTTCAAACACACCACCAACGCACCTCGAACGAAAAAGAGCTCGCGGATAATCACCACTGTAATTATGCTAGCAATCTTGTGAAAACAATCCTCTACCCATGGTTAGCAACCGTTTGCTAGCCATGTAGTTCTCTCTCTCTTTCTCTCTTTTTCTTAACTTAACCCACTCACCCTCTCTCTACTCTATTTATAATGTCCCGTTGAAGTTAACATTTAACTTCCTCTAGAAGTTAGTCTTTAACCTCTCAAAAAAGTTATTGACTACTTTTTCCAGAAGCTACTTCTTCTAGTAGCTGGTCTTTAACTTCTCAAATAAGTTATTGACCACTTCCTCCAAAATCTAGTTTATAACTTCTCAAATAAGTTATTGACTACTTATTCCATAAGCTGGGTGAGCAAGAGAACAGCTCTCGTGAGTGGGCTATGTCCAATCGAGTGAATTTGTTATGGTGTCTGACATCCATAGGTTCATCATTGAGCTGGCAATAAGACTTGCACTAATACATTATTACTCCCAAGAGAATTGATTGTCCCGATCAATCTCTAGGTCTTACAAGCCATGATTGACATCTAGTAATATGTCATGGCTACCCAGACAGTGTAAATATTTTAAGAACATAATGAACATGTCAGCTCTAGCTACAATGTAATTCAATCCCTCTGTCTTACTATGTCCCGATTGAACAAAGACCATGGAATATTTGTCAAGTCACCAATTCGATCATATGCACAAACCTAATTGACCTGCATTTTATACGAGACATAAACAATTCATTCTCGGTTACAACCCTGGTCAAGAATTTTAATGCAATGTCACAAATAGATTGCATAGGACATCATTATTGTACCTTACATGTAACAAGGATACAGATTCCATGTTGCACACACATGTAATTTCGTATGCGAACGAGCTATGACCATTAGGTATAGAGATGGATCAATGACCTACCAATATACAAACCCGTGAACCATAGTCATCCAACATACAAGTTAACATTATGCCTCAGGTCTAAGAATCATTTACACAAGATTAGAGCATGAGCGATTAGTCATTGACCTAGCTAAAAGCTTTCATGTTGCCAATTGTTCTATGTATGTCACATTCAGTGAACTTGTCTGCTACAAACACCTGTGTTCTAACTCAGGCATCATAATACCCAATGACTCATGACTCGTCATTATTTTAAGCATCCAATACTATGGTGAAGCTAAGAACACACCAGTCTTAATAGGATCATTAATACTCACTCAATGATCCATAGACCGGGAACAATTTAAAGATTTAGTCTAACTGTGAACCCATCACGCATATTCTTAACGTCTCAAGAATAAGTCCAGTCACAACTGATATTATGGAATCATTCATATAGATAATTGGAGAAATGAATGAATACGTCATTGCCATTAATTTAACAACACAACTGAAATCCCTAATATGTAACTATTACATGGTTGTTTTAGGGCATATAACTAACAATACCTTGAACCCAGGAGAGGATTGCCATCTTTGGAGAAGTATAATGGAAGATCGCCAGGAGTGAAGGCACGTCTCCATAGGTATTCATCCTCTGGATACCGGTCATAAGAATAGTCTGGGAATTAATCCGAGGCCGGATATAGACCTGAAAAGAAAGCATGATCTAATACCATGGATTCCTCTTGGACCGAAAAAATATATATTCCAAGAAAAAGGTCAAGGGAGAAAAATGAGGGGATGATTGCTGCTTTAAAGGTTTGCCAAGGACTTCGACACCATAGTTGTCAGGACCAAGTGGACCAGAATGTACATCATACCACTTTTGAGGAAGTTCAAGAACATCAGCAAACAAATTGTGGAAATACAATTTAACCTAAATTCGTAAAAGTCAAAGAGGACCAAAGAAAGGTTCGGGATGGTCAGTGCTAAAAGAAGATTGAAGGTCGGTGATGGACCGGTATAAAGCAGCAAGTATCATCTTGCTGAGAGGCTGATGAAGTTCAAGAGCTATATAGACAGCAAGAGCGCCAAATTCTTTGGAAATGAAATCCAAGGAACTGCAGAATCTGTACAGCAGAAATGCCGCATGTTCCTCATCCGTGACGTTACAACCGCTACCCACGTAACGTCTCACAAAAGCATCGAAATAAAGTCAGATAAGTTCAGATCACGAAACATTGGGACGTCAGTAGTATATAAGGTGCTAGAGTCATCACCATAAGGTATGAGCCCAGTTAAGGCATGGACATCAGGTAAAGTGATCGATATGGGACCAACGGGAAGGAAAAAGCAATAGGCAGAAGATGACCAAAAGCAACAAAGTAAATCATAATCAACCGAAAGAGGGACAGAACAAAATTCGAGAGCTCAAGAAATATTTAAACTTTTCCAAGTAGGCTCGAAGTCAAGTTTCAAGCGTTGGTACCAGGCAACAAATACAAGATCAAAATTTGGAAGACGAGAAAACCTAACATCCGTAGGAGGCCACTGATGATCAATGAGGATTCCCTTCTGAAAGGGAAATTATTCTTTGTGATCCCAAGGGAAACTCTCGTTAAAGTATGAAGGAGAGGGCAAGGTCTTAAAGAAAGGGCCCAATCTAAAATCAACAGGAGCATAATCGTCTCCAAGTTCTGGATCGACAGTCAAGTCGATGGAGTTGGCCAAAAACTTTTTTTTCTTCTCAAGATGATATAAAGCGGTATGATGACCCGTGAAAGTGATAGGGCGATACACATCCTTGTTAGAAGCTTTAGTGCGTGGACCCATAGCGTGAAAGGAAGCAAAGGAAGATTAAAGAAAAAAAATAGGACTGAAAGCAGTTGATGCCACTAAATAAAAGCAGAGAAAAATTGCAAGAAGTAGTGGACAGTTTTGATAATATGACCATGAAGAACGTGAGAGTAAAACAGTTCCGCATTGATCATGGAGAACGTGAAAGAAAAAACCGAGCAGCGCGTGAAAAAGCATTAGCATAAACTAAAACGCAGGAAGAGAGAAGCATCTGTCAACATTTCCAATCATGGGGGAACACATGTCCACATACAAAAAGAAACTGCAAGGCTAAGTGACTTTACATCGGTTTTAAACATAGTAAAGTCGATGGTGAGAGCATTCTCGCTCAACTATAGAATGAAAGGACAGAAATTCATCATCACAAGCCAGGTTTTGAGCTAGGAGCGAGGGTTTGATCATCTTTTGACGGTCCAAAGCAGCAACAGCTTTTCGAATTCTTCAAATTGTTTCGCTACTTTATCAATTCCGCTGCTCAATAAGTGCCATGTATCAGTCATGTCTAATTGATAAGACAAAAGCTTGTGACAGTCCTCAGCGAGCTGAGCTTCAAGATTCAGAATGTTTCTTTTCAATTGAAGCTCGGTCTCTATCATAACTAGAAATGACTGCATGAGATAATATGCTTCGACCTTCTGCCTCCGAGCTTTCTCAGTAAATGCCTGAACCCTATGTTCTAAAGGAGCCAAGGACTGGAGCTGATCGTTGTTCTTCTTGACGGTGTCCAAGCTCTTGAAAAAACAGGAAGGTATTTATCGCAATTGGTTTCAAAAGCGCGACACTCAGCAAAAGTAGAATCAAAATAGAATGATTGAAGAAGTGCTTTAGCTTGTACCTCGAGTCGAGGGTCTCCAAAGAGTCCGATGAGGCCTCTTCCAGATATCTTCAGTAATGATTGAAGCCGTTCTTCTGGGGTAAGCTTTACGAGTTCCTCTGGACTGAATTCAAAATGAGTAACGGAAGGCGTTCACACAATGTTGCCAAAAGTTTGCTTGGCACTCGCGATGACATCAAAGGCGAGAAAAGATACTTTGCTCGGGTCAAGCTGGGTCGTTGACTCGACGATTATAGGAACGGGTCCATGATAGGGAATCTGTTGGAATTTGTGATCCAATTCTAAAAACTTCAAGATAGATTTGAGCTAGAAAATTCAAGAAAAATTCTAGAAGAGTCTACAAGCTGCCATCTCTTGTGTTTTCTAGAACACTCCACCTCATGTTACTATAAAATAATAGTAGTTATTTGTAGAAAAGTCTAGAGACTTCCTCCACCAACTTTGGCAACTTATATAACTATAAAATAATAGTAGCTATTTGTAGAAAAGTCTAGAGACTTCCTCCACCAACTTTGGCAACTTATATAGAGGAGCAAGTGCTCCATGTTTTGGTTGGGAGCTAACCATAAAAACCACATCATGTAGCTCTCTCACCAACACTTCCTTCAACTATTGTAAACTTATTTTATCCAACTAATGAAACTATTTTTCATATCCATGTTCTTTGTCCTTCAATTATCATAGTTTATCCATTGTCCATCCACTACAAATTATATCATATACTTGCACACAACATCACTAATAAAAAACTATCATCAATACCAAAACCATGCTTCTGCAGCCCACACATCCAAAATTTTCTAACAGAATCTAACAAGATAAAAGTCAGAAGCAACATAGTGAATGGAGTAAAGACAAAATCAAAACCAAACTTACATTAATAGAGGCGGTACATTTTGATCCACTCGATAGTGGCATGGCAAATGAGGAAGACAAAACTGCAGTCGAAGTAACGGCTGGGGAAATTATAGCTTCCAATTATAGCTTCCAAAGTCACAGGAGCTGACGATGAAAAAATGAAATCTCGAGCTGGAAATAAAGTAGAATCCCTTTCTCCTTCAGCACAAGAAATTAGAATGATTGGTGGTTCTTAGAAAGAACCTGAAGCAACAACAAGTGAGATGGGAGCAGCAGTGAGATCACTTCTTCCTTTTGGAGAAGGGTCTAAAGCAAGGGAGGAGTTCACTTCCAAGTTCTCCTGAGCAGGTGATAAGGCTGGTTCTCTTTGAAGCACATCAAGATCATGCCTGCTAGCGATAGAAGAGGTAGCCTCTCCAGGAAGGATCAGTTCTAAAGAGATTTCTCCAAGTATTGAAGGGGATCCGCTCACTCTATCAGAAAATGATGAAGCATGTTCCGACATAGGAAGAGTTGCAAGACTTGAGGAATTGTCGATATCGATCGGGCCCGATGCCAAAGTTTCAGTTGCAAGGAGAGTCGAAAATGCAGGACTATCGGCAAAAGAATGGCCTTGAGTTTGCAATGGCTCCACATCAATGATCTCAGGAGCAGAAGAGCTAAAAGTTAGACGTGCCGACTGAGTAGACTGTAAAATCGGGACAGACATTGATAAGCGCCTCTTGGTCCGAGGAGTGGATACTCGCGCGGGAGTAGGTATACCTAGATTATTGGAACATCAAACGAAGGCCAGAACAAGAAATATCACAAAAGTCGAGAAAGGAGAATACCCGAGTCTCGCGTTCTTCTCGGCGCTCGATGAGTTGAAGAGGTAGGAAGACTTGATGAAGGTTTAGCCACATCGATAGAGTGAGCCCTGAAGATGATCTTGCTAAGAATGATGTCAAAATCTTCAGTAAAAAGAAAATCTTGGTAAGTCATCCATCAAGTAGTGAAACTTTTGAGAACACTAAAGGCTGGAACAAACGATTTGATCGTGAAATGGCAAAGTATTTTGCTAGTAATTGTGCATCTGCAAATGAAAGGATCAGACATTTTGGTCACCCCGAAAGGGTGCTTCTCCTTGAACGGAAAATTCATAGGGTAAGGAGCCACAAGCGGAATGCCCTAGGTTAAGCCAACTTGCCAAGCGCAATACTTGGGGGAGTAAATTTCCATACCTGACTTTAATTTCCCTTTTAGTGATAGCCCCAATGCCAGATCAGATGCAACTAAAACAGAACACCAAATTTTTTTGTTGTCGTTAGCCTAACCAAAATCAAAAACAGATATGAAATCTGGGCATAAAAGCGGGCAAAAATCGTCAGTATTCAGAGAATGATGGTAAAACAATGGAGGAAATGCTGGAAAGACAAGGACCTTTGGGACAGAGGCGAAGACGGAAGCTCAACAGCTACACTCCTTTACTGTTAGGATAGAACGATTTAGACTTAGACCCTCGTGGAAGAAGGACTTTGGCGTCTGAAAAAAGGGATGGTGATGAAAAACCAAGGCCACGATAAAGGGCAGCAAGAGCAAGACGACCCATGGCTAACCTTGGGAAAGGTAAAAAGCTAAACCTTTGAGGTCTCGAGTCACTTGAAGGGAAGGGTAGCAAAAAAAAAAAAAAAAATTAGACAACCAGTAGAGCAAAAAGGCAACGTGCTCCTCATCTTCAACATCCACTATCCGACGAGCGTGGGCTTTTTGGAAATCAATATAGCAAAAGTCTGTACCTTTTCCATAGAAATCACAAGCCGAAAGATCAATAGCACTAACATCATCATCATCTAGACTTAAACCAATGATGGCAAACACGTCAAGAAAAGTTACCCACATAGGGCCTAACCCAAAGAAGTAACAGTTAACGGACGGTGACCAATGTTAGGACTAGAATTAGCACCTAGAGGGGGGTGAATAGGTGATTAAAGCAATTTTAACAATTTAATCCGAATGATAAATTAATGAATTAAAACCAACAATCGCAGCAAATGAAAGTAATGAAAGATAAAAGGATTAAGGATAGAGAATCAAGACTCAGATTTATAGTGGTTCGGCTTAGACCAAGCCTACATCCACTCTCCCGCACGGACAGCCCTTCGGCTGGATTTCACTAAGAATCAATAAGAGTGATTACGGTCTCACGCTCTTGAGTCCACAGTGTAGAAGCTCTACTACACTTCCTCAATGTCTCACCACAATATGATCTCTCTTTTGATTACATAAAACGCTCAAAGAATAAGATCACAAAATAGAAAAGGAGATTCAGACTTTGGAATTCTTCTATCCGGCACCCTTCAACAACTAGAGCATCTCTCTTATATACTTTTTCATGCCTTCATTACCGTTGGCACTTTCCAAAGAAGTTCTTCCAATCAACCCGTTGGACATAATCAATTAAAGAGATCTCGAGCTCTTTAAGGTAAGTGTTGATAGCCCATCAATCCTGCTCACCCATACAATCAGGATCTTGGTTTCCATAAGTAGATCCTTCCAAATATAAGTTGTGAATCTTTAGAGAATCTATATATATTCGAATACGAAAATAAGATCTTTTAGTGCTAAATCCAGTATAAAGATATTCCCTAGCCGTTGGAGTAAGAACCATATTTAGATCAGAATAGAAGTTTTTATCTTGTTGGTCTGGAAACTGTCCATGAGGGTAGACTTTGAAACTTGAGTCTTGCTAGCTTCAGACTTTGATCTTCAGACTTTGCTAGTAGAGTCTGTAAGTCTTCAGACTAGACTGAAGAAAATGTTTTGTCAATTTCAAAATACCTAAAGAGAATTTATCCAACAATCTCCCTCTTTTTAATGGTGACAAAACTTTTCTGCAGATTTGAATATTATTGCCCTGCAATACAACTTTTAAGCAAGCATTGATGTCTCATAAAAGATTAAAATAAAAATAGTAGAAGTTATCCTGTACACAGATGTCCTGTACGAGACTTACCCCCGTATACAGATCGCATCCACGAAACCTCATTAGTCATGTGCAGACATTACTATCTTTATCTAATTTAATAGCTTAAAGTAATGCAATAATGAGCACACATTCAAAAACTCAAGATAAAGTCAAAATATCAATTACAATTATAACAAACCAAAAAAAAAATATGTTTAAAAGTGAAGATTTGGTTTGGAGTGAGGATAGAGGATAGAGTGAAAGTCTTGAAATCTGCAAAGTCTTCTCCCCCTTTTTGTCAGCATTAAAAAGAAATCAAGGAGCACGAGGAATGCGAACAAGTTGAAAGTCCTCCATAGACTTGACAGTTCCTTCCAGCTTCCTCAAATCTTCCTGTAGTTGAGCAAGAGCAGTACCTTTTGCAAAGTGGCTCGAACTCGATTTGAACCTCTTTAAGCCGATCATGCATGGTGATGAACATGGCATGATTCTCATTTGTAGAGTCTGAAATTCATACCCCATAGCATAGATTTGGCCTTTGAGCTCCAAGATGATGTCAAGCAATCTTCCAAAATCTCTGAATTGTCGGTCGTGTGCTTGCGTCAACTTGGTCGATGGTGGAGTCAAGCCGGTGTGAATATCGGCGGGGAGATCAATATTTGGAGATGATGCCTCTCCCTCGGGAAAATGAGTAGCATGAACATCTTACGCATCGGGAGGCGATCGACTAACACCTGCACTGTTAAAGGTCAGTAGAAGAGGAGTACATTCTCTTTGGACATCTCCCCCTGTTTCAATGTCTTCTGGAGGGGAGAAGTATTCTTCTTTCTGAGGAGTTTCCTCAGTGACAGGATGTCTTTGATCCTCTTTTTCTGCTGGAGAATCTGTTTTTGCTGGTTCTTCCTCTTTATCTTGTTCTTCTTTTTCTTCTTCTTTCTCTTCTTTCTCTTCTTCTTCTTGTAAGGATTCCTTTCTCTGGAGTCCTTTCTCAGTGTCTTCTGCAGAATGTTGTTCTGGAACAGCTGAAACAGGTGCAGAAAACTGAGAAACAAGAGCAGAGATAGGCAAATCATCATCATCATCTTCATCCTCCAAGATGATTGCCCTCCTCTTCTTGATAGGACCAGTCACCGGTTCCTTTCCTTTTCTCTTGGCCGCAGAAGGGTCTGGTCTAGACTTAACAGGAGTCTTCTCCTTGAATTGCTCCAGCTTCTTGCTGAGTTCTTTCAGACGCATCTTTGTTATCATTCTCAGTCCGATGACCATTTGATCAATAGTCTTCACAGAGAGAATGTGAGGAGGCTGAATGTTCAAGTGTCTAAAAAGACAAGTGATGAGAGCAGCATAAAGGAGTTTTCCCTTGTCCTTTGCCATGGACCTGTACATGTGAAACATGATAGTGTGTGGTAGAGAGAAGTGAAGACCAGTCTTGATTGCATACATCAACTTAACCTCTAAGATGGATACATCTGTCTTTGATGTTGATTTCGGTCTAAGATAGTTGATCACTATCTTGTGAAGCAGAGTGTTTGTTGCATTCATCCTGGAGTAGGAGAGACGACCTTCAGCAATTCGGTCTCTCGCAAGTTCTAGAGTTGCATGATTTACAGACACAAAAATTGATTGAAAAGCACCTCTTTCCACACCAATTATATCCGTCAGAGTGTCCATATCAACAACATATTCTCTATCTCTCACACTGAATGAAAAGCTATTCGCATCAAGGAAACTGAGATTGGAATAAAAATATGCTGTTAATTCAGAATAAGCCACATCACATTCAGTACAGAACTTATGAAGTTGAAGTTTCTCAAACTTCTCTCTCAGATTGATGCTTAATAAATCCAGAAAATCAAAGTCTACCGTCCGTGGATTCATCACCCCACGCTTCAGCAGTTTCTCATACATCTTCCTGTGTCCTTCTGATCGAAACAGATCATCCTTCTTTCCTCGAAGGTTTGCAGCCACACCCATCCAAGGTTTAAAATATAAAAACATTTTCTCATCATCATCCTTTCCCTCATGTTGATTTACAGCACCAAATCGAGGATCACTGGGAAAGTTTGCAAAGACTTTTGCTGCCGTTCCAATAGGAACAACGCCTGATCTCTCCATTACAGTGAGAAAGTGTCTCATTTTTATAACCTTTTTTATTTCAAAAATTCATCAATGAAGGTCATTGCAGAACCTCCTTCCTTCAACACAGAGTATAGCCTATAAACAAAAGCAAGCTTGAGTGATCTTACAGGTTCAACATTTTCAAGAACTTCTTCTGCATGTTGAGGACGATGATCATGAGATCTAGTTGAGGAGGTGCGCTGTTGAGATTGTTGAGTCTGTTCTGTTGGAAAGTCACTTTCTTCTGTAAGATCAAAGTGCGTAGGCCCCTCACCAGAGCCCTGTGGTCCTCTGTTTGCTATCCTTGAGGATTTCCTTTGGAAAGACATTGTCGCTTTCTTGGAGAAACTTTCACACTTGTATCGCAAGAAAATCAAAAGCTTGAGAGGTAGAAATTTAGGAGTGAAAATTCAGAGGAGTGAAAAGCTTTTGAACTAGGGTTTCTGGGTAAAGTAAAAACGAAGAAGGAGAAGATGTATATAAAAGATAATTGATACGGGGTAACTCAAGCGTCGCAATTTGGAAATATTAAGAATTTCCTTTTAAAAAAAAATAACTGTCTTAATAAATCGATAACCACCTTTTTTAAATTTAACTGTCTTAATAAGCTCAATTAGAGATAAACAGACAATCTTACATTTTCGAAATAAAAGTTTAAGTAAATAAATGAACTTACAGTCGTGTCGATTGATATTCTCAGTCTACAACCTTTTGAGTCTGATACTCTGTCAGACTTTAAATTCTGAGTCTGAGCTTCAACATTCTTCAAGAGATAAAATATTGAATCTTGAGCGAATAGACTCAAATAAGCTTTTCTCAAGTGGCTTTGTGAAGATGTCGCAGTTGATTCTTTGAGTCTATGAATTGTATCAAGACTTCTTTGTTCTGAACATGATCTCTTATAAAATGATATCGAATCTCAATATGTTTTGCTCTTGAATGTAGGATAGGATTCTTTGTAAGATTGATTGCGCTGGTATTGTCACATTTGATCTCTGTGCAAGAATCTTCAATGCCAAAGTCTTGTAGTTGTTGTTTTATCCACAATATTTTAGAACAGCAACTTCCAAAGGCTACGTATTCTGCTTCAACTGTTGAAAGAGCCGCAGTACTTTGTTTTCTTGAAAACCAAGATACTGCCCTGTTTCCAAGCAATTGACAAGTACCTGAAGTGCTTTTTCTTTCAACTCTACAACCTGCAAGATCTGCGTCTGAATAATCAAGAAGAGTAAAGTCTCATTCTTTGGGATACCATAGACCAATCTTAGCAGTAGTAGCAACATATTTAATGATACGTTTAGCAGCACTTAAATGAGATTCCTTAGGATCTGATTGAAACCTAGCGCATATGCAAACACTAAATAATATGTCAGGTCTGGATGCAGTAAGATAAAGAAGTGAACCAATGATGCTCTTGTATAACTTTTGGTCGATTTTCTTCCCTGCTTCATCTTTGTCTAGCTTCAAGGAACTTGACATTGGTATGTCAATCTTTTTGCAATTTTCCAGACCGAACTTTTTAACGAGTTCTTTTGCATATTTCTCTTGATGAATAAATATTCCTTCCTTTAGTTGTTTCACTTGTAGACCAAGGAAAAAGGATAGTCCACCCATCATGCTCATCTCAAATTCATCCTGCATAGACTTAGAAAATTTCTTACACAAAGTCTCATTAGATGATCCGAATATAATGTCATCAACATAAATCTGAACAAGTAGAAAACTTTTACCTTCCTTTTTAATAAACAAAGTAGTGTCTACATTTCCTTTAGAAAAGCCATTTTGAATTAAGAAATTACTTAGCCTTTCATACCAAGCTCGAGGAGCTTGTTTCAATCCATATAAAGCTTTCTTCAGTTTGAACACTGAGTCTGGTTTCTTTGAGTCTTCAAATCCATGAGGTTGTTCCACGTAGACTTCTTCTTGAATAAATCCATTCAAGAATGCGCTTTTGACGTCCATTTGAAATAACCTGAAATTCTTATAACAAGCAAAAGCAAGTAGTAATCTGATTGCTTCTAACCTCGCTACTGGAGCATAGGTCTCATCATAATCTATCCCTTCTTCTTGCGTGTATCCTTTAGCCACGAGTCTTGCTTTGTTTCTCGTTACTTTGCCTTTTTCATCAACTTTGTTCCTGAATATCCATTTAGCTCTAATAACAGATTTACCTTTTGGTTTAGGAGTCAATTCCCATACGTCGTTAATACTGAATTGTCTGAGCTCTTCTTGCATTACTTCAATCCAGCTTTCATCAGCTAAAGCTTCTTCAATATTTTTGGGTTCTATTTTAGAAATAAGAGCAACAGCACTAGACTCTTCTCGCCTTTTGGATCTTGTTCGAATTCCCTCATTAATGTTTCTAATAATGAGTTCTTCAGGATGACTAGACTTGTGCTTCCAGTTACTAGACAGTCTGATATATTATTGATCTTTTTCTTCAATAGATTCTTTATCAGTATCTTGTTGTACTGATTCTGAATTTTTAACTTCTTCAATGGAGGTAGATCTAGCAAAGTCTGGAACAGATTCTGAATCTTCAGTCTGAGCTGACTGAATTTGTGGAAAGTCTTGAAATTTGACATTCATTGATTCTTCCACAGTCTGAGTCTTCTTGTTGAATACTCTATAGGCTTTACTTGCAGTTGAGTAACCAAGAAAGAATCTTTCATCTGATTTCTCTTCAAACTTACCAACACGATCATTTGCATTATTTAGAATAAAAGATTTACAACCAAATACTTGAAAATAAGAAACTACTGGTTTCTTTTCTTTAAAAATTTCATAAGGAGTTTTCCAAGAATTAGCCTTAAAAACACTCGGTTTATAATATAGCAAGCAGTTGAAACAGCTTCAGCCCAAAACCTTGAAGAAATATTACTTCCAATTAAAAGAGTTCTTGCCATTTCTTGTAAAGACTTATTCTTCATTTCCACAACCCCATTCTGTTCTGGTGTATATGGAGAGGAGAATTTGTGCTGAAAACCAAATTCATCACAAAATTTAGTAAAGTCTTGATTTTCAAACTCACCTCCATGATCTGTTCGAATGCTTGAGATAGTGTGACATTTCTCATTCTGTACTTTCTTAGCAAACTTTGAAAAGAGAGAGAAAGTCTCAGACTTACTTAAAAGAAAGTAGACCCAAGTAAATCATCCACTATTACTAAACAGAACATTTTTCCACCAATGCTTTGCATTATGGTAGGTCCAAATAAATCCATATGCAGAAGCTGCAGTACATGATTAGTGGAAACTTTATTTATTGGTTTGTAAGAGTTTCTAACATGTTTACCCAAAGACGCATGGTGTGCATAGATCGACTTTGAGTAATTGAGAATAGGCAATCCTCGAACAAGTTTCTTGGAAGAGATCTTGGTGATTTGCTTCATATTGGTATGGCCTAGCTTTTTGTGCCATAGATTAGCTTCATCTTGTACTGATATTAAGCACTGTGATTTTTCGTTATTCACATCCAGAAGATAGATATTTCCATGTCTTCGTCCAGTAAAAGATTGAGTAAAGTCTTTACTGATTCCAAAGCACGTTTCTTCTTGGAAATTGATCTTGAAACTAGTATCACACAACTGGCTTATGCTAAGCAAGTTGTAATTTAATCTTTCAACTAAGGAAACATTTTTGATTGACAAACTTCCAATCTTTACTGTTCCTCGACCAGTAATTCTTCCTTTGTTGTTACCACCAAAAGAAACTTTTCCTTCGTCTATCTGGACAAGTTTTATGAAGCAACTTGAGTCTCATGTCATATGTCTTGAGCAGCCACTATCAAGATACTATTTAATCTTTCTTTTGATAGTAACCTGCAATCAATACGAATTCAAGTTTTCTTTGGTACCCATATCATCTTGGGTCCAGAAGTGTTAGAGCAATAGACAGTCTTAGCCCAGTTCCTTTTAACAGGTCTCCAAACCAAAGGACATTCTTTCTCAAAATGTTCGAGCTTTTGCACTTGGAACATTTCAAAGCATTTCGCCAATGGGTTTTACAAAAACTTTTCGGAAATGATTCTTATAAACAATTTTGGCTGGTCTCTGTTTGATTCTTTCCTTTACCTTTGGGAAATCAATTAGTGGAATAGTTTCGAAGTCATACCAAGACCTAACTTATCAAAGTATGGTCTTTGTATCGAAAGAATCTTATCCAACTTTTCAGAACCATTTGAAAATCTTTTTGATATGTTAGTAATATCATTTTTCAAAAGATTATTTTCATTTGAAATAAAGTCTCGAGTTTTCTTTCACAACAAAGAAAGTCCTTTTCCAACTTTTCAAACTTTTCTTTCATAGGTTTTTCCTGTTGCTTCAATGTAGAATTTTCCCTTTTTAATTCGGAGATCCTCTTGAGAGAGGTTTTTAGACTAAGACAAAGTTCATCAATATATTTAGAAACCTTGACAGGAATTTTTAGGTTACTAACCTCGAGTTCACTGTCTGAGTCTGTGTCTGAATCAAGGTCTAAGTCTGAATTTGATTTTGCCATTAAACAGATATTGGCATAATCGTCATCACTTTCTTCACATTCAGTATCACTCCAAGTCTCTGCTTTGAGTGCCTTCCCGTATTTCTCGTCTTTCCTTTTCTCTTCTTTAACAGAGGATAGTTGGGTCTGATGTGTCTCTTTTTCTTGCATTCAAAGCAAGTCACTTCTTTGTTAGAATCATCTTCCTCTGTTGATTTGTTTTGAAACCTTTGTGAGCTTTGTTTCTTCCAATTGAATTTCCTTCCTTTTCTGTTCAACTTTCTGAATCTCTTTATCTGAGTGCCAGTTCTTCATCATCTAGATCTTCTTCAGAGTCTGTAACATCAAAATAGTCATTAGACTTTAAGGCAATAGATTTCTTACCTTTTGAATCTTCCTCTTCGTTGGTCCGTTCCACTTCATAAGATTGAAGAGTCCCAACCAGTTCGTCTACAGAGAGTGGAGCAATCCTCTACGTCTCTCTTATTGAGGTTTTTATGTAATTCCAGTCTTTAGAGAGTCCTCGTAGGAGTTTGTTGACCTTCATATGTCCTGAGATTGGATGTCCCTGATATTCAAGACCATTCACAATTTCAGTAAAGCGACTAAACATGTCAGTTATTGATTCTCCTGATCTCATCTTAAAGATTTCATATTGTCCCAAAAGAATATTGATCCTTATTTTTTTCACTCGATCAATCCCTTCATAGGTAATGTGAAGCCTATCCCAGACTTCTTTTGCTGTATCACAAGAAGATATTCGGTTATACTCAGTAGGGGATAAAGCACAATATAAGGAGTAAATGGCTTTAGCGTCAAGAGTCCGTCTCTTGGTGATTTCTTCTTGAGTCGGTAGAGTGGGATCAGCAACTTCTTTTCCTCTCTCGATTCTCGATGCGGCGCAGCCAGGAATGATTCCTTTATCTACCACTTCCCATTCCAAAGGATCTTTCGATCTTAGGAATGCTTTAATCTTGTTTTTCCATATGCTGTAGTCTTTTCCATCAAAGTATGGAGGTCTGGTATTACTTTGACCTTCAACCAACCTTGTAGGCAACATACTAGCCATAAATCTTTTACTCAGAAGTAAAGACACTTCTTATGAACGAGTACACAGGCTCTGATACCAATTGTTAGGACTAGAATTAGCACCTAGAGGGGGGTGAATAGGTGATTAAAGCAATTTTAACAATTTAATCCAAATGAGAGATTAATGAATTAAAACCAACAATCGCAGCAAATGAAAGTAATGAAAGATAAAAGGATTAAGGATAGAGAATCAAGACTCCAGATTTATAGTGGTTCGGCTTAGACCAAGCCTACATCCACTCTCCCGCACGGACAGCCCTTTTGGCTGGATTTCACTAAGAATCAATAAGAGTGATTACAGTCTCACGCTCTTGAGTCCACAGTGTAGAAGCTCTACTACACTTCCTCAAGGTCTCACCACAATATGATCTCTCTTTTGATTACATATAATGCTCGAACAATAAGATCATAAAATAGAAAAGGAGATTCAGACTTTGGAATTCTTCTATCCGGCACCCTTCAACAACTGGAGCATCTCTCTTATATACTTCTTCATACCTTCATTACCGTTGGCACCTTCCAAAGAAGTTCTTCCAATCAACCCGTTGGACAGAATCAATTAGAGAGATCTCGAGCTCTTTAAGGTAAGTGTTGATAGCCCATCAATCCTACTCGCCTATACAATCAGGATCTTGGTTTCCATAAGTAGATCCTTCCAAATATAAGTTGTGAATCTTTAGAGAATCTATATATATTCGAATACGAAAATAAGATCTTCTAGTGCTGAATCCAGTAGAAAGATATTCCCTAGCCGTTGGAGTAAGAACCATATTTAGATCAGAATAGAAGTTTTTATCTTGTTGGTCTGGAAACTGTCCATGAGGGTAGACTTTGACACTTGAGTCTTGCTAGCTTCAGACTTTGATCTTCAGATTTTGATCTTCAGACTTTGCTAGTAGAGTCTGTAAGTCTTCAGACTAGGCTGAGGAAAATGTTTTGTCAACTTCAAAATACCTGAAGAGAATTTATCCAACAACCAAAAGCATGCAAGGCTACCCAAAAGCTTGTGATTGAGTTTCCAATCAAAGGTACAAAACTCCAAAGCCTTGTCAATTCAAGCCTTGCACCACATCTCGTGCTTGACTACCTTCAACCTATAGTAGTAATCGAAGAAAGCGCGGTCAACAACAAATGGTCTCTTTGGAATGAGAGCGATTCTTCCATGCGCTGAGGTAAACATTCAGCAAGAAAGGGAGGAGGAGCCGGTGTCCACAAGCAAAGGCCGAGGATGATTTCATCAACCGCTTCTTCTGTAGAGCTTTGAGGCGATAGGAGAACATTGTTTGCATGTTCCTATGACTAGATGGAGCGCTTATCAAATCGAAGATCGGATTTTCAGTCTTAATTGATCAATTCGTGTATTCATTCCCTTTGGATAAGGGTGATCCAAGGACTTTCATTTCTAAGGATTTCCCTTTGTATTCGATATTTCTCACACTTCTTGCAAGGATAATTTTTCAAGTTAATGTTTTCCATGCTTTTAATGAAATTTCTTGAGCATAATAAACTTGGTGATCTGAATTCACAAACTTTTTCATGCTTAAGGCTGATAAGCTCATAAAAGGTCAAATTTCTTGAAAATGATTTTGCAAGATAACTTTTGCATGTTTAATTCACCAATTCTACTAAAGATGTCAATAGGCTAGTTTAATGGATGACGTAGAATGGATTGAGCTTACTAAATAAGACGTGTCAGGATGATAAAAGACAAATCATATCTTATACGCAATCCCCTACTTATACACTTATGAAATGAATGTAGATAGATCCATGTCCACAAGGTAAAGAGTTCTCTTGCAAAAGGTATGACGACCGAAATGATGAAAGACAGTTCATTTCTCTATCCCAAACAATACATCTTATACAGTGCTCAACCCCTTTGAGCCTCATACACTTGTGGAGATTTCTTTCAAATTATTCCTATCAAAAACCACCCCACATCAAGTAAACTGGAGGTAAGTCAACATCAAGTGGTGAGAAAAATAGATAAAAATTTCCTTACTCTTACTCGCATCAATTTTCGAGTTTCTTATTGCGGATGAACTCAAATGATAATTCAAGTGTCTTAAGATGACGAAAATCATTTCTTTGCATTTCTTTCTCGATCTCACATGCTTATATCCATGGCATAGCCCACTCAAGCCTACAAATTCATTTATATGGACCCAATTGGTGAGCATCCCCCACATTGGGGCGAGGCAAAAGGTGATCGTTCAAACAACATGTTTAAAGCATCGACTGAAGACGAAGACCCCTAAGAATCCAAATGTTAAAACATTATGTGGTTATTCACTGTATGTAGTGGGTCAAAAGTAAGAAAAAAAATAAAGCTAGGATATGAAAAAGAAATGTGTCTGATAAAAGTAAAGCCGATACCCATAGACATGAAAGAAATGAAAATTAGGGGTTCGAAAAAGGGCCAATGCCCATAAAAGAAAATGAAAAAAAAAAAGTGTCAAATAGATGACTATCGATTGTAAAAAAAGTTGTATCCCTAATGGAACAATATTCAAAGAATACAAATGTCAAGTTCTTACAGTCAGTGGAGCACATTATGAAGATAATTCCCGATGGTGAAGAAGAAGACTAGTGGTAATGCCAATATGATCATCAGCTCTCGTCCATGTACACATCTTTAAGCCTAATGTATCTTTTATTTCTCAACCCGTGAACCTCGCCTACATTACGGCCCTCACAAAACTTTTTGAATTAGGGCACTTCAAATAACGTAGGAGTTCATGTGTTTATAGGTATCGTTCGAAGAAGTGCATGCAAGATTATTTCTTTCTCATTTTGCAGGATTCTTGACTTATAAACCCAAAAATAATCGTGGAATATCATTTCTTTCAATAGTCTTGACTCAAAAAGTTTTCTTTGTTAAGTTGTTGACCAAGCCACATTATGGTCCTTGTTAAAAGACCTCTTAAATTGATAAGGTCATACCACTTACAAGGATACTCGGACCCTCGTCAATATGATGATAGTGAGATAGAGTGATTCTCATAGAATAGCTATTTTGAATGAGAGTGAATGAAAGTCATTTTTAGCTAAAAATCTCTCATTTAATATTTTAAAGAAATCCATGTCATTGTCTTGAACAACAATTCTCTCCTATGGAAATTTGGGTGATGCAAATATAGTCAAGTCATTATGCATAAACCTTAATTGAATTGATAAAACCTCATTACACTTTGAAATATGCATTCTAGAGTAACTCAGATTGTCTACCTCTTTGATGAATGCATATTAATTTTTGCTTTAATTGTATCTGACAGATAATATTTCCTTGAAAACTGAGTAATACTTTACGTTCAAGTTGCTCTCTGAAGCCTCAAAATTTGTCCCGAACATTCTTGAATTTTATCTCTACAACTAATTGGCATGGCGTACTTCCATAGTCCAAAATCTGCCCATCAACTCTGTAGATGATATTTAGGTTAGATAATATATTTGAATTAAATTGTATGTTGAGATAAGTTTCTAAGTTAAGATAGGATTTAGGTTAGTCTATTTCCTAACTTAAAATAGATAATATCTCACTTTAGATAGATTTTTATTTTTTGTAACCTGTTTATGTTTGACCAAAGTTGCCAAAGCTAAAAAGACCGGTTGTTTGGGCGGGTTGAGATGATTGAAAGGGGGTCAAGAAGGATTGCTGCAAACACAACGAACCAATTTTATCACAATATCCTCATTCAAACATTGAGAAAACCCAATTGAAGAATGTACCTTGAGTTAGTGTATTTGAAAGTATCATGTATGCTCATCACTTTTGTGACAGGACTTGCAAGAGATATTACCTAACTTGGCATAAAAAAATGAGACGCAACTAGTTAAAGAAAGAAAAGGAGATGCAAAGGGAACATCATTTCTGTAATATATGAACCATAAAATCTAGTTTATTATATTATTAGCCAAAGTCCAAAGTCTCCCCATCAACTCGGCATGTTCCGCCACTTAAAATTATTTTATATTGACCTAGTGTGTTTCCATAATCCAGAGTCCTTTTCATTGACTTAATGTGCTTTCATAGCATAATGTCCCTTTTAATTAACACAGCATATTTCAATAGGTCAAAGTCTCCTCATCAAGTAGGCGTGCTTCAATAGCTCAAAGTCTCCTCATCAACTAGGCATGCTTTCGTAGTCCGAAATTCTCTTATATTGACCTGGCATATTCTTTTAATCCAAAGTCCTTTTCTTGCCCACCCCTCGCTCACAATTGCAAATGTGGAGATTGGAAAAAAAAAAAAGGTAATAAACCCTAGAAATTGCTGCTGCAGAGACGGCATTTACGAGGTGAGAGAGGGGGGATGGAGACGAGAGAGAGATCCAACAGTGGGAATGCGTCAAGATAACTCCTCAATAATGCCTAGCCAAAAACAAACAAGGAAAGAGAAACCGGACGGGAAAAATTATTCAGTTTCCTTGGGAAAATGTGAGCTGCAGACTGCACCGTTACCCTTCGGTCAGCTTCTCATTTCCCATTTCCCATTATAAAAAGGACAGAAAGATCCAAAGCCACGGACCGTGACTCACGCTCGCAATTACGTACTAAAATCGTTATTATTAGTACGTGCAGTAAAGAAAAACACGTGCATCCTCTTTAGGACACGAATTGATTATCTCGATCTTTCATATTCTAGTGCTTCTTGATTGGCGGGGTTCTTGAAAATTCCCGCTTCTAATCATAAGGAATCATCGTCCTCCTCATACCATAAGAAAGTCAACCCCCTCCCCCCTCCATCGAAAAACTTTCCCGGAAAAACTACAAGAAAATTTCGTCCTCCTCCAAACGGCCATGGCGAATTCCGACTCTTTCGACCCAGAAACCTCCACCTACAGGTCTCCCCGCCCGCGGCTTCGTTTCCCCTCCGAACCCGACCTCACCCTCACCTCCCACCTCTTCCGGAGCTACTCTTCCTCTTCCTCGTCTGCCTCCCCGCAGTCCCCGGCCCTGATCGACGCGGACTCCGGCGAGTCCCTCACCTTCCGCCAGCTCAAGGCCCGCGTCTCCACTCTCTCCCACGTCCTCCTCCGCGAGCTCCCCCTCGGGAAGGGCGACGTCGTCTTGATCTTCTGCCCCAATTCGGTTCATTTCCCTGTCTGCTTCCTCTCCGTCGTCTCCATCGGGCCGTCGCCACGACCTGCAACCACATGTACACTCTGCCCGAGCTGTCCAAGCAAGTCGACGACTGTAAGCCCAAGCTGGTGATCACCCTGCCCGAGCTCTACGACAAGGTCAGGGGATTCGAATTGCCCACGGTTTTGCTCGGCTCTCTGCAGCCCGGGCAATCCGTCGGCTCCAAGATCTGGAATTACTTCGACCTGGTGGAAACGGCGGAGCCGAAATCTGAGTTGCCGCCGAGTTGCGTGGCCCAGGACGACGTCGCCGCCCTTTTCTACTCGTCAGGCACGACGGGGACGAGCAAAGGCGTGATCTTGACGCATAGGAACTTCATTTCGGTCTCTCTCATGATGACTGCTGATCAGGAGAGGTACAAGGAGGGCAAGAATGTGTTCTTGGCCTTCTTGCCGATGTTCCACATAATGGGCCTGTCGGTAGTCTATTCGCAGCTCACGAGAGGGAACACCGTCGTGACGCTGAGGAAGTTCGAGTTGGAGAAGGTGTTGGAGTGCGTGGAGAGGTACCAAGTGAGTTACTTGTATGTGGCTCCTCCGGTGATGGTCGTGCTGGCGAAGTGGAGGGCAGGAAAGAAGTATGATCTGTCTTCCTTGAGGCTGATTGGCTCTGGCGCTGCTCCTCTGAGTAAGGATGTTATGGAGGAGTGCGCAAAGAATGTCCCCCATGTTGATATCGTTCAGGTAACTGAGCCAGCGGGCTTCATTCCTGTATGCTTCATTGATGTTCTTAGGGAAATTGAGGGTATTGAAATGTCTATATGCTTCTTTGCTCCTGTTTGTTTTGCTGAAAGGTGAGGATTTGACATTGTTTATCATCAATTAAGAACGGCAATTCCACAGTTACTGTTAAGGATAGCCAACGGGGTTGTAGCTTAGTGAATATTTCAATTCGCCTTTGATAGCATCGCAAGTAGACTAGCTGATATTTTTGCAATGCTAGTCAAATTCTTCATGTCCTAGGAAAAGTTTAGGCTGCGCATGACAAAATTTCTGAAATAGAAATTGATTTCGCCGTAAATCAATTTCTCAATTTCTATTAGGACAAGTTTCGAGAAGAAAAAACCCGTTTGATAACGACTCAAAATTTCTATTTCTAAAACAAAAATCTATAACAGAATAAAATTTCTATTTCTAGGAATAGAAATTAATTAGATAATAACATAGGAAACCCTCAAATACAAAATAATAGTCGAAATAATACTAAAACAACATAGGAAATCCTCAAATATAAAATAATAGTCGAAATAATACTAATACATTACAAAAGTTAAAAATACAATTTCATGGAATTCTGGCATATTATTATTCCTCACCATTTTATTGGCAATGGTTTTTCTAAGCGTATTTATTTGATTTCCCTCCTTAGTCAATGTATCATTTGCAAACTCATCTTACATAAGTTTAGACAAGTATTGCGGAAGCATGAATATGGGTGCCATCAATGGTTCCTATACAACCTTATCATTTTATCAAAGATTAGTATTATACAAGATTATCAACAAAATAAAATTGATGGTGTAAATGAATATATGAGAATTCTACCTTGAAGTAACGTTTATGGTTAGGAACCAATCGGGAGAAGGTCGGTTTATTTTGACTCTCGAATTAAATCAGTCTAGTTGCTCATCCCTAATTTCTTTATTGTTGCTCAATGAACCTTTAATGGCCATTGCATAGCAAAGAGAGAGATTCTCTTGAATCTCTTGCCTTCGAATTAAAATTCAAGATTGTGTAACAATTTAATTATTTTGATTTTACAAGAATTTTGAATCCGTAAAGAAACGAGGTTAAATTTCTAGGCACGTTTTTTATTCATCTATTACGTAAGAACTTTTCTTCAACTGGCCATGCGCGTGCCTTTTCTAGGAGGAAAGAGCCCCATTGTTTTTAAGCAAGCATTTGAAAAGTTTGGTTGTTTTTTAAAATTGGGGACCCATTCGATTGCCTTTCATCCTAAAGAGAAAGTTATCAAAAAAAAAGTTCGAAAAAAAAAACACGAGCAAAATAAGAAAAAAAAAATTAACAATAATTTGTGAAGTTGTGGTTATAAGTGAATTAAGTTAGCAAGAAAGTGCAAGGTTCTTTTATATGGTTTGATTTTAGCTTCGATTTTTATTTCAGAAACTGAGAAGTTAAAAATTTCAACTTCTGATTCTTTAATTTTTCTATTTCTAGAATAGAAATCTGTTTTAGAAATAGAGAAATCAAATTGCGTTACCAAACGGATTTCTGTTCCAAACCTGTTCCGGGGAATAGAGAAACAGAGAAATCGAGAAAACAGAAATTTTGTTATGCGCACCCTTAGAGTCACTAGTGAACTGTCTTTCCACTATCAATGGCAATCTCTACCAAATACTGATATGAATCGATGGAGCAAGCAAGAACGAATAGTCTGTGGCTTTACACCTAGTATGAACTAACAAGCTCTTTGTGATATGGCATGTCCTAATATGAATCCTCCATGCTCCAAATTGGCAGGGGTACGGTATGACGGAAGCTTGTGGAATCATATCGATGGAGAATCCCAGAGAAGAACCTAAACTTTCTGGTTCGACTGGAACACTCGTTTCAGGAGTGGAATCTAAAATTGTCTGTGTCGAAACATCGATGCCACTTCCGCCAAACCAGCTGGGAGAAATTTGGCTGCGAGGATCGAATATGATGAAAGGTAGAAATATGAAATATTTTCTCTGCATTTATTGAAACATCAAATGGACTAACAAGACTACAACTCCATCGTTCATGAAAGTATACACAAATTTGGTTCTCCTCTAGTCAGCACAAAACTTGATTTTTGGGTGTATTAACATAATTACCCGGATCAACTTCACATATTTTGAAAGTCTGAAACTGGAACTCTTGAAAAATAATACTTTCAAGATGGAATTATTAGAGGCACAACTTTTGCGGGAGTCAACATTGTTTATGATTGTGCCTTCATCTAATGTGCAATACTTTGGAAATTGGGTGCTAAATGTTCATCACCCAGAGAGCTTCTATTAATCAACTGCAGTATTTACATGGAACGTGATAACTCTATCAAAATGAGGCTGCTTTTCTCATTTTGACTGGATATCATCCATGATACCTTTTCAGGTTATCTCAACAACCTGGAAGCGACAAAGCTGACCATAGATGACAAAGGATGGGTGCACACTGGAGATCTTGGGTATTTTAATAAAGAGGGCCAATTATTTGTTGTTGAACGATTAAAAGACCTCATCAAGTGTTATGGTTATCAGGTGAGTAGTGAATTCTTGTGGCTGATAAATCGAAAGTTTCGCACGTTTTTTCCTTGTTATAGAATATTTGCTCGTCTTGATGCTTGGAGGGCTGATAAATCTCTTGGCTTCTACAGGGAAATGCTTAGTCGGATAGAGTATTAATCTTGCGCTTGTCTATGATTCGCTTTACTAGATAGTTTTGCACTTTTATTCATTTTATGATCGAGTATCTAAACTATTTTTTTTTTCTCGGTTCAATTAAGTGCGTCAACTTTTTAAATATGAGTCAATGTGAGGCCTCTGCCATAATTGCAGACAAAGCATGCCAACGTGGACACTCACACCATCAAATAGCTATCAGCGTCCAATGTGGCCTATTGAGATGATGCCATGTCAGCATAGACATGTTAGACAGCTAAAATTGTCCAAGTCGTCAATCTTTGTCTGTCCTCATAACCCAACACCTAAATGGAGATGAAACAATTTTTACTAAATGAACGAGTCATGTCACCAATTGTGCTTTAGTTTTGCCGAGTAAGCAAGCTACATTAGCAAAATCACATTATATTGTAATTTATTTAAGGCCTTTCATTGAGCTAGATTTAAAAAGTTGAGATAGTTGATTGAGCCCAAAAAAAAAAGTTCAGGTATTTGATTATAAAACAAACAAAAGCACAGGTACTTGCGTTATAATCACCCCTAATTTTAACTTTTTTGTTTGGTTATCATTGAGAGCCTGTGACTTGTTTGTTCCTCACATTCATCTAGTTAATTGTTGCACTCCATTTTTTCAATGCCATGACTCACTTTCACAAATCCACCTGGGTTAAATATTGTGGGGACTATTAGCATATAATTGCTCTAATTGCTCTAGATGCCTTAATCTTTATGCATATTGAGGATATCAGATGTTTAGATATGATGACTTGTATGCACTACTCTGATCTGACTCAATTAGTTTGACCCTAACCCCGAATTCGTTCCATTGAAACTCAAAATTTCGTTAACATGAACTGTAGTAGTCGGTTCATGGATCAGAAAAAACCCGACTTTGGCTATGAATTGTTCTGCTTGCTGCACTCATGAATTTTACTGCTATACTTCTGCTTTCAGGTGGCGCCAGCAGAGCTTGAAGGACTGCTGCTTTCACATCCTGAAATACTAGATGCTGTCGTCATTCCGTAAGCACGGATCATGTGTTAATTGTCAATTTTGTCAATATGGAAAAAAGAACGGCCAGTGCTGCTTAATTTTATCAGCTCAGGATGCACTGGGACGACTTTTGAATTCTGAGTGTCTCTATTATTAGGTTTCCTGATGCTAAAGCCGGTGAAGTTCCGATTGCATATGTTGTTCGGTCCCCCAACAGCTCACTCACCGAAGTCATAGTCCAGGAATTCATTGCCAACCAGGTAACGGATTTCCTATGTGATGTCTCCATCTTAACTTGATGTTGGCTTCTTATTCAACTGGCAAATTTATTCGCAAACATAAAAAGCCTCAGCTTACAGTATTCAATGCTGCTTAACATAGTTTCATGGAATGAAATCTTCCCATCTTCAACACTTTCACAGGATCGACAGAATTGTCTAATGTTTTCAGTGGAACATCTGATCTGATCCCCCGCTATCCAGAATGCTAAGAAAATTATGGGTCCTTCCGTACGTAGGTTATGAAACTGCAATGTCAATGCTTATGTATCGAATGATTGTCTCTGGTGCTTTAACCTGAAAATGCTCCTCTGTTCCCCAGATGCTTGTTCAATCATTTTAAGCCGTTATGATGATAACTTCCTATGAAGCAATGGTGATGGCAAGACGTCTTTTTGCTAGCTATTATCTTCTTTGTCATCCTCAACAGGTTGCCCCATTCAAAAGGTTGCGGAAAGTGACTTTCATAAACAGTGTGCCAAAAACACCGGCTGGGAAGATTCTGAGACGAGAACTCAAAGAGAAAGCTCGATCCAATATATAAGATGGCTTAGATTTCTGCCACTGAAAGGGAATATGTGGATGCACTGCACGGTCGACCTCTCGATGGTCCACCTTCAGCTGATAAGTATGTAAGTCTTGACGGATTGGTCCATCCTTTAAAAGGATAGTGAGAGACCGTTTCATATGAACTTCGATTTAAATTTTGTTCTCTTATGAGTTGAATCGGGCAGCAAAAATTTTCCAGTGTGAACTGGAATACCCCATTTATCAGCAATTATGTGGAGATCAGCTTAGCGTCTGTATTAGGAAGTTCGTTAAAACACACACTTTCTTCACTATGGACAGCTAGTAAAACATTGTATTAAACAAGTTAAAAAATTTTCATTCAAGTATATTTCAATCCTTGTAATTTGCTTGAAATTTCAATTTGGGTCCTCTTCAGTCCTGTTCTGCAATTCGACTTTAACAACTCGTGTGAAATATATGGACTATAGCACTTGACAATAATGAGACACTAGCATGGTTGTGATGTGATCTGCAGAGTGAACCCAGAATGCATATGATGAAGCATGCTCGCGTATTATGATCACCAACTGGTATGGGAAATCCAAGCCTACACGCATTGATAATAACGTAAACGAGAGACCCGTGAAGGACAGAAAGTAAATGAAAGCGATGTCTGGAAAATGCGTGGTTTCGGGTGGCTGAGCTAAGCTACAGCTTGAGTGAGCTCTCTCATTGAAGTCGGCACGGTTTCAAAATATTCTTCCGTTGACTTTGGTGTGTGCGGGTGTGTACATACATGGAGAAAAGGCCAAATACCAAGTGAAGATATATATCCAAGACAAAATCGGACGTACTCTTCAACCGACATAGAGATAAATTCTTTTGCTTGGGGGATAACAATGGCTATTGTTACATGTCATATTTCGGCCGGGGAAGCTAACTTGTACAGTGATGACGAACCGAACATGTATAATAAAGGTGAAACGGCGTTGTGTCCTTGGCTGAGACCAGAAGGGATGGGTCCGCCGACGTTACAGATAGGGTTCGCGAATTTGCGGGGAATTTGGCGCAAAAGTGAAATTAGGGTTCTTGCACTTTAGCAAATCACAAATTAAGGGAACGCATTCGTCAATGTTCGATTGGAAGCTACAGGGAGGGCTTGAACTTGTTTGCTGACTGCCGACATCCTTTATTCGAAACTTCGATCTAGCTGAAGTAGTTTGGGGAAAACAAAACCCTAATTGATTCTCTTTCTCCCGTGGTTCAGTCCTAATCAAAACCAAGCCCATATTATTAAGCTCCACATCGATTATCTTGAACTCAATGAAAAATTTGAAATCCGATCAATTTGGGGGTAAAACCCTAATCGCACATCTCTCTTCTCTGTATTTCCTAATCTTTGTTCTTGAATTTTAAATCCTGAAGTAGGATCAATATCTCAAATGAGTCCCCAAAGTTGGCATTCTCTCAAATAAGGTTTTTTTTTTATTTTTTTGTCGATTATACTCTAATTTTCAACTCACTTTTAGATTTTTGTCCTATCTCTTTATAAAGCGTGAGACAAATCTCGTACCTGAAGCGAATCATTCTCACCCAACCCTTCTGAATAAAGGAACAGAAAATACAACTTAGCCCATGCTTGGAGGAACTAGAAAGGACAATGAAAAACCCCAGAGATAGGAACACACATAGTAAACGATGAAAAACCCCAGAGATAGGAACACACATAGTAACTGATGAAAAACCAAGGCCACAATAAAGGGCAGCGAGAGCAAGAGCAAGACGACCCATGGCTATATGTTTACCTCGGGAAAGGTAAAAATCTAAACCTTTGAGGTCTCGAGTCACTTGAAAGGAGTAGTTGCAAAAAACAAATTTAGACAACCAGTAGAGCAAAAAGGCAACATGCTCCTCATCTTCAACGTCCTCTATTCGATGAGCGTAGGCTTTTTGGAAATCAGTATAGGAAAAGTTTGTACCTTTTTTGTAGAAATCACAAGCCGAAAGATCAATAGCACTAACATCATTACCATCTGGACTCAAACTAATGATGGCGAACACGTCAAGAAAAGTTACCGACATAGGGCCTAACCCGAAGAAGTAACAGTTAAAGGACGACAACCAAAAGCATGCAAGGCTACCCAAAATATTGTGATTGAGTTTCCAATCAAAGGTACAAAACTCCACAGCCTTGTCGATTCAAGCCTTGTGCCACATCTCGTGCTTGACTGCCTTCAACCTATAGTAGCAATCAAAGAAAGCGCGGTCAACAACAGATGGTCTCTTTGGAATGAGAGAGGTTCTTCCACGTGCCGAGGGAAACATTCAGCAAGAAAGGGAGGAGGAACCGGTGTCCGCAAGCAAAGGCCGAGGATGATTTCATTTGTTGCTTCTTTAGTAGAGCTTTGAGGAGACAGGAGAACTTTGTTTGCATGTTCCTGTGACTAGATGGAGCGCTTATCAAATCGAAGATCGGATTTTAGTCTTGATTGATCAATTCGTGTATTTGTTCCCTTTGGATAAGGGTGATCAAAGGACTTCCATTTCTCAGGATTTCCCTTTGTATTCGATATTTCTCACACTTATTGCAGCGATAATTTTTCAAGTTAATGTTTCCCATGCTTTTAATGAAATTTCTTGAGCATAATAAACTTGGTGATCTAAATTCACAAAAATTTTCGTGCTAAAGGACGATAAGCTCATAAAAGGTCAAATTTCTTGAAAAGGATTTTGCAAGATAACTTTTACATGTTTAATTCACCAATTCCACTAAAGATGTCAACGGGCTAATTTAATGGATGATGTAGAATGGATTGAGCTTACTAAATGAGGCGTGTCAGGATGATAAAAGACAAATTATATTCTATACACAATCCCCTGCTTATACATTTATGAGATGAGTATAGGTAGATCCATATCCACAAGGTAAAGAGTTCTCTTGCGAAAGATATGACAACCAAAATGATGAGAGACAGTTCATTTCTCTATCACAAACACTACATTTTATCCATTGCTCAACCCCTTTGAGCCCCATACACTTGTGGAGATTTCTTTAAAATTATATCTGTCAAAAATCACCCCACATTGGGTAAATTGGAGGTAAGTCAACATCGGGGGTGAGAAAAATAGATAGAAGTTTCCTTACTCTCACTCGCATCAATTTTTAGGTATTTTACTACGGATGAACTCAAACAATAATCCAAGTGCTTTAAGATGAAGAAGAGCATTTCTTTCTCTATCTAACACACTTATATCCATGACATAGCCCACTCAAGCCTAAAAGTTCATTTCTATGGACCCAATTGGTGATCATCTCCCACATTGAGACAAGGCAAACGGTGATCGTTCAAATAGCATGTTTAGAGCATCGACAAAAGATGAAGACCCCCAAGAGTCCAAATGTTAAAACATTATGTGGTTATTCAATGTACGTAGTGGGTCAAAAGTAAGAAAAAAAAATAAAGCTAGGGGTGTGAAAAAGAAGTGTGTCTAATAAGAGTAAAGTTGATGCCCATAGACATAAAAGAAATGAAAATTAGGGGTTCGAAAAAGGGTGAATGCCCTTAGAAGAAAATGAAAAAAAAAAAAAAGGTGTCAAACAGATGACTATCAATTGTAAAAAAAATCGTATCCCTAATGGAGCAATATTCAAATAACACAAATGTCGAGTTCTTATAGTCAGTAGAGCACATTATGAAGATAATTCCCGATGGTGAAGAAGAAGACCAGTGGTAATGCCAATATGATCATCCGCTCTCATCCCTATACACATCTTTAAGCCTAATTTATGTTTCATTTCTCAACTTGTGAACCTCACCTACATTATAGCTTCACAAAATCCTTTTGAATTAAAGCACTTGAAATAACATAGGAGTTCATGTGTTTATGAGCATCACTCGAAGAAATGCATACAAAATTATTTCTTTCTCATTTTGCAAGATTTTTGACTTATAAATCCAAAGATAATATTGTGGAATATCATTTCTTTCAATAGCCTTAACTCGGAAAGTTCTCTTTGTTAAGTTGTTAACTAAACCCATATTAAGGTCCTTGTTAAAGATCTTTCAGATTGATAAGGTCATACCACTTATAAGGGTACTTGGACCCTTGTCGATATGATGATAGTGAGATGGAGTGATTCTTATGAAATAGCCCTTTTGAATGAGAGTGACTGAAAATCCTTTTTAGCTGAAAGTCTCTCATTTAATAATTTTAAGAAATCCATGTCATTGTCTTGAACAACAATTCTCTCCTATAGAAATTTGGGTAATGTAAATACGGTAAAGTCATTATGTATAAACCTTGATTGAATTGATGAAACCTCATTGCACTTTGAAATGTACATTCTAGAGTAGCTCAGATTGTCTACCTCTTTGATGAATGCATATCAATTTTTGCTCTAATCATCTATGAAAGATAATATTTCCTACCATCGGCCGTGGTGGCTCTGCTGGATAAGAGCTCCGTTGATCCTTCCCCAAAGGTGAGAGGTTTGAAATCCAGTGGAGGCGCTTGGTGTTTTAAGTGTGACGTCGAGGTAGTGGGTCCTCCGCTAGCGTCACCCTGGATTTACCTCACCGGTTGCTGGCTGTACGAAAATTCCCAGGTCATAAAAAAAAAAGATAATATTTCCTTGAAAACTGAGTAATACTTGAGGTTCAAGTTGCTCTCTTAAGCCTCGAGATTCGTCCCAAATATTCTTGAATTTTATCTTTACGACTAATCGACACGGCATACTTCCGTAGTCCCAAGTCTCTCCATCAACTTGACATGCTCCATAATTCAAAGTTCATTTGTATTAACTCGGCATGCTTCTGTAATCCGAAGTCCTTTTTATCGACTCAATATGCTTCCATAACTCGATGTCCCATTTAATTAACACAGCGTGCTTCAATAGTTCAAAGTCTCCTTATCAACTACGCATGCTTCTGTTAGTTCGAAATTCTTTTCCTTTTGTTGCCTACCCCTCACCCACGATCGCAAGTGGGGAGATTGGAAAAAAAAAAGTAATAAACCCTAGAAATTGCGGTTGCAGAGACGGCATTTACGAGGTGATAGAGGGGCGGTAGAGACAAGAGTGAGATCCAACATTGGGAATGCATCTAGATACCTCCTCATTAATGCCTAGCCAAAAATAAATAAATAAAAGGAAAGAGAAACCGGACGAGCAAAATTATTCAGTTTCCTTGGGAGAATGTGAGGTGCGGACTGCACCGTTACCCTTCCGTTAGCTTCTCATTTCCCATTTCCCATTACAAAAAGCACAGAAAGGTACAAAGCCACGGACCGTGACTCACGATCAATAATTACGTACTATAATCATTATTATTAGTACGTCCAGTAAAGAAAAACACGTGCATCCTCTCTAGGACATGAACTGTTTATCTCAATTTTTCCAATTCTAAAGATTCCCGCTTTTCATCATAAGGAATCATCGTCCTCGTACCGTTGGGCAAACACTCGCTCTTCCAAGAAAGTCAAGCCCCTCCCCCTCCATCGAAAAACTTTCCCGGAAAACTCCAAGAAAATTTCGTCCCCCTCCTCCCAACGGCCATGGCAAATTCCAACTCTTTCGACCCAGAAACCTCCACCTACACGTCTCCCCGCCCGCCGCTCCGTTTCCCCTCCGAACCCGACCTCACCCTCACCTCCCATCTCTTCCGGAGCTACTCTTCCTCTTCCTCATCTGCCTCCCCGCAGTCCCCGGCCCTGATCGACGCGGACTCCGGCGAGTCCCTCACCTTCCGCCAGCTCAAGACCCGCGTCTCCACCCTCTCCCACGTCCTCCTCCGCGAGCTCCCCCTCGGGAAGGGCGACGTCGTCTTGATCTTCTGCCCCAATTCGGTTCATTTCCCTGTCTGCTTCCTCTCCGTCGTCTCCATCGGGGCCGTCGCCACGACCTGCAACCACATGTACACTCTGCCCGAGCTGTCCAAGCAGATCAACGACTGTAAACCCAAGCTGGTAATCACCGTGCCCGAACTCTACGACAAAGTCAGAGGATTCGAATTGCCCACGGTTTTGCTCGGCTCTCTGCAGCCCGGGCAATCCGCCGGTTCCAAGATCTGGAATTACTTCGACCTGGTGGAAACGGCGGAGCCGAAATCTGAGTTGCCGCCGAGTTGCGTGGCCCAGGACGACGTTGCCGCCCTTCTCTACTCGTCGGGCACGACGGGAACGAGCAAAGGCGTGATCTTGACGCATAGGAACTTCATTTCGGTCTCTCTGATGGTGACTGCTGATCAGGAGAGGTACAGGGAGGGCAAGAATGTGTTCTTGGCCTTCTTGCCGATGTTCCACATAATGGGCCTGTCGGTGATAGTCTATTCGCAGCTCACGAGAGGGAACACCGTCGTGACGCTGAGGAAGTTCGAGTTGGAGAAGGTGTTGGAGTGCGTGGAGAGGTACCAAGTGAGTTACATGTACGTGGCCCCTCCGGTGATGGTCGTACTGGCGAAGTGGAGGGCAGGAAAGAAGTATGATCTGTCTTCCTTGAGGCTGATTGGCTCTGGCGCTGCTCCTCTGAGTAAGGATGTTATGGAGGAGTGCGCAAAGAATATCCCCCATGTTGATATCATTCAGGTAACTGAGCCAGCGGGCTTCATTCCTGTATGCTTCATTGATGTTCTTAGGTAAATTGAGGGTATTGAAATGTCTATATGCTTCTTTGCTCCTGTTTGTTTTGCTGAAAGGTGAGGATTTTGACATAGTTTATCATCCAGTAAGAATGGCAATTCGACAATTATTGTTAAGGATAGTCGACCGGGTTGTAGCTTAGTGAATATTTCAATTCGCCTTGGATAGCATCTCAAGTAAACTAGCCGGCATCTTTGGGGTGCCAGTCAAATTCTTCTTGTTCTAGGAAAAGTTCAGAGTCACTAGGGAACTTTCTTCCCATTGTCGATGGCAATCTCTACCAAATACCATTATGAATCGATGGAGCAAGCGAGAACGAATAGTTTGTGGCTTTACACCCAATATGAATTGCCAGGCTCTTTGTGATATGGTATGTCCTAATGTGAATCCTCCATGCTCCGAATTGACAGGGGTATGGTATGACAGAAACTTGTGGAATCGTATCGCTAGAGAATCCCAGAGATGAACCTAAACTTTCTGGTTCAACCGGAACACTCGTTTCAGGAGTGGAATCTAAAATTGTCTGTATTGAAACATCGATGCCTCTTCCGCCGAACCAGCGGGGAGAAATTTGGCTTCGAGGACCGAATATGATGAAAGGTAGAAATATGAAATATTTTCTCTGCATTTATTGAAACGTCAAATTGGCTAGCAAGACTATAATTCCATCATTAGAATGTGTTCACGAAAGTATATACAAATTTGGTTCTCCTCTGGTCAGGATAGAACTTGATTTTTGGGTGTATTAACATAATTGTCCGGATCAACTTCACATATTTTGGAAGTCTAAAACTGGAACTCTCATAAAATAATACTTTCAAGATGGAATTATTAGAGGCACAACTTTTGCGGGAGTCAACATTGTTTATGATTGTGCCTTCATCTAATGTGCAATACTTTGGAAATTGGGTGCTAAATGTTCATTACCCAGAGAACTTCTATTAATCAACTGCAGTATTTACATGGAACGTGATAACTCTTTACCAAAATGTGGCTACTTTTCTCATTTTGACTGGATATCATCCATGATACCTTTTCAGGTTATCTCAACAACCTGGAAGCAACAAAGCTGACCATAGATGACAAAGGATGGGTGCACACGGGAGATCTTGGGTATTTTAATAAAGAGGGCCAATTATTTGTTGTTGAACGATTAAAAGACCTCATCAAGTGTTATGGTTATCAGGTGAGTAGTGAATTCTTGTGACTGATAAATCGAAAGTTTCGCACGTTTTTTCCTTGTTATAGAATATTTGCTCATCTTGATGCTTGGAGGGCTGATAAATCTCTTGGCTTCTACAGGGAAATGCTTAGTCGGATAGAGTATTAATCTTGCGCTTGTCTATGATTCGCTTTACTACAAAGTTTTGCACTTTTATCCATTTCATGATCGAGTATCTAGACTATTTTTTTTTCTTTGTCCAATTAAGTGCGTCTACTTTTTAAATATGAGTCAATGTGAGGCCTCTGCTATAATTGCAGACAAACCATGCCAACGTGGACACTCACACCATCAAATAGCTATCAGCGTCCAATGTGGCCTATTGAGTGATGCCATGTCAGCATAGACATGTTAGACAGTTAAAATTGTCCAAGTCGGCAGTCTTTGTCTGTCCTCGTAACCCAACACCTAAATGGAGATGAAACCATTTGTACTAAATAAACGAGTCATGTCACCAATTGTGCTTAAGTTTTGCCAAGTAAGCACGCTACATTAGCAAAATCACATGATATGGTAATTTATTTAAGGCCTCTCATTGAGCTAGATTTAAAAAGTTGAGAAACTTGATTGAGCCAAAAAAAAAAAAATTCAGGTATTTGATTGTAAAATGAACAAAAGCACAGGTACTTGCGTTATAATCATCCCTAATTTTAAGTTCTTTGTTCGGTTATCATTGAGAGCCTGTGACTTGTTTGTTCCTCGCATTCATCTAGTTAATTGTTGCGCTCCATTTTTTCTATGCCATGACTCATTTTCACAAATCCACCTGGGTTAAATAGTGTGGGGACTGTTAGAATATAATTACTCTAGATGCCTTAATCTTTATGCATATTGAGTATATTCAGATGTTTAGATATGATGACTTGTATGCACTACTCTGATCTGACTCAATTAGTTTGACCCTAACCCCGAATTCGTTCCATTGAAACTCAAATTTTCGTTAACTTATACCGTAGTATTCGGTTCACGGATCAGAAAAAACCTGACTTTGGCTATGAATTGTTCTGCTTGCTGCACTCATGAATTTTACTGCTATACTTCTGCTTTCAGGTGGCGCCAGCAGAACTTGAAGGACTGCTGCTTTCACATCCTGAAATACTAGATGCTGTCGTCATCCCGTAAGCACGGATCATGTGTTAATTGTCAATTTTGTCAATATGGAAAATAGAACGGCCAGTGCTGCTTAATTTTATCAGCTCAAGATGCACTGAGATGACTTTTGAATTCTGAGTGTCTCTATTATTAGGTTTCCTGATGCTAAAGCCGGTGAAGTTCCAATTGCATATGTTGTTCGGTCCCCCAACAGCTCACTCACCGAAGTCAGTGTCCAGGAATTCATTGCCAACCAGGTAACGGATTTCTTATGTGATGTCTCCATCTTAACTTGATGTTGGCTTCTTATTCAACTGGCAAATTTATTCGCAAACATAAAAAGCCTCAGCTTACTGTATTCGATGCTGCTTGACATAGTTTCATGGAATGAAATCTTCCCATCTTCAACACTTCACAGGATCCACAGAATTGTCTAATGTTTTCTGTGGAACATCTGATCCGATCCCCTGCTATCCAGAATGCTAAGAAAATTATGTGTCCTTCCGTACGTAGGTTATGAAACTGCAATGTCAATGCTTATGTATCGAATGATTGTCTCTGGTGCTTTAACCTGAAAATGCTCCTCTGTTCCCCAGATGCTTGTTCAATCATTTTAAGCCGTTATGATGATAACTTCCTATGAAGCAATGGTGATGGCAAGACGTCTTTTTGCTAGCTATTATCTTCTTTGTCATCCTCAACAGGTTGCCCCGTTCAAAAGGTTGCGGAAAGTGACTTTCATAAACAGTGTGCCAAAAACACCGGCTGGGAAGATTCTGAGACGAGAACTCAAAGAGAAAGCTCGATCCAATATATAAGACGGTTTAGATTTCTGCCACTGACAGGGAATATGTGGATGCAATGCACGATCGACCTCTCGATGGTACACCTTCAGCTGATGAGTATGTAAGTCTTGACGGATTGGTCCATCCTTTAAAAGGTTAGTGAGAGACCGTTTCATATGAACTTCGATTTAAATTTTGTTCTCTTATGAGTTGAATCAGGCAGCGAAAATTTTCCAGTGTGAACTGGAATACCCCATTTGTCAGCAATTATGTGGAGATCAGCTTAGCTTCTGTATTAGAAAGTTCATTAAAACACACTTTCTTCATTATGGACAGCTACATTGAACCAAACAAGTTTAAAAATTTTCAATGCAAGTATATTCGAATCCTTGTAATTTGCTTGAAATTTCAATTTGGGTCCTATTCAGTCCTGTTCTGCAATTCGACTTTAACAACTCAAGTGAAATATATGGACTATTGCACTTGACAATAATGAGACACTAGCATGGTTGTGATGTGATCTGCAGAATGAACCCAGAATGCGTGTGATGAAGCATGCTCGTGTGTTATGATCACCAACTGGTATGGGAAATCCAAGCCTACACGCATATTTTTTTTTTGGTGAAAGGTAATTAATATATTGAGGAAAGATCGAATGAACAAAAAGATCACAGCATCAAAACCCACACTCAAAATAACGGATCATAATGAGTGAAGGGATGCCGAGATAAAAAAAGCCACAGTCATGGCAACCCACTAACAATTAGAAAGGAAAAGCAAAGCATGAACAACCGGCGAACATATACAAAACGCTCTCAAATAGGGAGAGAACCAATTAACGTTCCCCAGAAAAGATGATCAGGCCAATGCCCCATCTCCGCTGCAACCTTCTATTCCAAGCCTACACGCATTGATAATAATGTAAACGAGAAACCCGTGAAGGACAGAAAGTAAATGAAAGAGATGTCTGGAAAATGTGTGGTTTAGGGTGGCTGAGCTAAGCTACAGCTTGAGTGAGCTCTCTCATTAAAGTCGGCACCGTTTCAAAATATTCTTTTGTTGACTTTGGTGTGTGCGGTTGTGTACATACATGGAGAAAAGGCCAAATACCAAATGAAGATACATATCCAAGACAAAATCGGACGTACTTTTCGACCGACAAAGAGAGAAATTCTTTTGCTTGGGGGATAAAAATGGCTATTGCTAAATGTCATATGGTTTGGCCGAGGAAGCTAACTTGTACAGTGATGACGAACCGAACATGTATAATAAAGGTGAAACGGCGTTGTGTCCTTGGTTGAGACCAGAAGGGACGGGTCGGCCAACGTTATCGATAGGGTTCGCGAATTTGCGGGAAATTTGGGGAAAAATGAAATTAGGGTTCTTGCATTTAACAAATCACAAATTGAGGGAACACATTTGTCAATGTTCGACTGGAAGCGATAGAGAGGGCTTGAACTTGTTTGCTGACTGCGACGTCCTCAATTCGAAACTTCGATCTAGCTGAACTAGTTTAGGGAAAACAAAACCTTAATTGATCCTCTTCTCCCGTCATTCAGTCCTAATCAAAACCAAGCCCATATTATCAAGCTCCACAATCGATTATCTTGAACTCAATGAACAATTTGAAATCTGATCGATTTTGGGGCAAAACCCTAATCGCACATCTCTCTTCTCTGTATTTCCTAATCTTCGTTCTTGAATTTAAAATCCTGGACTAGGACCGATTTCTCAAATGAGTTCCCAAAGTTGACATTCTCTCAAATAAAGTCTTTTTTTTTTTTAAAGCCTGTCATATTATAACTCTAACTCTCAACTCACTCTTAAACTTTTGTCCTACCTTTTTGAAAGGCGTGAGAAACGAATCTCATACCTAAAGTGAATCGTTCTCACCCAACCCTCCTGAAAAGGTAAAGATTCAAACCCCTCATCTTTCCCTTTTCATGTGGGAAGGGTGGTCACCGGTAGTTAAACAAGGTCTTAAAATGGACAACTTATGATGTAGTTAGTAACCATGCTGCTCTCGGAATAATTTCTATTAAAAAATTATTATTTTTATTTTGTTCTCAAGATAAGTTTTTGAGCATTTGAAAACCTTTGATAATTGTCCAAAATTTATAATCCCAAAATAGAAATGCATTTGGTAGGACCCCTAAAATTTCTAGCCCAAATTATTTTTAAAAATTTTTAATAATTTTATTTCTTTATTTCTTTATTTCTTTTTTCTTTTTCTTTTTTCCTTTTCTCTTCTTGAGGTCACTAGCCAGATGAGGGCCGACAATCTCGCTGAAGCATCGCCGGCCCCCAATGAGGCTAAGCCACAACAAGGCTTCGGCCCACATGCCTCGCTTGGCCACCGCTAGGTCGGTAGTGCCCGGCCTCGCTGGTGGCTAGGCCAAGCTCAACCTTACCCAACCGATCACCAGCAACCACCGGCAGTGGTAGTGGCTGATGGGCAACGGAGGCCAATGATCGGCTAGGAGGAAGAAGAAGAAGAAGAGAGAAGGAAAAGAGAAAAGAGAATAAAAGCAAAATGGATAGCTTGATCCTAGAGTTGTTCCCAATAACAACTTTTTTTTACTCATTGATTTTGTTTATAATCTATTTCTGGAAATAAAAAATTTATCAAAGAGATTTATATTCTTTTTTTTATTCTCAAGAGCAAAAGAATAGAATGAAATATTGTTTGGCCAGTTGCCAAACAGATCCTTAGTCTTAAAACACACCCTCCACTCTCAAGTCAACCAAATCTTTATCAATTGGCTTGCACTTACAACTGCATGCTGTTTTTTAAGCCACAACAAGTGACATTTTCATCCGGGGGCACTTATTTCTTTGTCGTTTTCTCTCTTTTGCTTCTTCCTCCTCCATTCCCATTCGACTTGGCCTTTACTCACCGCCATCGTCAACAAGTGGGGAGAATTACCAAAAAAGTCCTAAATCTATTGCAATTGTGTCAATTCAGTCCTAAACTTTTTTTTTTTTGCCAATTTAGTCCTAAACCTTTTACAATTGTGCCAATTCAGTCCATCCGGCCAAAATTGGCCGGCCGATGCTGACGTGGATGCCGGCCGTCCGACGAACGCTAATGTGGCATTTTTTAATAATTTTTTTATTTATTTCGATTTTTTAATATTTTTTTGAATTTTTAAATTCTTTTTAAATTCTTTTTTTTTTCTTTTTTTCCATCATCTTCTTCACCTCCTGGCCAACCGACGCCGGCCAGAGGCGAGGGCCGGTGAGGTTAGCCTCGCCGGCCAATGGCGAGGCTCGCCCCTGCTGGCCGGAGGTGAGGGCCGGTGAGGGCAAGGCCCCGCCAGATCTAGCAAGGTCAGCCTCGCCACCCATTGGCGAGGGCGAGGCCTCGCCGGATCCGGCGAGCTCGGCCCTCACCAAATCCAACAGGGCCTCGCCCAGCCAAGGCGAGGAGGGTCGACCTCGCTAGTGGGCGGCGAGGCTTCTCACCCGCCGTCCACAATGCGGTGGTGATCGGAAGCCACGAGTGGTTCCGAGCGAGCCTCGTCGTCCATAATGCGGCGAGAGAGAGCCACCCGTAGATCCTCCGGTTGAGGAGGTCGTATCGCCGGCCACTAGCGAGGAGAGAGAGAGAGAGAGAGCCACCCGTAGATCCTCCGGTTGAGGAGGTTGTCTCACCGGCCACTAGCGAGGTCGACCCTCGCCTTGGCTGGGCGAGGCCCTACCGGATTTGGCGAGGGCCGAGCTCGCTGGATCTAGCGGGGCCTCGCCCTCGCCGGCCCTCACCTCCGGCCAGCGGGGGCGAGCCTCGCCGGCCCTCGCCTCCGGCCAGCGCCGGCCGACCAACTATGTAGCACGGACACTCTCCGGAAGCCTTCGTGTCGTGTCCGACACTCCGACACGTGTCCGATACGCTCCGACACGTCCCAACACTCTCCGACACGCGGTCAACGAGTGTCAAAAAATCCGACACGTGGTCAACTCTCTCCGACACGCTCCGACACGCGATTCCGACACGCACGGGGTCAATTTTAAAAATTTCTAATACTTGTGGGGTCAAAATATAAATATACACAAAAAAAGTAATAAAAGAAGTAATAAAAATGCTATACATATACACGCACGGGATCAATTTTTTTTTTTTTTTCAGTTTTGTTTGTTTAGAATTGTTTTAGTTTTTTAAAAAGTCTTTTACTATGAAAGAAGTAATAAAAAATGCTATATATGATAAATAAATAAATTTTAAAATATCATTTCAGCATTTTTCTTTAAACAATGTTTTTTCCTCTAAGTTTTATGTATTATTGTAACAAATTAAAATAATGAATGATATTATTTAATATTTTTCGTGTAAATTAATTCTAGGCTATTTTTATTATTATTTATCTATGTATTTATATATAAAAATATATTTAATATATAACGTGTCGGAACGTGTCGAAATTTTCTATTTTTAAGAAATGACGTGTCGGCGTGTCGTGTCGTGTCGTGTCGCGTGTCACGTGTCCGTGTCGGTGCTACATAGCCGACCAAGAGGCGAAGAAGATGATGGAAAAAAAAGAATTCAAAAAGAATTCAAAAAATTCAAAAAAATATTAAAAATTCGAAAAAAAAAATAATAATAAATTATTAAAAATGCCACGTCAGCGTCGACCAGTCAATTTTGGCCGGATGAACTGAATTGGCATAATTGTAAAAGGTTTAAAACTAAATTGACCCAAAAAAAATTTTATGACTGAATTGGCACAATTGCAATAGGTTTAGGACTTTTTTTGTAATTCTCCCTCAACAAGCACCATCTTTGGGCTTCAGAAAGTCTGATGTGGTCAAGTGGATCACCAAGCACAGTCCAGCTCTTGGCATCAATTAGGATCACGTGCTTGATGCTCCGATGGACTCGATCAAGCATAATCGAGTAGCATACCCTATCATCGAGACATGGCCTAGGACCCCGGAAAGCGAATTCTTTGGGTGGAGTTCGCCCACCTCGAAGGCCACCACCTCCCCCATACTATTATTGCACTCGCCAATATTAACAAATTCAATAATCTTACGTGCAACTCAAACTTTCTGTGTCAATCTTTAAAATTTTGTGATGGATAAGAAATGCTCATATAACAGACATATGCCATGAATAGAACTAAATTAAGAAGCAAAAGGCAGCATCTCGCTGAACTATCTCGAGCTGCCTTTATGTGTCATATCCACTTCATTACCTAATCCATCAGATCAAGAATCATGGTGCTCTTTGCTTCGCCGAATCATTGCTGACAGAGCCTTCCGAATCAGAACCGAGACTCGTGCAAGCGAACCCATCCCCCGCTTCCTCCAGTCTATATAACCATTGGGCCAGGCCGAGTGACCAAGCTCATAAGGCTATCTCCTAAGCCTTTTATTGGCTTCAGATTAGTAGAAAAGAAAACCAATGAACAGGGAAGAAAGGGGAACGATCGCGGCATAAGACAAGGAAACGAGAAAAGAGGAAGAAAGAAAGAGCTCGAAGGAGCTGAGAACAAGGAAGAGGGGGTCGGCACTAACATATTCCAATGCATTTGAAGTGGTGACATAGATTGCTTTTTCCTATTTCGATCAAGATTGATTTTTTCTATTAGCCAAATTTTGACGGTCAAGAAATTTGCTAGGTTCTGAGCAGATTCGCATGATTCAGAAGTCCTCAGAACCATCGGGCTTTCCGGTCGGTCTAGAACAATTGCCATCGGCTTATTCATCTACGAACTGGGCTCAAGTACGAGGCCTAAATGAACGATATAGAGAATGTAATCTTGGTGGGTCCTGCCTAGGCCTAACCTACTCCTACCACTTCTTCCAGAGCCTAGGGACCTTCCTAGGCTTTCCCCTTTTTCCTTTAGTGTTGATGGACCGATTGCCTACCGGTTCTCAACAAGAAAGTTTTTGGTTTTTTACCCACTTCATCTCCTTGTGTGAACTGACCAAAAAAAAAAAAAAATCTCCTTGTGTGAGGTTCAAATCCTTAAGCCTCTCGTCACATTGTTTAAGGTGCGCCAGGTAGTAGTCACACGTCAGGGATTTGACGTGCTGTGAATCACTCTTATAAGAAACACAGGAAAGGACTATTTCGGATATACTAGTTAACATTTTCTATTCATTTTATGATTCATCATCTTAAACTTTTAAGTGAGTTAGATTTAAGCAAATATATTCATGTACTTGGATTGCCCTCGTTGTGATATCCTCAAATAAGATATCAAGTTTCTGACATAGCACCTAACGAACACGGATAAGTCTATACACCTAATTTATTGAAATCTCATTGTCCAATCTAATAATTTTTCGATTCAATCTAAAAGATTAATCAAAGATGGAGACAAAGACTTCTCTCTCTTTTTCCCCCTTTTTTTCCTAAGGCACCAAATGCAGGGAGTCCCCTTGACAACTTTAAGGAAGAAATCAATTGGTCCGACAGATGCGAGAGGAGGAATGGACTTAATTTGATATGTGCAAACTGATTCCGAGACACTACTTGCACGTAATATAAAAATTATATACTGGATAATTTTCGCAAGTAGCCAACAATCGCATTACCCCATAATTTTGTTGTTGAAGGATGAGTCGGACATTTGGCAATTGTTTGTAGTATGTTGTTGCCTAACTTTTTAGGCAAATTTCTTTTTCCGTTAATTAACTATTACCTAACTTTTTAGACGAGAGATGAATCAAGAGAAAAATTTGTTGACATGAAATGATTATTATGACTTGAATATGATTAATCCCAAACTAATACGACTTAACGTGTTCCAATGCTTTCTTACGCCGAACCATATTAGTTTCATTGTCTTGATTACGATTCATACTAATTTAACTGAATAATTAATCTAGACAAAAGAAATTATCTATTAAATAATAAGTGATAAAATATCACGACATGACATGAATTATTACTTTAAAGCGACCTCTTACGTAATTTCATGAGATGTGGAATGACTTTTTCACGATTAAAATGGCATCAAATGGTCGATGTTAGGTACAAAGTTGATGCCAAGCGTTTGGAGTGGGTCCAAGATGTTTAAATGGTGAGTAGACAGTCCCCTCCCTTTTAGTTCTACCCATAAAAAGGATTTGACATGTTGAGAAGACGTTATGGAATGGCTAGGTGACTATGATCTCCCTTATCTTCAATAATTCAGCTGGCACATGCAATGCACCACACAATTTCCTCCTTCCCTCTCTCTCTCTCTCTCTCTCTCTCTCTCTCTCTCTTTCTCTTCAATGGTCCCACCACAGTTTATCGGCCTTTGCGAGACTTTCGACAACGATAGTGTTTTGACGGGTACTGCTGGGCTACATGGGATGGGTAAGTTTTATTTGGCGCTTATGCTTTCACTCAAAACTTTTTGACCTTGACTAACCTAATTCAATGAAATTTCATTTTTTTTCCCCTTTTGGAAATCATTGCTTCGTCTCTCTCACAACTTTACATATGTTCAATTTCATAATTAAGAAAAAAATTGCACTTCATGTATGTTTAGGTCAAAAAAATTGATCGTTAACGTCATCTCCAATATAATATAGCCAAAGAAGCATACATGGGACTCACAGAAGTCTCTATGTGACTTGATTTTGCAAGAGTTTGGCCTACATTTGATCAGAAAAAGCATGAAAAAATGGTTTCACCTAATAATAAGTCTAATCTCGATGTGAGTCTTATCTATCAACCCATAAAGATTTTGTGGGATTCATGTTAGGTAATAATTTCCTTTCTCCTGTCATGTTTACATCAAATTATGGATGTCAATATCCTGTCCCCCCTTTTCATTTCTTTCCTTCTTTTTTTTCTTTGAAACAAAAATCTTGAAAATGGCGGTATATATATTTGATGGGAAATAAGTAATTTAAGCCAGAAAATGACCCTACTAACCTTTACAAGGCATATAAAACGCAAGTGAAAATCAACGAACGAGCAATATGAAACTACATCTCAGCATGGGAAATCAAGATCATACCATGTCTTTTAATGTTATAGAGAGTTTTATCCCTCTCCTTGTAGTATTGAGTTCTAATTTTGTTAAGAGCACTTCAAAAACAAAATCATGACTAAAACTAGGCCAATATAGAGGAGAGTGCCTTTAAGATCAGTTGAGGTGTGCAAAATCTAATTTTAAAAACCACTTACTACTATAAATAATAATAATAATAATAATAATAATAATAATAATAATAATAATAATAATAATAATAATAATAATAATAATAATAATAATAATAATAACAACATGAGGATCTTCAACGGTTGGGAAAGTAATTTTCTTTAATAACTAAAATGCCTTAATTATCTATCACCGACTTTCTTGTCCCTCTCCTCATTGTCACAGCGCCTCGCTGCTTACCTCCTTTACTGTTGGTCATTCGTTGTGCCCTATTGTTCCCGCTCATTGCCCGCCATCCACCTTTCTGTCTAAGGGTCACGACCTTAGATTCAAGTTTGAAACCATGAACAAAATCTGATTCAAAAGTGCGTTTATGTGGCGACTCTCACGTATGGCGTTCTCAAAAAAATGCCAAAAGACTTCGAGTTTTCGAAACCGAACGTGCAAAAGAAGGATTTCCTAATCCATGTTGGAGTCACCTCAAGAAAGGGTTTAGAGTTTAATATATAAATATTCCGTCATGTTATTCGTCTTGCGCGTAGTAGAGAGTACTTCTTCCTGAGTTTTGTTGGTTTACACCCAAAGTGTATGTTTTTGTCATGACAGCAAGCTTGATACGTGGCACTTGTTCTTTGTGAATTTCGTGTATGAAGAACGAGTCCGTGTTTGAAACCGAGCAGATCTAGTGATGAGGTTTGCATATACTCCTGTCAGATTGAATGATTGTTTGCAGGATTCTATAAGACTAAACAAATTGAGATTATTGGGCATAATTAAAGATTGATATATACTTAAGAGTATTTGAGTGATTGTTTGCAATAAGGTTTGCATATTCCTTACATCGCTTGATCAGTAATGGACTCTTATGTTGCTCTCCCGTGAAATAGGTCACATCCATCAAACCACATAAATGAGTACTGATTTATTTCTTTGTCTATTGTGTTTGATCACTTGTTTTTGCCAAAGTTAGTATTAGATTCGACGACGGTTCACTTGAAGCAAATTGATGGCAAAAGAAGAAAGAAGAGTTAAAATCAGTAGACGTGATGTGGATTTCTGTTTCTAAAAGATGTAAATTGAGGATGATTTATATCAGAGGCATGTGGACTTACTTTTGCCTAGCAAGAAGCTGGGATCGATGAAATGAGCTTATTAGAATTTGCTGGATTGATAAGTGTTAGATGTTATTCAACTAACATTATCTCGTAATATTGTATTTAACATCATGAAAGAAAAGATTATTCGAGTTGCTAATGCTAGATTCGGCTCACTAGCAACCAAATTTGTCCTTGCCAACTATTTGCTGGTCGCCAAGTCTTGCCGATTTTGTGTTTTATAAAAAAAGCAAAAAACCAAAAAAAAAAAAAAAAAAAAAGCTTTTTAAGTGTGATTTTGCCAAACACCATTTAAGCTAAATTTGTTTCCTAATGCACTTTAAAATTACAATTTATCAAACATTATTTACATTTCAGAAAACCCAATTAGCCGAAAGACATTTGCATTTCCCCAAAATCAAACCAAATGGGGCCTTTGTCTACATGATGTCTTTGATGGCTGACATACTCATAAGGATCATTGGATAGCTCACCCTAAGTCATTTCTCACAGATTAACCGTGGACAAGATCAACAAAGTGATGATACAGGGCACATGCTAATAATGAGTAATAGATTGTGTCAATATCAAGCTTCTAGTGATGCTAATAATGTGTTCATCTAAAGATGACCGTTCAACAAAGAAAACACATAACCCTTTGATTTGTGTTTGTGCTTTTGAGATACATCTCATTATATTCTACGAAAGTGTTTCAAAATCTTGATACAACCTATTCACCCAGGTCATACTTGTTAGCCCAACATAATCCAGGTGTAATTTTTTTTTTCCACCATTTAAACATATTAGCAAATTTGGTTAACTTGAGTTAATGAAATAAAAACATTGGACATTTTCATATAATTTAAGGATAAAATTGAATATGTACTAAAAGTTCATAAACCATATTGAATAAATTCAAAGTTCATGAACGATATTACATATCGAACTAAAGTTCAGAGATCACACTAAACAAATCAAAAGTACATGGATCATAATTTAAGAACTCTTTGTGTAATTACTCATTTAATATAAACATTCTAAAAGAGAAAAAGAGGGGAAGTCATTGAATAGCTGTCGAATTTTGAGGCTTTGATGTTTCAACCCCTCAAAAGAGATAAATCAGATATGTTAATTTATCTGATTCTAAATTGAAAGGATCTCAATCCGATTTAATATTTCTGACAAAAACAGCTAAAGGAGTTACAAAAGATCATGTCAAGACGCAAGAAGGATCGGAGAGAGGAAAAACAAGCGCTGACATTTGCAATAAAACGCATGAACTTAAGAAATGGAAGCATCCGACTTCGTTCGACAAAATCCGGAGTCTGTGTTTCCCTTATCTTTTCTTCAATGAGTCGTCATTTTCGAAAGAGCTCAACTACTTCATGATGCTCATCGCATTATGTAATGTCATTATTGTACTTATGTGACCTTTTGAGCTATCAATAATAAGGTTATAGGTTGGTCCATTCTTCCTATTCTCACAGGGAATTTATGATAACCGAAAATGAGTTCAACAAAATCAGTTGTGTAAGATGTCACAAGCACTTGAATTTTCGGTTCAAGTGATTTTTCTGAGAGAACTTAATCCCGCTCTTTCGTTTCTATGTCTTCTTTTTTGTCCCCTCACTATGTTAGGTGTATGGTGTGTATTATTGATGAGTGGCCCCGTGTGTGGTGAACAAAAAACCGTGGTCTCATATGTCTTGTCCAAATGTTTGTAGAAAGCTCATTTCAGCACAAGTGATCCAAGAAACCGAATAGAAGTGACACCTTCCTATCGATGTCATGTGTGTAGTTTTTCTTCAATCTATATTTGCATCCAAATCATGATTGGATGGATTGTCTCCGATCCCTTGGCAGTCATTCATGAGTCTCTCTCATAACCGACACATAAATTTTGAAAAAAGATATTAACAGTACTATAAGTGTTGCCTAGTACTTATAACTTTTTATTCAATCACTTAAATACTATAACTTTTAAGAAAATGTTCATTTGAGTAACTCCGGCAACATATATCCTACAATGAATTATACATGGATTTTTTTAATAAAAAAAAAATCAATGTAGATTTTTCTAAGGAGAGTTAAACCTAGGATTGTCGCCCTGAACAACAATTTCTTTCAATTTCTTTACCTTAAAAAATGCACGGCGATCCTCAATCACAATGAATGGGAGCTCCTCCGTCATTCCTCCCACCTTCCAAGGAAGCTCAACCCCATTATGGGGCAATCATTGCTTTGGGAGAACGAGGTAAACGACCCCAAATGCCTCCTTAGCCTCTTCCATTATTCATTTCCCTTTCTTGGTGTGCCCCGGAATATGCATTCTTTCTCGATTCTTGCCATCATTCTCTACAATACTATACTTTTTTCCTCTCACCCATGGCATCACGGACCGGATGACCTGCAAAATGAGGTTAAGGTTTTCGAATGAAACCTAATTTAGCCTCAAACCATCAAGTTAGGGCAAGTGGCTCAAAGGACGCTACTCTATATGCTTTTAATGGCATCATTTCCTGGCAAACTACATTGAGCGATTTTATATTGAATTGGTGCCATATCAAACTTCACTGCAATGGAAATTGTCAACATCACTCTAGTGAACCCTTTTTAAAAGTTATAACATTTGAATGATCCGTAAACATGCTGTGGCACTGAAGTAAGTACTATATAAAAGTTATTGTACTATTAGTTGCTTTTTTCCTGTGACTTTAGCTACATTTCACAAAAAATCCTAAGCCCCTATCACACCGCCTCCCCACCTTATGTTGCTGCCAATTTTGTCGAGGTCGCCATGGTCATCTCTCATGCAACCACCATAAAATGCCCCTTCATTCAGCTTGGTTATGCCATGTTTGGGATTTATCCAACAGTCACTTCTCGTCGATGTCATGAACCAACTTATCCCTATAGTTAGAGGTTGTCAACGACTGTGGATGAGGCCCTCGAGGGCCTCTAAGGCCGTTGTCGACCGTGGATGCTTTATAAGGTCGCCACGGACCGTGGTCATCGATGACCTCTCATGGAATCCTGACCGCCTTCTTGTTGAGGATTATGACATTGGCCATTGTCAATTGTCAATGAATGTTGACGCCATCAACCCATAATCTCTCTATAGTGCCCCAAGAGAGAAATAGTTTTGGGAAAAAAGACATTAGAAGTACCATAGTTTTTATCCGATGTTATTTTTAGTATCAAAACTCTTCAAACGATCATTTGAACGTCAAATCAATGAAAAATAGATCACTTAAATCCATATTCCTCCGACCAAAACAAAAAAGTCCACATTCCGACTATTCATTCAATATAACTTCTTAAATTGAATTTTGACTATGACGTGACTTATTTTAAAAGAAAACTCAAGTCCGATATGGACAGTCTTTGATCGACGTGGCAAAAAATGGCCAAAACAACTTCTCCCAAATTGATTGCAAAATGAAACCCCAATCCTTGAGTACCATGGCTCAACCAAAGAAGAGAGAGATATGGAGGATTCGATGAGCAACACGTTTAGAAGATCTGATCCTATTTTTCCAGATTTGTGGATGTTTAATATCTGATTAACCCCCCCCCCCCCTTCTTCTTTTTGATTCTTCTTTTTCTAACTTCACTCTTTGAAAAAATGGGGGGTAGCAAAGGGAAAAAAGAAAAGAAAAGAGGCTTTTTAAAAATAAAGCAAACCTTTCTCAAACTAGTGTGACCAAGCAAAATGTATAGCCGAGAACAAGCGCGCGCGATCAAGAAGGCCCTCCTTTGTGCGTGCCAGAGGCCACTTCGTCGTGTTACGTCGTTGCCATCAATTTCTTGACCCGACCTGGCTTTTGAAATCTTGCTCCACCAAGCCATGGAGCACTCCAATTCCCGCCCTGAAACGGGTTGATGCCCTGTGCTGAAGAAGAGCTCGCAGCTCTCTGCTTTGGCCACAGAGGAGTTTGTCTACGAATTCTTTTTTAATCCAGCCTTAAATTTCAGCCCTGTTTTTTTTTTCCTTTTTTTTTTATAGGGCCAGACATCGTTTTTCATATGTTTTTGCTGATTAGATTTTCTAGCAAGCTACGTCGACAGATTTGTAATAAATTAATATGATGTATGATTTTCCACCCATACAAATTTCGAATGACACTGAAATTATCATTTTTTTTCCCAAAGTGTCTTGAAAAATTTTGATACAGAAATGAACATTGTTTGAAAGTTATAATACTTGTTATATCTTATTTTTAAGAGTTTTGTATTTGTTGGAAGTGTGCACTTTTTAAGAGAAAGCTGTATATGGGTAACATCAGTGTGAAATAAACCAATCAATAGTTGCCTTAGTAATTGCTTTAATTTTACTTACATATGTAGTTGGACTGATAATTTGTTCTTTGTCCATACAATCTATTCTCTTTTGTCATTATCTGCGTTGGATCAATAATGTTTTCCCATAATTGATTACGGATCTCTAGCACATCGGCAGGGGTACGACGATGGGACTCGCCGGCTATATGATCAACACCCGGCCACCTTCAGCACATGAATACTATGAACCCACCTTAGAATTTGGCTTTGCGGGGGGTGGATGTTTGACAAAAGGAAGAAGGTACTGTTCATATAATGGAACTGTAAAAGCAAAGGAGAAAATAATTGAGTTTTGGCCCCAAAAAAGTAGCGAAAATGACAAAAAGAGGACGGATCGTGCGAACACATGCATAATGATCGCTAACGGGAACGCATGAGAACCTACTCCCCACTAGAAAATTGGTTACAATCCATCCCTTCATCATTAAAGCACTAACCCCACACAGTCCTTTTTGTCATTTGGTACCGAAAAAGTCAACTCTTGTGAAGCATATAATCCAGTCCATCCACACTGGCCTATTCTTTCATTTTCAGATTAGCTACACAACAAGGTAGATGGTTATTTAGTTACTTCTATATATATATATATATATATATATATATATATATATATGAAGAGGAAAATTCCATGTTAACTTATCTTTGTTCATTTGAGGTAACATCTATTTTAACTTTGTTACCTTTCATAGCATGAAATATGTGTATTTCATTCTAAATCTAATGAAACATTCAATTGTTTTGTACTCCATTTATGTTGCTTTTAATTCTTCTCTTGTGTCCTTTTTACCCTTTTTGGGTTCTTGACAAGTATATGCCACATAGACGGGAGATGTGGAGCTCATGAACCACTGAATATTTGCTCCCTTCTCAAACACTACCTATGCTTGTAAGAAGGGTTAGGAGGGAAGGGAATGGGCTCCGAAAATTCAGTCGTGTTTTTGTGGAGGGAAAGAGAAGGGAGAAAAAAAAATTGAAAGGCCTATAAGAGATTTATCCGGTCAAATTTTAAGTATATATTAAATCTCTCTAAAGGGATCTGAACTTGCATATTAACAAACAAATTTATTATTCTTTCTATATTTATAGCATTCTTTTATATCTATTTAAAAATGCATAAGAGGATATTTATATAAAAAAATTATTTCTTTTTTTAACATACAAATAATATTATGATTAATATTACAAAAAATTTCAAGTTGGTACACATATATCACATTTATCTCAAACTAAATTTTATCTAAAAAATTCTTAAACCAATACACATGTCTTATTTATCCTAGACCAATTTTATAGTTTTAGATAAATGTACGTGTATATCAATTTGTAATTTTTTGTGACATGAAATTTAATTTGGCTTATATGTAGCGTGGATGTATCAATTTTAATTTTTTTTTTATATTAACCCATAATATTGTGACCCAATCCTTCCGAATCCTTTCTCTTCTTTTTCTCGTAATTATTTAAATCCTTTTTTTACCAATTAAATCATCCAAATTTGAGTGTAAGGGATTACAGCACGATTTTGAATTTTTTTTATTTCTTTTTTTCCCGAAAGGTCCCATTTGACGGTTGAAAAGACACATAACCAAAAGTCAAAATGACATGCCAACTTCTTTCCAAGGGATTTATTAAGCTGGAGAGCACGTCATATCGGACTATTCTAGCATGACAACTTCTTGTTCGACAAGTAGCTGAAACTAAAAATCTTGATTTAACACTATCAAATGAATAACCAAGAAATAGGCGCAATTTTTTTTTTTTTTTTTGGCTAAAGAGAAACAGGAGCATATTAACCAGATAAAAGTTTTGAACTTTCAAAAGATGGGTCCACGATAAAGATGAAGCATTCTTTTCAACACAAGAACACCAAACACATGGGCTTAATCAGCAAAAAGGGCGCGACAAACACAAGAGTTGATATAACTTTGGGACTCGGTAAAGTCAATGAATAAGCAAGGCTAAATTTTAAGAACTTAATATTGATAATCTTTAGTGCTAAAAAAAATAGGAAAAGGCTGTTTGTTAATTTTTAAGGGCTGAATACTGAATTTGAACATCTTTAACTACCATATGGATTTGTTTGGTATAATTGGCAGATTCTTCTCTTTAGGGATAATGATGGGGGTCATTGGACTTCTTCGACATTGCCTCAGGACTTTCTTACATGCCGTTAGGTTTTTGATCTATTTGTTGGTTCGTTGAATTTGGTCCTTTTATTAAAACATCCATCGCAAATGATGTGGTCGCTAAGCGCCAAATTTGAACCTGTGCGGTCGTGGAATGGCGCCTACAATGGTATCAAAGACTTAATGGGACAGCGACAATAGCTTATTTACTAAATTAATAAATTTACATGTATTGGTTTTAGTAATTGTTCGATGAACACATGCCAAAAATTTTCTGTCAATTAATGTATTAGTTTTTCACACAGGCTCTAAGCAAGAAAAAAAAAATCACACAAGCTACTATCATATGAAAGCACAATTAAGGATTCACTTACTTAAAATTTCTAATGAATTATTTACTAAATTAATTTCATCTCTTTAGTCAATATTAATAGGTGCTACTGATATGCTTACTCTTATTCAGTGGCCAGGATTTTGATTTTCCTCATTTAATTATGTAACGAACGAGGTTCTTGGTGTTTGATTACAGTGGAGATCCGACTGCTTGCTGTCATAGTAAGCAAGCGCTCCAAATCCAAAAGTACATTAAATCGAACATAAGAACAACTTCGCATTCATTAGAAACCACTAAAGGAAAAACACTCTAAGCAAAGCTAACTCAAGACGATGCCTAAAGCATGTGCAGTGTACTTAAATAGTTAAATATTCCAAAGCAACGCTCTAACGAAAAAAGTAGCTGCAGAGAACGTGGAAACCGCATTGAAGGTGGAATATGCATCTACCCAAAAAATAAAAATAAAACTAAGATATAGAGGAAGAAGAAAGAAAATTAAGCAGGGAGAGTAATAAATAATGGGTTTTTCCTTATTTTGCTAATTATTACTGAGTCTGTTTACAAAAAAGATTTTGGCTGAAAATATTCACTTGAAAAGTTATTGCGCCAGTGATAGTAACTTACTTAAGTTAATATTATTGTCCATAATGAGAAAATTGCTATGACATTGAGAATATGAATGTAACTAAATATGATCCCATGTTTATTTTCAGCTTGGACTCTAGACGCTATCCATAAATCAATTATTGGTGCCATTGATCTAAAATATTTAATTAGCTCCAACGGTTGCATACTTGCCACCATTAAGGATACTTATGTTCTGTAAAGGAAGAACCTTTTCCTCCTGACTCCCACTAAGTTTCTCCACCAAGCTAACTAAAGAACTTGATTATGTCGAGTAATTAGTGCGTTAATCTCTACAAAGAAAAATCAAATTAGGGGCCAATTTCTACAACTACTCACAAGAAAGAAGTAATCATTGCGTGATTGATTAGGGTGGGGACACACGCAAATTGCCTATTTGCGGTGACACTATTTTTGGTTTGTCACTAGCCACTTTTCAAGATCTTATCTTATTGATCTTGAAATGAGATGGCCATGTTGTGAACACTTTCAAGTTGATTGGAATTTGCTACTATTAGAATAATCATATATATTGATGAATATTTCCTTTTTGTTAATTTAGAAAGCTGGGGCACCGACGGTTTGGAAAGAAAGCCTAGAAAATTCAAGTGAATGGAAGACACGAAATATGATGTTGTCGCCAGCCACTACACGCTACATTCGAGCATGGCTCGGGCTTAGGAGCAGATACACTACGGTTTTTCCAATGCAACATGAATCACGAGTGTCTTCTACTTCCACGAGAACAAGAGGACCCACGATCTCCACTTCTTTGGAGCAAGTGAAAAAAGTCAAATTGTTTTGTGCCAAAGTCGAAGGAAGAAGGATAAAAGGATTACTCGGTTATATTGTTTTATAGTGTACCAAAAAAAAAAAAAAAAGAGAGAGAGAGAAAAGAAAAGGAAAAAGAAAGGACTTCTTAGATCAAACAGAACCCAATGAAAGGATCAGAGCTTTTATATCTGTATGTTTTGTACAGCTTAAGGTGATTTACGTTAAATAAACGACAAATCGTGAGTTTTATATGATCAATCAAAGTTAAAAAGCTAAAAAGTAAAAGTCCCCATAGACATATCCAACTTTCAAAACAAAGGGAATCCAATAAATGTTTGCATGGGTCATCCATGCATTGTCGACGAAGACTCGAATGTCATCACTGGAGGTGGTGACATTTATTATATTATTGAGTCGTGCAACGTAGAATTTGTGCGACACCCGCATCATTAGGTTGAACATATACATACGAGCATAAAAGCATGTGCCCCACAATTTTCATTTAATAAGAGAATTCCAATTTCAATTACTAAACATGGTGTAAAATATAAAATAAAATGCATAAAACATTTTGAGAAACCGACTGAGGCACTTAGCATCTAATACAAATCATAATATCGAATTTTAGTTCATGCGCATGGAAAAAATTATCCAATTAGTCACATACTTATAATACGGATGTTAATCTAATTATATTTTTTAAAATTTTATAATATATATAGCCTTAAATTTTACGCAAAATTGTAAAATAATTTTTTCAATCAATTTTTATCGAAATTCGCTAGTGTGGCAGTTTAGGGTGCGTTTGTTTGTGTTTACATGCTTTTTGTGTTAGGGAATGCAGAAATAGAAAAAATTATTACATTAAGAGCAGTTTTTAACAAAAACGCGCGTTTGGTAAAACATTTACGAAATAAAAAGAACAAAAACGTGTTTGGTTGTTTTTGTTCTTTTATTTCTTTTAATTTTTTAATGTTTATTTTTTATTTTTCATTTTTTTCTTTCTTTTTCTTTTTTCTTTTTTTCTTGCTTTGGCCGGTCGCCGGCCTCGGCCATGGCCGGCCGGTCGTCGGCGACCGGCCGACGAGGGCCGGCGGCCTCGCCCAGCCACGGCGAGGCTCGCCGGCCCCGGCGAGGCCGAGCCTCGCCGTGGTTGGGCGAGGCTCGGCCTCGCCTTGGCTGGGCGAGCTCGGGCTCGCCCAGATCCGGCGAGGCCGAGCTCGCCCAGCCACCGGCGAGGCTCGGCCTCGCCGGGCCACCGCCAGGCGACGCCGACCTGGCGGTGGCCCGGCGAGGCCGACCCTCCCCGGTGGCTGGGCGAGCTCGGCCTCGCCGGATCTGGGCGAGCCCGAGCTCGCCCAGCCGGCCGCGATCGCGCCTTGGCTGGGCGAGCTCGGGCTCGCCCAGATCTGGCGAGGCCGAGCTCGCCCAGCCACCGGCGAGGCTCGGCCTCGCCGGGCCACCGCCAAGCGACGCCGACCTGGCGGTGGCTCGGCCTCGCCGGGGGCCGGCGAGCCTCGCCGTGGCTGGGCGAGGCCGCCGGCCCTCGTCGGCCGGTCGCCGGCCATGGCCGAGGCCGGCGACCGGCCAAAGCAAGAAGAAGAAGAAAAGAAGAAGAAGAAGAAGAAGAAGAAGAAGAAAAAAAAGAAGAAAAGAAAAGAAAGAGAAGAGAAGTGTTTTTTGTTTTGTTAAAAAGAAACAACTTTTTTTTTTTTTGTTTCTTTTTTTTTTATCGAAAAAAACGCCAAACGTGCGTTTGGCAAAAAAATGAAAAAGTTTAAAAAAAAGTCGTCATTGACCGACCTAATGTTGAGATTAAAATTACTTGATTAAATATTATATGGCTTTGACTATTTTCATGATAGTCAAATAAATCAGAAAAGGGCATTTGACTATGAAAGTCCACACATTGGGAGTCTCACATTAAAATGTGAGTCCCTAAGGAAAGTGGACCCGAGTCTAGTAACCCAAGCCTCGACTTTTCATGCACATCATCCAATGAATAACGAGAAAAATAAACATCCCTTCACACTTTTTGTAGCACAATTTCACATGCCAATGAGTGAACTCCAATTAAATTAAATTATTCTAATTTTACTGCTAATTAATTATAGCCACCACTGTGGAAGATTGCATTTTGGGTCAAGCGCAATCATGTGAAACAATATAATAATTTCTCCATGCTAACTGCATAATGCATGACCATCCTGGTCAAGGTTTTTGACTATAGAAAAACAAAATGAGTTATAATTAAAGAACATGACTAATATACTCTTAAATTCGTTTCCCAAAATCTGAAATTTCGAGAGAAAGTTACTTCCTCTTTTGATTTTCTGTCTATCATTCTACTTATTGAGTATGGTCCCCTAGAAACATCTCGGAAATCTGAAATTTGGCCTTTGGTTTTGTTTGGAAATAAGGGGGAATGGAAGGAATCGAAACTTGGGTAGAAATTTTTGAAAAAAGAAAAATTAAAATTTTGCCTGAAAGAAAGAAAGGGAAAATTTTGAAATTCGAGACATTTCTCCTTTCCTCTCTTTTTGACCAAGTTTATATTTGTTTCGTAAAAAATGAATGATTTAAAAAATGTTTTTATAAAAATCATCACTTATGTCACTTGTGAAAATAAATGAATTCAACCAAAAAATGAAAAGAAGAAAATGAATGAATGAAATATATCTTCATTACATACTAGAATGTTTAGATAATGATTTCAAAAGATACAAGTGATCATTTTTAGGAAAAAAAATCTAAATTATTTATTTTCTACGAAATAAACAGAACAATGATCTTAGAGCAATTTTCCCAATCAAGGGTTTCTATATTATCTTGAGAGACCGATCATCATCCAAAAGATGGTGCATTGCAACGCATGTCCTACATAAAACGTCATAACTTACAAATATTTCATAAATCTTCAATAAACAACCGACATTTATTCTTTTACAATCCAAGGATTGAATTCTCGGACATCTGTAGAAGTGCCTAGCCCTTCCATGAAAAAAGTATTGAAAACATGCAAGAAAAGAATTTGGTAAGATTTATACCCGTTTTAGGTTAGCACTCACGATTTTGAACTCTAAAGAGCGCAGATGCGGTTATAATATAATTGCCTACTAAAATAGATAAGACACAATCTCACTTATGGCGTGAATCTTCTCTAGGAGGCAAGGCTATGCCCATAGTGTTCCTGGCGATGGCCTGATGGGCCCTCGAAAATCATTAGGGTAATAGCAAAGATCCTAGGACGATGAGCAATAATCAAACTGGGGTTACCTTTAATTTTTTGAAAAAGCTAGGTATATTATTATAAAATTCAAACTTTGGGAGTGCTCAACGACTGTCACACTTGTCTATCTGTCAGGATGACAACTCACCCCTCCCATCGGTGCGTTCGGCCATACCCTCAGCACCATCTTTACCGAAATCTTACCTTATAATTAAAGATTGCGTAACTGGGATTACTTTATAGCATGATAATGCACACTTCTCCACGAGAAAGACAATCGAATGGCATAATGAGTGTTAACGTGCCCCGCTTTTTCGACAGGGCATTTGAGTGGCATTTGAGTGTTTGGCTTTGGATTTTCTGCTCCATTCTAATTTGCATTGATGACATGGGGAGATCCAATTAGCAACTATCATTGAATTCCTTAATTAAATCTCGGAGAGAGTGAGAGTAATCGATCGAATCTGATGATTACCATCTGTAAATCTCGTGATGCGATGTGTGTGAGAGAGAGAGAGAGAGAGAGAGAGAGAGAGAGACCCTTTTTCGTGACCTCTTTAGAGGCGCTTCGGCTTCCCCACAAGTCGGGCAGATCACCTGCCAAGAACCAAACACATTGACTAGGGTTTCAATGTTGTTTCTCAATTGGGCTAATGCGGTCTCTTATTTTCGACCTACTCTCCAACGAACCTTGCCTCATGTTTTGCTTCACTTGGTTCATATTTCTTGGCTAAACTTAAATTATATGAAGGGTTTGCTTGAGGTATTAAAATATTACAAAGTCCTCCATGATAGAGACCCATTTTTTCGTACGTTGTGTTGATTGATTCTCAAAAAAAAATTAGAAGTACCGATTATATTCTCTAGAAAGAGAGAGAGAAAAAAAAAAAGAGAGGCGGAGACTTCCTTATCAAAATTTCCATGCGAGCCCGGCCCCATTTTGATTCTACTTTGTTTTTTGTTTGGCGAATTGTCGCTAGGTTAAGGAATATTTATTCTTCTTTCAAAGTGGGATCCGCAGAGGAAGTTAGATATGCCTTTGCTAATATGAGAAAATTGAATTCGAGCGACCATTCAGCGATAGGCGTGGTTATTTTACTCATTTGACTTCACCTTGAATTGTTATAATCAGCAATCTCTCGAGGTTGTTAGCCATAGCACGGATCTAAAAGTAACGTAGAAATTAGGGTGACCATAGTTCTGGAGTAAAATCAAGAACTTAAGAACCGAACAAGTTAGTGGGAACCAGTCCTATTCCAAATTCCACGATATACAGAGTTGGTTTCAGGTTCTAAAATTAGGGAACCTATTCCAATTGTAGGTTATAGGTTTTAGGTGGATTGGGAACCTAAAATCTAGAATGAATCTTTGTGTTTTTTTTTTTTTTACTTTTATCTTCTTATAAGATCGTGCTATACTCCATAGTGTCCAATGATAAATATGCAATTTGAAATCACTCGTTTGAGTTTCAATTTTTGGCAACAAACATGGCTAAGACTTCACGTTGTTAATATTTCATAATATTTGTGTGTCAAAATATGACTTGTAATTAGTGGATTATGACAAATAGTGATCATTAGAGGTGATCATTCACTACAATCATTCAATTGATAATATATTTGAAATCTGGGTAGATTTGGAATTAGCCTCAAAACTTGTGACAAGTTAGGTTTCAGGTTACTGAGTAAGAGATATAGTTTTCAAGTTCTAAATATTAGGAAACTTATTCCAATGGGCAGGTTCCAAGTTCTAGGTGAATTTGGACGAAACCGAAATCATTACCCCTAACAATAATTAGTCAATGCATGTTTTGAAGGAAAAAAGTGCACTATAAGTCCTAAATTCTGTGAATGCAATGTCATCAAATCCTAAATTTTTTAGTAGGTTTAGTTAAGTGCTAAACTTTTTTTAGAAAATACAACCAAATCATTTTAATGAACAATATCTGAAATTGCCCCTATGCCCCTTGAAAATTAGCTTATATGACATCTTAAAATTGCACTTTTCAACATGAGTTTTAATTAAACCGGTTGAAATATTTCTATCTCGATTGGATATTTTGATAAAAGTTTATGATTTAATTGAACTCAATGAAAGGTGACGACTTAATTGCAAGGAGACTATGATATGACGGATTATTGTGTTGGAATATAAAGAATCCCAATACTAATTTCCGGTGTCTACTGCTAAATATCTCTATGCTTACCAAACATATGTTGAACTTTAAGGTCTACTGTCTGTGCTTGAGAACTAAGTTCTCGCTTTCCAATGTCCTGGCGAGAACATCGCCAAAAATGTAGTCAAGGGAGTGGGTGAATGTCCCCAGCACATGTTGCTTCCTGTCCTTGAGTAGGTGAGTCACGGTCAAGGAAAGAATGCGAGCTCAAAATTGGACTGTTATTTTCCTTTCCTTTCGTGCGACCCTCGTAATTTACAAGATCGTACCCTAAATGATCTGTTTGATAACTCAATTTTTTTCCTCGGTCGAGGACCACAAGAATTCATTCGTACCCCACACATGATCATAACAAAATCAATGGTTATGAAGAATGCAATTAAGGGAATGCAATCCGTATGAGAGATTTTCGAATACCACGGGCTAATAACATAAAAGAGGATGGTCCTACCTATATGATACCCGCGTGAGGAGAGAACGGTACAATCCCATTAATATTACTCTAGGTATATGTATGGACCAAATTAGCCTGAGTCAGAAATGGCTTTCTCCATTGATTTTTTACCTAATTTCTCACGCTTGCAGCAGGAGTTAATAAGCTTCGTCACCTCCATTATTGCATAGGTCACCATTGGGTCGTATGAAGTCCGCACATGCGGTTTGCTTTCCCTCCCTGTCTCGCCAAACCTGCACAGTCTATAATTAATAATTACATTCCAAAATTAGAATGCGTGTTATTTTTTCTTTTTTTCCGGAGCTATTTTGACCTATTTTCCAATTGGGTACTCCAAAGTTGTAACTTTAAGGTACACGGCCTTCACGATTACATCCACAAGAAGCTAAAACTTTGCTGCTCCATCAAGTTGAAAATAAATGCTTGAAATCTTGTACCTCGTACCATCCCCGTGTTCCGCCTTATATCTAATGCTCTATATTATTTCCATGCTTGATTATAACCATCTTTCCCGACTTTAAGTTGGGATTTAATGGTACATAAGATGTTTTCTCACGCTCGTAGATGGTAGAAGAACTCTCAAATGCAAGTTTAATTGGATTTCATGTTGACCCGTCACGTTATATAAAATACATGTTTATAGTAGCCCGAAAGAACCATTAGATGTATCTTTGATTCATATATGTTGGATCCACATGAATTGGAGGTAAACTGATTTCTTATTTAAGACCAATATAGAACGTTGAATTGGATGTTTCTAAACAATCCACATTATTCCATGAAGTCGAGGCCAAGAAAAGAATATATGGAAAACAGGAATACAAACGTACAAGGTCAGTATCTTTGCAAATTTCCCCCGCATATTGCTTGAGGAAGTGAGCAATTAGTCCTATTCCATGACGACTCCACACTCCTTTTTCTGGCGGGTCTTTCTTTAATACGGGTCTTTCCCTGTGCGATGCCCTGCCACTTCCCTGCAGGGCGCGAGCAAAAGCAAGCTCGCTCTCCTGCCCTTTTCTCATTCAGATTCCAGAGTCGTACTTCTATTTTTTTTTTAATTTCTCATTTGTATTTTACATTTTATTCTGGTTTTTTTTTTTTTATATTTTCGAGAGAAAAAAGATATATATCTTTAACTAGGATTAGTTAACTGAAGCTTTGGCAGTGTACTACGCTGACTTGAATAAAAGATCAAGAGACGTTTGTAATCAAACAAGGTAGGGGAGATTGGTTGCACCTAATTAAAAGAGTGACATAATTTGCTGTCACTTTCGATTAAAGAATCTTTAATTAGAGGAATCTCAAGATTTGTTCACGATTTGCTGACAAATTTCCCGTTGAACGCGTTCAGTCAAGACTCCAGTTAATATATTCCCGTTGAACTCCCACTTGAAATTACGTATCCCTACGCCGGCCAATTATTTTCAGGTTAGATATCAGCGGTTAAAAGAAGTCAAATTATAAAAGTTGCGAGAATTGAAAGAAAAAAATAATAATGAGGAAATACCAAAAGCTAAGCGTCGGTTTGCATCTTATGACAAAATAAAGAACATGCGTTTATTTTCAAAATTGCAAATTACATATCAAAAGATGATCTAACATCCTTCTTTATGTAAAGATTTTGGAGGCTGAGGCCTCACACCACCCACGCACCTAAACTCTTAACTTTGATTTGCCGCCACCCTCCCCTGTTGCCGGCCACCGCTGTCCCCATCTAGGACAGCCCCCTCGACGCGGTCCCAATTCTCTCTCTTCCCCTTAGGTTAGATCCTCCTCTCTTCTATGTGTCCTCAGCAACTTGTGTCCATTTGCACCTCTTGTCGCAACTCTCTCTCTCTCTCTCTTAGAAGCCGCCGCGACCTCACAAGGTTTGCAATGTGGCCGTGGCATTCGATTTAAGGTCGCCTTGGCCATCAGTAGGGCCATTAAATAGGGTGAATCAGGTTGGGTTGGGGTAATAAATGCTCTGACCTTAATTGACCAATTTAATCATTTATATGCAATAGAAATCTATTGACCTATACCTAACTCAAATCATATTACTAATATACTTCCATATTTAATTCAACATATAGGAATATGTATCCACCTAATTAACCTACTTTAAGCTCTTTATGTTCTCAATTCTAAGATGCTAAAGAATTGGCTTTCAACATTGCATCGAAAGAGAAAGAAGCTGTCTAGATATACCAAATGCGACCAAGGAAAGATATACTTCAATAAATAAGAGAAAAAACTTATAATATTAATATTATAAAAAATGATGGGGGAAAAAGAAGCTGTCTAGATATTTTAATAAGGTGAAATTGAGCCTATATTTTAGGTCCACCAAGACTTCTTTTAGCTTAGAATGGACTGAGGAGTCTGTTATTTTGTCATAGAATGTGAAGAAAGAATTATAAAGGTGGATTAAGTTTGGGTGAATTGTGAACTCATTTAACATTCATCTGTTTTTTAGTTTTCCCATTCTAAACTCATTTCTAGCCCATTTACTAAATATAACTAACCTATACAATAGCTCAATCCATCAAATATGGGTTAATAAATTGGTTTATGACCATTTTGACAAGTTTAGCCATCAACAACCTCGAACCGAGTTGCCTAAGCATGGTGGTGCTTGAATGTGCAAGACGGAGAGACGAGTGAGGAGAAGATGGAACCACAACAAGGAACCTAAGTTGGGATGCTTTGTTGCGGTGCCAGAGTAGTTTGGGTAAGAAGTAAGGGTGAGTATGGTTTGGGTTGGTGGGTCGATTCAACACATAATCTAGGAATCAACTTACAAAGTATTGGTCTCCAATTTTTGAGATCGAGGATCGAAGACTGGATTGACCTTATGGATCCAGTCTGGTCCAAGGTTAACCCAAGACCAATCGATTCTTTTTCTTTTTTTTTTTTTCATTTTTTTTATTCATTTAAAAGACAAACATATTCTTTGAAATTATGTATCCATTGACAAAGCGGTATTGAGCAACCAAACGATGAATATCAATACAGATCAAACAAAAATCTGAGATAAGACAATAATAAAAATCTCCACTTGTTAAAAACAACAAATCACATAGACAAACATGTGAAATAAAATAAATAATAAAAGGTTCAATATATGTAACGGGAAACATGAATTATAGAACTTCATATCTTGTTCATTTGTAAAAGTTTGCTTCAAATTTTGCACACCTCCAAACAAAACAAACAACAAACATGGTTAATACTTAACGGTAATTTTAAATTGAAATTACTATTAGCATAATTGACAAAAAAAAAAATATCACCACTTATATTCATTCAACTTCAACGTGTAAACTTTATTTATCGATAATAATCTCCTCGGTAAGACAATTCATATCTTAAAAAAAAAGGAAAGAAAAAGAATTCATTCATTAGATATGCAAAGGGATAAACAAGTTAAAAGAAATATGCATGACTTAGACTTAACGAATTCAAACTTTTTGACACTCTTAATGTACTATTCAACATCAATAGGCACATGATCGGTGCAAATTAGAGCTTTCACTACTTAAGGGTCCGAAAAATATAACCTCATTTTTCAATAAAAAGGCCAATAAACATATGAGTTTTTTAGTGTAGAACAAATTCCACAACTGTCAATTCATGAATCGAAAGTATATGAATGCTCTAGTCACCGAATCAATCTCAAAATGGGTAATGTGAGTAAGAGACAGATGCATTGAGCCAACTCACTTGAGATCAACATGGTTATGGAAAACCTAAACTATCGTAATACAAGACAAAAGTTGAGCTACTTGTAGAATGACTCTAATTATGGTACAAATACAGATCACTCTCCATTCCTCGTGCTCACGACTCGTTTCTCTCCAATCGGAATAGTTAGAGAATGGCTGCACATGTGTGCAATTATTTAAATAGAATCTCCCGTAAGTACCCGAAAGAAAAGTGGAATTCAATGTGTCCGTGACACTTGTGGCGCACGATCGGATTCTTAAATTCTCTTAAAACTCGAACAGATCTGATCCTTAGCTGTTAGCTTTTTTCTCCCTTTTCTCTTTTTTTTTTTTTTTCTATGGACAAATGGGCAAAATTTGTGGAAATTAAGGTTGGAAATTTAAACCGGTTAATGACAGAGCCGCAGCAGTTATTCAACGGACACAGGTTGTCCCGTGGCGGTCTCTGACAACTCATTTTCGAAGCCACTGTTCATTCACAGCCGTGTACACCTCCCCTTCCGCGCATGGAGGGAGCCCGCAGTGCCGCCAGTCAACGCCCGCAATGAATGCAATAGTTCTCTGGTCAAACGAAAATGTTCACTGCCATCGACATGTGGGAACTTCAAGACTGTCGCACTTTTCTGACTTTAAAGGCTCTTCAAAATGTGCACGCATAAAACTTCTGGGAGCAATTATCAAGGAAATAATTAAAAAGAGAATTTATAGCTCGTGTTCTTTACAATAATGGCTTTGAAAAATAATAATTTATTCTTGATTATGCATGCTTGTTGATCCGTGTTAGAAACTTACTCTTTTTGTAATTAAATTTTGTTTCTAAAAAGGTTTTTGTTCAAGAGTGTCCTTAGGCATTTATTGAGTAACTGAATGAGAAAAGTTATAAGACAAATTATTCAAACATTCATAATTGCACATATCAATAAAACAAAGTTGGCACACTGAAGATTATAAAAATTCCTTTTTGAATACTTAGTAAGCACCCCAAAAATACTTTTCAATAAAAGTTGCACTTATTAACGAGTTTCTTGTACACTCGTTGAGCTCACTTTATTAGAAAAATCTTAGTTTTCAAAGCATCAATTACACATTTCACAAGAATCGTGATAATGTATTGATATTTTCTTAATTAGCTACTTAATAAGTGTCAATAAGACAATCGTCAATAAACTCTCTAACCAAAATAATTAAAATCTTTCATCTTTGAATTGAAATGCAACAATCTCAACCATTCAACAGATCTTAGTCTGTATATTCTTTGCTTTTTTGTTTTTTGATCCAACGGTGAAAAGGTGAGGACGGAGACATAGTTTTACCCAATTAACCGATAATTTTATATTGAGAAAATGTAGAAGGGCCCTTGAGACACTCCCCGTCAATCAATCCTGCCAAACTCAAGGTTCCAAATAATAGAAGCAAAAGTTAAAAAAAAGCAGCTCCAGAGTTCACATTCGGAGCTTATTATATTCCCAATAAGGAAAGAGAAGATTTAGATAATCAGATATGCTTTTGAATATGCCCGAGAAAAATATCAGTTAATTAAAAAGCAATTGACACTTTTTACATCCTATAGATTTTCCTTTACCGTGAAAGAAAGACTTGAGTACTTTTTACCTCAAAAACTTTAACAAACGACACTTAATCCTTTACCTAAATATTGTAGGGACATCTCATCAATTATTGAGGTAACTTTAGTCATGTGTCCGTTGGGGCAAGACCTTGTGAGAGATACCTCGAACCTCCAAAAGCTAAAATGAAAAAAAAAAAAAAAAAAAAAAAAACAAATATTGCCGAGTGTGTATATACACGCACACCACAATTATTTGCATATTTTTAAAGGTTTGAAGTTTAACCTTAACTAACGTCAAATTGGGTTAGCCACGTATTTTATCAAAAAAATGAATATTACTTGAAAAAAGCCTACCGGATAGAGTCAATTAAACAATTTTTGTGATAAAAATGTATAATTCATCTAATCTCTCAATTTTGCGATGACTACATTGTATAATTAGCATAAAATAGATAAAATGTAACGCGGGGTGAAATGACTTATATATATGGATGATGTGACATCTTGAATGAACATTGAATGATATTAACTTCTTTTCCGTCATATTACTTTACTCTTACTTTTTACCTAACCTAACCTAAAATTTCTATTACAACGCATATAGCAAAAAAAATTCTTGTGAAAAGGGGAATATCTATTGCATTTTGTTGTCGTGGCTTCTTAGAATCGTGAGTTGATTTTCTTTCGCTTTTCATTTGATGATTAAGAAAGTATAGTATCATTTTTTTCATGGCCAAAAATAAAATAGAAAATGGTGGCGTGACTTCGTAGAATCACAAGTTAAAAAAAACTACTTTTTCTTCCGATAGTGATTCTTTGGCTAAATAATTAGTAAGGTAAAAATCAATCGATGTAATGCATAAACCTTTCATATTTTCATGATTTAAGTTCTTTAATTGTTTTTCAGTAGTTACATAAGAAATCTTAATTTTGGTTGTACCTAAATCTTTCTCCTTTTTAATAAAACTTGTTACTCTTTTCACTTCTTGCATTGTTAACTGTAATTTAACATCATTCAATAATATTTTTAATATCTTACCTAACTTAAGTCCAACCACTAATGATGTTACCATAGATTTGTTCATTTTTACGATCATCTAGGGTATTAGGGGCTAAGTATTACTCCATTAGCATTGATAATTATCCTTGTATATTGCACAAAAAAATGCAAAGGTATGATCAATCACAGGTCCTTTTGCACCTAGCACTGATGAGGGGAGCTATTTTATGATCAATCACAGGTCCATTGGTCAACAACCATTTTGTCAATGATAATTTAAACATACTCTAAACAATGATTACTAACTTGGGTTGCTAAGATTATTAATGACAGGGACAAATTTCGTTTGATTGACTTATGCACAATTTCTTTCGATAAAAATAAAATTGGAAAGATACAAGATGGATTTGACATTCTCTAGACCAATTATTTGGTTGGATTTCGGGGCAGGATCATTGGACCGATTTTAATGCCTAATCCGTCCCATGCATCGGGCGAGATATTATTATTCTTAACAGTCCAACTCACTTGTAATCACATAGTTTATTTATAACATTTGAAAACCACATCAACTTATTTTTATAACTCGATGGCAAAGGGGAAAATGCCCAGCACGGTGCTGATAGAACAAGAAACAAACCGGCAATAAACTGCTCCACCTGCCAATCCCCAAAAGTCAATAACAAAGTGAAAAAGGAAAAGAAAAAAAACTCTTTTGTTCCTTTTTTTTTCTTTTTCCGTTTTCTTCTGCAGAGCGACAGGCAGGGCCAGTGAAGATCGCCGGATTTGAAGGAGACAGACAGAAAGACGACTATCCATGTATGTGGAAGCAGCCTACCAGGAATTTTCATCAGCAAAGCTTTAACTCGCTGCCGTACCGGTTAACTCCTACCAAGCCAAGCTTGATTAATCATCATCAACAACTTGTCCTGAGTTCCCCCAAAGAGAAAAAAAGATTTCCGAATTTTTTTTCACCCTTTTCTTGAAAGGACCCGCGGCGAAAAATCATTTCTTTCGATGTTATTTGGGTTTTTTTTTTTCCGCCCCACTTTGAATTCGTGGCCACTTAAAGACAAAAGGTCTGCCCTAGTCAAAAACCCATCTCCAAGTTTTCACAATCACAGTGTTGCTTGTCGGGGGTTCCTCGCTCCCTGTTTCTCCCTGCTCCTGCTCATCTCGCGACCCGTCACTCTCTGTTGTTGAGCAAAAGACTGAGCACAGCCCACTGACCGTGAAATCGCCTCCAAATCAATCTCTCTTCTTGTACAAGAGCACCACCTCGGAGTAAAAATTAAAGAAATCCCAGAAAGCAAAAAGGAGAAAAGAGAGGAGAGAGAGAGAGAGAGAGAGAGGGAGGAGAGAGGGAGCGGTAGAGAGAGAGAGAGAGAAGGAGGGCAGAAAAAAACAAGCACACCTGATCTAAAATAAAAAAGAAAGCCAGGTCGATCGGGGGAGACTCACCAGTCAATAATCAAAAGAAGAGAAGGGGAAGAAGAAGGAGGGGGAGGTGTTTTGCTTTGTCTGTTCACGAAAGAAGCGATTTTTTTCAATTTTCTTTTTCTTATTGGGTTTTGCAAATGTCACAAGATTCTTCTCCTCAGGAGGAGATAAAGGCCACGATTGAGCAGTGGCGATGGTCAGAAATGCAAGGCCTTGAGCTCCTCTCCTCCTCCTCTCCTCCTCACTCTCTCCTCTCCCACCACCCTCCAACAGAACCCAATTTGACACTCGAATCAGCTTCGGGTGTGCAGAGCGTACCTAAGAAAGCAGGAGAAATGGATGCCCACGATACAACTGCTAATAGTACCAGTGATGGTGCTGCTGCTACTGTCACTACTGTCACTTCTTCTTCGCCACCATCTGAGTCCAAAGGGGATGGTGGTAGTAGCAGTGTTGGGGGTGGCAACAGCGAAGAGAAGCCGAAAGATCTTCCTGCGGTTGGGTTCGGCGAGCTGTTCAGATTCGCTGATGGATTGGATTATGTGCTGATGGGGATTGGGTCTCTGGGTGCGCTCGTACATGGGTGTTCTCTGCCTCTCTTCCTGAGGTTCTTCGCCGATCTCGTCAATTCCTTCGGGTCCAATGCCAACAACATGGATAAGATGATGCAGGAAGTCTTGAAGGTAATGCGCTAAAAAAGAAATAAAGAAAGAAACGCAGGACTTTCGGTTTCCCACCCATTATCTGCTAATCGCACTATCACTGATCTCTTGTGCTTGTGAAAACACTTGGCAGTACGCATTCTACTTTCTGGTGGTGGGTGCTGCAATATGGGCTTCTTCATGGGCAGGTCTCGACTCTCTCTCTCTCTCTTTGCGCCGCTTTGGTTTCTTCTCTTAAATGGGTTTTCCTGAAGTGTAATTCTTGAACTGAAGAGGTATGTAATTTGTGGTTGCAGAGATATCATGCTGGATGTGGACAGGCGAGAGGCAATCGACGAAGATGAGGATCAAGTATCTGGAAGCTGCCCTGAACCAGGACATACAGTACTTCGACACGGAGGTTCGCACCTCCGACGTCGTCTACGCCATCAATACCGACGCCGTCATGGTCCAGGACGCCATTAGCGAGAAGGTCTGAGGCCCAGCAAGGGCAACACGTTTTTCAGTCTTCTTGTTACGCATCAAATTCATCTCCTCATCCTCTTGTTTCGATATCTTGTGCTGCAGCTGGGGAATTTCCTACATTACATGGGGACGTTCGTGTCTGGCTTTGTGGTGGGATTCACGGCCGTGTGGCAGCTGGCTCTGGTCACCCTCGCCGTGGTCCCTCTGATCGCCGTCATTGGCGGGATCCACACCACCACTCTGGCCAAGCTCTCCTCCAAGAGCCAAGACGCTCTCTCGCAAGCTGGGAATACCGTCGAACAGGTAGAGATCATTCCTTGCCCCTCCCCGCCCTTCTGTTTGGTTTTTGGTTCTTGGGGCTCGCCGATTTTGATGGTGGCTGAGTATGTTAACAGACGGTGGGGCAAATACGAGTCGTTTTGGGATTCGTGGGTGAGTCGAGGGCACTCCAGGCATATTCCTCTGCTCTGAGGATAGCGCAGAGGATCGGGTATCGAACCGGGTTTGCCAAAGGAATGGGTCTGGGCGCCACCTACTTCGTCGTCTTCTGCTGCTACGCCCTCCTTCTCTGGTACGGTGGTTACCTCGTCCGCCACCACTTCACCAACGGCGGTCTTGCCATATCCACCATGTTCGCCGTCATGATCGGTGGCCTGTAAGTGTCTCTTGAGTCCCCGACTGTGTTCTCTAGGAAGAAAGTTCTTTCATGGTCTCTCTGCTGATTCTCTGTTAAATTGGGGGCAGTGCATTGGGGCAATCGTTGCCGAGCATGGGGGCATTTGTGAAGGCGAGGGTTGCCGCTGCAAAGATTTACCGAATAATTGACCACAAGCCGAGCATCGACAGGAATGGTGAATCGGGGTTGGAGCTCGAATTGGTGACGGGACTGGTGGAGCTGAAGAATGTGGATTTCTCGTATCCGTCGAGGCCTGAGGTTCAGATACTCAATGACTTCTCTCTCACCGTGCCTGCTGGGAAGACCATAGCTTTGGTTGGCAGCAGCGGGTCTGGTAAAAGCACGGTCGTTTCGCTGATTGAGAGATTTTACGATCCCACTTCTGGTAATTTCTTGAAAACCTAACTAAAATAATTCATTTTCTTGTGAAAAAAATTAGTCACTGAAGATGTTTGATGGTTGATTTTTTAATCCCATTGAAGATAATTTCCGTTCTCAGAATGAGTTGATTTATGCATGGTTGAAGAGAGAAATGTCAATGCATTACACTTTGTCGAAAAAAGAAGAAACTGGTTGTGTTAATCAAGGTAAACGAATGTGTTTCAGGGCAAGTAATGCTTGATGGGCATGACATAAAGACACTGAAGTTGAGATGGCTAAGGGAGCAAATAGGGCTTGTGAGCCAAGAACCGGCTCTTTTTGCGACCACCATCAAAGAGAACATCTTGTTAGGCCGGCCCAATGCAAGCATGGTTGAGATCGAAGAAGCGGCCAGAGTTGCCAATGCACATTCCTTCATCGTCAAGCTCCCAGATGGCTTCGATACACAGGTTAGCAAATTATGCAGTCTATTTATTGGTTATGTTTCGCTCTCTTTTTAGGCTGTAATCAATACATGGTATTATTCTTGGGATGCCTTTGTTTTCCACTTTCTGTTTGAAAATTTAGGGCGCAATTCGCTGTATAAGATAAGAACATTGATTTCTTTAATTTAATTTGCCTTTTAATCTGACTACGGGGGTCATACTGATGATGTTGGTGATCTATAGGCATTTGATAATCTGTCTTTATGTCAGTTTAGAGAGGTGGAGGAGTGGGTGAAGTTGATCATTCCTAAAGCAAACACTTAATCATGGATTTTGACCAGGAAAGGTCCACTTTTTGTGGTAGATTTTTTAAAGAGAATTCATAATTGCTTAATTTTAAATTCAACCATTCATTTGGTCAACATCCGGGACCCAGGATTTCATTTCATTTTAAAATGTCAATGGAGGGAAGTGGTCGGTCTTGTAATGCAATTATAAAGAAGGTAACATGCCTTATTCAACAGTGCATGTGCAGATATAGACAAAAGTTATATATAGATTAGGCAGAAACCAAGTACTAGAGAAACGTTAGAGGATGGAAGAGAAAATTCCACAAGAGCACAGTGGGAAACCAGGAAAATAAGCGCATGAAGGGAACTACTTTAGGGAGGTGTATTGTTTCTATTAGGATGGTTACGTTTTGTGTGGGCAAAATGTAGGAGAATCTGCCCTACCAGCAGGGACAAAGATCAAATAACATTGATTATGAAGATGAAATTTTTATTGTGGACTAAAAAAGGGAGCAATAAAGTAGAGAGAATGGTGGTCAAAGTGCAGAGTTGAGTGAAGTAAAAATGCAGAATAAGTTTCGACTATGCAAATGGGCTGAATGATGTTAAGTTTCAACTTCTTGATGGAATTGCAATAGCAAAGCATTTTGGGACTGATTGCAAATTCCATACTTGAGAATTGCGAACCATACAACCAGCCCCCAGAGGAAAAAATAAAATGATAACTCAAGAGGATAGTTGCCATAAACTCCAACATAGAGACTGAATCTTTGAGAGTTAATGTCGCATATCTTATCTGAATGGATCCAGGTGGACTAATTATCACTTGAATGCGGTTTCTGTACTTCTCTTAGGGATTGACAAGATCACTGAAAACTGATTAGTAATCTCTTAAATGACAGGTTGGAGAAAGAGGGCTACAGCTTTCAGGAGGGCAGAAGCAGAGGATAGCCATAGCAAGAGCGATGCTGAAAAACCCAGCAATATTACTCCTTGATGAGGCTACAAGTGCATTGGACTCGGAGTCAGAGAAGCTAGTGCAGGAAGCCCTTGATAGGTTCATGATTGGAAGGACGACCCTTGTTATTGCCCATCGCCTCTCCACCATTCGCAAGGCTGACCTTGTAGCTGTACTTCAGCAAGGAAGTGTCACTGAGCTTGGAACCCATGATGAGCTCTTCGCCAAAGGAGAAAATGGGGTCTATGCCAAACTTATCCGCATGCAGGAGATGGCACATGAAACTGCCCTTAATAATGCAAGAAAGAGCAGTGCAAGGTAAATTTCACTTCTAGCAGTTGTATTAGTCCTCCAAACATTCCCTTAAAACTTCTGTCCTTAGGGCACTATCCCTTGAGAACTTAAAGATGTGTTTTCAGACAATCAAACGAAACTTTTTCTGTTGCAGGCCCTCCAGTGCAAGAAACTCAGTGAGCTCCCCCATTATTGCCCGAAATTCATCATATGGAAGATCGCCATATTCTCGTCGCCTATCGGACTTCTCGACATCTGATTTCAGTCTTTCTCTTGATGCATCTTACCCAAATTATAGGCTTGAGAAGCTTGCTTTCAAGGAGCAAGCCAGTTCCTTTTGGCGTCTTGTTAAAATGAATTCTCCTGAATGGGTTTATGCTTTGGTTGGGTCCATAGGCTCTGTTGTTTGCGGCTCTCTCAGTGCCTTCTTCGCTTATGTTCTAAGTGCCGTCATGAGTGTCTACTACAACCCGGACCATGCTTATATGATTCAGGAGATTGCAAAGTACTGCTATCTGCTTATTGGTCTTTCATCGGCCGCACTTCTCTTCAACACCCTGCAACATTTCTTTTGGGATATTGTTGGGGAGAACCTCACTAAACGGGTGAGGGAGAAAATGCTGGCAGCAGTGCTGAAGAATGAAATGGCATGGTTCGATCAGGAGGAAAATGAGAGCGCAAGGATTGCAGCAAGGCTATCTCTTGATGCCAATAATGTCAGGTCAGCGATTGGAGACCGTATATCAGTGATTGTGCAGAACACAGCCCTCATGCTTGTTGCCTGCACTGCAGGATTTGTCCTGCAGTGGCGCCTTGCCCTTGTCCTTATTGCTGTCTTTCCAGTGGTTGTTGCAGCTACTGTTTTGCAGGTTGGTGTTTTCCTAACCAATGTCATTAATGAGTTTCAGCATGTCTTGTGTTCAAGCTCTGAGAGTGTGCCTTAATACACCCTTACATATATGCAATATTCCCCCTTATTTATTCCTGTTTCTTCACTTTTGACAGAAAATGTTCATGACTGGCTTTTCGGGAGATCTTGAAGCTTCCCATGCTAAGGCCACACAACTAGCTGGTGAAGCCATAGCCAATGTAAGGACAGTCGCAGCCTTCAATTCTGAAGCGCAAATTGTGGGTCTTTTCTCCTTCAACCTTCAAACTCCGCTTCGGCGCTGTTTCTGGAAGGGACAGATCGCTGGAAGTGGATATGGGGTGGCCCAGTTTGCACTCTATGCTTCGTATGCTCTTGGCCTTTGGTATGCTTCATGGCTTGTGAAGCATGGGATCTCTGATTTTTCGAAGACGATACGCGTCTTCATGGTCCTTATGGTTTCTGCAAATGGAGCGGCAGAAACATTAACTCTTGCGCCTGACTTCATTAAGGGCGGTCGAGCCATGAGATCAGTATTTGAACTTCTTGACCGGAAAACTGAGATTGACCCCGATGAGTCAGATGCCACGCAAGTCCCTGATCGCCTCCGTGGGGAAATCGAGTTCAAGCATGTGGATTTCTCTTATCCATCCCGTGCTGATGTGTCGATCTTCCGTGACTTGACTTTCCGGGCCCGTGCGGGAAAGATCCTTGCGCTTGTAGGCCCCAGTGGATGTGGCAAGAGCTCGGTCATTGCACTGATTGAGAGATTCTACGAGCCAAGCTCTGGGCGGATCATGATTGATGGGAAGGACATTAGGAAGTACAATCTCAAGTCACTAAGGCGGCACATTGCAATGGTTCCTCAGGAGCCATGCCTTTTTGCTACCACCATTTACGAGAACATCGCATATGGGCATGAATCGGCCACTGAGGCCGAGATTGTGGAGGCTGCGACCCTCGCCAATGCCCACAAGTTCATATCAGGGCTTCCTGATGGATACAAGACATACGTCGGTGAGAGAGGAGTTCAACTCTCTGGAGGACAGAAGCAGAGGATAGCCATTGCTCGAGCGCTTGTGAGGAAAGCGGACATAATGCTGCTTGATGAGGCGACCAGTGCGCTCGATGCTGAGTCGGAGAGATCTGTGCAGGAGGCATTGGACCGGGCTTGTGCTGGGAAGACGACCATTGTGGTGGCCCACCGGCTATCAACCATCAGGAATGCCCATGTCATCGCGGTTATTGATGATGGGAAAGTGGCTGAGCAAGGTTCGCATTCTCAGCTACTGAAAAACTATCCAGATGGAACCTATGCAAGGATGATACAGCTACAGAGATTCACTCACAGCGAGGTGATCGGAATGACTTCAGGCTCAAGCTCTTCGAGGCCGAAGGAAGATGGGGAAAGAGAGGGCTGATGAGTTTTGATACCAAAGGGGAATTTCCTTATACCCCATTATATGTTTTTGGAACTCTTTTTTTGTTTTTTTTTGTTTTGTTTTTTGGGGCTGATTACGTATAGTATAGGGATGTGTATTATCATCTAATTGTTCTTAGCTATATATGTTCTCACCAAAATTTGAAAAATGCTCTCTATGAATGATATGAGCTTCTTCGAGCTTGTTTGGGTCAAAATCAGACAAACTTGCACTTTGCATAACAAGAAGGAAGTCAATGAACACATTAAGATAATCGAAAACAGGAAGTCGCAATTATTTTCTTATTTCCGGCATGATCACCCTAGTTTGATTGCCGAAGGCTATTCTCTTTGTCCCGTCGAGGTGTAGAATCGCATCATCCCGAGTTGGGACGCCGAATAAATTTGGCAGAAAAATCTTTCCAGTGAACAGGATTGACACAAACCGGTCGCGATCTGCACATCGGAAAATCGAAGGCAGGTGCGAATTGCGGATCCTGTCTGAACCAGATCGCTCGGCATGCAATCATACACGGCGAACACGAATGATGGGGGCCTCATGGGGAGCATAATAATGGAGGTGGTTGCACATGCGCGCGCGCGCGGAGTCCTGAAGACAAAGATGGCGACACTGAAAGCGAGAGTGAGCAGCAACAAAGGAATGAGGACAAGGAAGGAAAAGGGCTTCTCACTCAAAGAGATCGTCCGTGCACGCAACGCAACACGAGCACAGCCAGCGGCTTGGTGTTACCCTGCGGTGGACAAAAGCGTAAGAGAGACGGAGAAAAGAACCGATGGAGAAAATGACAGGTTAGGATGATGGCGTTGCTGTGGTCCCTTCTGTTTTCTCGCCCTTTCTCTTCTTTTCCTACAGAATTCATTTGGCTTTCTGAGCTGGGAATTATGAGTTCACGGACGGGGGAAATTTTCCGCCAGAACCTGGGTCCATCGGCGTAAATTATTCTTTTGCCAGGACCTGATTCCAATGGACTAAATGCATTGCCACCGTCGAGATCTCTTGAGCTCGCTTATGCGGCCGATAAAATCAATGATCGAGAGTCATTTGGTCCGGTGGGCTCGAGTCGAGAGAAGAAATTCTGAGACCGTCTTTGTTCTTTTTAGCTTTTCCCCTTTCTTGGGTATGTCCAATTACTGACCGCAACGGGAATGGCTTTGTCTTGGATTTAAACGTTGGCAATCATACCAAAAACAGCAGTAGAGACAGAACGTCTGAAACACGAATGATGGTCCTCGTGACATTTTCTTTTCGGCTGCTCTCTGAGATTATGGGATTTTGTAGTAGAGGAAGAAAGTAGCATTTTCAATTTGCGGGTGCGATCCAGAGTTTCTTGAGGACCCCACGATCTAAAGCTGCTGAAGAAAAGTGATGCTCTTTTTCACTGCGTTCGACCTCTCCTGCAGTGACATTCATCAGGCGTGATCGGATCAGTCCTTTTTGTTTTTAAATGACCAACGGAGGGGGAAAAAAGAAGTTGTCCTAACGAGAAGTTTGTGCTTCGTCTATAAATCTTGTCATTGAATACCATAGAATTACGTGGAATTGTTATGGGGAAGAAGTGTAAAAAAAGTCCTAAACCTTTTGTATTTATGCGAATTTAGTCATAAAACTTTTTATTTGATATCGATTCAGTCATTTCCAACCAAATTACGGATTTTCTTGACCGAACGTCTAAATGCCGAACTTTACGTGGGACAACTTTTAATAATATTTTTCAATATTTTCTTTTCTCTTTCTTTATTTATTTTTTCTTTTCTCCTTCTCCTCCTCCTTTCTCTAGTTGGTCGCCGGACCTCGGCGACCGGCCAAAGAGGACGGTTAGCGAGGCTCGCCAGTGGCTGGCGAGGTCAAGGTCGACCTCGTTGGTTGTCGCCTTTGGCCGCTTGCCGAGGTTCAGCAACCGATGGGAGGAAAGAGGAGGAGAAGGAAAAAAGAAAAAAGAAAAGAAAGAAAAAAAGAAAAAGAAAATTCAAAAATATTAAAATATTATTGAAAATGTCATATCGGTGTCGATTGGCCCACGTCAGTCGACCGGCGCCCAGTCCGCAAAATCTGGCCAAATTTGGCCGGAAATGACTGAATCGACATCAAGTAAAAAAGTTTAAGACTAAATTGACACAAAAAATATTTATGGCTAAATTAGCACAAGTACAAAAGGTTTAAGATTTTTTTAACACTTCTCCCTTGTTCTGAGTCTAGTTTCCTAGAATATCCCAATTTTAGGTGTGGTTCTAATCTACCTTTTTCTTTTGTTTAAAAAAAAAAAACCTAAATTTAGGTTCCGTCCTAAATTTGTTCCCATCTTTTTTTTTGGATAAGTGCACTAAAAATCCTAAAACTTGTTACGGAAGTACCATTGAGTCTTGAAATCTATAAAAAATGCAATAAAGTTTTAAAACTTGTCAAATTTGAGCAATCGAGTGTTTCTGTTAACTCCGTTCAACTTGGTTAATGGAAAATACCGACAATATTTTTTAAATATTTTCTCTCTTGCATGCTAATAACGTGGCTAAAACATGAAATATGAAGATAAAAATAACGTCATTTTGGTCTATTAGAACTAATTGTATTTAAATTAAATTAAAAAATAGGCACTTTCTTTTTTAAGGTGAGACACCAGGTGACTAAGGGCGTGGCCCCTTGCTTGTAGTCATTGAGGGTCGCTGGCCACATTGGCCCTCCCTCACCCTTGTTGGCCTTTCCTAATGATGGTGGTTCGGCGGTGGCGATGGCGAGGCAACGGCGACGAGGGCTTACAGCCCTTAGTCGCCTGATATCTCGTTGTATCAAAAATTAGATTTGGATCAAAATGATGCCATTTTAACCATGTCGTCACCACGTACGATAGAGAAAATGATAAAATAAATTATAGTAGTATTTTCCGTCAACCAAATTGGATAGAATTAACTAAAAGACTTGATTGACTTGATAAAACAAAGACAATTAGATAATAATACACATCATTGACTTGGCTATTGCAATGAGGTGGAGGAGGTTATCTATCATGTTCAACAACATCAACTTGATGCAATGATAACCAGTGTGGGGGAGGAGGAGAAACAAATTAGGATTAGAAATGACAGTTAACATTGTTTTGGTTGAAAATTGTCGGAAGAAATCTTGATGGAGAGTAAATGTGTTACATAGGTATAAATTTGAGATTATTTATGCTAGAAGGATAAGTTCAGTATAAATGTGTTGCAATAAATATAATTTTAGGTTTTTGACGTCTCACAAAAAATTTAAAATAAATTTATCATAGTGGACATAGTTTAGAATTTTTGGCCACTTTTTTCCATGGCTGTCTGACCTTTCTGGACAAGAAGAAGATATGAACGCCAAGCTATCTTGGCTATGCAAGGTGACAAGCAGGTGGCAAAAAGAAAAGAAAAGAAAAGAGTGGCAGAGAATTTAAGAAGGCGAAGAAACGAAGGATTGGAAGCAGTACCAAGGTGCGTCAGAGAGAAGAAACAAACAATTTGGAGACGTTTTAGTCGCAATATGAACACGACCAAATGGGAACGACAGAAGGGGAAGATTCCAAACTGCATTTCGTGCGTATCTTTCTGACTTTCCTGTGTATTAGAAAATATAATGATATCTAACAAAGTGGTGGGCTGAATACGACTTAATTAGTTAAAAAATTGTGGGAAGCGATGGATACCAAAGATTACATAGAATAACTCCAATTTAGATTATATACGTCTCCCGACTAGTTAGCGTGAGTGCTACGCCACACATGGTGCTTTCATTCTACCTGTATCGAAGACGACATTATGCACTTATCATTTGTATCATCAAACTCTTTTAATAAGGACTAAATAAGATGCCAATCACGACAAATATAAAAGCGGAGGTGTTTTATATGGTGCAAAACACGAAAGGACTGGGAATTTATATAGAAGAGCAAAGATCAATTTGAGCGATCTCACTGCATTAAAAATTGGACTTTTGTATTAATTTAGAGATGTTCTAGCTGATTACAAAAGGATAATCAGAATAGAAATCGAATATTGATACAATGGCGATATCATGGCAACTGACTAAAAATGTTGAATTGAAACTCTGTCAAATCAGCACCTTCCTATTACTGCCCCGCAAGGCCAAGGAATGATTAAGATTGACACTGATAGAATCAACCAGGGTCAAAGAGTCCAAATTTTTCGGACTAAAAATTATGGACAGCCCTAAAACCAAATTCCAGCAAGAATGTGTTCTTATTCATCTGGCTGAAAGCAACCGACAGAGAATTTATGATTTTTGTATGCGCCTCAAAATGGCGATTGAAATCCAAAATAATACACTGCAAAATTGACTAGCCATATCTGTTCTAAACTATCTGAAGTTTACAAAGAATAAAAATTTCAGGGGGATAAATAAATGGACGAAGGTTGAAACCTACAATTGACCGGCTGCAAAGAACCCTGGACATGTAATTAGATTAATGCTTATTCCAGCTCAACTAACTTGACTTCATATTGCTCGCCGGATGAGAGTATTTTCACACTAACCATGCCCTCTTGCCACTCATCAAGCCCCACCAATGTCAACCTCTGCGCATTTATTCGAGCCGCCCGCTTGAACACCCTTCACCGACACAAGGAGTAATCAGAGGCAACTAACAAGACTTGTTCATTTGGTAGATAATTGCAAATTACATACCATTTAAGGGGTTTGCTCTCCAAAACCAAGTCTACACTTTGACCTTTCTCCCTGAGTTTAGTGGCAACAGCAGCAGCAGCTCCTTGAAGATCACTGTCCAGGGCACATACTATGTTCTCTACTTGATGGTCTAGTGTCGGCAGGAGACCCTTCTCCTTTAACAACTGTCAAAGAAGGGGGAGCTCTTCATAAATCATGCAAAATTGGAGAATGACATTTCAGATGTAACCTATGCGGACTACTCTTGCACCTTTTTCTTTCCTTTAATGAGACGTTTAAGCACATAGACACCAGCAGAGCGCATATAATCACATCAGCAAAGCACATAAATTTTTATGCACGTGCACATACTATTGACCCAGTCATGGGATTTACCACAATGAAGCTCAAACAGCTTGACTGTTGTAACCAACTTATATTTGACAGGGAGAAAGCTGAATGCCCAGAAAGGTAATGAACAGATAAACGAATGCCCACAACTAGAATGTATGCTGCATAAAGCTGGAAGATGGTAATCCAACCGATTCCTATCTGCGCAAAGCTAAAAATAGAACCACCAGTCACCAAGCCTTGTTATCAACAGGAAAATGCACTAAGAAAATAATCTTCTTTGATGAACAATGGATTCTTCTTCCGTGAGTATAAGAACTTGCAAAGTAAATTAACAACTATCAATGAAAGTTTCAGAAGTATCCAGGAACATACTTCCACTATGACAGCATCACCAAATCCAAAGCCACAAGCCGGAAGATCATCACCACCAAAAGTAGAGAGTAATTTGTCATATTGCCCGCCGCCGCATATGGCTTGCAACTTCCCTTCTCGATCGAAACCCTAGGAAAGATTGTCCGTTTTAAAAATGAAAGAGACACCTGATTATTAACATCAAACTGGTCATTTATTTGGCAAGGAATGAGGTATTCTACGAACATGCTTTACATGCATATTAACCACAGGTTTATAAATGTTTGCACACAAATTGCACATTTGCCTTGTTTTCTTCCCAGGTAAGTTCCCCACGATCTACTCATATATGCAATAAATGAGAAGCAATTGCAATAGCAGCACTAAGGAATCATATAGCTAACCTAACAACAGTGCATTTCTTATCATGGATAAGCTGATGATAGGACAAACATGCATAAATGCCACAAGGCAAGTACAGACACCGACCCAAAAAGAAAAAAAATACAGATTGACCTTTAAAACATCATGAGGAGAAAACCATGGACCACAAATAGAACAGGTATGTGAAACTACAGTTCTCCCCAATAAATTTTCTCTTTCCTCATGTCATGTTAAAAGGTATCATGAATAGTCTTCACCTCAAATACGATACCAGTGTGGTAGGCAAGCCCTCGAACAACAGATGCATCAAACTGAATCCACTCTGAATAACCAAACTTTTCAGCAAGGGAGAATAATTGTCTCAGATTGGAAATTGCTTCCCCTGAATCTCCGAGAATGTCTACATCCATAGAAACAAAGTGTTCCTAATCTGATTCAGACAATGCTTTAATGATATCTTCACTGAGTTTCCTTGACAATACTCAAACCCAAGGTATCCGGATCTTGTACGCCTTGCGCAAAGGGATTTGAGTAGCATATAGAATCCTCAAATTGTTAAGATTTTCAATAAAGCTGTCCTACTAGATAAATGATAGAAAAGGGGTAAGGAAAAGGTTCGAGAGGACAGGTTCTATGAAAACATGCCCTTGTGTACGAAAACTTAATCTCATGACAATTACAGGAATTATTTTGCAAATTCTAGTTATTTGGTCATTGCCATGTGAACATCAAAAAACTTCCCAAGAGAAACTGACCTTCCAACTTTTCCAGAGACTTTATGGAGAGCACTTGGAGAAGGTCCTCAACTGCTACCTCGGACATCCCAGCAAGCTTCAAATCTTTCTTGATATCCTCCAGTGGAATTTTCCCAATCTGCTTTCATGGCAATGCCCCAAGATGAAGAAAATGGAATAAATTGTTCGGTAAAAAGATATAATGAATTCAAGAACAATGCATCTAATGTTCGGCAGTGATCTTTAGTTTTCCCATCATATGAATAAAAAAATCATAAAATCACACCAGGCAATATAGTATTAACTATTTTCCTTTTTCCAATTGATGATCCTGTTGCTTCTAAATGTCTGGTATTTAAATCATTCTCTATAAATGAGAACAGAACAAAGACACATTGAAGCGAGTAAAAGTAAAGGAACCAGAAGAAACTTTTTAGCATATCAAGTTCTATACAAGGAGTAAATGGGACTAACCTTGTCTATAATTACACAAACCCGGCCAAATGAATCTTCTGGAACAGAATAGGACCTCAAGACTTCTTGCAGAACCTGATCAAACACCAAAAGATATCATTCTTTCACAATTCCTCGAATCCTGAGCATGGAACGAATTAACCATGCAATGGCTGAAATAAGCTTCAACAGAGAACCTTGTATTATAAGGCCATACCAAGGAAGAAATTAAGAAGTGCGGCCTTAACAACCAATCAAGATCACACCAAGCTCCTCCAAATTGGTGATGGCGATAATAACAAGAACAATGACCAAAGTCAACCAGATCGGAATGTGATCCCAATAACTAAATCTAACAAAATTGAGACTAACCATATTTCATCAACTGATTATGAAGACGTTTCGGATTACTGAAGAGGGCGGCACTATCAGAGTGAAATGAATAGCAATGTACTGAATCCAGTGTGGGTTCCATTTTTTCCATGGTTACGTCTCTAAGGATGAGGTCCTTTCTATGCAACGGAGCCCCTTACTAAATTTAATCAATGACATTAGCACTTTGTACAAATCAAATTCTTTGGCTCACATGAATTATCTAGTAATAGGTCTTTCACAATGGGATCTACCTATCCACTTTAGGGATTCATCACTTCTGCTAGAATTTCCATGCTTCAAATGACCCTCCGAGGTAAAGTTCTAAAACCATTTTTGAAGGAAAAGCAGAAGTTTAATGCACTTAAAATATAAGAAACAGACTTGCGACTGGCTAGCCAGATCAACCAAGAACCAAGAAAATTTAAACCATGCCAGAACAAGTGCATCAAGGTAAATTCAAAGAGTCTTTCTGCCTTTAAACAAATATGCATACCTTTCAACTGGAGACCTTAAATCCAACATCAGATGCAGTAACTCCAATTCGCTTAAAGAAAGTGATAATTGAAGATAAAAGTTCTGCTTCAGCCTAGTGAACAAAGACCATAAGGAAGAGTCTCACTGAAAGTTAATTGATATACAACTGCATCCAACGTATTGAAATAAAGTAGATAACAGTAAGTTTATTATAATAATTACGAATCATTCTACAAGAGACAGAGAAGAAAAAGAAGAAAGTTGTCCATGTCACGGACAATAGGGGATGGCAGTTTCTTTCATAAGAGCCAAGGGAATATTTTTAACTCCTCATTTCTTTCTTTCTATGCTTTTCCTTATATTGAATATCATTATGGGAGGCTTGGAGTCTTCTTTATGTTTCATATATCTTTGGATATTCTTCTAGTAGGGGCCAGGGAGATGACAGGAAAAGGAACCAAATTACATGAGGAGGTTCTTAGTTTCTATTATGGAATGTAATCACCACTCGGGACCAAAGTTTCCTTACAATATCTCAAGAAGCACATTCACTTGAATTGTTAAATAGACTTCAAGGCCCAATTTTTTTTTTTTTTTGCTACAAAACTAAAAGGATGGGGAGGGCCAACCAAAATGGCCACTCCTGGACATCACCATGACATTCCCACACCCACTACTCATTTTTTGAATTAAAACTGCAGAGAGGTTGCCAATCAGCACCACTCACAACCTATTGATTATAAGGTAGGCGATCCCTGTCACCATAGTCCCACTTAGGTTGTAGAGGCCCTAAACCCATTTACCAAAGCGAGATGCACACACTACTACCCCAAGCAAATTCGAACTCATCATCTTGCATTTGAGAATATAACATGACGTGTGATTACAAAACCACTAATTTAAAATTAGATTTATATTTCCATAATCACCGTTAAATTAATGTCTCGAGTTTGAATTCGGATAATGATTTGTTAAACCGAATTCATTGATAAAGATTTCCCAAGTAACAGAAAAGTTTCGCTGGACTCTTGAAGATTTACAAAAGAGGAAATAAAGATAAAATAAATGTTTCCTCTTTGGGCACACACATATAAAAGGGAAAAGAAACCCTACGTAAAGGAGTTGCTACTAAAGCCCTATGAGGAGCCGCTGCAGCACTACGTCAAGTGAAGCCACCCACGCGATCAAGAAAAGGAGTTCTTGTTTTTCGGTGTTTGGTTTTGAGTTTGAATGCGCAATAATTTTGTGCAATGAGTTTATGTCCAAGTGAGTTGTTTATTTATAAACACTTTGGGTTTGGGGTTAAATCTAGGTGTGGGAAACACTTGAGCGTTTGAGCGATTGTAAATTCTGATTCTCCGATTATAGTGGATTATTTGCTGCTGGCTCTCCCCGTGGACGTAGGTACCGATACTCGGACTGAACCACGTAAATTTCCGGTGTCCTTATTTTTCTCGTTTATTTCTCTAGTGATTTCGCATATACGTAAATTGCAAGATCTTATCGTTTCCACGTATTATATCCCAACAATTGGAATCAGAGCTTGGGGTTGGATTTCTTGATTGTGATTTAGAGCTTTTGCTTGTCTGATTATTATCTAGAAATTCTGTTATTGCAATTATGTCTGAGAGGAAATCTGAAATTGAGAAGTTTAACGGGAGCAACAACTTTGTGTTATGGAGTATCAAGATGCGAGTATTATTGACAACACAAGGTTTGGCCAAGGCACTAGATGGTGAAGATGAGTTGCTAATTATAATGAAAGCCTCTGAGAGGGTAGAGCTAATGGAAAGAGCAAAGAGCACAATCTTGTTAAATTTGTCTGATGATGTCTTAATAGAGGTTGCTGAGAAGAAGGATGCCGTAGCATTATGGGCAAAACTTCAAGCACTCTATGTGAAGAAAGGTTTGAACAATTGCTTGTACATGTTGAAGAAGATGTTTCAATTTAGATATACTGAAGGTACGTCTATCAGAACCCACCTAGATGAATTTAATAAACTCATGATGGATCTGAAGAACGTCGGTAAGATACTTGATGATGAAGAGCAGGGCATGATATTGTTAGCCTCTTTACCAGAGTCATGGGAGCACTTTACTGATTCATTGTTGTAGAAGCGTACTACTATTACATCAGAAGAGGTAAAGTCCGTTTTATTCTCTAAGGAGTGGCAGAGAAAGTTGCGAGATGAAGGTCTGGCGCAAGGAGCAGCACAAGCATTGACAATTCGGGCTATAGAACAACATCGCGGGCCTAGTAGTAGCAGAGGTAAAAATAGATCAAAATCATGCTATAGAAAGTCCAAGAGACGTGTGAAGTGCTTTGAGTGTCACGAGGAGGGGCACATAAGGAGAGATTGTCCTAAGCGGAGGAATAAAGTTGATAGGCAGAATGCCACAAGCAATGTGGCGTCTTATATGTGACTGCTACTTTGTCAGGAGACGAATGGGTGCTAGATTCGGGGTGTTTTAACATATGACGCCTCATAAGAACTGATTTACTACTTACCAGATTGCAGATGGTGGTAGAGTTCTTTTGGGGAATAATGCAGTCTGTAAGGCTGTGGGGATAGAGACAATTCGGATTTGGATGCACGATGGGGTGGTGTGCACATTGACAGATGTGAGGCATGTACCAGAGCTCAAGAAGAACCTTAGGACACTTGATGACATTGGGTGTAGGTACATCGCTGAAGGTGGTGTACTGAAGATCTCTCGAGGTACCATGATAGTGATGAAGGGGAAGAAAGTGAATACTCTTTATCATCTACCAGGAGAGACCCTGACCGGAACCGTTGCAGTTTTATCAGGTGAGTCAGATTCTAACTTGACTCAATTATGGCATATGTGTTTGGGGCACATGAGCGAGGCAGGTATGACGACGCTGAGTGAAAGGGGATTGTTGAAAGGTCAAAAGACAGGAAAGCTGGACTTATGTGAGCACTGCATCTATGGGAAGTAGCATTGAGTTAAGTTTACTACAACTATTCATTCGACCAAACGACCAGTTGAATATATTCATTCAGAAGTCTGGGGCCCGTCATCGGTTCTTTCGAAAGGAGGTGCTCGATATATGCTGACATTTATTGATGAGTATTCGAGGAAGGTATGTATATACTTTCTGAAGCACAAATATAAAGTGTTTGATCGCTTCAAGAAATTTAAGGCATTGATTGAGAAGCAGTCAGATAAACAAATCAAGTGCCCGAGAATCAATAATGGCATGGAGTTCTTTGGTAAAGATTTTACTGAGTTCTGCGAGAAAGGATGTATTGTTAGACATTGCACAGTACCTAGGACACCACAGCATAATGGTGTGGCAGAATGGAAGAACAGAACTTTGCTTGAGTAAGCTCGATGCATGCGATGTAAGGAATTTTGGACCGAAGCAGTTAACATGGCGTGTTACCTGGTTAATCGATCTCCATCATCTGCTATTGAGTGGAAAACTCTTGAGGAAGTATGGTCGGGGAAACCTATTGATTATTCCGGATTACTTATATTTGGATGTCTTGCGTATGCTCATACGAGTGATGGTAAGCTTGAGCTGAGGGCGAAGAAGAGCATATTTCTGGGTTATGCACATGGGGTGAAAGGCTACCGACTGTGGTGCACCGATCCTAGATCACCTAATTTTCTAATCAGCAAATATATGATCTTTGATGAGACTGCAATACTTCAACAGAGGAGTTCTGAGACACAACTAATAGAGAAGATAGATCATTGTGTCATTAGTGAGGTGGAGCTTCAGGTGGAGACTCTGGAGACCTCGAAGGTAACAGAAGTTGAGATTGCAGATGAAGCCGCAGTTCCTGAAGTTGGTGATAGTGAACAACCAGTAAAGTCGCAGCACACTATAGCCATAGATAGATAGAGAAGGCAAATTAAATCACCGGTACGTTATGGTTATATAGATATTGCTTATGCATTGACTGTAAGTGATGAGGTGGAGACAGATGAGCCTTCGTCTTACTCTGAGGCAATGGCTAGTTCAGAGTCGTCGCAGTGGCTAGGGACTATGAGTGAAGAGATGGAATCATTCCATCGAAATTAGACATAGGAGCTGGTTAAAGTACCAAAGAGCCAAAAGATTGTCGGAAGTAAATGGGTCTTCAAATGGAAAGAGGGCATTTCCGGTGTTGAGGTAGCAAGGTATGAGGCGAGACTTGTGGCGAAGGGATATATACAGTGTGAGGGCATTGACTACAATGAGGTGTTCTCTCTTGTGGTAAGACATACTTCGATTCGTGTTTTACTTGCTTTAGTTGCTTCGTAGGATCTTGAGTTAGAGCAGTTAAATGTGAAAACCGCGTTTCTTCACGGTGAGTTGGAGGAGCAGATTTACATGAGGTAACCATAGGGATTTGCTATTCCGGGTAAGGAAGATCATGTTTGCTTGTTGAAGAAATCTTTGTATGGGCTAAAACAATCTCCTAGGCAGTGGTATAAACGTTTTGATACTTTCATGACTAGTCAAGACTATTCAAAAAGTCAGATGGATAGCTGCATTTATTATAAGAGATTGGGGAATGGTTCTTTGATTTATCTACTCTTATATGTTGATGACATACTGATAGCAGCTAAGAATATGTCTGATTTTGATGTACAGAAGAGGCGGTTAAATATTGAATTTGAGATGAAAGATTTATGTGCTACAAAGCAAATTTTGGGTATGGAGATTTTGCATGACAGGATTGCAGGAATTTTATGTCTATTTCAAAAGAAATATATTGAGAATATTGTAGCACATTTTTATATGCAGTCAGCAAAATCTGTAAGTACACCTTTAGTGAAGCACTTTAAACTTTTAGATAAATTATTACCGCAGACTGAGGAGGAGCATATGTCCCGTGTTCCTTATTCTAGTGCCGTGGGTAGTATTATGTATGCTATGATGTGCACTAGGCCTCATATTTCACAAGCTGTGAGCGTGGTTAGTTGTCATATGAAGCGTCCTAGTAAAGCTCATTGGGAGGCAGTGAAGTGGATCTTTAGATATTTGAAGGGGATAACAGACGTGGGTATAGTGTACCAGAGGGATAGTAGTGGCAGTGAGACAATTGGTTTTGTGGATTCGGATCACGCCGATGACTTAGATGATTGTAGGTCTTTAGCAGGGTACGTGTTTACGCTAGCGGGTGGTGTAGTTAGTTGGAAAGCATCCTTACAGGATCACATTGCCTTGTCTTCGACTAAGGCAGAGTACATGGCACTAACCTTTGTAGCGAAGGAGGCGATATAATTATAAAGTTTGCTCTCGGACTTTGGGTTAGAACAGAAAAGTGTGGATATACACTGTGATAACCAAGGAGTGATATATTTGGCGTATAATCCAGTTTATCACGAGCGAACGAAGCATATCAACATCAAGTACCACTTCATCCGAGATGTCTTAGCTAAGGGTAATGTTATTGTCAAAAAGATTGCTATAACAGATAACCCGAGAGACATGATGACTAAGTTTGTTCCTTTGGTGAAGCTCAAGCTCTGCTTGAGCTCTATTGGCATCTATAGAGAGCGAGCGTCTATTGGGGCGTTGGGAGAGCAACATGGATGATGAGCACTATAACTTAGCTTCAAATATCAAACCAAGGTGGAGAATTGTTAAATTAATGTCTCGAGTTTGAATTCGGATAATAATTTATTAAACCGAATTCATTGATAAAGATTTCCCAAATAACAGAAAAGTTTCGCTAGACTCTTGAAGATTTACAAAAGAGGAAATAAAGATAAAATAAAGGTTTCCTCTTTGGGCACATGCATATAAAAGGGAAAAGAAAATAGAGGAGTTGCTGTTGAAACCCTATGAGGAGCCGTTGTCGCACAACGTCAAGCGAAGCCATCCACGCGATCAAGAAAAGGAGTTCTTGTTTTTTGGTGTTTGGTTTTGAGCTTGAACGCGCAGTAATTTTGTGCAGTGAGTTTATGTCCAAGTGAGTTATTTATTTATAAACACTTTGGATTTTGGATTAAATCTAGGTGTGGGAAACACTTGAGCATTTGAGCGATTGTAAACTTTGATTCTCCTATTATAGTGGATTATTTGCTGCTGATTCTCCCCGTGGTCGTAGGTACCGATACTCGGACCGAACCACGTAAATTTCCGATGTCCTTATTTTTCTCGTTTATTTCTCTGGTGATTTCGCGTTTACGTAAATTACAAGATCTTGTCGTTTCCATGTATTATATCCCAACAATCACTATAGAAGACAAAAATAGAGAAAAGCAAGACCAAAGTAGTTTATATGAAGTTAAGAGAAAAAGGAGTATATAGCAAAACAAAAGGTCCATTTCATTTACAGAAAAGAGCCTTTGAAAGACATTCTCCCTTATTCTGTTGTTTGCCATTTAAGGAAAATAAGTGCATAAAAACTGTTTTCATGTCAACAAAAGTTTATGCTTAACTTTTGAAAACTAATTTATGCTTGTAAAAAGTGGAGATTATTCCTACATTTACTTTGGCCTATACCAACATCGTCTAGGATTGTCTGGACTTGGATCTCAATTCTGAGTTCTGGTCTTTTGAGACCCAAGTCCTCAAGTTAGACCAAAATCCTCAAAGCCCACCTAAACCCACTCATCAAGGCCTAGACCCAGCTCTCTTGTCGGAACCCTGATAGTGGGAGTCCTAACCCAGCTACGGGGAGCTCTCACCTGGGTTCCCCTCTTGTAGACCAAGGTTCTAAGCGACCAGATCAAGTTTCCCGCCCCCAAGGCTAGACTACATGGAGCTCAGCCTGAGCTCCATAGCTTCTGCACTTGCGACCCTTAGCCATCAAAACTAGGATCATAGTTGTAGGAGCAGGGCCCTTACCATAGACCCGGGTCCCCTTGTAAAAAGATTGTGCATGGGCTTTCCATTAGTAAGCACTGGAAAATTATTCACATCATCTTTAACGGTACATCCAAACATAAGTTCATTTTTCTGGAAAACAACTTGTCTAGAAAGGATTTTCCAACCTCAAATTTTCCATGAAACAAGCAAACCCTAAACCAACAGTCTATCACTGTACAACAAGCTACAGTGAGTTTCAGCATCTCCACAATTGTGACCAAAACTATAACCATACCAAGATTAATACCAATATCACCAATATATCTAGTTTCAAGTAGACATGGATCACCTTCCTTATCATACATGACGTTGTAGAGAAATCCTATGTTCTAATTTGGTCTAGTTTAACTAAATAAATAGAATATGGAAAGTGTCATATTGTTTTTCTAAGTTTCGACAGGCTTTCTTTTGTCTCACGACTATGGGTTTGTCTTTCTTTATGTAGTTATTCTTGTGTGTGCTTCGAAAACCAACTTTTACTATTTTACATAATCTTTGGCGATACCATGATATCGACAAGAGATTTCACTACCGCTTGCAATTTTAAAAACCATGTCCAAAAAAGTAGGCCAGATGGTCAAGTTGATACAGAGCTTAGCATAACTTACTGTAACCTCAGGTACTCCGATGATGTCCATATTCCATTGATAATGCTCACGACGGCGACCCCTAGTCATTCTTTCATATCACCAACACTGACCTATGGCAAACCATTTGAGCGGAAGAGGTGCGGATTTTATGGACAGAGAAAAACATGGAGATCAAATTTTAGCATTTGTACCTGGATACAAAAATCATAACTATTTGAGCGTAAGAGGTGCAGATTTTATGGATAGAGAAAAACATGGAGATCAAATTCTGGCATTTGTACCTGGATACAAAAATCATAACTAGAATAAATAAGCAATAATAGAGAGACATGCACTGATCTGGGGAAGATTAAGAATGCATAAACTATTTCTCTTTAATACATTTAAGTACCCTTTATGTATCACCAGCCTCGCAAGAGAAGGGGTGAGCTCGGGCCTCAAGGCGACACGGCGATTCCCCCAATCCTCAAAACAGTATAGCTGCATTAGACACGATTCTTCATTTTAAAAGAGCCACGGTTGAAATGTGAAGTTGAATTATAGTTGGCAAAACAGAAACTATATGTAGAGTAGAGCAGTACACTCTTAATCTGACTACGGACTATTAATGCAAGCACTATATTTTTCTCGCCATGCGTTAAATTCGATCAAACACATTCCATATTTCATCAAAAATACTAACTTGGTCCCTTATCTCCTCCCCTATTTTTCTAATGAACAAGGCCTGCGACTCCAGCACTGGAAAGTCGACCTCCTCGAACCCAAACAGCCGCGAAACCTGATAACCTCGACACCATCGTAACCAGAAATCGACAAAGCTTCCTCGATCATACTCAGGGGAAGATCAAACCGTTGACCTCTCTGAAATTGTGGAAGAGCCAACTCCAAAGGCGCATGTCCTCGGGAGGGAAGTCCCTGGTGCCTTTTGGAGGGTTGACGTTGATCTTCTGGACTTCGTCGACGAACGAAGGAGGGGCCAAGGCTCCAGTTCTGCCGCCACCGCGGTTAGTGTGGGACTCGGCGGAGGAGAGGGAAGAAAGGGGTCTAGGGCTGGTGGAGAAGAGGGGGACGTTGAGGGCGGTGGTGCGAGGAGAGAAATGGGGGAAAGATGAGAACTTGGGAAGGAGGTATGGCGTGAAGAAGCAGCTGAAGAGGGGTTGAAGGATGAGGAGGGAACATGGCTTCGTCGGCATTGTTGGGTCTCTCTCTCTGTCTCTGAGTCTCTGAGAGGAAAAGAGAGAAGATAGAATTGCAGTCAGCTTAGTTTCCTCCGATTTTTTTTTTTTTTTTTTACAAAAACTCTACAAAAGCTTCAATCTAATAATTTTCATCAATATTCCCTAAGCTGTCAATTTTCTCCTTTTGCGTTACGTTTAATTGTTCCTTAATTTTTTTATTTTTTTTATGAGAATCATTTAAGGTTCGAGTATTTTAGTAAATTTAATTGTGGGGATTCTAATTTGAAAGAATATTAATGAAATCCATTTATTTGTGATGTCTCTATGAAGTTCAATATTTCAACAACTAATAACTCCTTCAAATATACAACTTTTTTTTTTTTAGTTCACATCTTTCTTAAGGAAATTCTTTGGTTAAAATTATGAATATTTTACTATTATAATTATACTTAAGGTATGTTAGTTAACAAAGATTACCGACAAGGTTCAAATTGGGGGTGTCAGAATTGAACTGGAAAACCAAATCGAAATTAGAATACCTGAAATTTCAAAGTTAACCAATCAATCACCACAACCTTATCAGTGTGCACATGATTTAAATCTTAAATGATTTGAAATAAACTGTTTGGAAGGTATAGGTGAATATATGTTGCCTAGAATATGTCGATATCATTGTTACCCATGTGGCAAGGTACGTGAATATACGAATATGTACTTGAGATGTGGATTCTTGACATAATTATGAATTTATACTAAGATGTATAGTCACAAAAGCTGAAAGGGTTAAAATGCCGTATATGGTTTGGGATGCAATTGCTTGAAACATATAAAATACTGTTGACACATAAATTTTTTTCCCAAAGATCATGTTTATTATTTCTTTAAAAAATGGAACTTCTTTTTCTACAAAAATATTTCATGTCAAATTTTCGTATATAAATTACTTAAGTGTTTAGTATAATTTTTAAATGAAATTATTTTTCTTGAAATTTGCTTTCCACAAAGAAGAATAAGAAGAAGATTGGGGTCAAGAATTTGAATGTGACTAGCCAAGCCTTGGGGGGTTAGATTGCAACCGAAATAGCAAATTGGGCCCAAAATGAAATTTCCAAAAGTTGGGGGGGGGGTCAATTCACAAATTTTACAAAATTTGCCGGGGCCTTTAAATCATCATTTTAATCACTAATTAAGGTTGAAGTTGAGCTTGGGCCGGTCGAATTGATCAAACAAAGCCAAAAAGACCGAATTAAATCAAACTAGTCATTCTCGGGTAAGTAAATGACCAAATTTGAGGGACTTTTCTACAAAATCAGGTGAAGAAAATTGCAAAGTCTCGTAAGAGGCTTAAAGTAATATGCATGAACTTGCCAATAGATCAAATGCTCTAGCAAAATAAATTGATTAAAGCACTCAAGCCAGTTGCCAAGACTTAGTCCACGATTTGACAACAATTCGAAGCTATTGAGTAAGCAATTTCATGATCTCACCATATCCTACTCATCCTTAAACGGAATTATCTCTGATTGAGGTGGAACATAATAACTAGGTGTGTAAACCAACCAAAATTAGCCATGGATAAGCTAATGAAGGAGCATGAAAATCTCAACCAAATGAGCTAGCTTAGTAGTAGTACAAGTTTGAGAATCTAATAAGGTCTGAGAGTTGGCGAAACAACTCATTTGGCAGCCTTGGTGTGTGTGCAAGGACTGACCAAAAGGTGGCTTAATTTGGTGGATAAGCTCTTTGAAGCACTCTCTTTTGAGGCATAAGAAGTTGGAGACAAATGGCGCTCGGAGGAGTTCTCCATGACCCCCAAAAACAACTCAAAAACCTAACTTCAACTAAGAAATTTCAAACAGATTGAGAGAGAACGTAATTTTTACAAACTTTCAGCCGAAAATAGCCAAAAACTTGAACTAGAGAGTGAAATTAAAATTGAAGATCTTTCCAACCATAGGTGATCGGTCCCAAATGGAGATCGTAAAGGCCTCCTAAAGCCTCCCCAAAAAATGCCATCTTGGCCTACAATGGAAGTCAGTATGAAATTTTTCTAAGCGTTGGAGGGTTGGTCATGAGACAGGAAAAGAGTAAGATTTTGAAAGAAATGTGAGAATGTTAAACTAAAAAAACTTATTGGGGGGTCAAAGAAGAAACGTTCTAGCTTAATCAAAGCTTGGTTTTGCCCCTTGATCAGTTCTAGGATAGTCAGAGTTAAGATGAGGAGTGCATCACAGTAAGCCCAAAAACCCAGAAAAATCAGAAATTTTTTTCACGTGTTCAGCCGATTGGTCGCAGGTAGGAAAAAGTGAAAATTTTTGAGAAAAATGAGGGATATTTGAGGAAAACCAAGTCTCGGGAGTTAAACTAGGATACATATAGTTGAGTCAATTGCCAAAAGAGTAGACAAAAGAGATATAGGAGTAGGCTTTTGGATGCTAACGAGACACCTTTGTGGTAAACTTTCTTCCCTGCAGGTCTACTTTCCTAAAGTTGAGGAGGCCCACTTTGTGCGATTTCGGGAGGCAATTTCTTAATTCTTTTGGCCAAGAACCGCGTGACACGCCCACTAGGAGTTCTACGAGACATTGAACGTGTTAACTTGTGTGAAAATGAATAAAAGATGGGCTATGGGGCAAGGTAGTTTGCTGGGTTTCAGCATGAGTTCCTCTATATTGTGAGTGATGAAGGCTACTTGGGGAGGTCATTTTGATGTTCGCAGTTGATCATTCTCCATGACGCTTGTTGCATTTAAAAGCCCATGTAACATACTTGTGAGATGTTCATGAATGTCTCACATATAATAAGTATCTGGGCTTTAATCTAGGCAACCAATCTATTTGTCAAACTTAGGTTTGCAAAAACAAGTCGAACCCATACTTTTGAGGCTAATTTTGATTGTGTTATTGTGTGTTTTGGGATCTCATTCCTAGTTGATATTATTCTATGCATGTTTTAGTATAACACCGATACTAATTACAGATTGGTTGAGATTAACCACGGACATGAACTTGTAGAAATTTATCTAGCAAAGCTAATGCATGCTAGTTGTTTGATGAAAAAGCCCAAACTAAGTTTTAATCTTGAAAAGGTTGATATGAGCTTGGTTATTGTAATATTCATGTTTTGAAATCAAGTGACAAGCGTCACGACCTGATTTCTCATAAAAAAATGAAAATTAGGAAACTCTCAAAAAAAAAAAAAAAAAAAAAAAGAGTAGATTAGTGCTAAATTAGGTTGGAAATGACAATTTCAAAATTATCCTAATTTAGTGCTATTTTTTGTTATTTTATATTCATCTTCGTAAATAATCCATTTTGCATAGATTTGAAATTTTAGTGTAATTTCATGCTTCGAGAATAATTTTATGCGTATTTAAATTCTCATATAGCTCATGGGGGATCTTGTCCTAGGGCTCTATAACAAGGCTATGCGTTTATTTGCCTAACATATATCGAGTTTTATTCCTCATAACTTTACTTAGGCACTTATTCTCGAGTGTTTACCTCAAGTCATTTTAATAGCTTGTTTGTTAATTTCTTTTAAAGAATGGTTAGGTCTAGATTAAGATCATAATGAACACCCTTCAATAAAAAGAAAGAAGTATACTCCAATTTGAGAATTTCAATGAATCCCTAATTGTATTGTCTTTTTTTATTTAGCACATCCATATTACCAATGATGCTTGCATTATCATTTAGTGGCTTTGATACATTTAAGATCATAATTGATAATCAAGATTCTATGACTACTTAGATAACAAACTTCCAAGTTAGTGGTACTGAAAGGGTATTAATAGCTATATTAACGAAATTAAGTCCTAAACTAGAATCTCTTATGGGTGTTGAAAAAGAGACAATACTCCTATATTTCGTTTGGTTTCTAACAAACCCCAAAATGGCTAGTGGTGACTTCTTAAAATTCATAAGATTAGAAGAACTTAAAACAAAATCCAATGTTGTCCAAAATGTGGGCTTGGGAGAGCTCACGCCTAATCGATTGGCGCAATACCCACAAATCCGTTCCCCCAACGAACTGAACCTAGTTGGAGGATTGCAACAAATAAATGTCGTATTCTTAGAGTGATTGAAATATCCTATTTTGTATATGTAATAATTAAGGAATAAGTTCAATTTGTATAGTACTTTGACCAAGTATGTAATTAACATTTCCTAAATTATAGTGCTGCCGTGAAATGATATGTGATATCATTCATTGGTTATTATTACATTGTTATACTCTGGGTCAAGTGGTGAGATAATGTCATATCTTAAACCTAGAGAGTTTATTTACCGACTTTTATTTCACCTCAATATATTTAACAAATTGGTTGAGTTTGAAGTTCAGAGGCTTTTAGATAAATGCTTCCAAAAATTGCTTTTAAGGATTGGATCATAGTGCACAAAAACAGCAGGAGTTTGTACCCTGTATTGGAAGTTTCAATTATGTATAATTGTGTACATCATTTGAGATTAGATTATTTGTCCTCTTAAGGTTTCGAATTTATGAGAAATCAGGTCGTGACGCTTGTCACTTGCCATTGCCGCGACCTTCTCGTCACTCCTTACTTGCTGCCTACATTGAAGTGTCTCCTTGCCTCCCTCTAGTGCTGGCCATATGAGAGAAGGGGGAGGCGGGGGAGGGTCGAAATAAATATTTCGGGGGCCATTAGCAAAATGATTAAAATCAATTTTGAATTAATTAAGTTTACTTTGTTACCAAAAATGCAAGAAACTAACATACCTAATTCCAAATAAAATTCCAAATGCTAGACACAAACTCAAACTATGACGTAGAGTCTTCTGGGGAGAATGTTAATGGATCGAAATTTTTAGTGCGGTCAAAGATAAAAAGGAAAGCCAGGTATTATTTTTCAGAAAAAGCATACATTAACAATAGAAAAGAAATCTGTTAGTGGGGGCAATGTGGTCGCACTGTCCCTCAATGCGATCGGCTCTGCGGTAGGAGGTGGTGGGGCAGCGGCCGATGATGGTGTTAACAATCTGAGAAATTTAAATGTGAAGATTTGACTTTTCAGGCATGTTAATAGTGATTTTAAAACCGATCTTTTGGGTGCTTTTCGTTGGGTGGACATTTTGAGGATAAGCATGCAGTTGCTTTCCGTCACCGAGACCTTGGCGGGAGTTGCCGGCCCTGACAATGGAGAGACGGTAGCACCAGCCCTCTCTCTCTCACCGATTTATATTATTATTTATTTATTATTTGCTCATTTTTCCCTCAAATGTCTCTCAAATTTCGTTGATGTGACTGACATATCTATATCAGCGATCGGGAGTCTTATCATCGCTCTGTTGGACCGTCATGGCCTATGCAATTGAATCAAATGACTCGAAGGATTGGACTTATTCCATTCAAAAGGCACCGGTACCACAGGCAAAGAAAAAGACACTGGCACCAAATTGGTCAAAGGTATGAAAAGTCAGGATTGGACACTGCAGAAGTAGCAGATCATCTTTTTATATTGCCCATCGATAGTGCTCGGACTCGCTAGTCGCTTCTGCTTTCAAAACACAGGGGCCGTCATTTGGTTGGATGAAGAAACCATTAATAAGTTTCCGTCACCCCTGAGAACTTGATTTTTGCATGGCGGGCGAGGTTATTCTCGCTCGCGTCCTTCCAAGTTCGTCGTTTTACTCAAGATGGTGTCTTTGAACAAGAATGGACCAAACACTCCTCGCAAGACATTCGAGGTTTGGGTTTCCGAGAGTTCTCACTTCACGCCGCAAAAAGCGGAAAACGTTTGGCTCTGTCTTCTTCTGTTTTCTAAGGTCAAAAGATCGAAGCTCCTTTTGTTGATACTGACGACGGAGAAAGAGAACTCGATTTTGAATTCCTCGTTCGCTCGACCGCTTGGCAGGATGTCTCGTGTGAAAATGGAAGTGGCTACCGACCAGAAATGCGGCTGTGAAGTGTTTCTCGTGAAGGCCTTGCACTGTATCGGCTAGAGTAAACCCGTTTCCATCGATTCTGGCTTAGTGATAGAGATAAATGCATGAGAACTGCGAATTAGTGAATAATCAAAGAGTTTTGTTACCAAAAAGAGTGTTATGGGATGCTAATCCATCTCTCGTGTAAACAAACTCCAGACCTATCCTCTAGTTGTCGCATGTGGACCAAGCAACTTACACATGTCACTTACGTGGTTTATTTCCATATGACTTCTTAGATATTTTAGATGTCCAATCGACAGGGGTTAAAAAAATAATTGGTGGCGACTCTTCTCATTTATAATTTATGGATATGGATGTGGTGCTGTAGCCAACTTGACTCTCAGATTCGGGAAGATCTAGGGACCGATGCACCTTAATACCACGGTCTGCAAGATTTTGAGGCACTACATTAGTATGAGCTCCATTACAAAAATAGTCATACGCCATTCTTGATAAAATGTGTTTTTCCGGCACTTTCTCTAATGGCTTAAACAAGAAAATAAACAAGATCATATTCTTACGAATCTTTGTAGAAGAGCAAAAATTTAGGTGCTCTCTTGCTTTGCTCCACGTCAATTATTTCTTTTTGGAAAAAAGAGCTTTCATGCCTATGCTATGCATGTATAATTTTTTTTTTAAAGTTCTGAATTTTTGCATCAAATTTTATTGTAATCCTTTCAATCAATCTTCGCCATAACTTGCAAACGTGATAGGACAGCTAACAATGACTAGACCGCCATGTTATTAATCTCCAGCGAAATTGACCGAGAGGATTATATTGAAATTTTGCACAAAGGTTTAAGACTAAATTGACAAAATTAAAAATTTATGATTGAATTGGTATTTGTATAATAAATTTAGGACTAATTGAGTAATTTTTCGCTCATTATTGACGGTGGACAATGTCTTCATGACTTGCCCTTACGTTGGGCAAAAGGAGAGCAGAATAGTAGGGCTAAAGATGAAAATAAAACATTCTAGGGACATTAACAACATGATTAGATCGATTTTGAACTAATCTAGCTTGCTTTTATTAATTTCATCTCAAAAAAAAAAAAAAAAAAAATGCATGAGACCCTAGAAAACACACCGAATTCTAAATAAAATTCCAAATGCTAGACACAAACTCAAAGTATAACGTGAATCTTTAGGAGACAATGTTAATGGACTGAAATTCAGAAAAGCATACTTTGACAAACGAAAAGAAAAAAGTTAGTGAGGGCAATGTAGTTACACTGTCCCTCAATAGGGCCAACTGGGTGATGGGTCGAGAGTTGTCAAGGGTTGCCCCTCAATCTGGCGCTAGAGGAACGGCGGCACTGGCCCTTTCTCTCTCTCTCTCTCTCTCTCTCTCAAATTTATCATTTTAATTATTTCTTGCTCTTTTTTTCCCCAAAACTTTCTTCTTTCAAATGTTTTACGATGTAACTAGCTGTGATGTGTACCGCCACATTGATAATCGAGAGGAATATGACTCGACTGGATCATTATGTCGTATGTTAATCAAATGAAATTGACCCAAAGGCACAACTACCAAATCGGTGGTAAATATCAAACTTCAAGAGTCGGATTGGACACGGTAGAAGAGTGCGGGACCATGTTTTCAATATTTTCCTCCTTTGTAGTGCTTGGACTCACTTCTGCTCTCAAAACATAGAGGCCGCTATCCGGTTATATGAGAAACCATGGGTTCTTCCACGGCGGACGAGGTCGTTCTCGCTCGCCAGCTTTGAAATTGTCGATTCGATGGTGTCTTTGAACAGGACTGAACCAATCCTTCTCGCAAGGCATTCGAGGTTTGGGTTTTCCAAGCGTGTACTTCGAGAATCGTGCGGTGTCGGGAGTCGAACGACATTTGGCTTTGTCGTCTGCTTTCGAAAGTCAAAAAGATTGAAACTCCCTTCGTCGATGATGACGATGGAGGAAGAGAACCCGATTTTGAATTCTTCCTCGCTCGATCGCTTAGCAGATATCTCGTGTGAAAATGAACGTGGCTACCGACTTGAAAAGCGGGTGGGAAAAGTTTATCGTGAAGGCCTTATTGCACTGCATCTGCTGGACTAAACTCGGTTCGGCTAACTGAAATGATCAAGCCTTTGATTTTGAATGCGGAAGTTATTAGACCTAACGATTCGGTGGTTGAAGCTCGATTCAATACACGTGATCGAAGCACTTTATATGCATTCATGAATTGATTAAGTCAAAAGTATGGACAACTCATATCATGGGATTAATTGATTTGATTTCTATTTGGTTTTAGTTTTTAAGATTGAATCAAAATAATTTTATTTCTAAAGAATTATCTGGCATGAACTACCTGTCTTGAATAGGACTAAACAAGTATAATTGACGAGACAAGTGATAGTATAAGAAAACTATCCACAGCATCACTTAATCTCTATATTAATTTTGACATCTATCTAAAAGACAAGTTTCAAATATGGTGTCTACTTTTTCTATGATTAAAACACCCCTATGTCATCTGATCTGATCTCAAATCTATATAGACTAGTGAACATAACATTATATATCATTACTAATTAAAATTCAATATCTCTGGACGATAACATAATAAATATATTCTTTTTATGAGTACATATCCTCCCATTTGCTAACTGATCTTTGTATCCTTTTCTAAAAGTTATCGAAATCCATATTGAATAGGCCCTGTACATAGTGCATGCGAAGGAGATGGTGCTATATAAGATTGCATATTGCGTCTCCGACATCCAATTCGAAAAGCGCTACACTGTTAAAAGGTTCATAACGAGAGCTTTTAATAAACCATGGAGTATATGATAAAACTGCGGACCCGAAATTTTGACCTAAGTAAGGCTTATAAGCTTTGCTCTAAGAATTGGGTGTCAACTTGATGGCTTAATACTTCTAAAAACCATTCAGAGGTTTGAACAGTTTTTTCAAATCCACACTTGAAAGTATGGTTGTGGGGGATCATGTTTTGATATATAGAAAGTTCAACTGGCAATAATTTTCTTGTCCAATCCAATGTCCAATTTACTCGATTTTTGTCGCATTGAACACTTGCGACTTCTAGTTTCATGAAGTGCGTTAGAAAAGAATCACAAACTTTCCAACACTGCAAAAAATAGGTGACTAGTACTGAATGGTCAAAATTTGATTGTTAGATTAGGATGACAAAAATGTATAAGAAGACTAATTTCGATGGGTAGAACCCATTTATTAAGTTGAATGTTCGTTTTGTGCCCTGTAGTTTGCTGCTCCTACATCGGTCAACTTTAGGTCAATCCCGGTTTTTTTTTTTTTTTTGATCCTACTCTATTCCTATTCTAACGCTTACTCTTAGACTTTTGCTTTACCTTCTTGTATGGCGTGGGAGTCGAAACCCATTCTTGAAACTACAGCATCTCCACCCCAATCTTCTTGAGAAGGTGGGGATTCGAACCCCCCACCTTCCCCTGTCAAGGATTAATTTTTTTGTTAAAATTTTAGGAGATGTCATTATCCCTGACAAAAAAATTAAAAGTTAGAAAGTATGATTTCTTTTCCTTGCTTTTTACATTTTATATTTGGTGTTGACGTTTCAATATGAACGTTTTGATACTCCTGGTGCTCCAAGCGTCCTCGGCGACGGTTTTGCTTCTTTGACATTTTTGCCTTCGCCTTTGACAAGTATGTCAATTAATGGACGAACTTCTCTTTTGTCCGCTCGTCAACCGTTTCACTAAAAATATTCTAGTCGTGTTGACTATTGGGGCTTCAACGTAGGAAAAATTATCCATAAAATCCTAAACCTATTACATTTTTATCAATTTCATCTTAAACCTTTCAATTTTGTCAATTCAATCCTAAACTTTTATTTTTTATTTTTTGCCAATTTGAGTCTATTCAGTTAATTTTGGCCGGAAATTACTAATGTGATCGGTCGGTGCTAATGTGATGCTTTTTAATAAATTTTTTTACATGTTTAACATTTTTTTTATTATTATTATTATTATTATTATTATTATTATTATTATTATTATTATTATTATTATTATTATTATTTATTTTTTTTTTTTCCTGAGTTTGGGGTTAGGGTTGGCAAGGATTATTGACTGACCCTCACCGGCCCTGGGCGAGGACATCGCCATACTTGCCAGCCCTAGGCAAGGGTTGCGACGCCCTCGCTAGCAAAAGCAAGGGCTCACGAGCATTTGCCATGGCCCTCGCCAAATTTGGCCAGAGGAGGGCTCACCGAGCTCGTTGACCCAAGGTGAGGGCCTCTAGTGAGGTCGCCACTCTCGCCTGGCTAGATTCGGTTGCCATTATTGCCTGGCCAAATCCTATTGCCACTCTCGCCTAGCCAAATCTGGCGAAGGCGTCGTGACCTTAGCCAATTTTGGGCGAGGGCTCGTGAGCCCTTGCTTTCACCGGCGCAGGGTCACCGGCTAAGCAACCCAAAAAAGAAAAATATATTAAAAATTCAAAAAAATTATTAAAAGTGCCACGTTAGTGCTAGCCGACCATGTTGGCAATTTCGGCTAAAATTGATTGCATGGACTCAATTGGTAATAAGTGAAAATATTTAGGATTGAATTAGCAAAATTAAAAGACATAATACTAAATTGGCAAAAGTGTAATATGTTTAGGACTTTTTGGACAATTTTCCCGTTGAATGTATTATGGCATGAGTAATCAATAAGGACCTAAACATGCATTTACATACTTGTGCTCTTAAGTTCATGGGCACGTACATGAGATCCACCTTTAAGTATAAATAACATACACTCAAAATGTGGTAAATACGAAGCTTCAAATGAATGCACATCATCGATCGGCCCTATATTTCGATGGATACCATCTGATTTGAATGACTGGGAAATCTAAAGATATAGATACAAGGATGACTTTTAGTTTTAAGTACATTCATTTATTATTGTGATTATACTTTGCCATAGATTAAATATGGGAATGCTTCCAAAACTATCTTTAATTTTGTGCACCCATATCAATTTACATCTCATATTTTGGAAACTATAATTTATAGCTTTAAAATTATCCGAAAATTTATAAGATATTATTGGCCCCTCATCATTAGAAACCACAAAAAATCCTAAACATTGACATTTCACTCTCCTCATGTCCCCGATAGCCAAATCCAAGACCAACCCCTATGGTATCACTTATATCCATACGAATTCTAATCTTTTCCATTTCCTTCGGCCTTCCTTCCTAATTGAGCAAATGCACCTAAATGCCGAATTATTTACAAAGGGGAACCAAATAGTCTCCTCTTATATATATTTTTTGTCTCCTCCTATATTTAACTGGCACCAAACCAGCGCTACGCGAGTGTCCATGGCACTCCAACAGTTACTATATGAAAAAATGATTTTGGTTTTCTTTTGAAACTATGTGGAAAATTATGGATTATGAAGAGAAATAATATCTAAAGGACTAATAACTTCCGCACTAAAAAGAATGTGAAGTGGATATTTCATATTGAAATTACTCATTTGTCCTTCACTTTACTCATGATAATCATGCATTAAAGGCCATGCTAGTTGCGTTATAAGTCTATCAATCAAATACGCAAGTCGACTTCATCGAAATGTCTCGCGTGCTTGAGCCCTTCTTTTGTTGCTTCTTTCACGGTTGAAAAAAAAGAAATCCTTTTCTCTTTGATTTTTATAAGTACTTTTTATAAAGAATTTCGATCTTTGTGGGTGGGATTTCCTTTCGATTCTGATAGTAAGTAAAATAACGGGTTCCCAACCATTCGATTTGGTTTTGGTTCATAATCCTGAACTAACCCGAAACACGTTATCGTGACAAATTGGGTGTCATTCTTCCAAGTTAGCATTTGTCCACTTCTGGCTTCTGGCACTGAACTATTCTTCAAGATGAGCAAAAAGCAAACATTTCACGTGCTAAACTTAGTCCTTTGTCTGCGTATGTCCAATGCATCTGCTGTCGGCGTTGGTGAAGTTGTACGAATTGAAGGAATCGTTTGACCATTCGTCATATATGGTCAGCCGACGTAACAAGGAATGAGACATTAGAATTTTACTGAAATGCATTAGCGAACTGTGCGAAGAAACTACGAGGAAGTTTCAAATTTGTTTTTGCATTATCGATTGAGCAAGGACAGGCGCTTGGAAGACGACAAACTTTTCAAACCATGTGTCTGATATCATCACCCCATTTTCCCCGTACCTCGTTTGGTGGAAGAAGTCCGTGTCCAATGAATGATACGGAAGTAACATCCTGACTTGCATTGAAAATGTGGGAATTTCATTGGACCATGTGCATCATCCGCACTAAAATTTTGGGTTGAGATAATCATGATGGCTACGCGGTTCAAAAAGAATTTAAAAATAAAAATTGAAAAACTTGATAAACCGACAACTAGATTCGAACCTTTTTTTCTCCGGTTCAGATTCTATGCAGGTTGGGTCACAGGATACTCTATACCCATTTCCTTTGTGTCGGGGTCGGATTGGGTTGGATGCTAATATCTGTTTCTAATCAAAGTTTGCCCGATTGTTTGTAGAGAAATGTTATTCAAATTTCTGATTTTTCCTCTTCCTCCATTATCAAGTTTATTGAGATTATCTTACATCGATTATGGAGGGAATTTGTGATCGATTCATAAGTGTGATGAAAAATCTCACCCCTTGAATTAGCTTTTGCGGTGAAAATTGAAATTTCATTTTATTTGCTTAGAAAGAGACACTAAAGGTTCGTTTGTTTCGCGAAAAATGGCATTTCAGAAAAATATTTTAAAGTCATTTTTCGGGAAAATGACAATATTTTCTAAAGTTCGGCTAAAATTTGAAAATGTTTCGGAAAATATTTTCCGATGTTCGGTAAGAAAAATATTTTCCGCTCATTAGATCGGTGAGCGCGAGTGTCAAGCTCGAGGCTCGCCAGATCGATAAGCACGAGTTTTAGATCGACTGAGCAGGGTTCACTTGGCCCGACAACTACCAAGAAAGAAGAAGATGGAAAAAAAAAAAAAAGGAAAGAAAAATGAAATTAAAAATAATATGAATTAAAAAAAGAAAAAGAAAATTAAAAAATAATTCCAATGAAAAAGAAAAGAAGAAAAATAAAGGGAGGATGAAGTCGGGATTTGTAGATGTGTGAAATAAGAGAGATCAAGTAAGGAAAATATTTTCCACTTTTCAAAAGTGGAAAACATTTTTCCTTACTTTAGAAGGCTTTTTTTCCTTTGATGGAAAACATTTTCCTTAAGGAATTCATTTTCCGTGAAACGAACACCGGAAAATTCGAAAAACGTTTTCCCGTAAATTATTTTCGTAAACGAACGGACCCTAAAGTAGAGCACTTGAATTTGTTATAATATGCCTAATTTCATTTGCTTAGAAAGAGACACTAAAGTAGAGCAATGAATTTATTATAATATATTTTGAGTTTGAGCCGAAGCGATAAATAAAAAGGAGGAAAAAGGAAATACGTAGGAAGTTCACTTTCATAACGATCAAGAGTTGGTGGCCAAGGAAAGTAAAATAAATAAATAATAATAAACGGAAAAGGAGAGAAGAGGAAAGTCCAGTTGGACTTCGGGTCAACCGAATATATGGATTTCATCAACCTTAATTTCGGCCACTGAACAGCCTATTTTGGCTGCATTATAGATTCCTTGTTAAGATCGTTGAGGCGTGGTTTCATCGAGTGCTTGGCAAGTGTTTACCTTCGTCATGATAAATTCTTATGGTTAGAATTTGTATATAATTATTTTCTAAACTTGAGAGATTATTTTATAAAAAATTGTACATTATGAAAATTATTGGATGTAATTGAGAACCGAGAAATATTGAAAGTATTTGAGTGACTAAAATATAATCGTAATTATTGTTGTCCGATCTGTTTATTTGTTCAGTCTATTTTATCGTTCAATCACTTGCTTCTATAATGGGATTCACAATGCGAAAATCACATAAATTGAATAGAAACGGTAGCGCAAGGTATAGAGTTTCCATGGGGTAGGGAAGTGCTCTTCAAAATGAGAGAATTGAAAGAGCAAAAAGGAGTTCTCATTCTTTATTTGTCTGGCTTAATGGCCCGACTTAATTAGTCTCCTCTTACATTAAACATAACACTAAATCCGTGCGATGCGTCGGTTCATGACCCTCCGACAATTATGATGTGAAAAAAAAATACTTTATTTCTTTGAAAAATATGCGGAAAATTATGGATCATGAAGAGAAGATATAGTTAAAGGACTAATAACTTCCATACTTACGAGAATATTTGAGAAGTCGCGAAAATTACTGGGTATTTCATATATTGAAATTTCTTGGTTTGTCCTTCGCTTCGCTTATTCTAATGATGCATTATAGGTCACATCAGTGATTTGGAAGGAGAGATCACCAAAAATCTCTCTTTTTACAGGGTGGTATGGATATAGATTATAAGCCTCATATATGAAAAGTTGCAATGGAAGTCCATCAATTTGAATATACAGGTCAGACTTCATCTAAAAGTTGCCCCCTCATGCCCTTCTTCAGTTGTTTCTTTTAGGCTCGATGATTTGCGAGGATCTTTTAAAAAAAAACAATTGCTCGAATCAAATCGAATCGAATCAGAAATATGAGATTGAGTTTCCTTTTTGTTTCGATAATAAGTAAAACAATGGGCTCCTTACGGTTAGTTTCAATTTTGGAGTCGGTTCGGAAACCCAATTTTTTTTTTTTTGGTCAAAATTAAGGCTGATATATATTACTTAGCCGAATTCTTGGAAGTTACGTCAAGAGCGTCTGCGCAAAGTAAATCTAACAGAGCAAAAGGGGGTGGGATACCCAATTAGTAGGAAGGAAATTGAAAGGGTGTGGTTTCGCAAGTCAATCCGCTATTTGTCGGCGGAAACCCGAATTGATGGGAAACACATCATGGAGCCAAAAAAAAATGCATGTCATTTTTCCAATATTTTTTCTCCCATTTTAATTTTGAGCCAAGTGCTTCTCCAGTTTAGCATTTGTCCACTTCTGGCTTGTGGCTCTGAATGATTTCTTTAAGATCAAGGGAAGCAATCATTTCACGCGCTGAACTTGTTCCTTGTGTTGTTTCTTGTGCATGTGCTGGCGGCTCTGCCGGAGGTGTCAGGATTGAAGCGAATATTTTGGCCATTCGTCATCGACGGTGGACCGACATAACACGGAACGAGACATGAAACTTTTAAGGGACAATTCATCGGCCAAGATTGAAGAAATTACGAGGAAGTTTCCAATTCTGTTCTGCGTTTGGATTGAGCGAGGACGAGACAGGAGCTTCAAAGGACGATGAACTTGTCATTTAATTTTCGCCGTGCATTATTTGGTGTAATTCCAAGCCGAAAGACAGAATTTACATCTGAGTTGAACATGCGAAATTGTTATTGGAAGGTATATTAATTGCTAAAATTTGGGTCGACACAAATAAAGATGGTAATGTAGTAACCTGATAACCCGTCACGACTAGATCTGAACATTTTTTCCCCAATTCGAGTTCTATGTGGATGGAGTCACCAAAATTTATACCCTATGTTTGGATTAGATTGGGTGAGGTATGATTGGATATTAATGAGACCCGAATCAAATCAATTTATTTATGTCCTCATAATTGACAAAATGCCTAACGATGTTCACATTGATGATTTTTTATAATAATGGTATCATGTGATTTGATAGATATCTCTAAATTTGTATGTATTCATGGTTTCATTTGTGGTTGATGTCGGCGAAGGTGCCCTATCTTGTAAGTACTTTCCACTATGATTATGGAATCGGCCAAAGATAATAGATGACGCGTCATAGTACTCATTTTGTCCTATGTTATTATATTTTATTTGAAAATTCAACTCAAAAAGATTTATATAACTCATAAACTAGCAATTTCGACCAAAAAAAAAAAAAATCATAAACTAGCAATGATGGAAACAATTTTTTTTTCACATGTGTGTAAACGATACATAGAATTTGACAAATATAGGGTCACACATGACGTGCAAATTAAACAATCTAATCCAAAAGTTTAAATCAAAGAACATACAAGAACTCCGTAGAAGAATGGTGTGAGATACTTTTATACATCTCAATTTAGTAAAAAATATTTACATTCTGTTTAATTTGCATGTCGTCGTTTTTTTTTCTTTTCACAATTCGCGCAATTCTTTTTCTTCACCGTTTTGGGATATCCTCTTTATCGTATTCCTTTATCTCATATCCTCGATATTCCATGCAAGACGCGGGAGTTCGTCCCATACGTACAGCGAAAAGCGTAGATAAAAGCAGTCTTTTTCACTTTGGTGCTATTTCGGTCGCCTCATCTGTGGTTTAGTCCAAATGAAAAATGGGTTTGACATTTCTTCAAGGAAACTGAAAGTGCACATTGGTTTTTCTATATTGACTGGACATTATAAGAATCTTCTGATCAACAACATGGACTGAAAATTCCAAAGCAAGAAAGAAAAATCTGCAACCCCTCGGAGGCCAAATCCCAATCAAAATGTGCTCGCGACATGAATGAAAAGATAATTTCGTGAGCTCGAATAGCCGTCGTTTCGGACCGGCTTCCCGGCGGCCTCACCTCCGGCTTCCGTCGGCAGTGACGTCGTCGGCCACCGGGGCCCCAACTTCCCACTCACCCCCGATCCACGTGATCGTGAGGGCCCACGGATGCGCACCGAGACTCGCGTCCAACGCGGTGTACCCGATGATTATCTCCACCACGCATGTACGCACGCTCTGATGTCCGTCCGTTACATCGCAGTCGGCAGGCCGGTTATATAATTACTCCCCGAGAACCGTCTCCCCAGACACTTCACCAATTCCCATCCCTCCTCCTCCTCTTCTGACCTCATCTCTCTCTCTTCTCTCTCTCTCTTCTAGTTCACTATCTCCTGTCGTCAGCCAGTCTGCACGATTCCTCTTCCTAGCAGGCCGAGTCCCGATGGGCGAGGTGGGTTCTCCCTCTGTTCTTCCCTCGTTTGTTGCCACGGCCCTGTTCCGGCTCTGATTCTCTCTCTCGATTCCCGCTTTCGATCGTCCTCTGTCGATTTATTGCCGAAAGATGAAACGGGAAGAGGAAGGAAGGGAGAGAGAGAGAGAGAGAGACGGAGACGCGGCTTGGGATTTTTGAATTTCGTCGTCTCGATGAAGTTCCCTTCTCGAGTTCTGACCCCCGTGATTTCACGGCGATTGTTTTTGCAGAAAAAGGACGGCGGCGAGAAGAAGAAGGCCGCGGAGGCCGGCGGCCCCGGCACCGTCGTGCTGAAGGGGGACTTGCATTGCGAGGGATGCGCCAAGAAAATCAAGCGAGTTGTCAAGCGTGTCGAGGGTAATCTCTCGTAATCTATCATCTTCCCTGGCTAAAAGAAAAACCATTTTACCGTTGTTTCGTCGAGAATTTGTATACGAAATCGTCCTGCGTAAGGGAATTTTTTCCGGATCTTCCGTTTGTCGGTTTCCTCCAGCGGTTTCTTGATTTCATTCGCTGCAATTAATGTGAAATGGGTCTTGTTAATTTTGTAAATTATATTTAAATATCTAATATTTTTCATTCTATTTATCAAAACAAAAAGTTCACCACTCGTACCACTAAATCTTTTCCTGTTAATACTTTGAAATGATTTTCTTTCTCATTTAGTATGATTAAATAAGTTGTTATGACTCCCTGTTAACACCACCCAGATGAAAAGGATCAATGTTTCTGCCAGTGAATTTCCTTTCTTTTAATAATTTCATCAGAGCTTTCGAACCTAAACTTCAGCGGACAAATTTGGTTGTTGGAGTGCGATTAAATAATCAATCGACATCTTATCCCGATAGTAACAAGACCACCCATCAGCCGGTTGGTCGTTACTCGGAATCCGGCGACGTGAGCTGCACTCTAGAACGACGTCGCCACTTTCGTGGATGGTTCCCCCGGAACCGGAAACCTCTCCGAGTGATTTGAGCGGGATTGTCCCTGTTTTGGCGCAGGCGTTGAAGACGTGAAGGTCGATATGGGGGCCAACAAGATAATGGCTATCGGGAAGGTGGACCCCGCCAAGCTACGCCAGCACTTGGAGGAGAGGAGCCAGAAGAAGTTCGAGCTCGTCTCTCACACCGCTTCTCCCTCACCGCCGGCGCAGCCCAAGAAGGAGGGGGGCGGCGGCGGCGGCGGCGGCGAGAAGAAACCGGAGAGCAAGAAAGCCGAAGAGGGCAAGAAAGCCGAAGAGGGCAAGAAGAAGAAGGCCGAAGACGAGAAGCCCAAAGAGGTCATTTACTGTAATTTCATCTTAAAGTGAATTAGCGTACATGTTATCAGGGATTTTATCGAAACTGACGGGCATTTTGTTGGTGTCTTCACAGAGCACGGTGGTGCTGAAGATCGGCTTGCACTGTGCCGGGTGCATCAAGAAGATAAAGAAGATCTTGGGCAAGGTCAAAGGTTAGAACTTAGTGAAACTCATTCCCTAATAAATTATTTGATGACGCGATCAATCACGCTTAATTTCTGAGAAGATTATTTTAGTGGATAGAGATCAGTTCTAGAAACGTGTTCCACGGTCAAATCGTGATTTCCCTTTTCCTCCTTTTTGGGCCGGACCGAAAGTCAAATCTGGCGCTGATGAATTTTTACGCCGTCGGTTTTCCTAGTAAAACATCCACGGACAATAAGGTAAATTTGTCTAAATCGAGATCTTTTTTTTTTTTTTTTTTTCTTTTTTTTTTAGGAGTAAATTCGGTGACCGTAGACGAACCCAAAGATTTGGTCACACTGAAGGGCACGATGGAGGTGAATGGGCTTGGACCGCACCTCACAGAGAGGCTCAAGCGGAGCGTGGAAGTGATCCCGCCCAAGAAAGAAGAAGCTGCTGCCGACAAGAAGAAGGACAAGCCCGCCGCTGGTGGCGGAGGCGGAGAGAAGGATAGCGGCGACGGTGGAAAGAAGAAGGAAGAAGGCAACGTAGTCGACGTGGAGGTGAAGAAAATGGAATACGGTGGATATCCGATGCCGCCAATGATGTCATATCCGCCGGCGCCGCCGATGATGTCATATCCACCGTATTGGAATTATGCTCCAACATATGGTGCCGGGCCCCCGCCATATGGTGCCGGGCCTAGCAATGCCGTGCAACCTTATCAGAGTCACCACATGGAGCCATATTACTCCCAAGGAGGATACTCGGGTCAAGCATATGCGACGCCGTACCCGAACGACGGTACGGGATAGATCACCGCGCGTTCAGCGACGAGAATCCTAATGCATGTTCCGTCATGTGAGCACGAGCGAGAGAGAGGAACCATGGGTTTTGGGGAGACAAGAGCGAGATCGTTGGCAATAGGGACGATTATTGTAGAAACGAAAGTTACGAGGGGTGAAGATGTAAATACGGGAAAAATGTCGTTGGGGGAACGACAAGAGGAAGTAGTGAGTTTCGTTTCGGCTTAGGAAGCGACCGATCGACGGACCTGTTTTCGTTGTTAGGGTCGATGCATAGTTTTTCTCTTTTAGCGCTCTCGGCGGAAATTGGTTCAGTTAGCTGATTTTGATGTCATAATAAAGATAAAACTATTGTTTTATCTAGCGCAATGTACGTCAGAGATTACATATTCCCTTTCCTAAAATTCATGTTCATGTTATTTTCAGAACGAAACATCCTTCTTTGTCGTTCACTGGACAAGACCTCTAATTCCATATCAGCAGCAAGTTACTGAAAATGTTTAATGCCATGATAGAATCAGTTATGTAACAGGCGCAATAACATGCATTAAAAAAAGAAGAAGAGTAATACATGAGTTGGTCAGTAACTGCAAATACCGTGAGAATAAGTAGTAATGAATGGTGATAAATAGCATCAGATCTGTTTTGTATATGGAAAATAACCTTCATTACATAGTGAAAATAGAAAAAAAAAAAAAAAAAAAAAAAAAAAAAAAAAAAACGTAAAAGCTTAAAATCTGTCTATGAAATTCATGAACCTTTAAAGGGACATAAAGCATTAGAATCATGGCCCTCCAAGCGATGTGCGTTTCTACAGGTTACTTCTTAGTATCATTTTTCTTTTTATTTACAATTGATTAACTTCCTTTCCTAACTCCCCGAGAAAGTTGCATTCCCGATGCCTCCTTGATAAAGAGATGACCTGAACCACTAGACAACGAGATAATACTTGCTCGACCGCCATCTTGTCGTGTCTTGCTCATGTCGAAGCAAGGACAGATTTTTGAAATTGTCAATATAATGAAATGGTCTGATTAGAATTATTTTTATCTTTATAAGTTTTTGAATTCATCCCTTATATTCCTGATTTATTCATTTGAATTGCCATTCTATAAATTAATCTATTTTGAATTTCATTCAAATTATTCATATTCATTTAATTTTAGTTAAAACTGAGGGTAAGAAATACAAGAATTTTTTAATGAGATGAAAATAAATAAAATGACAAAGAAAAAGATATAATACAAGTAAGGGACCGAAGTAATAATTTTTATATAAAGTAGGTGGTGGGCTTGAACATTTTGTTGGTCGAATACCTCAGTTACACCAATGAAATGCTAAAGCAACGTCAATTGAAATTGTAAGAATTATTATTGTTATTATAATTAATACAGTTATAGTTATTTTATTCTCATTATTATTAGGTTCCCCAAGAGCGAGGAGATTTTCACAAAAACGTTTACTCTCATCATACGCAAAAAATCTTTTTCCCATACCTAATCATTGACACATGTTATGAGATCAACAATGTTTATGAATGAAAATTTAATTGTGACATAATAATACAAATCCCAGTTGAATTATAGAATTACTCGTGTAAGATACTGTTTTAAGCCGATGATCTAATTGCATGTGAGGTTCAAGGAGCCAATCCCCCTTCCGTAACACGACTATCCAAGTTCAAAGTTTATTTCGATTCCCATATAAATGGTAGTGCGCAACAAACACTTAGAAATATTATACGAATAGTTACTTGTGTGGCATGACATTTTATATAGACATTGTGAAAAAAAAAAAATGAACTTAGATATAACGCGAAACAGCTGGAGATTGATCTCTCGAAGAACCATTAAAATTTCCGTCACGTATCGTCCCCCTAAAAGTCAGTCTCTGGGTCCGACCCTTGTTAGAAGTTAAGATCGGTCTTCAAATGACGTATTCAAATTATTTGTTTGAGATTAAAAGTCGTTTTTTCCCCCTCAAAGAACAAATAAAGGGAGAATTTTGAGTTTAACCTCCTCTTGCGACCTATATTTTAAAACAACAATTGTCTTTGCACCCTCAGTTTTCTGATTAGGAACCAGACTGCATCTCACGATAAACAAGAATGTAGAAATATCAACCAAATTGTCCTTTTCTTCCTCGAAAATGCTCCGACATCTTGTGCATGTCCAAACGCCTAGAATCCCTTGACATATCGTCTAAACCCTTGCTCACCCTTTGCCGCCAGCGCTGGACCGCTTGTCGCTCGTACCGCTGCCCTACTCATTTCTAAGGCTAGGGTCAATGAGGACCACGGCAACCTCAGATCGATCTAAGGTCATTGATGACCACGACAAGGATATGGCGGTCGTCCGAGTACTGTGTGTGTGAGAGAGAGAGAGCGACGCTAGGGAGCGACGCTTGAAGGCGGTTGGCTGGTGGCCGACGAGGAGAACAAAAGGAGGTGGTGGAGATTGGGGTTTAACTGTGAGGGGGTTGGGATAAGGTATTGATTGAGGATTTTGCGAGCGTTTCTTGAGGGTCCTTTTTTGGAGATGGGCAATTTGATCTTTTCAATCATGGACTTCAGTATGAACTCACAAAGTTGTGTTTCAAGATGAAATGTTATAAAGTTGCGAGAACTCATGAGGTCGTGTTTTCTACAGAAGAAAAAAAAGAAGTTATTTCTAATATGGAAAAATTAGGAAAAATCTAGATCATTGTTTTGGTCAAAATTTTATGTTTGAAATACTATATATCGAGTAGATAATAAAGGTCAGCTTGATTTGATCTCTAAAATTTATGGTGTTTAAAACGGGATGTTGATGAGTGCATTTGTTTCATTGAAAACTTAATGATAACGGAAGATATTTTTCATGAAATTATTTTCAATGAAAATGCTAATTTTCATTTATCTAGCAATCTAGGAAAAGTGATTTCTTTTATATTAGATGAAGAAGTCATTTTCCCACAATCTTAACCTGTTGTTTTTTTGTCTACGAAAAACATTGTCTATAGATCGATTAGTTTTCTGTCATCCAAACAGTAAAAAATTAGGAAGCTTTCCATGAAAACCTTATTCTTTAAAACAAACATACTCTAAATTGTGTCGCATATTCAATACACATTGAAAGGAGAAACGAATGTTTTTTTATGTTTATTTTATTGACAAAGCTCTATCATGCATGTAGAATGCGAATCTAAATCCAACCTTCCTAGGCCTCAACCTGGCTATTTCTTCGTGGGGCATGACTGGAGATTGATCTCTTGAAAAATCATGAAAATTCCCGTCACATAGTCACCCCTAAAAAATTAGTCTCTAGATCCATCCCTTATTACAAGTTAAGGTCAGTATTCAAGTAACGGATTCAAATGTATTTGTTTTCAATTAAAAGTTTGTTTTTAATGGATTCCTCCAAAACATTCTTCTTTCAAACAAATGGACTCTATATTGAGTTGTACATTAATACACACTAAAAGGAGAAACTAAGTTTTTTTATGTTTATTCTTTTTTATTTTATTAATAATGTCATGTCATGCATGCAGACCATCCTATAAGAACATGATCCAACCTTCCTAGGCCTCAACCTAAATGTTTCTTGGTGGGGCATGCATGGCCCGACGCTTGACCCAATTTACTCGATGTGTTAGAAAACGGTTTGGATTTTGGGATCTTGGGAAAACACGAGTTTGACTCTAGGATAAAAAGTGTCATCCATCTTGCGACTCACTCCACGCCGTCTGACGAATGAATGGCTGCTTCAACTTTTGGCCTTTGAATTTACACTGCCACGTCTATGTCCTTATCCTTCTGAGTCTGAAAACCTCGTCATTCATGACTTCCACCGATTTGTTGTTGACATCCACGTCCAGGACTTTAATGGACGACAAAAGATTCGTTCCTGAACGCACCGACGTAATAAATTACGCCTAAATATTTCGTATATTTGAAAATTGGTCATTTTGTCATATACGACAAATTCATTTATTGTGAGAATTTACTGACAAGGGTTCTTTCTTAAGTACATATTGCAGGTTCGCTTCACATAACATTGCTGTATAAAAGAATGACTTAGGATTATGGCAAAGTCTTAGATTATCTCTATTCGAATGGGATGTCTTAGAGGAGGCTCTTTAGGGATGATTATGGCTTATTTCATAATAATTATTAATGAATTTGATGTTAGCCTGTCTCTTTCTGACACATGGTAACCTGATATTGATTCGCATTTTCCTGACGTGTGGATTGGTGTGTGCCCCCATGACATGTGGCAATTTACCTACTATTCGTTTTGGCTTATTTCGTAACAATTATTAATGAATTTGATGTTAGCCTGATTCTTTCTGACACCCGACAATCTAACATTAGTTCGTATCTTCCTAACGTGTGGTGAATTATCATTGGCTTGTGTTCCCCATGATATGCGGTAACTTACCCACCGTCGGTCCACTGCCCTATTCAATTCTAGGGCTAGGGTTGATGATGACCATGACAACCTCAGATCGATCTAAGGTCATTGATGACCACGACAAGGATGTGGTGGTCGTTTGACTACCAACAGAGAGAGGGGGGGTCAGGCGGCAACAACACTGGGGCCATTGACGAAGCTTAAAGGCGGCGAAGTTAGGTGTTGGAGATTGGGGTTTAATTGTGAGGGATTAGGATTAAGATTTTAATTGAGATTTGGAAAATTTTAGGGTTTCATGAGGGTCTTTTCGAAGAAGGGCAATTTGGTCGTTTCAATCTTGGGTTCTGATTAAAGGAGGAAAGTTCCATTTGTGAAAACCCAAGATGGAAAGGCTCGAGGTTTCTATGAGTTCCCCCTAAAAATATATATATTTTTAGAACACATGTTTTGTTTCAGCAACACCATCAGCGTAGCCGAAGGGCCTCCATCAGGATCTGTGCCGGAGATGAAGTCAAAGCTGTACAAAGGCCAAATCTGTGCCGGGGGAGGTCATCAAACCTCGGCGGCCGCTGCCGAAAGGACACGACGGTCACCGCAACCCTAGGCAAGGGCTGCTGAGGTTGCAACATCCCAAGCGAGGAGTGAGGCGACACCGAGGTCATGTGTCTCCGGCAAGGCAGATCTGAACTCTGGCATCACATGAGCCAAGCAACAGATCTGGGCTCTGCCGGCATTGATCTAGTTCCTCTATCTTTGTGAACCCCCGATCGGCGAGGAGAAGATGGACAATGGCAAGGGTTAAACATGAATATGAAATTATACGTGGAGACAATTTAGGAAAAAGAAAGTTCATTACTTTGGAACTCGCCTTCCGAAAATGTTAAAAGTTCAAGACAAGTCTCTATTTACCTAAGACTTTTAGTTTTTTCAATGTTAGCATTTCCTCAAAGTGGCCCAAAAAAAATTCATCAAATGTCTTAAATTTTTTCCGAAGGACTTCCCGTACTTAGTATAGCCGAACCAAACACATTGCTTGTTTTATTATTGATTTAGTTGCATGCTTAAGAAAACAATATAATGAAAAGATCGCATGAAATACATTTTATTAAAAGGGAAAATGTTTCAAAGATGGGCGTCAGGTAAAATTAGTGTAATTAAGTTCCGGACTTAGAAATTCCTAGTTCGCAGGAGTAAGGCAGGCTGTTAAATCTTACTTAGCTCCTGATTGTCCTAGAATATGTTGGTTACGACTGAAGTTCAAATGAATAATTAATGAACAAATCAAGTTATGATCGATGGGGGTATGGTAGATCCCATGCTTAGTGCAAGAACCACCTTGCAAAAGGGCGATGCACACTTATTTAGCAATCTATCTAATTTGCTCGAGATCATCTCGATAGGGTCGCGAGAGGTTGCGACTCCACTGTGGAGTCACCGTGTAAGGCCACATGTTTAGCCCGACATTCCCTAGCTATCGACAACCCAACTAGCACTGCTTCGTATTCTGCAATATCGTTAGTGGCATAAGATGCTAAGCACAACGCATGCTCCACCAGGGGTATTGCCGTCGGCAGTTATCAAAACCACTACCTGAGCCGTCTACATATATCATTCCACTTAGCTGGGTGTAGCACGATGGATGGTCTTAGGAACTCAACAATGAAGTCAGCGAGTGCCTGGCCGTTCACCTCAGTTCTAGGGGGAAAGGGAAAGTCAACTGACTGTGTTCAATCGCCCGCTTAACAAGCCTCCGTTGATACATAATAAGGCTTATACGATAAGGCCCGTACGGGTTGATCCGTTAACACCTGTCGGAACCGTTTGGATGCTACTGTCAATCCGAATACCAGCGTTGTAACACTCGAGTACCTCACTTCAGCCCCCTCTAGGCGTTTTGCTTGTATAATAGAGAGGGCGCTTTTTGTTAAAAAAGCACTAGCGGCTTCCTCAGCTGGCGCCTATTATACTTGAAGAGGCCTGGTGGTGTTGAGGTTAGCCAACATCGGTACTTCTTTAAAATAGGAATTCAATTATCAGATCCCTTACTCTGCTCCTCTCTCCAATGAGATCTACTATCACCTCTCAACAATCTGAAGAAAGGGGGACATTTTTTTCCGTGGATTTTGAGGAAAACGGGTTTAACGCGATGATTGGTCCGTCAATTCCTGCACTTCTTTCGCACACTGTGGGAGCTGTCGTATCCAGTATTGCTTGCACCATTTCAGGAACGGCTTCCATGGCTCTCTGAGTTACCATGAAACCCAAGAATTTTCCAAACCAGACTCCAAAAACACATTTTGCTGGACTTAGAACGGCTAGTTTGTTATCGTCTCCTCAGTGTATTGAAGGTCTTCCTTAAACCAGAAAAATATTGTTGGAATTTAATCCAGAGAAAGCAAACTGTTTGTTGTAATGAGAATCAATGTAAAGACAACGATAACAACTTTATAATATACTTCTTTTTATGTAAACATACAAATCTTGGAGAAGAAGAAAATAAGATATCACTGGAAAATTAACATAAAATTTGAAGTGAGGTACGGATATCCGAATCTCCTTAAGGCGATTAGTTCATGCCAATGATGCTTTGCAAATTCACGAACTATGCCTCCCAGGATACAATACCTCGAACCTGTTTGGATTAGCACTATGCAAATAGAACTCAATTGAACCGTTCAATTGAATCAGCACACCTAGAAAAAATAGAAGAGTAGAGTAGTATTTCCAATCTCTTTTGGAATCGTTGTCTTGAATTGTTCAATCAAAAAACCTTCTAATGAAGCTCTATGCTCTTATCTATTTATAGAGATTTAAAGTTCATGTACATAAGAGAAAGATGAATTAAATATACGCATTTATCCGAGAAATTCATAAATCAAGAGATACGTGAATCCAAGAGATTCATGAATCCAGAAACACAAGAATTCAAAAGATTCGCGAATTCAATAAATATATGAATTTAAAATATTTGTGAATCTAGGAAATTTATGAATTTAATAGATACGTGAATAGAAAAGACGTATCTTAATTTGTTGGTTTTCGTTAATCCATTAACCATAATTATAAAAATCCCCGACATTAATGGATCAACAAAACATGTTTTACTCGAAGGAATCAGTGACGAGAATCCTAATGCATGTTCCGTCATGTGAGCATGAGCGAGAGAGAGGAACCATGGCTTTTGGGGAGATAGGAGTGAGATCGTTGGCAATAGGGACGATTATTGTAGAAACGAAAGTTACGAGGGGTGAAGATGTAAATATGGGAAAAAATGTTGTTGGGGGAACGACAAGAGGAAGTAGTGAGTTTCGTTTCGGCTTAGGAAGTGACCCATCGACGGACCTGTTTTCGTTGTTAGGGTCGATGCATAGTTTTTCTCTTTTAGCGCTCTTGGTGGAAATTGGTACAATTAGCTGATTTTGATGTCATAATAAAGATAAAACTATAATTTTATCCAGCGCAATGTATGTCAGAGATTACATATTTCCTTTCCGAAAATTCATATTCATGTCATTTTCAGAACGAAACATCCTTCTTTGTCGTTCACTGGACAAGACCTCTAATTCCACATCAGCAGCAAATTACTGAAAATGTTTAATGTCATGATAGAATCAGTTATGTACAGGCGCAATAACATGCATTAAAAAAAAAGAGTAATACATGAGTTGGTGAGTAACTGCAAATACAGTGAGAATAAGGAGTAATGAATGGTGATAAATAGCATCAGATCAGTTTTGTATATGGCAAATAATCTTCATTACATAGTGAAAATAGAAAAGCCGTAAATACTTAAAATCTGTCTATGAAATTCGTGAACCTTTAAAGGGAGATAAAGCATTAGAATCATGGCACTCCAAGCGATGTGCATTTCTACAGGGTTACTCCTTAGTATCATTTTTTTTTTTTTTTTTTTTTTTATATACAATTGACTCACTTCCTTTCCTAACTCCCCCAGAAAGTTGCATTCCCGATACCTCCTTGATAAAGAGATGACTTGAACCACTAGACAATGAGACAATACTCGCTTGACCACCATCTTGTCATGTTTTGCTCATGTTGAAGCAAGGACGGATTTTTGAAATTGTCAATATAATGAAATGGTCTTCAAATGAGGGAAAAGTATCAAAAAAGTCATAAACCTATTGTATTGATAATAATTCAGTCCGAAAAATTTTAATATCGATACCAATTCAGTCCATCTGGCCAATTTTGGTTGGTCAGCGCTGACGTGGACGTTGGTCGGTGGGCCGGCCCGACATGGCAATTTTTATGATTTTTTAATTATTTTTTCGAATTTTTTTATTAATTTTTTTCTTTTTTCTTTTCTGAATTCTTCCTGGCGGTGGCCAGTGAACCACGGAGCCCTCACCTGCCGCCGACGAGGGTCGCGGCCCTCGCTCGGCCTCTCCCAAGGTTGTCGGCAAGGCGACTTCGCCTAGATCTGAGCGAGGCCAGCCTCGCCTTGGCCTTGCTGCAAGCGAAGGCGGCCTTGCCTGCGGCTGGCGAGGCCATGGCGGCCATTGCTAGGGCAGAGGCGAGGGCCGCTAATCCCTCGCCAGCCACCGGCAAGGGTCACGGCCCTCGCTCGGCCTTGCCCAAGGTCGCGGGCGAGGCGGCTTAGCCCAGATCTGGGTGAGGTCGAGTGAGGGCCACTAAGCCCTCGCCAGCCACCATGGCCTTGCCCAAATCCGGGTGAAGCCGCATTGCCAGCGACTCTCACCAAAGGCTCGTTGGCCACCACTAGGAAGAAGGCAGAAAAGAAAAGGAAAAAGAAAAGAAAAAAATTAATAAAAAAATCGAAAAAATAATAAAAATTGCCACATCAGCGTCGGCCACCAACCAACGTCTACGTCAACGCCAGCTGGCCAAAATTGGCCAAATGGACTAAATTGGTACCAATATTAAAAGGTTTAAGACTGAATTGGTATTAATACAATAGGTTTAGGACTTTTTTGGACCCCTTCAAATAACGTATTCAAATATATTTGTTTTAGATTAAAAGTCGTTTTCCCCCCTCAAATAACAAATAAATGGAGAATAATGAGTTTAACCTCCTCTTGCGACCTATATTTTAAAACCACATTTGTCTTTGCACCCTCACTTTTCTGATTAGGAACCAGACTGCATCTCACGATAAACAAGAATGTAGAAATATTAACCAAATTGTCCTTTTCTTCCTCGAAAATGCCCCGACATCTTGTGCATGTCCAAACGCCTAGAATCCCTTGACATATTGTCTAAACCCTCTCTCACCCTTTTCCGCCAGCGCTGGACCGCTTGTCGCTCGTACCGCTGCCCTACTCAATTCTAAGGCTAGGGTCAATGAGGACCACGGCAACCTCATATCGATCTAAGGTCATTGATGACCACGACAAGGATATGGCGGTCGTCCGAGTACTGAGAGAGAGAGAGAGGGAGGGAGGGAGCGATGCTTGAAGGCGGTTGGCTGGTGGCCGACGAGGAGAACAAAGGTAGGTGGTGGAGATTGGGGTTTAACTGTGAGGGGGTTGGGATAAGGTATTGATTATGGATTTTGTGAGGGTTTCTTGAGGGTCCCTTTTTGGAGATGGGCAATTTCATCTTTTCAATCATGGACTTCAGTCTGAAGTCACAAAGTTGTGTTTCAAGATGAAATGTTAAAAGTTGCAAGAACTCATGAGGTTGTGTTTTCTACCCAAAAAAAGAAAAAGTTATTTCTAATCTGGAAAAATTAGGAAAAATCTAGATCATTGTTTTGCTCAAAATTTTATGTTTGAAATACTATATATCAAGTAGACAACAAAGGTCAAATTGATTTGATCTCTCAAATTTATAGTGTTTAAAATGGGATGTTGATGAGTGCTTTTGTTTCGTTGAAAACTTCATGATAACATAAAATATTTGTTATGAAATTATTTTCAATGAAAATGGTTAATTTTTCTTTATTTAGCAACCTAGGAAAAGCGATTTCTTTTATATTAGATGAAGAAGTCGTTTTCCTGCAATCTTAGCCTGTTGTTTTTTTGTCTACGAAAAACATTGTCCATAGATCAATTAGTTTTATGTCATCCAAATAGTAAAAAATTAGGAAGCTTTCCTCGAAAACCTTCCTCTTTAAAACAAACCTACTGTAAATTTTGTTGCGTAGTCAATACACATTGAAAGGAGAAACGAAGCTTTTTTATGTTTATTTTATTTACAATGCTCGATCATGCATATAGACCATCCTATAAGGATGTGAATCTAAGTCCAACCTTCCTAGGCCTCAACCTGGCTATTTCTTCTCGGGGCATGACTGGAGATCAATCTCTCGAAAAACCATGGAAATTACCTTCGCATAGTCACCCCTAAAAAAATTAGTCTCTAGATCCATCCCTTATTAGAAGTTAAGGTCAATATTCAAGTAATGGATTTAAATATATTTGTTTCCAATTAAAATTTATTTTTTAATGGATTCCTCTGAAACAGTCTTCTTTCACATAAACAGACTCTGTATTGAGTTATATATCAATACACACTTAAAGGAGAAACCGAGCTCTTTTATGTTTATTCTTTTCTTATTAATAATGTCTTGTCATGCATGCAGACCATCCTATAAGAACATGATTCAACCTTCCTAGGCCTCAACCTAGATGTTTCTTGCCGAGGCATGCATGGCCCGACGCTTGACTCAATTTACTCGATATGTGTTAGAAAATGGTTTGGATTTTGGGATCTTGGGAAAACACGAGTTTGACTCTAGGATAAAAAGTGTCATCCATCTTGCGACTCACTCCACGCCATCTGACGAATGAATGGCTACTTCAACTTTTGGCCTTTGAATTTACACTGTCATTTCTATGTCCTTATCCTTTTGAGTCTGTAAACCTCGTCATTCATGACTCCCACCGATTTGTTGTTGACATCCACGTCCAGGACTTTAATGGACGACAAAAGATTCGTTCCTGAACGCCACCACGTGATAAATTACGCCTAAATATTTCGTATATTTGTAATTTGGTCATTTTCTCATATACGACAAATTCATTTATTGTGAGAATTTACTGACAAGGGTTATTTCTTAAGTACATATTGCAGGTTCGCTTCACATAACATTCCTCTATAAAAGAATGACTTAGGATTATGGCAAAGTCTTAGATTATCTCTATTTGACTAGGATGTCTTAGAGGAGGCTCTTTAGTGATGATTATGGCTTATTTCGTAACAATAATTAATGAATTTGATGTTAGCCTGTCTCTTTCTGGCACACGGTAACCTAATATTGATTCACATTTTCCTGATGTGTGGGTTGGTATGTGCCCCCATGACTTGTGGCAATTTACCTACCATCAATTTTGGCTTATTTCGTAACAATTATTAATGAATTTGATGTTGGCCCGTTTCTTTCTGACACGCGACAATCTGACATTAGTTTGTATCTTCTTGATGTGTGGTGAATTATCATTGACTTGTGTTCCCCATGACATGCGGTAACTTACCCACTGTCAGTCCACTGTCCTATTCAATTCGAAGGCTAGAGTCGATGATGACCATGACAACCTCAGATCGATCTAAGGTCATTGATGATCACGACAAGGATGTGGTGGTCGTTTGACTACCAAACAGAGAGAGAGAGGGGGGGGGTGTCGGCAACAACACTGGGGCCATTGACGAAGCGTAAAGGCGGCAAAGTTAGGTGTTGGAGATTGGGGTTTAATTACGAGGGATTAGGATTAAGATTTTAATTGAGGATTTGGGAAATTTTAGGGTTTCATGAGGGTCTTTTCAAAGAAGGGCAATTTGGTCGTTTCAATCTTGGGTTCTGATTAAAGGAGCAAAGTTGCATTTGTGAAAACCCAAGACAGAAAGTTGACAAGTTGGAAAAAGCTCAGGAGGTTTCTATGAGTTCCCCCTAAAAATATATATATTTTTAGAACACCATCAACGCAGCCGAAGGGCCTCCATCAGGATTTGTGCCGGAGATGAAGTCAAAGCTGTACAAAGGCCAAATCTGTGCCGAGGGAGGTCACCAAACCTCGGCGGCCGCTGCCGAAGGGACACGACGGTCACCACAACCCTAAACAAGGGCTGCTAGGTTGCAACATCCCAAGTGAGGAGTGAGGCGACACCAAGGTCATGTGTCTCCGGCAAACCAGATCTAAACTCTGGCATCACATGAGCCGAGCAACAGATGTGGACTATTTCGGCATTCATCTAGTTCCTCTATCTTCGTGAACTCCCGATCAGTGAGGAAAAGATAAACATGAACATGAAATTATACGTGGAGGCAATTTAGGAAAAAGAAAGTTCATTAAGCTCCGTTCATTTTCGCAGAAAATAATTTTTGGGAAAAAGTTTTTCGAATTTTCCGGGTTCGTTTCACGGAAAATGAATTTCTTGGAGAAAATGTTTTCCATGAAAGAAAAAAAAGTCTTCTAAATTAGGGAAAAATGTTTTTCACTTTTGAAAAGTGGAAAACATTTTCCTCACTTGATCTCTCTTATCTCACACCTCTACAAATCCTCACTTCCTCCTCACATTTCTTCTTCTTTTCTTTTTTATTCAAATTATTTTTTAATTTTCTTTTTCTTTTTAATTCGAATTATTTTTAATTTCCTTTATCTTTTCTATTTCTTTTTTTTTTCTTTTCTTTGTTTTCCATTTTCTTCTTTCTTAGCAAGTTGTCGGTCATTGCTTGGCAAACCTCGAACTCGTCAATCTCAAGCTCGTGCTTTGCATTATTGCTTATCATTTTCTTTATTTACTATACCTTGCAGTTGTATATTACTCAAACAAATGGCTCTACATGCTTTGCTTCTTTTTTCTTTTGTTTATTAGAACACAAAAGACACAAGCGGAGAACATGCCACTCAACTGGAAGATTCTCATTAGTGCCGTACATGCTTTGCTTCCTTTTCCTTTTACTTCTTTTTAAAATCCATACGAACATTTTTTAGAGTAAATGAGCATTTGGTGACATTGAGGGAACAAATAGATGAAGCAAGTTTGTTCGGATTTAAAGGTAAGTTCATATTTGATGGATTTATAAATCAATAAGTGATGCATGTCTAAGTGGTGAAGTCTTAGAAAATATTTTCCTTACCGAATATCGGAAAATATTTTCCGAAACATTTTTAGATTTTAGCCGAATACCAGAAAATATTGTCATTATCTTGGAAAATAACTTCCGGGAAAATATTTTCCTGAAAATATCACGTTTTCGGAAAATGTTTTCCAAGAAGTTATTTTCTTGGAAAAATGACTATATTTTCCGATGTTCGGCTAAAACCTAAACTTTGAGTGGAAAATATTTTCCACCACTCTTTAGTTAATTTAATTGTTTGGGAAAATTATCAAAAAATTGAATTTTAATATTTTTAATTGACCAAAAAATTAGTTTTATTTTTTATATTTTTAAATGATTTTTTTAATTATTTGTATTTTTAAAGAATCGAAATTTTTATTATTTTTTATTTTTTTTCTTTTTATTTTTATTTTTTCCTTTTTCTTTTCCTTCCTCCTTCCTCCTCCTTCTTCCTCCTCCTTCCTCCGTCGCTGTAGGCCTTCCTTCGCCATTGCAGCCTAATGATGGCTCATTGCCCGACAACCAACCAAGATGCGCTCACCCGATCTAGCGAGGCCCGAGCTCGCCGAGCTCAGGCAAGCTCGGCTTCCCCAGATCAAGCTAGGCAGAGCCTCGCCGGCCTAAGGCGAGGCTCGAGCTGGCTCGCGGCCAGTCACTAGCCGCTGTCATGGCCGACGATTGGCCAAGGCCAAGAAGATGAAAAGGAAAGAAAGAAAGAAAGAAAATAAAAAAATAAAAAAACTCGATTTTTCAAAAAAAGAAAAAGAAAGCATAAAAATAAAACGAAAATGTGTTGGTGAAAAGAAGTAAGGTGAAAGAAGTTATGGAAAATGTTTTTTTTGAAAAGTGAAAAACATTTTCCTCACTTTTAAAGGTTGTTTTTTCCAATGATGGAAAACATTTTCCTTGACTAATTTATTTTCCGTAAAACAAACACCGGAAAATCCGGAAAAACGTTTTCCTGAAAATCATTTTCCGTGAAACGAACGAAGTCTTATACTTTGGAATTTGCCTTCCAAAAATGCTCAAAAATCAAGACAAGTCACTATTTGCTTATGACTTTTAGTTTTTTTCAATGTTGGGATTTCCTCAAATTGGCCCAAAAAAATTTGTCGAATGTCTTAAATTTTTTCCGAAGGACTTCCAAAACTTAGTATAGCCAAACCAAACACATTGCTTGTTTTATTATTGATTTGGTTACATGCTTAAGAAAAAAATATAATGAAAAGATAGCATGAAATGCATTTTATTATAAGGGAAAAGTTTTCAAAGATGGGCATTAGGTAAAATTAGTGTAATCAAGTTCCGGACTTAAAAATTCCTAGTTCACAGGAGTAAGGCAGGCAGTTAAATCTTACTAAGCTCCTGATTGTCCTGGAATATGTTGGTTACGACTGAATTTCAAATGAATAATCAATGAAGAAATCAAGTTATGATCGATGGGGTTATGGTAGATCCCATGCTTAGTGCAAGCACCACCTTGCAAATGAGCGATGCACACTTGTTTAGCAATCTATCTAATTTTCTTGAGATCATCTCGAGAGGGTCGCGAGAGCTTGCGACTCCACTGTGGTGTCACCGTGTAAGGCCATATGTTTAGCCCGACATTCCCCAGCTATCGACAACCCAACTATCATTGCTTCGTATTCTGCAATATCGTTAGTGGCATTAGATGCTAAGCACAAAGCATGCTCTACCAGGGGTATTGCCGTCGGCAGTTATCAAAACCACTCTAACCCCACTCTCTGAACCACTACTTGAGCCGTCAACATATATCATTCCACTTAGCTGGTGTAGCACGATGGATGGTCTTAGGAACTCAACAATGAAGTCAGCGAGTGCCTGGCCCTTCACCGCAGTTCTAGGGGGAAAGGGAAAGTCAACTGACTGCGTTCAATTGCCCGCTTAACAAGCCTCCGTTGATACATAATAAGGCTTGTACAATAAGGCACGTACGGGTTGATCCGTTAACACCTGTCGGAACCATTTGGATGCTACTGTCAATCCGAATACCAGCATTTCAACACTCGAGTATCTCACTTCAGCCCCCTCTAGGCGTTTTGCTTGTATAATAGAGAGGGCGCTTTTTGTTATCCTGGTCTTGGACTAAGACAGCACTAGCGGCTTCCTCAGCTGGCGCCTATTATACTTGAAGAGGCCTGGCGGTGTTAAGCTTAGCCAATGTCGGTACTTCTTTGAAATAGGAATTCAATTTATCAGATCCCTGACTCTGCTTCTTTCCCCATTGAGATCTACTATCACCTCTCAACAATCTGAAGAAAAGGGGACAATTTTTTTCCGTGGATTTTGAGGTAAAGGGATTTAACGCGATGATTGGTCCGTCAGTTCCTGCACTTCCTTCACACACTGTGGGAGCTGTCGTATCCAGTATTGCCTGCACCATTTCAGGATCGGCTTCCATCGCTCTCCGAGTTATCATGAAACCCAAGAATTTTCCGAACCAGACTCCAAAAACACGTTTTGCTGGATTTTGCTTCCAGCCAAGTCTCATATATGATCCTTAAAACGGCCAGTTTGTTATCGTCTCCTCATTGTATTGAAGGTCTTCCCTAAACCAGACAAATATAGCCCCATCCTTCAAACGAACGGCTAAAAACAAAAAAGCATTGAATTTTCTCATGACACAACAATACCACTAACTTTTTCATGACAGGGCATGATGATGTGTATGTATGACACATTATCTGAGCCAGAATTAGGGTCATGCATGCCAAATGATGTCGTTCGTCGTGAATGCAAGTCGTCAGTAAGTTTTGCAACTTCAAAATGACATTATACGTTACACGTTGAGTTTGTGCCTTCACTTTTGGTAGCTACTCTGTCTGTAGCATCTCCAGATTTTTTTCCCCGGCTTAAATCTAAGGAAAAAGGATACTAAAATTGTTATAACTTTTGTTTAGCATTTATTTTAGTGCCAAATTCGACATGGCTTGCCGGCAGTCTGAGTTAGCATTAATGGCTCAAGATGATGTCGCTTAACGTGTTTGCCCCAAATTATAAAACATAATTCAGACAAATCAAGCTTCTTCAAACCCTAATACTGTGAACCCCTCTTCTTTGATCTCTTTGATATTTTTCCGTGGTCCCTGAACCGGTCTTTAAGGTATGGACACTCTCTTTAATGGGTCATGTGAATTATTTTATTATTGGGCTGCCCATGTTGGGCTAAGCTGGCCCATGGCCCATTGAGCAATTACTTGCGGATAAAACGGTTGCAGATAATAATTGCTCCTACAAAAGGGAACATTTAATCCGTCGACAAACAAGGTACATTCCATCGTGTAACGTACTTTTTACAATCAGCGATACAAGGTTTTTCCTAGGCAAGATTCTAGAATGCATTTCTCATTTTTTTGTTTGACACTTCGTCGTATATTTAAAAATTCGTTTCCGTCGTATAGGAACTCAGTATTCCTACACTCTTCTTCTTTGCCCTTCTAAAATCTTGCAATTCAGCCAACGGAAAACTCTCATCTCTTTTCACTCTTGCATTTGACTTCGAATGGTTTTCTCTTAAAATTCTCAGGTTCTTGTTAAGATTTCCTTCAACGAATCGATATGGATCCTTGTTCTCAATCTCACTAGCAACAAAGTAGAAAAAACATAAAATGAAAGCTTGACTCCAAGCCAGTATCTCCCCAGTGACCATCACCAACCGCCGTAGGAGTATACCATGAGCACAGGACAGAGAGAGCAAACAATACGCGTGCTACTCTCGGCCATCGTTTAACATAAAAGGAATAAAAGATAAACGAATGAATGTGTGTATCGCTATGTCAGTATGAGACAAACGTCTGTACATTGTATTTTCGGAAAGAAGTTCCCAGAGCATACACAGTCTCACTTAAGCATTTTCACAAACATGTAGTGTCTATTTTCAGATGTAATGCAGAAGTTTGATACCTTCATTTGGGGAGATTTTCAAGAGGAAATCTAAGTTTGAACCCGTTAACATATTTAGTTGAACTCACCTTCACTTAAAAGCTTAAGCCAGTCAATTATAGGTTAACTAAGATATATCAACTGCTCAACACCATACCAATTCTTCAATGTGGGACTTTTTAACACAAATCTCCTCCTCACTTCTAAGTCTTAACTCACATATCTATCCTAACAATCTCCTTCTCACATATGAGCTCCAATGTCAAGTTTGCTCCTCAATTTAGGTATCCTTTTGCATCAAGATATTTCGACTTGAATCTCCAAGCCATTGTAATGCACCTGCAACCTAAGTAGCACGGACATGCGATATGGATACGCGACACGACACGACACGACACGCCGACACGTCATTTCTCAAAAATATAAAATTTCGACATGTTAGGATACGTTATTAGTAAATAAATATTTTTAGTTTTAATGAATTTAATTCAAATTCACAAATAAATAAATAAATAACAAGAACTTATAATGAATTTGCACTAATAATATTAATAGATATTCATAGAAAATTTGAAAGATGTATTCATAATTATACTTAACCATATTTGAGAACATATTTTTAACTTTAACAAAAATTATGGATAAAATTAATGACTAACAAAAAAAAATTAATCAACTTTATTTAAATAAATTTATGATCTTTTATAATCATCAAAATTTATCATTATTTAACATTCAATATTTTTATTTTTTGAAATCATGTTTTAACTCACTTATTTATTTTTATAACAAAAATAACTTTACCACTCAAAAGTTATTCCCCTCAAAAACCTCTCAAAATTAATTTCCTCTCTTTTTTTTTCCTCTATACGCTCATCCCCAAAAATTATTTGTCATCCCCATTTCTCTCTCTCCAATCCCCCACGCCACCCCCAAAATCCGGGCACCTAATCTTTTCTCCAATATTTTCTCCCCACGTTCGGTTTCTTCCCTACTCTCTCTCTCCCCTCTCCCCATGACACCACCTACTCCCTGCCCCGCCCCATCAACCACCCCGCCCCCATCAATCATCCCCAACTCACGCCACCACCTACTCTCCCGCCCCCATCAATCAACCCCCAAGCTGTCTTCTTCTCCCTTCGCACGCTCTCACATTGGGGGAGAAGGGGGTCGCAGAATCAAGGTCGACGATACCTCCGACCCGACTCCGTCTCCGGCGTGCAAGAGCCTGACCTTGATCAGTCGCGGATGAAGTGGACGAGGAGTACCAGAAGATATCCAAGCAGATCAATGAAACTCGAACATCTTTGAAGCCTCGCCGTTGGCCCTCCATCGTAGCGTCGCAATCGCAGCCCTGCCCTCTAGATTGCCTACTCTTCCTTTGGCCCTCCCTCACCGTCGCGGCATTGCCTTTACTCCCCGGTCTCGCCTCCACCCTCCGTCTTCTTCAACGATCCCTCTCCCTCGGACACGCTCCGATGTGCGTGTCGAGAAAAGTTGACCATGTGTCAAAAAATCTAACACGCGGTCAACGCGTGTCCAAGCGTGTCGAGGTGTCCAACACTCCGACACGTGTCGGACACAACACGGAAGCTCCGACGACGTGTCCGGACTTCATAGCCTACAACTATGCACAACAACCAACCAACATGGACTGCTAAGACTTGCATCATCAAACCAACTGTCCAATGCACTTGCAACTATGCACAACAACCAACCAACATTGAGTGCTCAAAACTTGTGTCACTAGACCAACTGTCCATGGTCTCCTCTCACTAAACTCGCATTACCAAAGTAGCTATACATGGTCTCTTGTTTGTCCATGGCATTACCAGAGCAATTGTCCTTGGTCTCTCTTCAATCACGAAATTTATTAATTGCTAGGACTTGCATCACTAGACCAATTGTTCGTGCTCTCTTCTCGCTAGACTCACGTTACTGGAACAACCATCCATGGTCCCTTGTCTATCCAGGGCATTATCGAAGCAACTGTCCATGGTCTCTTGTCGATCGTGAGATTTATTAACTGCCAAGACTTGCATCACCAGACCAACTGTCCATCGTCTCTTCTCACTAGGCTCGCATTACTAGAGCAACTATCCATGGTCTTTCGTTTGTCCATGGCATTACTAGAGCAACTATCCATGGTCTCTCATGGATCATGAGATTTATTTTGTTTTAGCTTTAATACCATTTGTTGGGAGTATACAACATAAATCTGATACCTTCACCCTAGTGCGATCTCCAAGGGAGCCTAAGTCCGAGCTCATCAACATATTCAGTTTAATCCATTTTCACTCAAAAGATTGAGCCACCGAGTTGTGGGTCAACTAAGATATGTTAACTGCTTAACACCACACCAATTCTCCCATGTGAAACTTCTTTAACACAACTCATACGTGTATTCTAACATTCTGTGTCAGTGAAGAAAGGGGAAACATAAGGGAGATAATTGAGGGGGAGTCCAAGTATTCTTTTAAAAAAAAAAAAAGAGAGTTTGAGAAGCTTCTTTTGAATTTTCCCTTCTCCATCCTTCCAACCGTTGGAAAATAATAACATATTTGAGAAAAAAATACATAACATTATTTGTTATAACTAAAAAAAACATAAATAGAGATAATAACATTGAGAAAGCGATAACAACTTTAAAATGACCCAATCGATAGGTAAATATATCGAATAAATCTTCTCAACAAGTGAAGAGTACACACATGCAAACCAAATATAAAAAAAAAAAAGCAAAATTGCTATAAAATGCAACAAAGTTAAACAGAAGATGGGGTATGGCTAATCGAATCTTCTTACAACAGTTAGTTCTCACCAACAGTGCTAGATACTTTCATGAACTATGCCTTTTCAGATACAACACCTTGAACCCATTTGAATTAGCATTATGCAAACATAACTTTGTTGAACGCTTGTTGAAACCAGTACACTTAAAGATAACTGAAGTGAAGAGATGAGAGCCGTTGTTGTTATTCTTTGAATGAAGAATATTTCAAATCTATTTACAGAATTTAAAAAGTCATATACTGAAGAGATACATGAATCAAGAAATATTTAAACTCAAGAGATACACGAATTAATGAAATACATTAATTGAAAGGCGCATCTCGTTTTACTCACTTTTGTAACCATAATTACAACACCAACACAATCCGACCAATTGATTGCGGCTTTCTCATCCACTGCTGCGCTGAGGCATTGGTCCTCCTCCATTTTTTGCCTAAGTTGGTTGAAGCATGTCTCCGTGAGTTGATGAAGCTTCTTCGTTGGTGCGTATCTCAGCGCCCGGACCTTCTTTCGTTAGTTTGACGACGTACTACGATCGGAGCTCCTCATCGCAAAGGTAATGCTGAGCACTCTGTCCAACTATGTTTTGATGAAGGAATCGCTGAGGCGCTTTCTTCTCTATTTAGATCTGTCTTGCTCATGTTCAAGTCTATTTCGTGGAGTGCGAATATCCTGAACTGATTTGTATGGATTTGGTCTCGAATCTGAGTTCATCGACGTTTGGTTTCCAACGCTGTCGATTTGGCCGGCGAGAGAACGATGTAGAGAGAGAATGACTTTATTGTGGGCGGTGGGGTTTTTATTCTCAAAGCATGCGTAGACTTCTTTTCGAAGAAAAGACACATGATATTTCACATTTAACGAAAAATGTCACATAATATCTAATATATAATTATAGAAGTCAAGTGATATTTTTTGTCGGATTTTGTTCCTCGAGGTATTTAATGATGTTTTTTTCTTTAGAAACGATACTAAAGTGATTCGACGAAAAGTTTTAATACTAAAGTGAAAGTCATATGAAAATTATGACACTTTTAGTGTCATTTTATCGAATTTTAGTAAAATTTGATGATTCTTTCATATGTTTGAAAAGCGAGAATAGTTTTCTCTTCGGACATAAGTTATTTGATTGTATCTGGCGTCTAATCAATTGAGTCGAGAAAAATGATGTTCTACCTACAAAACTGTCCACACGGCACGTGAGTTGGAAAAATTGGGAGGGCGACCGCGCCCTTATCCAGAGATCGCGACTGTTCCAAACGTCATTTCACCTTTTGCGCTGGAAACTCGTGCCTCTTTTTTTCCTGGAACCACAACCACGTAGAACAATCAAGAAGAATCTGCAACCCTGGGCCACGATCAGAGTCAGTGTAGAATCCACCAATTGGGTCCCGATGGCGATCGAAACGATGGGAAGGATCCTGTTCCATGTGCCTATTTATCGCAATTACTGGAGAGTCTTGCAAAGACAGACCCAGCGAGACGATGCTGTTCTCAGATTCTCCGGCCCTCTTCTTGTTCCAAACGCTCATCTCCCTCGTCCTGTTCGTCGTCTTCTTCAAAATCGCCGCCATCTTCGTCTTTCTCGTCTTCCTCTTCGCCCTGTGTTCGGACCTCGTCTATGTTATTACGGATCTTCTTGTCTATCATCCCTGAAGGGCTGAAAGTAGCGGGTGAAACCGTGAGAACTCCTAGCTCTTTCGATTTCCCTTTCAGACTTGCGGAAGTCATCTTCGAGGTTTGGGAAGAAAAGGGAAGTCGCTGACTGATTGAGGCCTGATTGATGGCCGGAACACGTCCTTGATCTTCACAAGTCTGATCGCAAAGGGATGGAGCCGCCGGGCGGCGGAATTGGGAGGAATTCCATATTCAGATGATGTGCTTGAGAGACTGCCACCGATTTTGCATTCTGAAAATCTCCCGGTGTACTAGATCTGCTTAATAAGTAGATAAGTGTGGTATGCATAAGCAGAATATCTTCATTTGTATAGCTCCTGAAATAATGTAAATGTAGGAGTTTTTGTATGTATGATTATGTAAAGTCGATGACCAATCCACCCGTGCTTTCGACACGGCTAGGTGCATGATGACAATGGAAGATCTATGATGATTTTTTAACCAATTTTTTTCAAGTATAGATTCATAGTCGTGCATATTATTTTTGAAAACACATGAAAAGGTAGATAAGTAAAAAAAAAAAATCGTAGTTATATCATTTTTTATTGTTTAGAAATCTGACAGAACATATCAAGAATGTTATACTTCTTGATTCTATTAGCGAGAAGGATGGGTATAAGCATGTTGCAAAATTAAGCATATAGCGAGCTTTATCCAGCAGTTTCCTTTTTATAATCACAAATTCCTAATCCTAACAAATCTATAGTCATGGACCTCTAATTGTTATACAAATTTTGATAATAAATTTATAAAAGTATGCATATATAGATTCTATTTCGAAATATCCATAGGCTAAACTTTCAAAAGTAATGGAACAAATTCCAATATGTAACTTATAAAAAGAAAATTAAATGCTTAAAAAGTCATATTCCATGACTACACGTAGAAATGTATAGTTTTTTGGAATTATATGAAAATAAAAAAAAAAAACACGTAGAAAAGTGTGGAAAAGGGGGGCTTAAGGATGGGACTAGGCGAAAATGAATGTAGCATTGAAAGGCCAGTCACTCTCACCGGTGGAGACTTAGATGAGACTTAGATGTGCGTGTATCCACTAGGATATCTCAGCCTAGGGTCAAATTCTCCACAAATTTTTTTTTTAAAAAAACACCAATTTTTATTTGCGAGACAATTTTTGGCTCTATTAAAAAAGCACAATCTAGAATTTTGGACAAAACAAAAATTGTTTCGATCCATGGTTATGCCCTACAACTTGCAGTTTTAAAATTGACTAATTCAATTCTCAGTTCCAATTTTGAAACTAAGGACCCATTTGGTAATATTTCTGTTTTAACTCGTGAATCGATTATCCCAAAGTTTGAGAGACTATCTAAAGAGAGATATAATAAGGTAGATCGATTCACATGTATTGTAACTTTACATACCCTCATATCGACCAAAAATAAATAAATAAAAGAATCTAAAATCTGCATCCAACAATCTCTAGACAAAGGGGGGAACGGAATATTACTTCTCTCATTTTTTTTCTCTTTTTTTTTTTTTGGCTCACGGACGGATGGGAATAATGGGAAAATAGAAACCCCTTTTGCAAAAAAACAAGAATATTATTTTTTGTCCAGTTGTGCACAGGAAGAAACTCTCTCGGCTCCTTCGCGTCATCTTCACTCCTCCCCTTTTCCCACTCCAGGCAGTGTGTGAACTGCAAACCACAACGCGTAGAGCTTAAAAAAAAAAGGACAACCAGAAATTTTCCAATCTTCCTGGTCATCCGATATCCCATCAATCACGCATTATTTAAGTCAAACACCTGTTCGAATCGCATGGCTTCAGCGGCTTCCATCGAACCCATCGCCATCGCCACCCTCAGGCCCCTGTTCCACCGACGCAGCACCCGATTCTTCCTCGGCCGCTGTCGTGGCCGCGACCACCGCCCGGATTCTACATGGACGCGGTCCTATAGACATGGCCCTGCTCCTCCTCACAGATTCCCCGATCTCCCTGGCCGTGGGCCTCCTCGTCCTCTTCCTCCTCTTCCGCTTCGCCTTCAAGTTCTTCATCCTCCTCCTCCTCTTCCTCGTCTGCTCCAACTTCGTCCTCGTCATTCGATGACCCCTCCGCCGCAGCCCACCTCCGATTCCTCCCCCTCCAAGACGGTGCGCTCTTCGCTCACGCTCTGTCCGCTTGTGTGTTTGTGGGTCTGTTTGAATTGATGTCGATGCTGTGAATTGCCACTCTGGAAGTGATTTATCGGCTCCAAGTTCCTACCTTTGGAAGCTTTTCGAGATGGGTTTCTTTTCGTAGATTGATTGGCTGTGATCGTTCGGCTTGTGGTCTCGCTATTTGCTACGCCCACCTTCAAATTATTGATGGTTTCGATACGGGGGTCGTTGTGGTTTTGCATGTTGAAGAGAATTCACTGTTCACATAGCGAGTCTGATAGTCTGTTGTGGGATTGGGAGTGAGGGTTTAATTGAGTTTTGGGGTCTGCAGGTGAGGACTGTGATAAAGGGCAGAGTGCAGGGCGTTTTCTATAGGAACTGGACCATCGAGAATGCGACCCAACTGGGTTTGAAAGGTTGGGTTAGGAACCGTAGGGACGGCTCTGTCGAAGCCCTCTTCTCCGGCAAGCCCGAGCTGGTAGAAGAGATGCAGCAGCGGTGTCGGCGGGGGCCGCCCGATGCGATGGTCACTGGCCTGGAGGTTTTCCCTTCGACTGATGATCCGGGCACTGGATTCGAGCGCAGACCAACTGTTTGATCGATTTGTGTAGAGACAGTGAGTTGCCGCCAATATCTTACTTACCATGTAGCACTCTATACCTACTTTTGTTCCTGTAGTAGTACTATTACCCTTCTGCATCTAATTGAGGATTTGTGCGGGAAAGGAGAATATTTCTTACGCTGCTTGATTATGGCAATTTTTTCACATCAAGCGTTGTAAGCATCATTTTCGTAGTTTTCTCAACATTGTGGGAATAAATGGTTAGCTTACCTCAGTCATGCTGTACAAGAGAATGCTGGTTTTTTTCTGCTGGTTCGGCTGCAAAAGGAAATCGATTTAATTCTTATACCAACACAAGTGCCCTCCCGCTAATTTTAAGTCTGATTTCATAATCACTGATTCTCTAGATTACCCTTTTAATTTTCATTTTTATCAGTGGTTTGAATTGCAACGTAATGCGTGAGATGTCAAGTAAGTGTCAGTTTGATGGTTAAGATGGTTAGGGTTATGCTTTTGAAGCACCATGTAAGTCTTATTGTGCTAGAGTAACTACAACTCTGACATGACCGGGACTATCATTCCGAGAAACTTGGTGGTGTGTTTTCTTGTCTTTGTTTGGTGATGATAGCAGTAAGGAGCAATGTCTTAGGATAGATCTGGATTTTACATACCTTATGGGGTAGCCATTCTCTGCTTTTGTAAGGCCTAAATGGACCTAATTCAGCAATCTGCTCATCTCGAAAACATTCCCTTCAGCACTCTTGAATCTTTATGGATGCTGGATTATCTTTTCTAAGATGCAGTGTCTTTCCTTGTTTTTAGAAAGTTTAATGGGATGATTTTCTGGAGGACTGTTTGATGCACGCTACAGTTTCCTGTTTTTTTCTTTTTTTTCCTTTGCGTCCTACTGTAAGAATCACATTCATTTTAGCAATTGATTTGTATAAGGTTCACACGTTACTGGGCTCTGATCAACTTTGGTCTGGTCTGCTCCATTAATTGGCTGTGGATACAAACTTTCCTCCTTTTCTTTTTGGTTCGGAGGATTCACCCTCTTTCAGGGGGGACTCTATTATGCATTGGTTTTCAGAGAACCTTTTATATCCAAGTTTATTTTTTTTAGAGACAAGAAAGAACATATTTTTTGGCTTTTATCTTCTATTTTCTTAATTCTGACTAGTGATGATAATGTGCTTGACTTGTGAAACCGAGCGAACGGCTTGGTCCATAATCCCCAACAAAATGATTTAGTTGTAGAACTATTTTGCTGCATATTAGCACAAAATGCAAACAACAACTAATGTGGATAGTTACATCGCGGATTTCCTCATGTCTAGTATGTTTCGCAGAGAAAGGCTCCCGCATACATTCTAATTGAATCTCTTTATAATGTGCTACAGGCCATAGCTTGGCCATAAATTATGTTCTTGAATAGCTCATTGTGGTCTCTAAGATGGTTATCTACCGTCTAGACAGAGGTTCAATCCCTGCTTGCTTTTCCACTTTGGGATAGTGCCGGGCTCGCTCGTGTTCGCCTCCGCATTTTTCCAAATGCTTTCAGGAGAGGCGATCAGGTAAAGATGGCTTCGTGAGCAAGGAGACAAGTAACATCTCTGTTTGCGCTGTTGCCCTTCTAATTTATTTTCTCCCTTGAGAAAGGGAGAAAGAAAATCAAATACCTTCCTCTCATTCGGTCTCAATGCCATTTTCCTTCTTTTACTTTCAGAAATATCTCTTTACATCCTCTGGTTTATGAACTGGTCTTCCTCGCTCCATGGCTTTTTGAAGATTCACGTCAATGAGCTCATTTCTGACTATGGTCGGGCATTATGCAAAGTTGGTGTAACCAACCAAATGTTTCCTTTGATACCAACTATTGAATATGGTAACCCTAATCGGTTGTTTACCTGTAACAAGCTACTTGCTCACCGTGATACTGGTGATGTCAAGAGAGTGACTGTTATAAATAAATTAATACTAGTTCATGCCAGAGTATGTAGAATACTCAAAGAAAATATTTTGTCCTAACAAACAATAACAAAACACCATTGCAACATGACTCAACATATGCCTTAAGTCATTTTTTTCTTATTACCGGAAATTCTACTTTTACGGTGATTACTAGGAGCTTTAGCAGCGACTTCAATTAATGCGACAGAAGGATTTAGAGACGATTACAATGTTACACCGTTACTGGTATGCGTCAAAGGCATTTACAACCATAGATGGCGAGAGTGCACTCTAATCACCGGTTGAAGTTCGAACATGAACATCTCGGCAATTACCATCACTAGTGCTAGAGACGATAATTCCACTAAGTATAACAAGTCCAGGCATATCCATCTCAAGGTTGGCTTAAATTAGATCCATGCGATCCATTATTGCACCGATCGTTTGATCTTTAGTCCAATCAATCTCGAGCTCGAATCAAGCTTATGGTCCATGGCCGTGATTTTAGCTGGAAGATGAAGCGTGCTCATGCACTCAAGTCCAATCCAAGTAGATGAACAAACTTTGACACGATCACATTGTTGGCAACATTTCTTTTGCGCTTGGGGAACTTGTGGGAGCGAAACCACAAGTATAATTTAATCGTTTCTAGCATAAAGCAGAAAAACTCGGGAGAAAGAGAAAAACCATGCCTCGAAAAGGACATTGAGATTTGCGAATTGGCTTGGGCGACATTTTTCACTGTAATCTACTTCGTCTCAGACCGCTTTAGCTCTTAACAAACTCAAGAATGAGAAAAAAAAGCTTTTCGGGATATTTTCCGTATGCTAACTGAAGAAAATAGTTCAATAAGTTACCCGAGTGGACAGATCTACAACGAGCACGGTGGGTGCGGGCGGCGGCAAATACATCACCTACTAGTTTAATTTCCAAAATGTAACATGAAAAATCCCACTTTTTATAGTGAAAAGAATTCATTCTTTTCAATCATTCAAATGTATTCATAGGACAATTTTTGTTGATAGAAAAATGATTATATAAATAGGATATTCAGCCAATATCCAGCTTTACAGTACCTTACTGTTATCCACTCAGTGCTAATATCCGGCTATGATTGTAACTGGCTTCCCAGTTATATTAGGTTCTTTGGTTATATCAGGCTTTATGCTGATATTCGACTTCACTCTGACTTCTATCCTATGGTCTTTCCAAGCATATTGATAATCGTGACTCTATTTCACCATTTACCTATTCAGGGTACTTTCCAAATTTTACCAAACTCTCTATTCTAGGCTTGTTCACCTTCTACTTAGATACCTCTAGCTTGTAAATACCTCTATGCCCAATGTCTTGTTCACCATTGATGGTAGTGTACTCCTCATCTTTAGACGATCCCATTAGGATATCATCTGGATAATAGCTTGTGCATTTTTTGCACAGTATTTTAGGACATGGTCAGTGAGTTGCACTTGATTAGAATTCATGAATGAGTAAGTTTAGTAGATTCTCGAGATGACAAACACTGGAGAAGGAAAATATAGGTGCCCAGAAAAGTGAAATGAAAATGAAAAACCAAGAACAAATCGCAAAAGGAGAAGGAAAAAGATAAGAAGATGGGTTTAAGTTTATCTTAATAATACGGGCTAGTTTTGTGTTTTTAGGGAATCCGGGCTTAAGTGAATCTTGATGGATTGGGTATAATTTGGCAGGGGGGCCTGATTTGTTTTGAAGGAGGCATTTGGTTATTAATAGGCGGGCTTAGCATGGTGTGCTAGTTTATGGCTTACTCTGCAATAGCCCAGACCCGGGAACCGGAGTTACAGTCCATATTAGGACCGGGCCCAAGGGCCCGGTCCGAGTCTTAACTTTCCAGAAATAATAAAAATTAAAAATTAAAAAAATTCCAAAAAAATTCCAAAAAAATTGAAAAATGGTTAGAAACAGCGAGAACTTGATTGGGTCGCTAAGTTTTAGCACTAAATTTAGTTTAGTTTTATCTAGTTAGTTTACATATAGTTTAGGTTACCTTTGATTTAGTTTAGGTTTAGATAGATTAACCTTTTAGACAAGGAATTCGGCTCATTTTGAATTTAGCTCGTGAGGGTTGCTGTCTAGGAAAAAAAAATGAGGCCATATATTATTTTTGACTGATTCGTATTAGTTTAGCTTATTGCACTTAATCTTTTACTCATTCTTGTCCTAATGTTCTTGCCAAATTTGTTGTGATTCTTTTATATTGCTTATGGTTAGGTTACATCTTGGAATCATAATAAACATATTAACATCGCATGGATACTTAGTGGACAAGAACTTTAAAATTCATAATTGGATAAAATATCGCATGTGACACTTGGTTGTCAACTAATCAAATTTGGGTGCTAAAAGGATATTAGTTGAATGACTAATGTAATCAACTCTTTGTACCTAGATCTTTGGTTGCATAGAAAGTAAGATAGCTCCAATATCTCTTGGTTCATAGCCAACAAAAAAAGTTAGTGGTGACTCTTTCAAAGAGAATTCTTTTATGATTAATCAAAACTAAAACAAAAATTCCAAATGTCACATAAGATAAGGATTTTGGAAAACCCGCGCCAATTGAGGACTATTGGTCCACCTTTGACATTATTCTAAACTAGTCTTCCTTTGTGAGGGAATGTCGTGGCATGGAACACAACCCATTATAAGCCTAATATATCTTCTTAGTTGTCTGACATGAGACTTTGCCTGCATCATCATATCTATAAGTGCGAAAATTACTAAGATCAATTTATGGTTGTTCAAAATACTGAAAGTTTCTAATTTTTTTCATGTGAAAGTATGCATTATGTAGGGAGACAAATTTTTCTTTGGGATGTATAAAGAAAAGTAGAATATTTAACTAAAGGTATTCCACTTGGTTAAAAACAAACTTCATGTGCATAGAATATCCACGCAGGAGTTGAGACATATGGCTTCATTGAAATCATTCTTACAAAAGAGAAAATGAAGAAGTATATCTGATATCAGGAAACTCATCGAACATACACCGTATATTTTGTAGAACCCTGGCTTCGCAAGGAATGACCAGCACACCCCTTTGACTAAAACCAAACTCGACTTCGGCTGCATCGAGCAACTTCACAAATGGAGGATGCACCAAATACTCAAGCGCAACCGAGAACTTCTTGGGCTTGCTGTTGCCATCTATTGCGACCACAGAGAAGCAACCGTCCTTCACATGCCCTCGTTCTTGCCCAGCAGGTTCCCTCGCAGTGTGGTTGATTCTTCTAATGGCGATGACCCTGAGAAGATAAAGAACTTCCCTCTGCAAACGCTTCACTACATGCCTTGCCCTCATCTTAGAGATCACACTGTATAGGTTTTGGATCTGCTCGAATATTGGAGAGAGCGATGATCTTTGTTTCTTCCTGGTTTGGGTGATAAAACTTCTAGGGGAGTGGGAGGTTTAAATAAGGAAGCAAGCAAGGCCAGTTGAAGGGAGCTTGTCGGATGATGAATGCATGGGAGGAAGTGTTTCTAGGTATCTTAGGAATTGTCACGTTTATTGTTTCTCGATAGGTTGCTGTTGGTCTCCCAACATGGTCCTTAGTACCATATGGAAAATGATTACGTGACAGTTTTTAACCTATTATGAAAATAACAATATATTCTAGACCAAAAAATACCAAATCACAAATAATTATAAATTGTTATAGGACCCACTCTTTCAAAAATTTGCGACTCATAACAGATTTCAACTTTACTAAGTCCAAGTTCACTAAACATGCAATGCCAGGGAGTGAGTTGAGGATTGTACAATCTTGTATCTCGGATATGATGAAGCAACTATGTTGGCAGTGCCAAAGTGAAAGAAAAAAACAAGCCAAAAGAAAGAAAAATAAATAAATAAATTCAATTTTTTAAAAGAATTGCAAAAATTTTCACATCGGCATCAGCATTCCCATATAGAATGACCGATATCCATATTAGTAATTCTGATTAAAATTGACCGAGAAGACCTAATTAGCAAATTATTGAAAGGTTTAATACTAAATTGGTCAAATAAAAATGTTTAGGACTAAATTAGTACAAATGAAATAAATTTAAGTCTTTTTTGGTAATTTTATCGAGCTTTATGTGGTAACTGGTACAACTTTGGCTGAAATGGGGCTTTTGCTGTATTAGCTATTATTATAAACAAAGACTCTATAATGGACATTCTAGTAATGAACTTACATCGTAATAGTCACCATTGCAACTAAACCGTTGTTAGTAATTCAGGCATAAGTTTATTTAAAAAGACTTATGACATGAAACTAGATTAATGTGACATCAAATGCATATATCTTTCCAATCACGTATAAATTTATTATATAAGAGAACAAAAACCACCCTAACAAGTATTGGAACAAAGTGAACCCTATAGTTCTAACGGCAAAGATAACACTTGAACCTTCAAGCGAGTTTTGCATTCGTCGGACAAGATCCTCCATCATTCTCCCCCGGTTGAAAAGGACTTGCCCTAAAACCGACCTCATGCTTACCATATACACAAGGACAAAGACAATAAATAATCAAGCACTGAATGTTGTCAAGACTCCTCAATCGTTGGGTAACTACATCTTCTAAGTCTGCTTTCATCAACTCTGTGTAACTTCCAGTGTGATTTTTTGACACACCGACAAGAGACTCGGTCCTTAAGACTCATTCGATAGGCTGCCTTGCTTGAGATAGAACTACCAGACAGAAAATTTATACAATGTCGAACTTTTCTCGTTAGAGAAAAACCCAGTGAGATTTCATCGAGCATAACATTACTCCTCCAGCGAAGGATGCAGCACATTTCAAATTCCCGCTTTGCTTCAATCTTTTACACTATGACAAGAGTATAAGCTTTACTAGCATCCTCTGTTGCTCTCGAAGAATGAAACTTGGAAAGAAGATTACTTCCCACCCATTGGGTTAGAGATACTTTGATTTCAGTTATAATTACATGTTTTGCCTTAGATATTCTTCTCATAAAGCCTGTAAATTTTACAGAAAAAAAAATGTTAAAGATATTTAAGATATTTCTCTTGATTTTCCCGATCTCTTGTGATAATGCATATATCTCAAAGAATCTTCATATCTTTGATTGTGCATATAAATAATTAATATGTTACCTATAATTTACATATGTTTAATTGATATATTATCTATAAATAGACTTACGTGCTATTTATTAGAACACATCGAAATATACTAAAGTTTCACATTTCTTTCTTCCACATTAATTCTTATCTTGGTAGCAAAGCATATAATTGTCATTGTCAAGCTAATGTAGATATTTCAACACTCTCTCATGTGCAAGCTGAATTAGGAGCAACACATAAAAATTTGACAAACAAAGATGTCCACTCGCAAAAGGGGCAAAACTTGGCTCTGATACCAAAATAAGAAACAATGTGGATGAGAAAAATGTGAAATTTTTGTATATGCTGATGTATTCTAATAAATAGTATCAAAGTTTTATTAGATGACTATCTATATCACATATCAATGAAGGATATGCACAATCAAGGGAGATATGAAAAATCTCTTACATATGTGCACCATCATGAGAGATGTGGAAAATTAAATAAAATATTCTAAATCTTATTAGGAAATATCAACATCAACTCAAATTCAAGGTGACACAGAACAAGTGAACTTGAGTCGGTTTAAAATATCCAAAAAATGCCTAGGTGGATTGCTGAAATAGTTCGGCATGCTCGAGAGAAAACCGTTTGACGACATGGTTGCTTACATGACTGTTGTGTGTTATCATGATGCTATGTTCGTTAGGAGGCCGCTGTCGCACGGGAGGTTGTCATCGTGGTAGGAGGTTGTCGTGGCTGCGTGCATATTACACCACAACAGAACAAGTTGACATGCTATCGGACAAGATGGATAATGTTGAGGATTGGTGTTAAGAGATGGATATTAGCAGTTATTGAAAAAGAAAAAGGCACGAGAGAACAGGTGTGCTCCGGGTGTGCACTGGGTGAACCTCATAATAAGCTCTAATACCGAGTTAAAAAATAATTCAAAATAGAGAAATGCGAATTTTTTGTATATTTCAATTTGTTCCAATAAAGAGTGCATGAGTCTATTTATAGATTTTATAAAATGACTATCAACAGAACATATCAATCAAAGATAGGCACAATTAATGGGAGATATGAGGAATTTCCTAAATATATGCACCATCACAAGATATATGAAAAATCAATGGAAATATACTAAATATGTCTAACACTTTGAATAGCCTTGAGAACTTGCTTCATCTTGCAAGGGCCTAACTTGAGCTTCAAGCGGATAGGTGCTTTGAAGCTATCATAAATTGCCTTACACAAAATAACGATGAAACGTGATCTTTATTATTTTTGCCGGCAGAAATAGAAATCAAGGATCGGTTATTTGCTTTTACCCAATTTCCTTTCTTCAAGCCAAGATTGTTTGTAAGAGAGTGCATGCTCCTCCAGCTTGAGATGCAATTTGTCTATCATGTTCGCAGCCGACACAAAGTAAAGATGAATGAAGTGGGAGAATTTTCTGTACATTTTGTCTATTGTGAACAATTACAATGATTCACTTAGAGTGTAAGAATACAAGAAATTTAGGAAATAATATACAAAGAATCATAATTTCCTATTAACTAAGGCAATTACAAATCTACTGAATCAATCACAACCGGCGCCAAGGTCAGAATCTTCAATTATATCTTCAACAGGAGCCATAAGACTCTCTTAACTTCCATTATAAACGATAACGTCGCATGCCTTTCCAAGGGAAGTGTGTAGAGTCTGGATAATGTTGTTGTAAAGCCAATTGTTGTCGTCGAGATGAATAGCGTTCCAGTTTCTGTGAATGACCCGTGCTCTCCTGCATCCCAGAAAGTGAGGACATCTTCACTTCTTGAATCTTCTTGAAATTTGGTGGAATTTCGTAAATGACAGTAAACTTTCATCCCACAGCCCATCCTTACTTAGACTGTGTTTTTGCTGATTTATTCACAGCCTAGTGCTTGGATCGAGTCGGATTGATGATACGGCAAAAAGGCTGGTCATAACACTGTGGAGGTTGTAAATCTTATACATGGAGTGTAACTGCATTCAAAACTTTTCAGTTGATATGATCGAGTCTTTAACTTTTTTAAAAGGTGCAACCAAATCCTTTTGATAAACGGCGTGAGTAATACTCACTTGAAAATAGCATGCATGGCAACCTTATGGCATTTTTCGTTGTAGAATTAGGATTTGATTGTAATTACAACAATTGATTGTACAATTGAAAGGTTTAGAGTGCGATTGCACCTATCCACAAACGTTTAGAACTTGATTAAAATTTGAAATTTAAAAAAAAAAAAAAAAAAATGGATTGGGACAATGCTTTCTCCGCAAGTTATTTCCTATGACCTATGCTCATATACAACGTGTGGGTAAACCTTTTCATCTATTGGTCAAAAACGAAAACCAAGTCACTAATGCTAGCTTCTACCTTAGAAAGGATAAGGTGGTTAGCCCAACCTTTTCTTGGGCGGGCTTGTCTTGTGGCCTTCCAGCTCTTGGACCAAACCCATCCAAAAGTCCACTTCTAGAAACATTTGCGCCGGCCACGTTTAGGCGTGCTTTTGTTGCTGACGACCTGTCTTCCTTCATTTTTCTTACACCTTGTACTCGGCCGTTTGATGCCCACGATCTGATTTTGCTTGTCCTCTTCAGGACATCGTCATCGCCTCCGTCGGTCCATCTTCTTTGGTGGTTCGTTCATAGCTAAGAATGGGCCGTCCTCACTAATGAAATGCTATATTACCACCACACTCTGCATAAAAAATGCATTCCTTCATGTCCTTAACAAAAGCAGTGCAGGAAGTTGTCATTATCTTCTATAAGACACGACCACAAGTTTTTCCAACGCTACAAGATCCCTTCAAACAGGGGCCAGCATCTTTGCTGTTCCAACAAACATGTGAAGAAAACAATTTCTTATCGTTGGAGATTGCTCCACGAGAGAACAACTAGAAGGGAATGAAACCTTTCTGCAACAGACGGACCTCCCCTGGATCAAGACATCCTTGGGTTCCTTGTCTGCGATTGTTTTGATTAGAACTCCCGTTTCTTATTTATATTTCGAGTGTTTATATGGCCAATGTACATATGTGTGTATTCTATTCGTTTAAAAGACTATGCTATTCTGCAGCCTCTTCTCTCCATCACACCCAACTCCCTACAATATCGATGGACCCAGTACCTACCTACCTGGTAATCTTCATACTGGTGAAAGCATAATCGCATGTACAGTCTCTTCATCTTGGTCTAAAAGTTACCCCATGAGCGGGCGAATTCAGGTCGAGTCTGGCGTGTTATCTTCGTTATTGTCAGAATAAAGAAGCCATGCCGTGCTCTATTACGATAATCTTGATATACCTATGCGGAGATATGCACAATGTTTGTGAGATATGTAGCATCGTTTCTTCGGTGAGATTGAGGGTTCCGGACCATGTCACCACCATCACCTCCTAACAGTATTTCGAATGTCTAGTGTGGAACAAATAATGTCTCAAATATTGATATCGAATAGAGGAATGTCTTAAAAGAATGCATCGTAAAATGAACGGTAGGGACACATATTGTAAGGTTAGAGGCATTTCACCTATGTATATGTATAAGATATTAAACCGGTCTCTCTTATATCAAATTTTGACTTCGTACAATCCGTCATATTGACTGATTAAATAAGCGAACAAGAAGCAATAAAAAAAATATACTCCACATGAACTGTTATGGCTGTTTACCAAACATGTTAACGTCACGCTTGATAAAATCAGAATTTAGTTGACGTCATTTCAAAGGTAAGTCCTAAGCCACAACGAATGATCGTTTCCTAGATACTGCGAGAATTGTTTTCATCAAGCAATGCCTATATTAAATTACAAAATGGACTGTCATCAGTGCGAAAAGAAGATTCATGGGGGAGAATCAGCAGATGGGACCGCTAAAAAGTCAGAACCTACCCCAGGTGGAAGAAGTATCATGCCTAATGATGGTCCAAAACAGCAGCGCAATCCGGATCTTTGAGGCTTATAATATGTTCCTCAGCAGTTATGCAGAACAGTCTGGATCTTTGAGACTTATAATATGTTCCTCAGTAGTTATGGAGAACACAAGCACATCCAAGGGAAGAGCTCAAGCGCAAAGGTTCATCCATTTACAGACTACCTCTTGAATTTTCGAGTACTTAACGCGTCGATGAATTTGCATCGACCAAACTATGGACGACGATCCAATGAGGCGACTGGTTCCGTAATCCATCTTGGAATGTGTATCTTTATCTCCTATGTTTCTGTATATCTTTTTGGTAGTGATTGTTATTTTGCAAACCACATTGGTATTAACTATTCATGAAAATAAATCCCAAAAAATGGAAGAAAATTGAAAAGAAAGAAAGAAAAAAAAAAGGGTTCAAGGTGGCTTTGGTACGCATCAGTACCCGACTTTGGATTCTCCCACACCACATGACTACTTCAAGTTCCGATGACAATTTTAGAGGAAAAAAACAGCTTCTGCCACGGCCAAACAAAGCCTCCACCAGACGAACTCAGCAATCGGATATGGCTTGCTTAATATTTACTTTAAAAATTAGCAACTGATTGATTCAGGTGGCTCTTCTTCTTCTTCTTCTTCTTCTTTTTCCTTAAAATTATTTTATTTTATTTTTTCCTATGGGTACCTCTTTATTTTACTGGTTTGCGGGTTTATGATACTCGGATACTTCCATCACACGCTAGCGGCCCCAGTATACCACTCAACAAAATAATAATAATAATAATAATAATAATAATAATAATAATAATAATAATAATAATAATAATAATAATAATAATAATAAATAATAATAAAATAATAATAATAATAAAGGAATCCGAGGGCGGCCATCCAAGAAGAGAAATAATCATTTGACCACTTTTAATAATTCGAGCTTGCGTGTTTGTCGCACGATATCAAGCTGGTACATAGCTCATAATAGTACCATTAGCATCTTTTAGATTGTGGCAGTTCAATGTGAGGAGCTCTTTTGCTGCCGGTAGTAGTGTTGACGTAGTCGTATCAATTGGTCACCCTATTTCTGCTCTAGTTGGGAAAGATTCCCTTTTCTCGATAGATAAAGTTATAATCAAAATCAATGCATGCGCATATATTGGTAAACATATTTCTACATGAATTTATTTTTCCTTACGTTATTAGTGCCGGCAATTCGCATGTGTGTTTTTTTTTTTTTTTTCCCTATTAACTATTGAGTGTTGAAAAATTAGAATAAAATGTGTATCGAATCGACACGGGAAATGCGGCCTAAAAAGTTAGATGCTTCTATTGAGGTACAGCCCCGTTGAATAATTTATTTCGTAGGAAAGAGAACAAGAAAGTGGGTTAGTCGCAACCGTACAGCTTAGGACCGGTGATTGGGGCCCCGGGGGTGCAAAGTTATTCAACGCTTGACATGGTTTTGAGATTTGTGTTTATGACTATTGAAAATTGAGCAGAATAAGACGCAATAAAGTTTTGACCAACTCCTCTTCCTCTTCGATAAGGCGACATTGGTTAGTTGATACGGTTGTCCACGAGATCTAAATGGATCGGGCGTGTCGATCGACTAATATATTGCGCATATAATAACATGTCACCCATAATTATCTGCATCTAAAAGGGTTGAAAATCTGTGATTCCTCATAATTTCTTTCTATGCATTCTTTATTATTGGTTCTTTATGGGTCCTGGTTTGCCACAATTATTTCCATCCCCGCCACACGTCTGGCTCGAAAGCATCAAGCTCTCATTGCCCTCCCAACCTTCATGTCAGGGGGAATAGAGTCTTGAGTTACAAAATATATTGCACTCGCTACTCTCTAAGAGCGCGCATGATAAAATTTCTACTTCTCTATTTCTATGTTTCTCTGTTCCCCGGAACAGGTTTGGTATAGAAATTCAGGTAATGGAATTTAATTTTTATATTTCTAGAACGGATTTCTATTCCAGAAATAGATTTGAAAAAGAAATTAGAAGTTAAAATTTTTAACTTCTCAATTTTTGAAATAAAATTGAGAAATCAATTTCTGGTCAGCAATCAATTTCTGTTCCAGAAATTTTGTCATGCGCACCCTAAGAAACTATTAGAGAAGGACGCAGATTATATCACGTAACCTAATAATAGCTAAGAAATACATTTGTTCCCAAAATGACAACTATTCCTCTTTGTTGGCATGTATACCGTATTGGAGGTCTAAATAACTTTTGTTCATTAAAGTCATCTCTCTAAGCTCATATTCCAACTCTATTTGATCTACTACAATACTCAAATTGTATGATAAAAATATAATGTTATGATCATCATAATATATTGATATCAATATCCATACGATTAGATAGCATGATAGTTAATAAATTTGAAAAAGATCCCTTGAAAGGAACATGTGCGATGACATCTCTCTTTTCAAGAATGTTATTGAAATCATGTGCGAGCATCCTTTCGGAGGGAAGATCATTTGGAGAAGAAAATATTTAACTCTTATTTAGGAAAGAAACTGTGTACCGGATTAGGAAACGAAGCAACCCGGGGAGGGAATAACTGTGAATAGTTGAAACGTTCCCCAGACAAATTAAAAAACGAAATACACTCTGATGGTCCAAGAAAGCGAATAAAATATATGAATCTTTTTGTCTTTTTGACTAAGCGACGCGCAATAAGGAGGAGGAAAAGTAAAGCCGAAGGACATCCTTGGGTACTGCAAGTGCAAAATCCAGAAAGTAATTCTAAAAAGCCCCTCTCAGAAATCCAAGATGCTCCTCGAATTTTTATTTTAGGTCGGGAAAATGATAGGTGTATAAATTCACATTATTCTGATTGGCGGTTGATGTGAAAAAGGAAATGTTCGACAAAACACTCGGAATCCCCAATCTTTGATCAACTCTACTCAATCAATGACAAGGTTTTTTTTTTTTTTTTAATGTTAGAAAAGGAAAATTAACATAAGAAAGCAAAAAGAAAAAAAAAATTGACATGTCTGTTAAAACCATGTTCATTTCCAGAAAAATCAGATATCAAAAAATATTTTCTTTATTGCTCATTGTCTCAATTTATAAGAAAAAAGAGTCAATAAAAATACCAGGAGCATCTTGGATTTCCGATAAGGGCTATTTCGAATTACTTTCTAAATTTTATTATTGCAGTACCCGGGATGTCCTTCGGCTTTACTTTTTCTCCTTTTTATCGCGCGTCGCTTAGTCAAAAGGACAAAAAGATTCATATATAATATTATATAAATTTTTATTCGCTTTCTTGGACCATCAGATTGGGTACTCTTTCATTTGTCTGGGGAAGGTTTCAACTATTCACAGTTATTCCCTCCCCGTGTTGCTTCCTTTCCTAATCTGGCACACATTTTCGCCCTTAAAAGGTACGTGCACATGATTTCACTAACGTTCTTGAAAAGAGAAATGTCATCGTGCATATTTGTTTCAAAGGATCTTTTGTAAATTAATTAGCTATCACATTGTCTGATTGTACAGATATTGATATTGATATTTTAGAATGATTAGAAAGTTATAATTTTGTTATACAATTTGAGTATTGCATTAGATGACACAAAGTTAGAATATGAGCTCAGAAAGATGTATTTTATGAACAAAAGTTTATTTAGATCTCCAATTCAATATACGTGCCAACAAAGCAATTTCAATTTTGGAACAAATGTATTTCTTAGCTATTATTAGGATACATGATATAATTTGCATCATTCTCTAACAATTTCTTAGAGACTAGCGTGCAGTGAATTTTGTACGTTAAGACTTTATTCTCCCTCCCATGAAGGCTGGGAGGGCAATAAGAGCTTGATGCTTTCGAGCCAAACATATGTGGTGGGGATGAAAATATTTGTGACAACCCAAAATCCATAAAAAAAAAAAAAAAAATGAAGAATGTATAGAATGTCTAGGGAGACTAAATAAATGTCTAGTTTTCCAAATGAACGGTAAAGAGACACATTGTAGGGTTAGAGGCATTTGACCATAAAGAATTACTAAGCCCTTCTTCTTTTGATTCTTTATTGAACATATTACCTGGAAAGCCATGTTGTTGTGTCCTAAGTAGCATCGACACTGATATACAACACACGACACGTCACAATACGGCACACTAACAAGTCATTCCTAAAAAAAACAGAGAATTCAGACATGTTGGGACACGTTATATATTAAATATATATTTTTATATATACATAATAAATTACCATTTTTATGATTATTTCAATCAAATTAGTTTGAATTAAATTCATAAATAAATAATTAAAAAAACCTAGAATGAATATACACTAAAAACATTAATCTGCTATTTATTAATATCATTCATTATTTCAATTTGACAAATTTAACTCTATTTCAATAATTCATAAAACTTGGAGAAAAAACAAGCAATGTTAGTTATGTTGGAAGAGGAGAAAAAAAAAAAACTTAAGGGGTGAATTGTGTATCATGGGAAGTGGGAGTTAGAAGAGAAAAGAATACTAAGTTTTTCTTCTTTCTCCATTTATTATTTTTATTATTGTGTTTTATTTTTTTGCATATATATTTTAAGACCTCTCATTTATTGAATTTTTAAAATTGATCTCGATATTGGAATCACGTGTCGGAAACTCGTATGTCAGAATTTCGATTTGAATGTCGAGAAAGTTGACCAAGTGTCGAATTTTCCAACACGTGTTGATCGAATGTTAGAGAAAGTCGAAGAGAAGTGTCAGAGTGTCCGACACGACACAAAAGCTCTTAGAGAGTGTCGGTGCTTCATAGGTTGTGTCTATATAATTAGAGATGTGTATTGTTGCTCCATGCTAAGTACTCTATGAATAACTTAACATATAATTACTTATGCCTTAAGATTTTCTCTCTGGCGTCAAATACTAACATCAAGTATTGACTTTATCTGGTTTGTTTCGCTGTCTGATTAAATAAAGAGACGAGAAGATACAGATACACCAACTACTATCGCTACTCGCATCATGCTTGATTAAATCAGAATTTACATTACGTATTTTCAAAGGAAAGTCCTGACCATGACCAATTATCTTTTCCTAGACCGAGCGAGAATTGTTTTCAGCCAGCAATACCTATGGCAATTTACAAAATAGACTCTCATTGGTGGTAAAAGAAGAATCATAGGGAGAATAAGCAAACGGAGTCGCTAATAAGTCAGAACCTACCCCAGGTTGGAAAATTATCATGCCTAATGATGGTCCAAAAAAGCACTACAATCTGAATCTTTGAGTTTATAGTATTTTCCTCAGTAATTACATAGAACACAAGCACATCCGGGGGAAGAGTACAAGGACAAAGGTTCATGTATTTACGTATTAGCTCTTAATTTCTGGGCTAAGCCGCAGGCGAGGCGACCCTGGGTGAGGCCGAGCGAGGGCCGCGACCCTCGCCGATGGCTGGCAAGGGCTTCACGGCCCTCGCCTCCGCCCTGGCAATGGCCACCATGGCCTCGCCCAGATCCGGGCGAAGCCGCCTCGCCGGCAGCCCTAGGAGAGGCTAAGCGAGGGCTTCTCGGCCATCGCCAAGAAGAAGATGAAAAGAAAAAAAAATTAATAAAAATTAATAAAAAAATTTGAAAAAATAAAAAATAATAATAATTGCCACGTCAATGTCCGGTCACCGGCCGACATCGCGGGCCAGCCAAAATTGGCTGGATAGATTAAATTGGTACAAATATTAAAAGGTTTATGACTGAATTGGTCCAATTGAAAAGTTTATGACTAAATTGATACTAATGTAATAGGTTTATGACTTTTTTGGTACTTTTCCCCAAATCATATTATATACGACTCTCGGACGAGGTAACTGCTTTTGTAATCCAGCTTGGAACGTGTATCTCATCTCCTACGTTTCTCAATTTCTTTTTGGTAGTAATTATTCATGAAAGCAATTCCATATAAATGGAAGAAATGTTGAAGAAAATCAAGAAAATACATGTATATATGATGGCTTCTATTGCATCCTTACGTATCCCTTACTTTGGATTCTCCCACACCAAATCACTCCCCTAATGTGTTCGAAAAGACAATTCTGCCAGAAAGCAATTTTTGAGGGGGAAAGCTGCCGCCGCAGCCAAACAAAACCTCCACCAGATGAACTCAAAATCAGATATTACTTGGTTTGTCACCATCGTTTTTTTCTTTTTTTCTTTCCTTGTCTTTAATTAGTTTAATTTATTTTTTCTCTTGGGTTTGTCTTGATTTTACTGGTTTGTGGAGGTTCATGCTACTTGGCTACCTCCATCACACCCTAGCTACCTCAGCATATCACTTCCCAAAAGAAATGGATTTAGTCAGTGGCTAAGTGGAGAAAAAATCATTGGAAATACTCTTTTTTGTCTTTTCTTTTCGAAATTTAAACTTAATAAGATATAATTGGGATGAAAAATCCATAAATTTATTGGTCAAATTTAGACCACGTGGCGAATTCGTGCCACGATCTTTACGGAAACTAGTTAGCTGCATCCATTTTCATGGAATCTATTATTTAAAGGGAAAAAGAAAATTTTTATATAATACACAAGTCTGTATTCGTTTTTCCTCTTTACACAGTTTGTGTGAAAAAAAAAAAAAAAAAAGCGGCAAGTAGACTGTATTTTTAATTTTCCAGAAAATTAAAAATGGAAGGAGAGGAGCGGATAAATTTCTATTTGAACCTAAAAAAAGATACAACCTGGCTGAATTTATTTATTGTTTCGTAGGGAAGAGAACAAGAAAGTGGCTTAGTCGTATCCGTACAGCTTAATACCGGTGATTAGGCCATCCGGGGTATAAAGTTATTTAACTCTTGACTTTGATTTTCATATTTGTTTGTTTGAATAATACCTGGTGATGGGCCAGCGATGTTCTTTTCTTTCTCCCTTTTTTTTTTTTTTTTTTTTTGTCTATTTTTGTCTTTGTCTATTAAATATCGACCAGTATAAGATACCACAAAGTGCCCTGATGAATTCAAAACTCGAAATGACAACCCAAGTCCTAAATAAAACTTGAATGTTTTATGTTATCTGTATTTGTTGATCGATCAACATTTCATAAGCATCTGCATTTCATTAGAAGGGTTCAAAATCTGTGGTTCCCAAAGATTTTCATATTAATTATTCGTAAATAATTTCACTTTACTTTTAAGCTGTAAAATACTAGAAGTGTAAATTATTATGAAAATGACACAAATGATTCATAAATTTCCGTCTAATATGCAATATGGTCCTTAAACGTTTAATTTGTTCAATGCGGTCTCTGAACTTTAGCTCAATGTATAACATCATCCCCATCCTTTAATTTATTTAATATAATCTCGAATTTTTTGTACATATTCAATTTAGTCCATTAATTATTTGAAAATATTTAATATTATCCCTACACTTAAATCGATTGAAGGATAACGTTAAAGTTGACACATGCATGTAATCAATTGCTCTAAAACTTAAAAATTGTTATGTGATAGATGACTATGTAAATATTTGGTCGTTTTATAACATGAAATGGTATAAGCGACCTGGATACTTTAACATTACTCTCACATGCAAATTCGAATAGAATAAGCATTTCTATTATATTCACTGTCAGTGTGAGAATAAATCACACTTTCATTGTTGGATTGTGGGTACGTGGACCTAAATAATTCATCAAAAAATAGTTGCACACTCAATTTCAACATTATAAGGATTTCAAAAATCTCGAGTTTTTTTTTTTGGGTCAGAAACAGTAAGTTTTTTTTTTTTTTTAATGCATTTTGGCTTTTTACAAATATTTACTTCCACACCATTACACATTGGGCTTGAAAGCATCCAGCTCTTATTGCCCTTGCAATCTTCATGTGAGGGGAAGTGTAGTCTTTTAATGTAAAATAACCATTAACAACTGTTATTGTACAGTTCAAATCACATTACATTACGTATCCTAACAATAGCTAAAAAATACATTTCTTCCATAATCAACCATCGTTACTCTTCGTTGGCACATATATCATATTGGAGACAAAAATAATTTTTTGTTCACTAAAGTCGTCTTTCTGATCTCATATTTTGACTCCGTACAATCTACTCCAGCATTCAAATTATATAATAAATATATGACGAACAATCATTTTGATATATTAATATCACTGACCGTACAATTCGATAACATAATGCTTAATTAATTCATGAAATATCATCGAAAGCGATATCCACAGTGACATCTGCCTTTTCGATAACGTTAATGAAGTCATGTCCAAGTGTCTTTTCGGTGTGAAATTGTTTATCGGAAGGAAGGATTTTATATTTTATCATGGAAAGAAACTGGGGGCCGAACTTGGAAAGAAGCAACACGGGAAGGGAATAACTGCGAGCAGTTGACACCGCCCCCAGACGAATGAAAACAAAACAAAATCCGATGGTCCTAGAAAGCGAATATACTATGATCATATCTGACTTTTCTTTCTTGTTGTCTAACCCACGCGGAATAAAAAGAGAATAAAAGTAAAGCTGAAGGACAACCTTGGTACAGCAAGTGCAACCTCAGAAATCGAAGATGTTCCAACTAGTTTTTTTTTTTTTAGGTCGTGAAAATGACATATATGTAATTCCCACTATTCTGGTTCTCGGTTGACGTGGAAAAAGAAATATTTGACAAAATACTTGGAATACCCAATCTTGATCAACTCGAGTCCAATAACAAAGTTGGAAAAGGAAAATCAACATAAGGCGTGAAAAAATGATTATTCTGGTAAAATTCTGTTTATTAGTTGAAAAATTAGTCGTCAAAGAATATTTTCTCCATTTCTCGTTATTTTGAGCTATTAAAAAATAAAGTAACCAAAAATATTTTATAATTAATAAAAAATTATAATTAAAATTTTTTGTTCCTAATACTTCTTTTTTTCTAGTTTTGGTGACACAAGTGAATTTAATTCGGAGAAGAATTTCGATTTAATTAGTATTAGTAATTTAGTGATGTTTGGGTGGCACATTGGGTTGATGCGACATCCGGTGCAAGATAGAAGCATCACGGGAGAACTAGGCTCCGTGACGATCAACACTTTTGTGTCAACATTACAAGTCAAGAGAGGATGTGACCATGAAGAAGAGTTTTGAGAATCCTGTGGATATGTAGACTAGGATCATTGCCCTGGACAAGTTTGAACACTACTTGAACTTGATAGATGTTTGTGGCAATTGAATGAAACATAAAGGGTGTTGTGCGAGAGACAATATCGAGTGCCAATATAAGGCAATGAATGAAGATGGTGACTTGGCTGCAAACTTGTCCCAACTTTTGGCCACGATTTGAGTTAGGATTAGAACTCAGAGTCATAGATAGAGTCGATAAGTCTTTAATGAGACGTTCGAAGTGAGGCATGGTGGGCCAGGAGCCTGAGCACAAGGCCCTAGGCTACTAGGCTAGCAAACTTGGCATCGGTTGGGTGCTTGGCCAAGTACCTAGATTTGCCCAAGCGCACTGGCATGAAGTGGTGCCCAGTTAGATTTGTTCAAATGCCATCAATGCTTGAAAAATTGGATTAAAGCACATTTCGAACCTATTTCGATGTATTTTACTCTAATATCTCCTCAGAGTGTTTCTAAGGAACCTCCTTGAGTTTTGTGAAGAAAACCCTTAGTGAGAGATTGTGTGAAACACCGAGTAGAATTGATTGAGTGTAATCAAGATTTGGCATTGAAAAACATAATTTCAAGTTTGTAATATCCTTATTCATAGTGGATTTACCTCCGCTACACTCCCACGGTCGTAGATCTCAATTTCAAATTGTCCCACATGAATCCTGATGTATTTATTTCTCTATTTCTTGTTTTTTCTGTAAATTTCGCAATTGGAGTGGATTAAACTGTATTATTACATGATATATTTATATATATGTGTGTGTGTGTGTGTGTGGATATACACTTAAAATGTTCTCTTTGACAGTAAATTCTAATTTAGCACGGTTCACGATCAAACATGCTATCTACTTTATATAACCAAACTGACACAACATATAATTCACGAATTTTGATGCACTAATGCTACTATCTTTGTCCGACATGATCAAGTCACGCGGATCGTCATTTGTGGATCGCAAATGGAATCCACTAAAATTCCGAACCTACCCTAGGTGGCCTTATGGTGTTCCAAAGGCAGTTCAATCTAAATCTTTTTTAGCTTCACAAAATTTCCATTCGCGATTACGTCGAAAACAAGCACATCAAAGATTTTTTGTTTCCATCGTCACTGTACCGTATAAAAAGTCCAAAAGCAAATGAAGAGATTGAGGCAGGTTAACGTGACAATTTTTTTTTTTTTATTTTGCTGCGTGTAATAATGTAGACCTGGTCATATCAATTGGTGGTCATTTTTTTTAATTATTTTCTCTAGTCGGAGGAAATTTCCTTCTCGCTAATTTGAATTGCTACCAGAATGAATTGGCTACTCAGTGAAATTACGTCATACACTCTCCTTTGACAAATTTCAAAAGAATATAACGTTGATCTAATTTATGGAGGGCAATAAGACTAGATGAATCCGTTTTCCATGGAATCCATTATATAAAAGCAATTAAATAATTAATAGAAATGCAGATGCCACCTAACTTCCTCTTTGTACCAAGGAAAGGGTACGACCTGGACCAAATCAATTTAGAAATTAAGCGGGTTTTTTCTATCCGTACCACTTATTTGACTATTGACTTAATTTAATTAACCACGTTAGGAGGGGAAAAAAAAGGTGTGAATTCATAAATGAGTTAAATGAGAGTGCGCAACATTGAATTTTGAGGCGCTTGGCTCTAATATAAAAATAACAAAATCATTTGTTTTAAAACATAAACAGACAAATCGCACACTGAGCTTCAACATGACATGAAAGTTTATGTTTCTAGGGTTTTCAACAATGATTCTTTCTCCCGTACACATTTAATTTGATCACAAAGCATCATCAACAGTTCACAATCCTACCAAACTTCATTTGAGGGAAAGCGTCGAGGTTACGTAACAAAGATCATGTCATTTTGTAAAAAACTATTAGAGGACCGTGACGAAACTCATCATGTATTCTAAGAATAGTTAAAGAAATACATTTCTTCCACAATCAACAATTGGTCCTCGTAGTTGGCATACATATCAAACTATAATTCTAAATAAATATGTGTCTATTAACTTCATCTCTCTGATCTCAGATTTTAACTCGTTATCGCTTATATGATATCTAAACTGTATAATAAAATGTATAATGAAAGATTATATCAATACATTTACGTCACTGACCGTACAACATGACAACGCTATACTTAATAAATTCATGGGAAATCTCTTGAGAGGGATGCGCACGTGATGAAACCACGTACGAGGTAACTTTTTGGTACGAAAATCTTCTGGTGGAACGAATATTTGTATTTTATAAAGGAATGAAACTGAGGATCATAGGTGGAAAGTGGAAAGGAAGAAACAGGGGAAGGGAATAACTTTGAAGAGTGAGCAGAAGGAACCCCAAGGGAGTGGCCCTCCCCGGATATGGAGCAAAACAAAAATCTGATGGTCCCAGAAATCAACTATATAATCCAAAGGAATAAAAAAAAAACAAAATTAAATAACAAAAAAAAAAGACTGGAGGACAACCTTGGGTACCGCAAGTCCTCACAGGAATCAGAGATGCCCTAGTCCCGGTTGTGTTGTTTAAGGTCATGAAAGAGACGAATATAGATCGCATTTATTCTGGTTGGTGGGGTAAAAAGGAAATATTTGAGACCACTCCAAAAATGATGCCTCATCTTAATCAAGAGTGCATTTATTTTGTCGAAAATAAATGATTCGTGAGACATTTTCCTATAATTGATCGCTTGCAAAAATGAATAAATCAAAAATATTTTCATAATTTTAGACATAAATTATCGTTGATAATAAAATTATTTTTTTATCGATTAATTATTCAAACGATACTATCAATCATTTTTAGAAAAATATTTTTCAAACCATTCTTTTATCAAGAAATAGAAAGAGCCTTTATCTCATCAATTTATATCAAAATTAGAGAAGGAAAGTTCACGTATTATCGGAAAAATAACAAAAGGTGAAAATTTCCCCATTTATTTGGCAAACAAAAAAACGTAATCGGGAAAAATTTTCTCCAATAGTTTTCTCTTTTGAATCGTAAAAAAACAAATCAACAAGAAACAGTTTATATCAAATAGATAAAAACAATGATTGAAAATAAGGAAAATATTTTTCATTTACCAAAAGACAGTCTGGTTATATTTGCATAAACATATTCTTGTTTTTTAAAGCAAACAAACCAATCTATATAAAATACTGTTCATACCCCGACATAATTTACTATTTTGAAAGCGTAACATTTTTGCTTTTCATGATAAAAAGAAGCGATTCTATTCATACCGCGTTTGTACTACTTCCTTCAATCTTCTCCTTTTTATCTTTTCCCTTTAAGTATGCATACACAATGAATAACGTATTGTCTATTTATGAACTTTTTATATTCAAATATTAATATCCTTGTTCTAGTGGTTAAGGGTTAATGGTTTTTCCAAATTATAGTCCATGTCGAGGACAATAATTAATTCAAAGAAATTGTAATAGAAGAGATTATTATTGTTAGTAATAAATTCAAATAAAAACTCGAAGTGGGGCTAATTTATAAAAAGAGTATCTAAAGTTGACATTATCTCGATTAGTGGTTTGAAGCGACAAATTTGGTCATGGTTAAGGGCCTAAGTTCACTAGCTGACTAAATTTTCATCAGCTAGCTCAGCTGGCTTGTTTGGGCGACTAGAGCATGGGCAGTTTAGTCCAATATCTTATGATTTCACCCAAAATTCAAAAGCCAATGTCTCGTACTATCGATAATTGTGTAACTTTTTCTCTTCTCGACACTCCTCCCCTCCAAGTCACTCATCTCCTCCTCAATCTTCCCGTCCTGATGGTGCAGCTCTTCGGTGGCACCCTCGTGGCCGGCTTGAGGCCTAATCAATTCTTTCTAACCTGTCGCAAGACGGCGATAAGGTTTACTGCAGACTATTCGAGGGTTCGGGCAAAGGCGGCCTGGACTAGCTCCCTGAATTTGTTGTCGTCGCTGCGATTGTCGTTAAGGTGAGATGAGCCAACACTAGAGTTCGGCGGGAGAGGAGGGCCCTGCACTGCCGAGCAAGCTGCGTGGCCTTGGCCAGCGGCATGGTGCAGCTCAAGAGGCTGTGAAGGAACATGTTAAGGCTAACAATGCAACCTAAAGAATGTGAATAGGTTGATTTACAAAACCTAATAATATTTTGCGGAATAACTTGAGTTAAGTTTGATAATATTATATGTAAGATGTTTCTTTCGTATAACTATTAAAATATGTAAAGAGATAGAAGATGAAGCATATAGATCTTATAGTGGTTTGGATTAAACCAAACTTACATCCACTCTGTCGAATTAGCAGTCACCACCAATAAGTTGGAATTCACTAGAAATCTTGTGAATAAGACATAAGGAGGAATTTACAGAGGAGGGAGGTCTTCCGGTTGGCTTTGGCTGTGGCGGCGGTGGGTCTCACCGTTGGGTGGTGATGCAAAGTTCCTTTGGTTGGTCGGAATGAGAGGGATGGGGATGAAGAGGGAATTCTTCACTTGGTCTGCACGAACCTATCTTCAATTCGGGGCTTCTTTAATTAGAGTAAAATCAGAAAATTTCGGATAGAATTGCCTCTACTTGAGCTGCTGGAACAAGGTGGTTGGTGAAGATTTGGCTGCCCAGGAAACTCAGACCTTGTTTTGAGATTAATTCGTCCATCTTTTGCCCTTATTTGAGAAAAAATTCACTTAGAGCTATCTCTTAAGAAAACCACTCCATTTCAGGTTTTTATTTAAAATTTTCTCTTATTATTATCGTGGTTATGTGAAGTGAAGATAGTGTACCATGAGTACTATAAATCTCATGAAATTTCATTTGCAACTATGTCGAACACGAGCAGATCAAAGGGAAGGGGTGAAGTATTCAAAGATTCATCTAGGTGATCATAAAGATTACTAAAAAGCTCTAAATTTGGGCGAATCAAATTATATTTGATGCTCGACCAATTGACCGCCTTTCTAAATTAGACATGGAAATTATATCCATCTCCTACATGTCTCTATTTGCTTTGCTTGTGATTGTTCTTTTTCGACCAAATTGCTTGTAATTACTCATGAACACAATTCTATATAAATGGAAGAAAAGATAATATATATATATATGGACTTATATCCACATCTTCAAATCTCTAAGTCAACATAGTACAAATTTGAAACTTTCACTTTCAGATATCATCAAGAGAGAGCTTAAATTCGAACTCACCAATGAACTCACCAGTATATCCAATTGGATTTGCTTTCCCTCAAAACTCAAATTAATAAGTTATGTGCATATTATGATATATTAACTTCTCAATCTTACATCACATCCCCAATATGTGATTTCTTTCACTCAACACCACCTCGTGGGTGCACCTCAACGTTTAGAAATGATAAATTTTTTGTTTGAAAGTACTCCGCCAGAAAGCAACTTTAGATAAACAAATGTTCTGCCACACTATCAAAACCTACACCAGATGAACTTAAAATTCAGAATTTGCTGGCTGGATGATTACTGGTTAATTACTATCGTCGTTTGTTTCAGTTGGCTCTTCTTTTTGTCTTTGTTTTATTTTTTCCACATTGTTTTTCGTCTTTATTTTACTTATTTGTAGGGTTTATGTGACTTGGTTAAGGTCACCTCCATCACTCACTAGCTGCCTCAAATGATTCTTCGATCCAACTTTATTCTTACAAAACGTATTGGGTACAAGGTGAAATTACGTAACGCATTTTCCTTTGACAAATTATAAAAAATTATTAGAAATTGATCGATCTAATTTATGGAGGACAAGAAGCCCCTAGCTGAATCCGTTTTCATCCAATCCATTATTTAAAAGACAAAAGATTATATCGGGAGAGGAGAGCAGATACTGACTGGCCCCCTTGGACCGTTAACTACGACCAAGAAATTGGGTGAGTTGTATCCGTACCGCTTGTAACCGGTGATTCAGTCATCTGGGGGTACAAAGTTAATTGACTCTTGACTTTATTTAATAAACCGTGCTCGGATAAAAATGTGTGAAAAGTAAAACTTGAGCAGTAAAAAAAAAGAAAAAATCTTTAACGAGTTAAAAGAGATCCTGAGGAACTGAACTCGAGATGCTTGGCCTTACATAATCATCCGTTCTCAAAATCTATCTCGTTGAGTGCTAAGAGGAAGAATACACGAAGTGGAAATTATTGTGAATGATACAATTATAGAAGTGATGGAAGAAAATGCTTTGACACCGCCTCTCCATGCAAATTCGAATAGAACAATACACTCTTTCTATCTAGGTCTCAATTTTTTTGCTTTATGTGTTTCGGGTTTTAACATCATCCATGCACGTGTAATTTGATCCAAAGCCATCAATCTTTTACTTTCCTACCAACCTTCATATGAGCGAAAATGTCAAGGTATAGAACGAATTTCACGCGAGATATATTGCAAAATACCTTTCTTCCAAAATCAAAGATTGTTCTAAACATGTGTTAATTAACGTCATCTCTCTGATATCATATTTTAACTCCGTACGATCTGCATAATATTCAAAGTATGTAATAGAATATCATATGGATATATTGATGTCACTGTCCGTACAATACAGTAGTACAATTATATAAAAATATGTAACAGAATACCATCTGAATACATTGATATCACTGTCTGTACAATACGATAGTACTGTTATATAAAATTAATTCATGGCAAAATCTCCCAAAAGGGAGATGCACAATGACACCTCCCTTTTTCGAGGATGTAAAGCGAAACCGCGTTTAGGTAACTTTTTGGTATGAAAATCTTTTGACAGAGCAAATATCCCTTGTTTTTCAAGGATTGAAACCGCGTATCCTATTTGGAAAGGAAGAAACGGGGGAAGGGAATAACTGTGAAAAGCCAACAGATGGAACACTAACAAGAGTTATAACCCTCCCCTGATAATGGAGCGAAACAGAATATGATGGTTCAAGGAATCGAATATACGATAAAAAGGAATAAAAAAACGAAAGCTAAAGGACAAGCTTGAGTACTTCAAGTCCTCATGGAAATCCAAGATGCTCCTAGTCCCAGTAGTTTTAGGTCAAGAAAAAGATTTCATTCACACCTATTCTGGTTAGTGGGAAAAAAAAAATATTACATACCACAGAAAAAAGAAAATTCTGCAGATCGGCTTTGTTTACATAAATAGATTCTTTGTTTTTTGAAACAAAAAACGGTTTTTAACATCAAACGTTGTTTTGATGATTGCGGATCAACGCATTTATGTTAAAAATGAAAACCAACATAGCCTATTGTGAGTTTTTCCTTCGTGTTTCTACGAATCTTTTCATCCACGCCACACGCATTTGGCTTGAAAGCATCACAATTTCTTACAAGTCTCGACTTCAATAATATTTGAACGTCAGGGATCTTGAGTTCGATTCCTTAAAATTTCTCTCCGTCCATTTTGAGTTTTATCTTAATGTTTCTAAGAATCTTTTCATCCACACCACACACATTTGGCTCAAAAGCATCTTTCATTGCCCCCCGAGCCTTCATGTGAGGGAGAGTAGAGTGTTAAGTTACAAACTATATTGCAGGTAATCTCTAAAAAACTATTAGAAAATGACGCAAATTATATCATGCAATCTACAACAATTAAGAAATACATTTTATAACATAATCGATAACTATTCCTCTTGATTGACACATGTATCGTATCATAAATCTAAATAAGTTTTGTTTATTAAGGTACTCTATTTGGCCTTGTATTTCGACTATGCACGATTTGCTAGAACATTTAAACTTATATAATGAAAGAAGTGACGGATCATTATTTTAACATATTGATAGCACTATCTGTACGAATTCACGAAAAATTCTTGAAAAAGAACCTGAACAATGACATCTCCTTTTTCGAGAGTGTTAACGAAGTCATGCATGAGTATCTTTTCCGGGTGAAAATCTTTTGTAGAAGCAAATGTTTATATTTTATCAGGGAAAGGAACTGTGTACCCAATTAGGAAAGCAAGCAACGGGGGAAGGGAATAACTGTGAATAGTCGAAACCTTCCCTAGATAGGCGAATAAAAAATCTGATGGTCCAAGAAAGCGGACGTGCATAATTAGATCTGAATTGCTTTTTCTTTTTGTCTCGGCCACGCTCTAAAAAGAAGAAAAGTAAAGATGAAGGACAGCCTTGGGTACTGCAAGTGCAAAAGCTGGAAACAAAAGTCGACATATCCAAGATGCTCCAATGGCCCCAGTAAGGCCGTGAAAATGACAGATATATGACTCACATTATTCGGGCTGTCGGTCGATGTGAAAAAAGAAGGATTCGAAAAACCCTAGGAACACCCAATACAGAAAGACTCTTGTCCGTCAATAATAAAGTTAGAAAAGGAAAATTAACATGAGGTGGGAAATTTCGAAAACTGTAAATGAAAATTCTGTTAAAATTCAAATTATTTTTTGAAAAATCGGTTATTGAAATCATGTCTCCATTGCTCGTTGTTTCAATCAATTAAGATAATGAGATAATGAAAAATATTTTATTATCCATAAAAATCAATGATTAAATGTTTTTATTGTTTACTATGTTCTTAAGCAATACCAAAAGAAAAAGAAGAAGAAAAAACTACCTTTCAATTGTTGATTTTCTTAATTGGCTTCCGTTTTCTCCAGAAGATAAAAAAATTAGTTACCATATAATAAATTTATGGTTTTTAGACAATTACTACCGCCTAAACCTACACTAGGCGAACTTAAAAATCAGATTGGGCTTGCTTAATGCTTACCAGTCAATTACCATCGTCCTATGTTTCAGTTGGCTCCTCTTTTTGTCTTTGCGGGGTTTGCGCGTCTTTGTTAGTTCACCTCCATTAGTCACTGCCTGCCTCAGTAAATCAATCATCAAAAGGAAAAAAAAAATCAGGAATAGGGTAAAGAACCTTGCCTCTATCAACCATCCTAGTACTTGAACCCGAACTGATACTTTCCTTTGTTTTTAATTTATTGAGATAGGTTAATTTGAACGAACTATTTAGTGGGTGGCTAAATAGAGCTATAATTATTTGACCATTCTAGAAGCTGCTTGAATTTACTTCTTTATTATATAATGATTTTTTCTGCATCGTTGGTGTACCATATAAAAGTTTGAAAACAAATGGATTATTTTGTGGCGGTCCAGTGGGACACGTTTTTTTTGGCTGCCTGTAGTAATGTTGACATAGCCCGGATTAGGTCATTTGTCTCAATCGTTTTATCTAGTTGGGATAGAATTCCTTTTCTCTAATATGGTTTTCTTTCAAAATGAATTGGCTGCCGGGGGGAATTACGTGACACTTTCCCTTGACAAATTTTAAAAAAAAAAAAATCACAAATTGATTGATCTAATTTATGGCGTGCAATAAGAGTAGCTGAATCCATCTTTATAGAATCCATTATTTAAAATAAAATATTTAAAAAAAAAAGGAGAAAAGAGTAGGGTACTGCCTGACTTTCTCCTTGAACCAAGAAAAAAGGGTACGACCTGGACCAAGTCAATTTAGAAAATTCGTAGGGAGAGAACAAGAAAGTGGGTTAGTCGTAACCGTACCGCTAATGACCGGTGAGTGAGTCATCTGGGGGACAAAGTGACTTGACTCTTGACTTAAGAAATGGTGAAAAGTGAGACTTGAGTTGTAAAAAAGAAAAAAGATTAATACCTTAAAAAACCTTAAACATATGTAATAAATTTATTTCAAATTATTTTTTGACCACAAAAAATCTTAAATTAATATACCTTTGATAAATTTACCCTAAATTGGTACATTTGTGACAAATTTACCCTTTATTATTTTTTGTTAAATTTTACTGTCAAATTATTAAGTTAAATGACACGTGACACCGATTGGCGGTGTATTGATATTTTACGCTCCGTTTATCATAGTTTACAATTTTGTGATTTTTTTATGATATTAATCCAATTTAGCAGAGGATATATTTGTCACAAATTTACTAGTTTTATGGTTTTTTGCGATCGAATAAATTAGTTTTGGCTAAATTTGTCATAAATGTACCAGTTTAGGGTTTTTTTTATAGTCAGTTGAGGTAAATTTGTCACAGGTATATCGGTTTGAGATTTTTCATGGTCAAAAAATTAGTTTTGGATAAATTTGTCACAGGTGTACCAATTTGGGGTTTTTCAGAGTATTAACCAAAAAAAAAATAATAAATTTAGTTAAAAAGAGAGTGTCAAGAAATTGAACTTTAAATGTTTGGCTACGATATCACATTAAAACTTAAAAGAGACCACATAATCATTTGTTTTAAAACTTAAACCGTTGAGTGCTAAAAGAGTACATGAATAGAAAGTTATTATGAACCATACAAATATAGAAGCCAAGAAGACGACATTTCTAACATTCCCTCACCATGCAAATTTGAGTAGAACAAATCATTACACATTTAATTTCGACATGATATGAGAGATATGTCTCAAGTTGAATCCTCACACCTTGGTTAATTTCTTAATTTTCCTGCTCTACATGTCTTGGGTTTTAGCAATGAATCTTCACACATTTAAATTGATCCAAAAGCACCAACCGGTTCCAATCGTTCTATAAAAAAACTATTAGATAATGGTGTGAAATATATCATGTATTTTACCGGTAGCTAAGAAATACACTTCTTCCTTGCAGTTGGTAAGTACATCGAAATGTGGTTCTAAATAAATTCATGCCCATTAATATAATCTCTCTAGCCTCAAAGTTGAACTCTTTACAATCTATTTGACATTCAAACTATACAATAAAATATATCACAAAAGATTATCTTGATAGATTGATGTCACTGTTTATATGATACGCTAGCGTTATATTTAATTTATTCATGAAAATCTACGGAAAAGGACTTGCACCAATGGAAACCATGTACAAATAACCTTTCGGGTATGGAGATTCTTTTGGCAAAGCAAATATCCATAATTTACTAAGCGATGGAACTGTGTATCCTACTTGGAAAGGAAGAAACAGGGGAAGGGAATAACTGTGAAAAGTGAGCAGATGGAACCCTAACAAGAGTTAACCCACCCCAGCTAATGGAGCAAAACAAAATCTCGATGCTTCAAGCAATCGAATATACGATAAAAAAAGGAATAAAAACGAAAGAAAATCAAAAGAGAAATAAAGCTGAAGGACAACCTTTGGGTACTGCAAGTCCTCGCAGAAATCCAAGATTCTCCAAGTCCTGGTAGCTTGTTTAGGTCATGAAAATGACAAATATAATTCACATTATTCTGGTTAGTGGGAGAAAAGGAAATATTTGACACCAGACGTGAAAGAACGCTTCCTCTTTGATCGAATCTCGTCCCTTCATATTAAAACTGGAAAAGGAAAGTTAACATATTATGGGAATAACTAAAAGGGTGAAAACTCCATTAACCCCACCGCTTATCTGGCGCAAAAAATAAAAAGACACTGGGAGAATATTACTCCTCATAGAGTCAACAAGTAATGTTTAATTACCAAGAAGAATCTATAATTCCACATTTTTATGCAAGACTTATGTTTATTCCATTGACTCATTTTTATAAACTTCACTAACCAGGAAAAGAAAAAGGAAAATAATTTACCTGTTACTAAGAGGTCGTTCAATGATGTTTACATATTCTTTGTTTTTTAAAGAGCCAAAAAAGAAAAGGAGATACAATTCCGCACATGAAAATGCCATTTTGATATTGTGGATGAAAGCATTTATTTTAAAAATGAAAACTAACATATCGTATTATTTTGAAAGTAGAAATTTTTTGCTTTTCATATTGAAAAGAAGGTGATGTGTTTATATCATGATTTCACTAATTCTTTCTATTTTCTCCATTTTATTTTATCCTTCATATATACATACATAAAAGAATATTCTTTGTGCATTCATTGCCCTTTTGAATATATATTCCATACAACCATATTTTCTTAATAATTATTTCGTCAAAAGGCGTTAATTACTCAAAGAGACAAATAAAACTCCAGGTGGAACTTCCCTTGGATAAACCTTCAAGTAACGAGGCGAGTCTCCCATTGGCGACAGAGTGCATTGTAATTCTCGAATTTGCCTGGACGTATGCTCTTCTTTGTTTTACACTAACCTTCATCAACAGAGCAAAATTGCTGCATCGGTCCCTATACTATCGAGAACTGAAGTCGAAGAATGTATATAGCGTTAAGCACCTGTTGTTCACCCTAGGGTTTATAAGTTTGCATAGTTATTATCAGGACAAGATAACACTCTTGCAACTCTTTTGTGTTAAGATCAGAGGCTAAGAACGATAACATCCCTTATCTTTGGTTGGAAAACACTTCATTTTAACTCATCAAGACGACTTTTTATTCTTTATATATTTAAGACGGTCTCTCTGATCTCAAATTCTGACTCCGTACAGTCTAATGCGATATCATATTTTAATAATCGGAATCAGCATAAAATATAAAATAAAAAGCGAAAACTTTTAATACGCTAATGTTGTTGTTTGCCAGACAGGATCGCGTCACATAACAAACATCTGGACGGATCTTGACGCGTGCATCTTCAGTCACGAAACTTACTTTTCGGAAAGCCCTTTTGTAGCTATATTCTCGGACCTACATTGCGTGAAGGGATTAAGGAATTGAGGTCATTAAAAGGTCACAGCCTCCCCCAGGTAAAGGAAGTACGAGGCTCTTCAAAAGCAGCATAATCTGAATCTTCATGGTTTCGTGATTGTCTAAACCGACCGGCAATGAAAAAGCAAAGAGACAAAACCTAATGACAGCCCTAAAAACCAGGATTGTGTCAGTTTTCTCTCCATTCTTATTTCGCTTGGATTTCAGAATTCATTATTATGGATATACGCGTAGCATTTTCAGATTTAGATCTTGCAAACTTACTTTTCTTATTACCCAAAAAAAACAAAAAAAAAAACAACAACAACAACAACATATACAGGACAATAGACTAAGTTTTTAGCAGCATGGACCATGAGAAACCCTAATTAATCCCTCTTGAATCACGTCTATGTGGCAATGAGCGTACGTAGGAAGATATGTACCCCACAGTATATAGAAAAAGCAAAATTATTTCTTAAGACAAGAATGGAGAGGAAGGGCGTGGAGTATACGACGAGACTTGACTAGACTTCAAGATTTCATAAACCGAATCGATAAATCTCATGGAGTTAGCTTATTGGGTTGTCCATATTCATATTTAAACTATTTAATTACATTAGAAACTGCAGCTGCGTCCCTTGAATCAATTAGCAAAGAAGAAAACACAATTTCCTGGTTGAGAAACATAGCACATACCAGTGATCGAAGGCAATTGTTTCGAGAATTGGGATACTTTAAAGTTTTCGCTACGCGAATTCTTATCCCGAGCCCTGGTCGTTAGAATTCTACTTATCGAAACGCTCTAGAAAATCTTTAGCAGCTAATGTCCATGTCATCTGGGGTACTCTTAGTCAAACATTAGTGCTAAAAATGACCGAGGAATCAAATTATAGTAGGTGCTTTTTAAAAAAGAAAAAAAAATCAGTCCGATAACATCTACCGGATCTGTAGCTGTATTGTATATTCACTTGCTACGCAAATAAGAGATTGTATTGATAATCGAAGCTACGTGCAAAAGCAACGTACGGGAATACACTAAAACGTACAAAGAGCAGAAATCATGAGGCAGGAGAAGACACTCTAACCAGGCAAGCGTAACTAAGCAGCCTAGTATACAGACCGACCAACAAGAAACCTTCTTTTAGTTGTAGCAGATGTTATTTTTGTTATCGTTGTTGTTGTCATTATTACTATTACTACTAGGGCAGGAACAAGAAAGCCTAGCTGAAGGAACGGGAAGTGACATGGCTGAATGAAATCAAATCATTCACTTTGTTTGGATTTCCATATAAAAAATATCTTATGTGACGAATCATGTTAAAATGTCCAATCCAAAAAATAGAGGGCGACTACATGAATATAAAAAACATTTAGGACCCGTTATTAAGCGATGTGAAACAATATTTTAGCATCCCCTCTTACATGTAAACTAGAGTCGAGTAGCCTTCATGTGGAATTTAATTGATGTAGGTGGAGCGGGGACACATCTGCGAAAGATGTAGCACTGACTTTGATATATAGGAATTCACTTTTATGGCATTTGCTTTGTATCTCATCCGCTCCACATGTGCAATAGGAAATAGTACAGAAGTTGCTCATCCAACTACTAATAGAGAACCAATCACAATACATTTCATTATTTCCAAAACGTATCTTAATAAAGTTATTTCATTATGATTTACTTGGATGGATGTGTGACATATATGATACCAATGCAATACATGAAGATCTCTGAAAGATGACGTGTTTGTTTTCACATATTAAATTCTAATCAAGTTAATTTCATCGCATCACATAATTATTTCAAATATCAAAGATGACAGGAATCAAAACCTTTCCTTCGACTCTTCGAACTCCAACTTTTGTCTATATGTCTTAGGGACGGCTCCATCCACATCATAAGACATGCCATGATTTGAATGATGTGTTTGTTGGATCCGAACTTAGTACTTAATCACTCAATCGATCGTGTCGACCATTTGATGTGTTCAGAGTTCGAATGCCAAAAGTAAAAACGCAACAAAAAGTTTCTCGTTCAACAAATATTTTTCTCCATCTTTAGTTGAAGCTTCTATCGTGGATTAAACACATGGACATCGCTCACCCGTAAACAAAACTTAAAGTGAATATGGATGATATCCCTATTCATAACTCATCAATCTGAAGTGCAGGATATCAGTTATGTGTCATGCATGATGTCAGCTACATGTCATGCATGATGTTCAGTTGCTCATAAATTAATAGCCTATGCTTCAAATCGACATTAGTTATATCAGCATTGCTCGTTGAACAGTCAAACTAGTCGATTAATGAGAGGCCGCTATCGGCATCATCTCCCTCTTTTGGGCGAACCCTTCCCCTTTTTAATCTCCTCGTCCTCGCAAATCTATTTTACATAATAAATTTGCCACTCGGCATGAAAGGACCGTGAGATATAAGCCCAAGTCGCTTTGATTTCTACTTCACTCGTCCTTGAATTTCGTCAATTCGGTACTCCAATTTAACTCTATGAGTCCATCCATAGCCCCCTCAGAAGAACTATCCGTACGAAATGCATTATTTAATCGAGATAGTAACTCTGACCTCAAATTCCGACTTCGTACGGCCTATTTATATAACATCCGAATAAAAAGAATCCGAGACAGAGGGTAGGAAAAAAGCAAATCGCTTTCGGCGAGTCACAGATAACGCGTGTCGGACGCAACGCCGTATTTAAACCAATTCACGAAACATGCGAAAACAAGAAACTATCTGGTCACCGCACATGCCCCTGTTCAAGAATGTCACTTGGAGCCATGCGAATCGCGGAGACTTACTTTCGCGCTAATGATGGAGCGACGGACGTTTGCATATATTAATCAACGACAGGAGCGGACGGCATCGGATGAGGGGGAAGGAGAGAGGAACCCAGGAAGGGGATAACTGCGGGGGCAGGTGGAACCCTGGGAAAGGGAGGAGTCGAAGCCTCCCCCGGATGCGGAGAAAGGAACGGAACCGAACCGAGTCCGAGGGTCCGAGAGATCGAACGTGATTTGAACCTGTCCTCGTCCTCGTCCTTGTCCGGAGCGCCACGCGTCTGGGGACGAGAAGAAAGAGACGAGGAGACGAATGCAGAAGGACGGGCGGAGGTACCACCAAGTGCGGCAACAATTCAAACGCACGCCCCCAAAATTCAAAGATGCTGCTCCGAGGGTTTTAGGTCTTCGAGTGCGACGTGGGAAAGAAAAACCCACTTGGGGTTGCGAAGATCCCGCCAGCCGTAAGTGAAAATACAGTACGAAAATCCCTTTTATTGTTAATCCCTTTTATTGTGTGTTGTGATAAAAGTGAATTTTGCACGTCATATGCATCTAGAAATTTGGAGGAAAATGTGACTTCACGGACGAGAAAGTTCCGAGGGGAAATTTTGAAATTAATAATTGTGATTATAAATATCGAATTTGCTAAAACCCGAGTGTGAAACGATATATAGCTGAATCGGTTCTATGAGAATGAGAAATTAAGGTCGAAAAGCAAAGTCGAAATATTCGTAGTCAATTCCGCCGTGTGAAATCAAGAGCGGACTCTTCTCCTTGAAATCGGCACCAATCAAACCGATCCATGAGACAAACCTACCTTGGTAGCTAGGGACCACCACTCGATTATCCACTAAAGGCGGTTCGCCAAAAAGACAACGTCATCGAAATTATTTACCCGAGATGCATCTTTTCCTCCATCTTTAAACCTATCCTTACATAGTGGCGGCATGCAGGTCAAATCATCATCATTTGAGATTCCGTCTCGATTGAAGCCACAAAACATAACCAAGGCGATTTGCACAAATACCCCTCAAATTTATATGGCCGACCCGTAATAATATCGAACACGCGTTAATTTCCTCGATTACTAAGATGGAATTTATAATTAACTAAAAAGCAAAGATGAAAGGAAAAAAAAAAAGAAAAAAAGTAGATGGCATTTCTGCCCACCCGCTAACCTAATCTCCTCTTTTTTTCCTTCCTTTCTCCCCAAGTCATGATTCCACCGAGCAAGAGAAATCCGTGGTCCTTTACGGCTCCAGAAGCTTCATCCCCGGGGGCGGGGGCCCACCCAACCCAACCATACTTTCGGTATTTTGCAGAGAAGGGCCCCGCGCGTTGAATTTTGCAGACCGGCCCGCGAAGGAGCGATGGGTAGAATCCAACAAGGGGAGAAAAAAAAACGGAAGGGACCTGGGCAGTTGGCAAAAGTTGCTTAAGTGGGACCCGCACGAGTCCCGACCTTCCCCTGACCAAATACGGAACGGAACTTCTTCCTCCTCTCCTTTTTTGACTCTTCTCTTCTCTCGCCCCCCCGTCGTCGCCGTCGCTTTCGTTCCATATCACACCTCGCTCTCCATCTTTCCGGCCGTTCTTATCTGAGTAAGGCTTGTACTATGCAAAGGCCACGTTATAAGTACGGCCTCGTCCGCCCCCGAATATCTCCCCTCTTTTTCTATTTTATTAACTTTCGCAACGCATTTCCCGCCCCCCTCGGCTCCTAGCCACAGCAGGCGTGCACTTCATCGGTCTCGTGCGGTCCCCATCGGAATTCCGTCGAGAACAAGTGGGAAAAACATGTTAGCTCTCGAGCGAGCACTGTGTCGGGTAGGGCCGGTCGGCAGCATAGGCCATGTTAAGGGTCGAGTTTCTCTCGGTAATTTCGTGGCTCGTTTGGGTCACGAAATAATGGTAGATCAAATTACTTTCTTCTTTTTTTATGAATCAATGGAATTAGATTAGTTACATGTCAAGGACCGTAACTCATTGACGTGGGATGGAAGTAGAGATAAGAGAGGAGGCTTAGAGGTCGAGGAGGAGGAAATTCAATCATCGGTGGCACTGAATCGGCAAAGCTAGATAGGGTGAGCTGCCAAGCCAATAATTAATTATTAGAGTTATCCACAACAAGACCCTAATACCAAAATAAACAGCAGTTTCACGAGCGAAAAATCGGAAATGAGATGAGAAATTCCCTGAATGAGATCTCGAATTAGCAGGCGAAGGCCAATTAAATAAAAAATAAAAAATAAAAGGGGGGAATTAAAAGACAAGAGAGCCAAATCTTCTGGATGGCTAATAAAATAATGAAGGAAAAAAAATTAAAGGAGAAATGATGGGGGAGGGGAGGGGAGGGGGCGAGTAATGTTCGTACCACCTTCACCTTTTCAATCTGTCCTTCCTCGAATACCTCCTTCCCCGAGTAACGTAATCTCTCTCTCTCTCACTTTCTCTCTCTTCTTTTGCCTTGCGATTCACGAGCCGCACAGATAGAGAGAGAGAGAGAGAGAGAGAGGTGGGCTTTTCCCGTCGACCTCTCTTCCCCCGAGGACGAAACTGCCCTCCTCGACCGCCCTTATTTGCCGCCCGTCCTTCTTCGTCCTTCCCCCGTACGGCACCTATCATTGCCCCCTGAAATTACCGTAATCTCCCCCTACCTTTTCCAACCCCACCCTTTTTATAAATTCGAAAATGCCCCACTTGGGGGGCGGTTGACCTCGTTAATTAATTTCTTTCTCTTTTCTGACTAATGAAAACTGCCGGCTTCCGAATTTTTATCCAGGATTGACATCTTCGCCTATTTTTATTTTTTTCCGAGCTCTCGGTGGCTAGTATCCGTATAGTAATTTCCCCGAAGATGGATTAGATCATGACTACATCGTTTCGAAGACTGAGGATAATAATCGTATAGAGCTGCACCTCTTACGTGGTGATTGCACGCGATGTTCTCACTTGGCGATATGTTGAAATTATTTATTTATTCTCAATTTTTTTAGCAAGATCCAAACTTCAGGTTTGATTTGATAATTTGACTTCGAAAGATGTTTTTTTTCTCCTATAAATCTTTAGAATAATGACGTCCATGGTCCTTGAATCGTTCTCAATTTTTTTGAAATACTCAAAGTCCGAAGCCATAAATTATCACTTCCATATAATTTTCTAGAACAATGGTATTGATGATTCATGAATTTGCACCGTGAATGCGATCCCTCGAATCTCGAGTTTTTATTTATTTCAATTTTAATTCCTCAACTATCGTAAACGTGCTTCTTGTTTTCATTTTAGTTATTGCTTATTCATTACGGGGATTCACGAGACCAGCTTTACGAAACGCGGTACCTCGGCGCGCCACCGCAGGTGGACCAATGAAAACCGAACACGACCTCAGCCTAGAACAAGGCGACTGTCCTTTTAGCAGCCTTTGCTGTTGTTTGGTGGAGGTTGGATCGATAATCGCGGGGATTATTTTAATAATGCGAGGGCGCGGGGACAGCAGGCGGGCGCGTGGGGGAGGGGCAGAATCGTCAATGCGGAAGGGAACTTCCGGAAGAGGAACCCCAAGCCCAACAAAGTAATTTCGCTCCCCCAAAAAAGAAAAAGAAAAAAAAAAAAAAACTCCTTCTTCTTCTTCCCTTCTTCATCCCCCTCCCCCTGCACAACAAACAAACAACTCCAACAACAACAACTGTCCAAACCTCCCCTCAATATCTCTCTCCCCCTCCCCCTGCATTAACTCTCTGCACTGTCAAACTGATCATCACAATTCACAACCACATCTCCTCCTCCTCCTTCGCCATCGCCATCGCCATTTCTCCATCTCTCTTCTCGAGGACGATGAAGAGGCAGAAGCCGGCGGTGGCGCCGGAGGGGCCGGCGCTCTTCGACCTGCTGTCCGAGGAGATCGTGTTCATGATCCTCGACCTCCTCGACGAGGACCCGCTCGACCGCAAGGCCTTCTCCCTCGTCTGCCGCTCCTTCCTCGCCGTCGAGTCCCGCCACCGCAAGTCCCTCCGCCCCCTCCGCGCCGAGCACCTCCCCACCGCCCTCGCCCGCTACCCCGGCGCCGCCGCCCTCGACCTCTCCCTCTGCCCCCGCGTCACCGACGCCTCCCTCGCCGTCGTCGCCGCCGCCCGCGGGGACGCCCTCCGCTCCCTCGACCTCTCCAAGTCACGCTTCTTCACCGCCGCCGGGCTGATGGGCCTCGCGTCCCGGTGCGGGGGCCTCGTCGAGCTGGATCTGTCGAACGCCACGGAGATGCGGGACTCCGCGGCCGCCGCCATCGCCGAGTTCCGGAACCTGGAGAAGCTGCGGCTCGCGCGGTGCAAATCGGTGACGGACATCGGGGTCGGCTGCATCGCGGTGGGCTGCCGGAAGCTGAGGCTGCTCAGCCTGAAGTGGTGCTTGGGGGTCGGCGACTTAGGGGTCGGTCTGGTCGCCGTTAAATGCAAGGAGATTCGGAGCTTGGATTTGTCTTACCTTCCGGTAACTCTCTTCCATTCCCATCCTCTCTGCAGTTTCGTGATGGTTCTTTCGCAGGTTTTGTTCATTTCCAGTTGCAAGATCGATTGTGGGTGATTGCTTGATTTTTCCGCACTTTTCAAAGAAGAGCTTCTGCTTCGATATCTTGATGAGGTTATATGGATGTTTTCTTGAATGGGAAATGGGTGGGATGGGTTGTATATAGTAATTACATGGGATTGAATTTGTCTTGTTAATTTCTCCACCTGAAAAAGGCTATGTTTATGTACATGAATTCGTGTTTTAACTTCAATTAAGTAAACCCAGTTTTTTTATCCGTATTGTGCTGTGCAGATCTCGAATAAGTGCCTCCCCTCAATTTTGAAATTACAATATCTGGAAGAATTGGTCCTGGAAGGGTGCTTCGGCATTGACGATGAGTGCCCTGTGATTCTCAAAGATGGCTGCAAGTCACTAAAGGTAAGCTTCTGATTGAAGATGGATGTATGATATTATGTTTCTTGTAACCGGGAATGTCGCCGTTGCCCTGCTAATTGTCATCTTCCATTCGAGTATGAATATCGATATTGGGCTATATACCTAGCAAAGGAAAAAAAGAAAAAAAAAAAAAGAAGAAGAGAAAATCGACAGGGCTGTCTCACACTAATCGATATTGATGATCCTTGAAAATTTTTGAGTCTACGTATGATGATAGAGTCAGTGAGATCTGGCAGGTGACTATAATGAAAATACCTATTTGTTCTTTCCCTATCAATCGTCCTCTTCTAGTTTGAAATTGCACTCCACATATGCGAATAGGAATGTATAAATTATGGTCGACTAGTCTACATAGCTGGAATCAGTTTAGTCTCTCAGTCTTTTGTAAAACAGAGAGCACGATAGTTTTCGATGAATGCACGAGTTTGGAAGTCTTAAGTCTCACAACATTCTGTGAGAATCCCGTACTTGTTAGCGGGGCATTGCTTTTACATCAGAACGGTCCTAATGACGAGCTAATCTTTGTGTTGTTAATTCTGTGAGTTTGGCCTAACGTGGTGGTTGCCCTTCTTTAGGCACTTGACTTGTCAAGTTGTCAGAATATCACTCATGTCGGATTGTCTTCAATCACTAATGGTGCGGGGTGCCTACAGCACCTTACCTTAGCCTATGGCTCACCAGTAAGTTTCTTCTTGTCTATATTTTCCTTCTTCTGGATTTTGGGGGGATTGTTCTTTGCTTACACTTCAATGCTCCCTCTGGTGCTTCAGGTGACTTTTGCTCTTGCTGCTAGTTTGAAAAGGCTTTCCATGTTAGAATCGGTAAAGTTAGATGGTTGCATGGTGACAACTTCTGGACTGAAGGCCATTGGGAACTGCTGTTTGTCACTGACGGGGCTGAGCCTAAGTAAATGCTCTGGAGTGACAGATGATGGGCTCTCCTTTCTTGTAACCAAACATAAACAGCTCAAAAGGCTTGATATTACGTGCTGTCGCAAGATAACTGATGTTTCAATTGCTCACGTCACAAGTTCCTGCCCTGCACTTACGTCACTAAGGATGGAGTCTTGCAGCCATGTTCCTAAGGAGGCATTTGTTCTGATTGGACAGCGATGCCACGCTCTTGAGGAGCTTGACATTACAGATAATGAAGTTGACGATGAAGGTTAGCTTACCTCTTTACACATTGTAAATCGTGCTCTAGATTTGAACAACTTGAGTTATTGTACTCATTTGCCTTCTCTTTTTGCAGGTCTAAAGTCCATTGCCAGGTGTTCGAAGCTTTCTATTTTGAAACTTGGAATTTGCCTGAACATAACTGATGAAGGGCTTTCTCATATTGGCAAATCATGCTCCAAACTTGTAGAGCTTGACTTATACAGGTTAGCAACATCTCCTGTAATATGCTTCTTTACATTTTTTCATGTTCGCTTGGGCAGAGAACATACGCGATTAAGTAATATGTGCTCTCTTGTATCGGCTTCGTATGAACATGAAAGTAACTCTTTGTGTGAGGCAAATAGGAAGGCAATATGCACATTAGAGTTCATGCATAACTCTAGTAAGAAAAATTTGGAATCATTTGAATGAAAAAAATATAAATCACTTTATTGTCAAGGGGACATGGTTGACTTCGCTTTCTCAATTCATACAAGGATGCAGGCTAATATGATTGACCAAATATATCTACTTTTGTTCAGGTCGGCTGGAATAACGGGATTGGGGATTCAAGAAGTTGCCCGTGGCTGCCCTAGCCTTGAGACGGTCAACGTATCATATTGCAATGACATTACGGACGCCTCCTTGATGTCACTAGCAAAATGTAAGAGGCTGAAGACCTTAGAAATCCGAGGGTGTCCACTCATCACATCTTTAGGTCTAGCGGCAATTGCCGTCCACTGCAGGCAACTGAGCAAGCTTGACATAAAGAAGTGCTGCAACATCGACGATGCTGGCATGATTCCACTGGCTCATTTCTCTCAGAACCTCAGACAAGTATGCTCCATTTTCATCTTCTTTTGCTTCTCAGATGACCAACTGATCTCATTAGTCTAACATTCTCATTTCTCATGCAGATTAATTTGTCTTACACATCTGTCACAGATGTGGGGCTACTGTCCCTTGCCAGCATTAGCTGCCTTCAGAGCATGACCATCTTGCATCTGAAGGGCTTGACCCCCAGTGGACTGGCAGCTGCATTACTAGCATGTGGAGGCTTAACCAAAGTGAAACTCCAAGCCTCCTTTAAACTGGTGCTACCGCAACCTCTTTTCAAACATTTGGAAGCAAGGGGCTGTTTGTTTCACTGGAGGAATAAGGTGCTTCAGGTAGGTATTGCTCCATTCACTCCCTTTGTTAGCTTGAATCGGTTTGTTCTAGAAACTAATCTAAACATCACGTGTTCTTTTTCTACGGTAATGTTAGGCTGAACTGGATCCGAAGTGTTGGAAGCTACTGTTAGAAGACGTCATGCAGTGAAGTTAGAAGTTTTTGGAAACAAAAATGCTAAGGATTTTCGAGCAGGGGACATGTAACTACTGCTCAAGGATGCAAGATACCATGTCTGTTGAGAGGATGAGTAATTTGGTCTTCAAGACGAAGGTCGACCAAATTGATAGGAAGTTGCTCTTCCTTGGTGGTAAACCACCCGGTTCTGAGTCTCAACATTGTCCATTTTCATGTATTTTTACCAAAAAGCAAGTGTATTATTCGTGTCCTTGCAGCCGTCAAGATTAAGTGCTGCTCGTTGTGAAAAGGAAAACCATTACTTAAGCTGAAAAAGCTATATTGGTTTTCTAAATGAGAGAAAAGGAATGTCAATTCTTCAACTTCTAATCCTTAGTCGTATTTCTTTGATGTCCCGTGGCAAAATCATCTGGTCTTTCCGCTTGAAGCGCTTCTTAATGCGACTATGAAAATCTACAGATTCTTTTCCTAGTTAGATTTTGCAAGATTGAGTTATTGGAAATGGTCGTCGGCGACATCCAGCAACGGCGAGGGGCGATGGCGGAGAATGTAGGGAGGAGGAAGTGGTTGGAGTGGGAGGACTTGAGCGCAAGTTTTCCTAGGCTCCCTGTTTCGCAAAAAGAAATAATGAGATAAATATTTTATTAAAAATAATTATTTATATCACTTATAAAAACGAATTATTATAAAATACTTTCAACAGAAGAGATATTCAGGTATAGATTGACGTTGACAAGGAAAAAGATTATTCTTTGACAATTTTCTGAGAGATTGTCTTTAAGAAAATGTTTTTAAAATTATTGATTCTTCGTAAAATAATCATGTCATTAGACAATAACATGGACTGCTATTAATCTTAGAACTGAAAAATGATTGGGCGTGAGCTATTGATTGATAATTCCAGCTTTCACGTCATGTCCTCTGTTGATATAAAAATATTTTGATGCATTATGTTTTTTTGTCCCGTTTGTTGCCATTACAAAAAAATATTTCAATGTGGTTAAGGATTGGTTTTCATAAAACATGGATGACAAACCTATCGAGTGATGTCAATCGAGACAAGTCGTGACGTTTTGAGTCATTGACAAATTCATATTCTCCTATGGTGTCCTGAATGGTCATTGTATAACAATAATGAATTAACACCTCGGCCCAAGACAGAAGAATGCCTGACCTTCTAGGTTGAGGTCAGTCGACTGGAGAACCTTGCCATCAGGCCCAAATTACACCCAACAGGATTGGAAAGAGGTTGTTGTATGGAGCCCCTGACGAAGAGATCGGAAAGGGGCCATCAACGCCAGCAATTCCATGTGTGTTACAACAGGATTATCAGATCAAATGTTTGGATAAAGCTGGTAATCTCCTGGCACAAGTTGTACCAATGCTAGGGACGAGCTAGGATTCTCGGAAATCGGGTGATAGCAGGGAAATCGAACTTATGACCAAAGGGACTCTAGATTATTTAAGTAATTCTTAACCAGCTTGACCAGCCACCTCATTGGTTGGGTAAACTAGAACGATGGGCGTGACAAAGATTTGAGTTGCTCTTTAATGTTGCAGCACATTTCCTGGAAAACAAAACTGATGGTGTGGTTGATAAGTCCAAGATGATGATCCTTTCCAATTGTGACTATACAAAGTTCTTGAACCCAATAAAACAACTAGATTGAAAATAAAAAAACCAATGAAAAAAATCAGTTCTTTGAAAATTAGAGGTAGCTCTTTAGATTTGTTAATCACGGCAATGTTCCAAAAGACTTTCCACAAACTACTTGCCCTGAACAGAAAGTAACCTTTGATCGACGAGAAAGCTCCTGTTCTTTCTCAAGAATCAAATAAAATTTGAGCCAGAGTTTGAATGGACAGCGCCTTGAAGTCAGAAATCAAACTTACTTCTCCAAAGTTTGAGGGAAATTGTTCAATCAATCATAACTCTATTATACGAATGGCTCAACACCTGATTTTGTCAACCGTTTACTCCTATGAAAATATGAAATAGCTAAAAGAAAGATAAATAAATAAATTCGCAAATGAAAAAACAATTAGAAAATGAATTAGAAAGATGATCGCGTTAAAAGGGGTTTTCGGGTTCTTGGCCCAATAAACTACATAGCTCACAAAATCAATTTCTACCATTCAAGCCCGTCAGCTCCAGCCCGTCTTTTTCACCAATTAGGCCCTAAGAAGCCACAACCCATTAAGTTACCGAAAGCTGCCTGGCGACACCCCTGCTCGGCCAGCCCTGTTCTTTGGCCGAGCAAATTGGCGAGTCTTCTACTTGATTGAGACTCCATTGCTAGTTCGTATTGACGAAACTCGTAGCCGTCTCAAACCCATTTGTTCATGATCAAAGTTCCATTCCAGCAAGGTAAAATCCTATCTCGGTTTGGTGAACATACGAGCCAAAGTTTCAAAATCTAACCCTTGTTTGAACAAAATTGAGACCGAGCCTGATGTTAAACTGCTGGTTATTAACGTGTTCGCACCTCGGTTTCGGGCTAGATGTGGATTTCCGGTTCGTTTTCGATGTGTGAACACCTCCCAGAAGTTGGTCGTAACATGTTTGATGAAATGCTCAAGTCAAGACGTTACATACAGTTTATTGATTTCTGTCCGCTTTAGGATGCGTACTAGCCAGATTAGTACAACTGAAAACCCCTTTTTTTCGGAGTGTTACTTTTATCATGAGACCAAGACTGAGCATACAATTGTTCCTTTCTTTTACTCCCTTTTGCATGTCTCCTTGCGGTATGTGCTTGCTGATGAGGGAATGTTCAGAGTCTACATCAGTAATGTCAATCCTATAAGATATTCTGTATCAATTTGTCTCTCCAATTTGTACTTGTGTTCTGAATGTGAGATGCTGGTGACCGACAGCGACAAAAGATGTTAATTTTGGGGAGGATAATAACTGGCAAAAGTCTTTGTTGATTGTTGTGATGGTGGCTGACGAAAGTGGTTGATGGCTGGAGATGGTGTTGGGTTATATAATTTCTAGAAATATGCATTTTATTCATATCCTGATCATTTCTTTGAAATTGTGGCTGTAATTTGTGAATGGAGATGGTCGGCGATGGTGTTGTGCGGTGGCGGTGTTGGTTAGTAATGACGTTGATCGGTGACTTTGGTCGTTGGTAGTGACGTGACTCAGCAATGGATCAGGATGAGCAGTGGAGAAGCTAAGTTGATCTTAATATTGGGCTGTATTAGTTCAGATGTATCTTTGGCTCGAGTTTTAGTAATCTGATTATTTAGTTTTGGTGATCTGGATATGAGGCTTAAGTAATCCAGTCATTAGGCTTGATATGAGACAAGTTTGGAGACAATGAAACCTTAAAAGGAAGGTGCAGACGTCCAAGTGTCACGGGTAATTCTTTGGATCACAAACCGTGCGGCACTTTCTCTCATACTCGAGGAAGGGAATTTCTAGAGAGAGAAAGTAAAGAGTAAGTTCTGAAGAATACTCTATTACTCAAATGAAGTGGATGACACAAATGAGAGGGAGGGCTCTACTATTTATACAAAAGCCCCTATAATTACAACTATTGATCTTCTACACGATCTAACGGTATAGGATGTCAATCCTTGTTTAATCGATCTGATGGTAGAGATCCATTTGATCTAATAGTGGAGGATGTCAATTCTATCTAACGGTTGAGGGCGTCAATCCTTGTCAAGTAAATCCGATGGTAGAGATTGAATTTTCTTGAAAGCTAACAGTTTTTTTGAGTCCTTATGGATCGATGATGTAGCGACCCTTTGGATTATTGACGTGGGGTTTTTTGGTCCGTGACATTCTCTCCCACTAATGTGGGGCCCAACAATTTCCGACGAAAACTAGTCAAAAGAATTATATTGGAGTTGAACACAAAAAATTGAGACTAAATTTCACATGATTAAATTTACATCCGTAGATAGGCGTGGAACTAATTGGGCAATTTTCTTTGCCAAATTGGTTTTGATTTTGTTTTGGTCAAAAGCGAAGCTTTCTTTATTGAAGACTTAAACGAAGGAGCCCGGAAGGGGCATCTAAAGACAACAAGTCCTTGAGGGGCTGGGGTTTGGACTAGCCAATTTCGTGGAAGAGAATTCAAATGTTGAGCTTTCACGACTTAATACACTACTCTCTTTTGCTCTCTACTCTTAGATCACAAAAGCAAAGTAACAGATCTTGACCTTCAGAGATGAGAGAGAAACTTCAGCGAGTGCACGAGCGCTAGGGTTTCTGCCTGGCTTGCCGAGGAGACTGCGAAGCCGTCCAAGAGAATACCAGAGGAATCACACACGACGCAAGCTTATGGCACCCTCGGTCGAGCCTGGCAAGTAGGATCCATCTATGTTTACCTTTGGTTCGCCTTTCCCAGGGGGTCTCCAAGCTCGATCCGGTGTGTTTTGTCACTTTTGTGTTTGGTCTGTGGGCTCCCGTTCGGGTTCTTGCTTCCATTCCGCGTAATGTTCGAGCTGGGTATGGGCAGATTTTACCATATCGGTCGGCTTAGGGTTAAGGCCTCTGAAGATGGCCTTATTCCGAGACTTCCAAATAACCCATAAAAAAAAACTCCCGTGACTAGTTCAGAGATGGAAACTTGGTGGTATTAGAACGGCCCATGACGGGGATGTACATTTATCCACTTAGCTCTGACAAAATATGAAGTTAGTTTCTCAAACATTCTCTTTCTTCCAATCGAGTCCTGTAATTTGCGAGCTCGGAAACACTCTTATCAGTCAGGCTGACGTCGCAATGCTTACATGGCGGAAACTTTGCCAGGTGGTGCTAATTTACATGCCACGTCAGCAAAGAAAATTAATAGTTTGGAAAGAAAAAGGAGGGAGGGAGGGAGAGTGACCTTGGTAAAAATATGTGGGACAATCATTTTGTGTGCGTTTCATCTTCACTTTGTACCGCAGCCACATAGAGGAGCCTAGAATTTGAGTTCTCTTTGGGCCTAAACTGTCTAGTTCTCTTTGACTGGGCCTCAAGAGGCAGCGCATTGGAGTATATAAAAAATATTTGGCATCTTTAATAATAATAATAATAATAGTAATAATAATAATAATAATAATAATAATAATAATAGGGCGATTCACTTCTAATATTACTAAATCCACCCAATTTTCACCAAAAATAACAAAATTTCCCTAAATTATTTAATTACAAGATAAAGTATTGGCCCTAAACTTATTTACTTTCCTTCTTTCTTTATTTTTTTTATTTCCATGTAAGATTTATTTGTCATAATTAAGAATTTCACAGGTATAGTTCGTTTATTGTGGGTGCCCATGTATATTATAAACACTAGTTTTTTTTTTTTTTTTTTTAAATTGGATTTTAATTCTGTAGAAATAAGTTTTTTCTGAAAAGAGACATTTGCTAGAAGCCTAATTTCTTTCAACGTTGCCAAGTAAATTTATGAACTAATTGTCAAGTAGGATATAAAAAAAAATTAATATAGATAGTTTTTTAATAACAATCACGCTTTTATAAACTTTCACTTTTGTTATGCATGTCACCATCTCATTGTCTTTTAAATCTAGGTATACATATAATCTGATGATTAGGTGAAATAACCCCCTCCTTAAAGTCTGTTCTTTTCATCTTTTTCATCATTAAAAGGGACTTGATATTTTTTAGACTAATGAAATGAAAAAATGAAAATCTAAAAGTCTCTTCTTCATCATTATTGATCTTATAACAAATTATGTATTTTTCGTCCCTCTTATCGAGAGATCGCTTCTTGGTGCAATTGTTGGGATTTTAGCATATGATCTCTAATTATTCGGTTAGAAACCTCCTGGCATGCCAACCCAAACGCACCTATCCAATAAGGACAGTTTGTGTTCAAGAACATGCAACTGGGGACAATTTGACTTTGTCAGAATCAATTTTCAAGGTAGCAAACTCACGTCCATTAAAAAACGGAGCTATGAAAGTAGTCTTTCGTCGCCGAGGTTGAGAGTTCAAAACCCGCAGTTGCTAGTGATTTAAGTGGGAGCTCTAGCGGTGGGTTGCTGGGCTAGTCTCCTCCGAGGTATAGGAGCCCGGCTCTCAGGAGCTGTTCGGGCACGGGAGGCCCGTGGTGAGTCCTCGGTTACCAAAAGAAAAGTAGTCTTCCGATGAATAGTTATGCATGTTTTCGGTATTTTTCGGAACAAAACTCATATTGAACGAAAGTTCAATCTCTTGTCAATCGTAGCAAATGCCCCCAAAACGGGGTTAAAAGAGGAGCAAACAGGGCAGGCGAACACACTTAGACAAGAACAAAAGACGCCGTGATACACACAGACCAAGAGGACGCACCATCCGGTGTCTCGTCAATGCGTGTTCAGGGCCGGTTTCGTTCGTGTCTTTTCCCTCTACGCTGTCTCCCTGGACTGTACCTCATCTGCGCACTTTGACTCGCTCAATACGTCATTATCTCAAAGTCAATAAGAAATCCCAAACCCGTCAACCTCTGCTCTGATCCAGCGACTCGAAAGAGGGCAAACGAAAGTTTTGGTCAACCTGGTTCGTTCTAGCTCTCGTTTGACGCTTCAATGTTTGAGGTTTGAATGGTTCCAAGGTGTTAGAGTTTAATGGTATTAAAATAAGGCAGGTGTCGAGTCCTTTAGCTTTCGTCGCACGAAGCTTCATTAGCGTCACGTGGCCATAATCTGACTGAGCAACTAGCACACTTTCTTTATAACGAAAATAGTAAAGAAAGTAGAGATGTTCGCTTAACGCCACCCTGCGAACCTTTTGGCAGCTTAGAATCAAACTCAAAACAAGGCACGCATGTATCCTGGAATTGAGAAAACGCCTAGGGTGAGGAACAGGTGCGGTTTTAATTGGGACTAGCCCGGGCAATTTGCTTCCGAGATGAATCCGAGATGAATCCGAGAAGAACCAGGTTGGTTTTGGTTTTGAGAACCGAGAACCAGCTGAGGATCGGTTCAATTCCCAGTTCCATGTCAAACTAGATTTTTTGGTAGAAACAGTTTTGACCTATATTTGAGAGGAAATACAAGTTTTGGTGCTGAAAAAGAGTTTAAACTGGGCAGACACTCTTCCTGATCACTTGAGCACGAATAGTTTGTGTCTAATAAAACTGATTTTTGACATTTTATAATAGGGAAAAAGCCACCAAAAACCCCAAACTTTGCCTCGAGTGACAGATTTACCCCAAACTTTGTTTTGTGACGTGAAAAACCCCGAACTTTGCTAAGCGTGACACATTTACCCCAAACTTTTATTTGTGACACCAAAAACCCCGAACTTTCATTTGTGTGACACATTTACCCTAAATCATATGGGCATTTTGGTCTTTTTACTTTTAAAAACTTTTTTTCTTTTTTTTTTTCTCCTTCTTCTTCGCTCCGCCATGGCGGCGGAGGGAAGCCTCGCCGGCGTCCGGCGGCCCGACGCCGGCGAGGGCACCTCGCCCGACGCAGCGAGGGCGACCCTCGTCGGCGTCGGGCGAGGGCCGCCCTCGCCGGATCCGGCGAGGGCACCCTTCGCCCGGCACAAGCGAGGGCACCCGCCGCTGGCACGGGCGAGGGCGGTCCTCGTCGGCGTCGGGCGAGGGCCTCCCTCGCCGGATCCGGCGAGGGCACCTCGCCGACGCCGGCGAGGGCACCCTCGCCAGGAGCCCTCCCCGACGCGGGCGAGGGCGGCCCTCGTCGGCGTCGGACGAGGGCCTCCCTCGCCAGACGCCGACGAGGGCCGCCCTCGCTGCACCCTCGCCCGACGCCGGTGAGGGCACCCCTCGCCCGACCCAGCCGAGGGCTGCCCGACGCCGGCGAGGGCAGCCCTCGCCGGACGCCGGCTTCCCTCTGCCATGGCCGGCAGAGGGAAGAGAGAGAAGAAATTTTTTTTTAAAAAAAAAGAATAAAATAAAGAATAAGACGAAAATACCCTTAATGGGGTAAATGTGTCACAGTTTGCAAAGTTCGGAGTTTTTCACGTCACAAAATAAAGTTTGGGGTAAATCTGTCACTCGAGGCAAAGTTGGGGGTTTTTGGTGGTTTTTTCCCTTTTATAATAATCCTTACCACTTTTGCCGTTACTAAAAGGCCAACCAAGAACTAGTCAGCTCTTTCTGGTTCCTGTTTTTGAATTGGGGATCGTAGCGTCGGTGTCTAGTTCAGAGTAACAAACTAACCCACCCTGAAAATATCTTGAGGTTGCTTCCGGATAAAGAGTTTGAAAATTCGACCAACCAAGAATAGCTTGCATTTAAGTGACAATTTTTACCATTGTTAAAGGCCAACCAAGAACTAGTGGATCGTTCCCGATTCCCATTTTCTAAACCAGGGATCATAAGATTAGTGCCTAGTTCTTAGCCAAAAACCGCAACTTCTAATGAGACGAAATTGAAGCAAAGTGAAAGGTTGAACACCGCCTAATAAGGATGAAAGATTCGTATCTTGAATAATAGATCGATGGGTTAGTTTATTTTAAGCATAGTAATACGTTATACTTTATAAAGGTCGGGTATTCTAGCATATTATCAAATTCGTATCACTTATCTACTTACCTCTAAGACTACTCCTTCACCTTATCAATTTATTTGTAATTTGGCAATTTTATTGATAAAGCACATACAATTGAAGTAAATGATGGAACAATTTCCCAATAATTTCTGTCTAGTTTTTGAAAACATTGCATTCTTCCGGAGCTTAAGTTTTTTTTTTGTGCAATTGAGCCCAAGAAAATCTAATTGCACCCATGAGCGAGATTCTTATCATTTTGCGCGAGTGAACAAGCTGATGAAGTCTATTCTGGATTCTCATCCATATTATTAACTAGCAGTCGGCGTGCCAACTTATTGACACGTAGAGATGATTAAACTTTCGCTAATCGGAAGGAAAACGACATATTTGTAATTAAACTTCTTAAAGATGCTTGTCAATATATCGAAAGCCAAACGAGAGTTACCAATTCAAGAGGGGTTGGTGCATTGTTTTGGCCCATAAGATCATGTAAAGCGTCGCATCTTTTTATCATTTGAATTTACCTTGGTTTCTCAGCTTGTGCCATGACGGCAAACCTAGTCAATCGAGAATGCCGATCGAGGTCGCCATCACTCGACAAGTTACCTTCTCCAAACGTCGACCTGAGCTCTTCAAGAAGGCAAGTGAGCTCTGCATTCTTTGTGCTGTTGAGATGGCCGTTATTGTCTTCTCTTGTGGCGGCAAGCCTTTTTCCTTTGGTCACCCTACTGGGCAAGCAGTGGTAGATAGATCTCACTATCTCACACAACATGCCGACACTTCTCGAAAGGAGTGATAGATAGGTCGGAGAATCCAAAGACGGCTAGTACTAATGCTACTCAACAGGCTCACACTGATGGAGACCAAACCGTAGAAGAACTCAACAAACAATATACTAATCTGCTCGAGCGAGTTGGAAAGAAATGAGCTGAAGAGGTTAAGCACGGTAAGCTCCCAAAAATTGAAAATCTTAGCTTCAACGAGCTAATGGTGATGTTGGCTAACAGTATCACCTAGAAGGGGGTGAATAGGTGATTGCAAGAAACTTAACAAATAATGTGTTAAGCGTGATTAGGTAAAACAAAGTGTTTATATAAATACAGACTGGTTTTATCACCGATGTAGTGCAATGCATTTCTATCAAGCAATAAATAAATATGAGCAGAGAGATAGAGAACAATGTAAACAAGCTTATAGTGGTTCAGCTTGGTGTAAGTCTATCCCTACTCTCTCATACTAATAACCTATTGTTTGGATTCCACTGGTATTCTTAAAGAAGTAATACTAAATCATGTTGCTTATACTCAAGCACTTCTTCTTGAAGCTGGTGCTACTTATACTTAAGTTGATAGATCTCACTATCTCACACAACATGCTGACACTTCTTGAAAGATTAGAATTTGATTGCTCAAAAGACAACGTAAAAAATGTAAAACTCTCTAATTTTTGATGTAGGAATGCTTGATCAATCTTTTGTCTTTGACGCCTTGATCTTCTTTTATACTTCTCTATATCCAATCTTCCCATTGGACAATCTTCAAGAGAATCAATCTCCAAGCTAACCATTGGACAATTGTTGATAATTAGCCGTTGAAGTCGATCAATCAGAATTTTCATATGGTCGCCCCTATAATCATATCTAGGTTTAAAAAAATTGGAGTGGTTCATCTATGGAAAGTATCTTGTCTTTGAAATGATTGTCAATCAATCAAGATATGTGGGGTGAATTTGTTAAGATAATCTCTAAAATCATAGTCAATCAAGATCTTTTAAATAAAGAATATATACAAGATCACAAGTTGTCAAGAGATGACATAAAGTATCTCATAATAATAATTTTGAAGATCGTGACAAAGTTGTTGTTGCAAGTAATGTAGATGCTCCACTTATATCAGTAATCCATCTTTTCTAATATTACGGTGATATCAAATTCCTACTTATATCAAGCTTTCGCGGGATTCTAGTTAGATCATGCTTCCACATTGTATTCGATTGCTTCTCTTTAGAGACTTCAGGTATTCTCAACGAAGGTAGTGAAGAAGTTGCTGGAAGATCTCAAGAAAGTGATGGACAAGAGAAGGATGGTATTTGGAGGTCTTAGGTCTCTCTCACCTTAAAAGCTAGTTCAAATAATAAGACTTTCCCTCATACTTATAAATCGACCACTAACCCCTTCCACAATCGATGTGAGACAACCTTAACAATCTCCCCCTCACATATCGAGCTTGGTTGGAGACGCAACAACCCATAACTCACCTATGTAACTTTTTTGGGTCCAGACTTGTTGGTAACCTAAGCTCTGATATCGATGTCAAGTGGTCTTAGTCTTTCTCACTAAAAAGCTAGCTCAAAGGATGAGATTTTCCCTCATATTTATAAATCGACCACCAGGTCCTTCAATGGATGGAACTCTTGGCATCGGAAGCATCAAATGCAACTCCATGCCCAAGAACTATTGATAAGGGCTGTGATTTTTGTGGAGCAGAAGTTGGCGATAAGTAATCAATTTAAGCGAAACTAATGCAAGAGAGGAGTCTAAGGAGATGAAGTAATAAAAAAAACTTGTTAAGAGCTCTATGAAATAATAGTCATTTATTTTTAAACTTTGTTAAAGTTGCTCTTTCTCAATATGTTATTGTGATATTTATTTTAACAAAATAACGATTGAAGCTAAAAGAGTAAACGCATAAGTGCGGAAGAGACGAACATTGTTGTGTATCTTCTCAAAGAGGATAAATTAAAGAAGTTTGTTTACAAGAAAATTCCAATCCCAAATCTTTATACTCAGGCAAATCAGCGGCTCACTTTATGTCTTGCCACCAAACAACCTTTTGGCTTTGCGCAGATCCTTGCTTCCTCCACTATGTGCAGATTGCTTTGCCACCTCAGTTCAAGCCCGCTCCACGAATGACAAATACTATAAACTACACGTCACTATGAAGAGAGAAAATGGTGTCGGTGCATCTCGTGTACACAAGTGACTGTCAAGTCTCTTTAACTTCTTATTTATGGACCAACCCTACAAATTATGCATATTGTGCATCACTGGCCGTTGGGTCAATGGGAATTGGAAATTGCGACATCGAATGTTTATGTCTAAGAGGTCAAAGTAATGAATGTTATCCATGAGTTTCGCATCTCCTATAAAATCTTCAGCATCACCTCAGATAATGTCATCATTAACAACTTTTTGAGTTCAGAGTATGGTCCAACAGCTAAATACTATTTGTAATGGGATATTTTTATTATTTATGGTGCATGTGCCACCACATTAACTTGTGCATTCAGAAGATCTCTGCCAGCTTTACTATTTTATGGTGACTGAACATCGATAGGTTTAATCCGTTAGATCCACCCCACTTGGGGATCCAGCATTGGAGGTCCTCTACATTTCTACATTTCACAAAATAAAGAAGTCTTTTTTTTCACGAGGTCCAACTAAAAATTACTATTTCTTTTTTACTGAATCGACCATAGACCAATGCCCTTAGAATATTTTATACACCCATAATTCTGAGCTTCATGTTACTCCTTTCACGAGACATGTCAGATCTAGGCAATCCCGATTCAGTTGATTGGGATGACACTAGAAAGGAAAGTTGAAAAATTATATTTGGATGTAAGAACAAGGTGGAATTTTTCAAGGCATGTGAGGAGATGGGTATGTTGACACCGTACTCCACTAATCATGGCAGAAGTGCCAGTGTCCCACCATTAACACAACAAAATTGGAGGGTTGTTGAAGTATTTAGGCATTTTTTGCCGATCTTAAGCGTCGCTACAAATGCTTTGCCATCCAGCAATTATCTATCAAGCAACCGCATCGTTCCATTTCTAGAAAGGATGTCGGTTGAAATAGAGAACAAGGAGGATCATTCCTCTTCAATGAAGAATTAGAGGCCAGCACAGCGAAATTCCTCAAATTTAACAAGCACATTTCACCTTTTTTTGGTGTCTTTAATCATGAATCCGAAGTCAAGTTGAAGACACTCAAAATTCTCATGTTCCATATTACAAAAATTTGGGGTTGGGTTAGGAGATCCAAGTGGAGGAAATATTGTGCGGTGGTTCAATTGGCTCCAAAATATGTATTTGCATACCTCAATTGGTTCAAGAAGACAAATTCCACCCACGGACGGAGATGGCATCCTTAACAAACAGCGCCAATTTAAATCTAGATAGTTTTTGCTTCGTGAAGAACATTTACAGTCTCATGCGAGATCCTCATCTTCATCTACTAGTAAGTTGGAGAGGTACTTACAACGAACTATTTCATATACATTGAAAGAGCTAGCAAAAATAGTGGCAACATCTGAAGTGGTGGAAGAGCATAGCTTCATGTCTTCATATTCTTTCCACCATGACTCGTAAATCCTGCTAGCAGAGACCATACGAGCCCGTTTGGTTCAATTTTGGGGAAATGCAAAGCCATTTCCTCAAGTATCTTTAACTGAATGGGCATTTTATGAATGCCAATGTGTCAAAAATGTGTATATTTTGCAAAGTCTCTTTAGGTTGAAAAGAAAAAGGAAAAAAAGAGAAGAAAAGAAAAAAGGGAGGAGATCAGCTGGGTGAAGAGGGGAAAATCGTGGGGGGAGGTGGCTTTACGGTGGGGAGGTGGCTTTACGGTGGGGAGGCGGCGGCGGCGACGGCGGTTTTAGTGGGGGGGAGGGGGGTGGGGGTGTGGGGTCATGTTGACCTTAGGCGAGCCTGGGTTGTGCGACCCAGGCAATGCCACCCGAGGTCGCACAGCCTTTGGTGGCGTCGCCCGAGGTTAGGCGGCCCAGGCGACGCCCGAGGTCGCCTGACCTCAAGCCACCTCGCCTGAGGTCGCGCGACCTTAGGCAAGGTTTCTCGGCAACCAGATCTAGCCACTCGCAACTAAGCGTCGCCCACTGGAAGCTTCGTGGTGGAGTAGCAAGGCTGAAAAAGACGATGAATAGTGTCTTATGAGGGCAAAAGAGGAAAACAAAATTATAATGAGGGCAATATTGGAAAGAAAAAAAAACTCATTAAATCTTGTATTAGCATTCCAAATGCCAGCATTTGGCCAATAATACATCCAAATACTAAATCAAACGCCTAAAATTTTTCCTAATGGGCTTTACTGAACCAAACGAGTTAGTACTGGCCAACAGATTTGCTTAACGTGCCTAACGTAAAGAAGGGGACAACAACGGCACTTTATCATCCAAATCAAGATGAGAGAAACAACGCCAAAGACATCATATTATTAAACATTCTCTTGGGTGTAAATTGTGTGTAATCATCGGAAGACACTTGTACATATAGTTTTATTTTATTTTTATTTTAAGATGTACTTGTACTTGTTTTTTTTGGTCTAAAGTACTTGTACTTTAATGGGTGTCTATCATTAATTTTTCTTGGTTAAATTTTAAATTATTTTTAGTAGTTATGTCCAATCAAACTTTTTTTTTTTTGTCGGTCCTACTCTATTCCTATTCTACACTCTCTCGGACTTTTGCCCCCCGCTCTTGCGGGCGTGGGAGTCGAAACCCACTCTTGAAACTTACGCATCCCCACCCCATCCCCCCTGAGAAGGTGGGGATTTGAACCCCTCACCTCCCCTTTCCATGTTGGAAGGGTGGCCACTGGGGCAAACCCTCAGTGGTTATGTCCAATCAAACTTTAAATGTTATCAATATACCAGTACGTCGTGTTTTGAATGTAGAATGAACCGTCCTATTTATTCTAAATATGATTTTATTCCCCCTTTCTAGCAATATAATGCAATTCATAAACCAAGCTTTATTTTGCTATGAATTTTTACTTCAAAAAGATTATTTTTTTTGTTATTAAAAAGGGCCTGAGCTCACCATGTCTAGCCTAGCATATGGTTCTGCACGAGAAATTCCGTGCTTGGCACGATCCAGTAGGCAGAGCTAGCTGAATAAACCTAGGAAATTTCATATTTTCTCTAAGCCATTGTAACGTCCGTTTTATTTCTTACGTTAGTCAATGTCATAATTTTGCAAAATGTTTTCGAAAATTACAGTTGATCTCTCCAAATATATGGCCAAAAGACGACAATACCGTTATCTAAGTTGGCAAAATGATAACATGGCTCTGTCCATTTCAAAACTAGCATCCATCCTCCAAATAAAACGTTGTTTAGTCAATTACATGAGCATGCACTAAAAAAAGAATCATGCATATTCTGCACGTCACTCACCCTATTTGGAAACACAAACAGAGACCACACATGGAGTTATGCCGGGTCAAAAAGTAATGAAGGATTTTCACCTCATTACACCTTTGGAATATTCAAAATGGCATTATAATATTAGAACACTATCTTATGGATTAATATCATAAAAAAAATCTAAATTATGTCCACTATAACACAAATACTTGAACTTTCTAAACTTACCCAACTTTTTTTTGTCATAAAAAACTCTGAACTTATACTAGTGTAACAAATACACCATGAATGAAAATAAAATAGATTATGTATATATCTATATGTATAAGTTTGGATTTTTTTGAAACACAAAAAATAGTTGGAGTATTTGTGACAAATTTAGAGTTTTTTATGAGACAAAATAAAATTTTTGATATTTGTATCACGGTGGGCATTATTTAGAATTTTTTTTAAGGATTTTCCCTTATTTGGTAATTGCATTTGATGAATTATTTTAAAATAGGCGGTACAATTGAACACCCGAACTCCAGTTCTTTGGTTTTGGCAAATGATAAAGACCTTCAACACGGGTGCCTTGGTGTCCAATTAGGGAAAAATTATCAAAAAAATATTGATCCTTTTTATTTGGCCAATTTATTTTGAAACATTTTGATGATTTGTTGATTTAGTTATAAATCTTTCAATTTTGTTAATTTAGTCATAAACATTTCGATAATTTGTCAATTTATTTATTCTAGCCAATTTTGGCTTAAAATGACTAACATAACGGTGTAATTAACACCAACTTATTTTACGTGGTACAGCCAGCGCTAACGTATAAAATTTTTGCATATTTAAAAACTCTTCTAACTTTTTCATTATTTCCCTTTTTTTTGCTTCTTTTTCCAACCTTAAGCCAGTTGGCAAGGACATTGGCCAAATCTAGTCGATCGAATCTGGGCAAGGGCCGCCTCCCCCACCTCGCTCAGCAATCCTGTCCCAATGTTGGTTAGGGCCTAGGCGAGGCAAGGGTTAGTAAACAACCTCACTGGCCCAAGGTTGGAAAAAAATAAGAAAAGAAAAAAGAAAATGAATAGGAAAAAAAGAATAATAAAAAAATAGAAAAAATTTAAAATTGCAAAAATTGTCCACGTCATAGTCGGAAGGATTAAATTAGCAAATCGTCTGAAGGTTTAGGATTAAATTAGCACAATTAAAAGGTTTGGGACAAAAAGTTTATGAATAAATTTGTCAAATTAAAATATTTATAACTAAATTGGCACAAATGCAATGACTTAAGTCTATTTTAGTAATCTCCCTATGCAATGCCTAGTAAGAGTGATCAATGGTGACTCCATTTAATTTGTTTTGATTTCGAAACCCCAAGTTTTTCTGAATATTTTCAAAACCCTTTTTCCAAATCCAACTCTCAAACTTTCCCCTCATGGTCAAACTCCTCTAGGACAACGATTCCACGGAGGCATTAGTAATATAGCCAATTAATTGTTCAATCAACAAACAATGCGATGCTAACATGAAATAATGAAAGCATTAATTGGAACGAAAAATAATAGGGTCGAGGATCTCAACTGAACGGAAAGGTCTTCAGATACCGTGTTCAAGATTTGAAAAGAGTTGACCGGTTGCTGGGGCATGCTCTCCTCGTCTGAAAACTCGTGAGAATGGCACGGTGGTAGTTGAGATGTCATGGTGACCCCGTGTGTGACATGGCACGAGAGCGATAGACTGGAGAAAGAAGAGGAAAGGAAGATCCCGAGAATTTTTCAGCGGACAACAGAGAGAGCTTAGAGTAAAATTTTCTTGTATAGGGGCATACCCTTCGCGGTGCACGACGGTCTGACCGACATTACACGTCGTAAGATGAGGCTTTCGCGGGATTTGGTCCGCGGGCTATGTATAAGCATAGATGGTGTGGTCAGGATCTCACTAAGAAAGAGACAAAACTTATCTTACGAGCAATAAAGGAAGCGAGCGTGGTCAACTAAGGTTTAGCCTAGCCGGTCACGACAGATCCAGCAGGCGGCGGCCCCTCAATTCGCCCCACAAATCGACACTTGTGTGAATGTGCGCCGTTGCTCTGATCCCGCCTTCGAGCGAATATTTATTTTCTCCGAACCCTATAGAAAGCGCAAGCTAGCAACCACAAGCGGAAATAAGGAGACTAAAAACAGTAAATGAGGACCAGCCGAAGGAGTTCATTTGAGTAGGCCAAGAATGTAAGAGAGATCTGGCAAAGCGACCGATTTTGGAGATTGGAAACAGCCTCCCACTTGAGAAAATTGTCTAAATTTTTTTTAATATATTATATTTTTATCAATTCGTTCATAAACCTTTAAATATTGTCAATTGAATCATAAACATATTCACGTTTTGCTATCTGAGTCCATCCGGTCAATTTTGACTTGAAATCACTGATGTAGATGCCGACCATCCTACATGAGATGTTGGTGTTTATGTAGACAATTTTTTTATAATTTTATCGAATGTTTTATTTATTTCTTTTTTCATTTTCATTTTCTGTAAATAAATAAAAAAAAACTAATCCTAGGCTGGCGAGGTCCTTGGCCAACCCCCACCCTTTGGCTAGTAAGGGCCACGACACCCTCACCTAGGGTTAGGATGCCGTTGCCTAACTCAAGCCAATCGAGGGTCACGATCATCGCTTGGATCTTAGGCGAAGGTTGGCTGGTGACCCCATCAGCCTATGATTAGAGAGAAGGAAAAATAAATGGAGATATAATTAAAAAAAAATTAAAATCTCCACATTAGCGATTTCTAGTAAATATTAACAAGATAGATTCAATTAAAGAAATGAAAAGGTTTGGTACCAAATTAATAAAAGTGCCACGGATTTAAGACTTTTTGGATAATTTCCCTGAATACTCGCCACAAATTCGGATGCTCGTGTTATCTCACGCTCACGGAAGTCCCTACATGTCCAAAAATCCCCAGCAGAGAGAAACAATCACCCCCACCCCCACCACCCCAACGTGTTGCATTTGTCCAATCTTTTTCACGGCAAAGGGACTGGGACACGGCAGAAAATTCAAAGTCCCCAATCAGCTCCACCGCATCTGGCGCAAACCGCAGTCACGCGCGGCCCCCCTTTCCCCTCCCTCCTCTCCCCGATGCGTTGCCGCCAGGCGTCCACCCACACGACCGAAATGGATCCATCCATCCATCCGTCCGTCCATCCCGCCTCCGACGTCTTCTTTAAACGTAAAACCAAAAGCCAGCCAAGAACGTGTGGAAATAGAGGGCCGGGCCGCATTTTTGTAATCATAATTTCACCCCCCCACGACCTCCGCAAAAATTATCATTATCCCAAAACACGCACTGAGTAAGACCCAAAAGGCTAAAAAAAGAACAAAAAAGAAAGGAAAAAAGAGAGCAGGGGGGAAGACCCTGCAAAGGCAGTGACGCTGCACACGTATGCTCCCCCCATCTTGACCCGATCAAAGCCGCCTTTTCTATACGCCAGTCAAACCCGCAACCTTTGACCAGCCCCTCCCCCCATTTTTTTCCACGGTCAAACTTCTCTTTCATCTTCAAAGAAGAAGCTCCCGCGACCCCCTAACCAAACCATCACACCCCTCCACCTCCGCTCCTTCCTTTATATATACACCCACCGGCCATCTCCTTTTGTCTCAGTCAAGCCTTCATATCATATCCCATCTCCCTCCCTCCCTCTCCCTCTCTCCCTCTCGCCCGCGCGCTCTCTCTGCTTATCTTTGCAGTTCGTTCGTGTAATTCAGCGCACGAAGATAGAGCGGAAGAGAACGGGGCCCGGATGAAATCTTCGTTCACCGATCTGTTGAACGGCAGCATAGGCATGGACAGTAACCACTGGGCGTTCTCCGGGACGGCCCCGACGGCCGCCGGCTCGATGGAGGCCCCCAGGTATAGGTCGACCGCGCCTCCTTCCCTGCCCCTCTCGCCTCCTCCGGTCTCGCCTTCTGCCTTCCTGACCTTCCCGCCCGGCTTGAGCCCCAGCGAGTTCCTCGACTCGCCGCTCCTCTTCCCGTCTTCCAATGTGAGAGCCTCTCCCTCGCTCTTCGTTATTGCTTTCGTGGCTGTATTCGACCGTGTTTCGAAGTTTGAATTGAACCCGTTTCTGTTTGGTGCCTGCAGGTTGAGTCCCCGACCGTGGGAGCTTTTGCTGGGGAAGCTGCCAGCTGGAGGAGCGGCGGCAGCTTCGGCGGCGCTTTCAAGGGGGAGGAGAAGTTGTTCTCGGACTTCTCTTTCCAACCCCACCAATCACGCGCCACCGCTGCCGCCACCGCGGCGTCATCCTCCATGCCTCAGTCTTCTTCGGCCATGGTTTCTGTGGTACGTTTTCTATTGGAACTGTTTCAATGATCTGCCCGGATTACGTGTGATGATCCTTTAGGTCTATCTGTTCTGCTCATTTTTTCAGCTCCTAGCGATTACTGTCGTGAATTGTGTCTCTATTTGCGTGCGCGCATCGTGTGTGCATCGATTGTTGTCTATATTAAGTTGGTGGGCGCAGAATTTTACAGGGTGAACTCTGTTTTTAGTTTGTTTAGCCCGTAGGAGTCCCGGATAGATGAAATTTTAGCATAAGCTGAAAGTTTAAGAGAGGAACAAGCTGAGCGAACGTCTCCGAATTTTGGTGAACTCTGCCTAGATTCTCTCTCTAAGGATGGTTATCGATCTACCTTTGAACAGGAGGTGTCGTCGAAGACTCAAGACTCGTGGAATTACTATAAACCCTTGATGCAAACGGATGTGTTGCCAGAGAAGAGAGGACGTGAAACATCGGAGTTTGCCCCGATCCAGAACTCGGCAATTCCCGCGAGCCAAACAAGCACACAAAGCCTAACGCCACCTTCTGAAACATTCCAGGCCAACGTGAATCCTAATCCTCATCCATCCTACTTCATCAGAGAACAGAAGAAATCCGACGATGGGTACAATTGGAGGAAGTACGGTCAGAAGCAAGTGAAAGGGAGCGAGAACCCGCGCAGCTACTACAAGTGCACATTCCCATCTTGCCCGACGAAGAAGAAGGTCGAGAGATCCTTGGATGGACACATTACCGAGATTGTGTACAAGGGAACTCACAACCACGCCAAGCCACTGTCCACCAGGAGATCGTCTTCCCAATCGATTCAGCCTCAGTCTTCTTCCACTGCATATTTGGAGAACCCCGATCAATTGTCTATGGTCCCGTTCTCCGAAAACGGGCAGCAGGACTCTTCGGCCTCAATGGGGGATGAGGATTTCGAAGAGAACTCTCAGATGAGCAACTCTGCAGGCGATGACGATGGAAGCGAACCTGAAGCGAAGCGACCGTGAGTTCCTTCATATGACGATATGATCAAAAGAACTGTGGTTTTTTGTTTTGCAAAAAAGACTGAATGTTGAATGTTTGTTTTTTCTTTGCAGGAGAGGAGACAATGAATATGAGAGCTATGCAGCTTCTGGCAATAGGACTGTGAGAGAGCCTAGAGTTGTGGTTCAGACAATGAGCGAGATTGATATTCTCGATGATGGATATAGATGGAGAAAGTATGGACAGAAAGTGGTGAAAGGAAACCACAATCCCAGGTACTTTACCCTTAAATTTCACATCTTAATCTTATATTCAAATTCAATGCGCGAAGAGAAGACCTAGTTGTGGAACCAACCATTGATTGTCCTACTTTTGTTGACCCGCAGGAGCTACTATAAATGTACATTCGCCGGATGCCCCGTGCGGAAGCACGTCGAGCGAGCATCTCAAGATATACGGGCCGTGGTCACGACTTACGAAGGCAAGCACAACCATGATGTCCCCGCACCACGTGGCAGCAGCAATCAATACATGAACCGGCCTCAGCCTTCTAACAACAGCAGCAGCATCGTGCCGACGCCAATCAGGCCCTCCACTGTGGCGGGCCACTCTAACAACTCGGCCTACCTAAGTTCCATAGAGAATACGAGGTTGCAACGATCAGGGAACCACGCGCCCTTCACTCTGCAAATGTTGCAGAGTTCAGATAGTTACGGAGCCCCGGGATCAGGGAAGCAGGGGGGATCGTACATGAATCCAACCCTAAACTGGGACGAAATATTCCCGAGGACTAAGGAAGAGCCAAGAGACAGCTCGGAATTCGACTCGTTTCTAAAATGAAGCTTCTAACTCCAATACAGAACAGGATGGTGAAAAGTTACCCCCTACACAAACACACAGATACGTCATGTACATTGAAACTACTTCGTAGGGTAGGCTTTTTTGTTCGTGACGCGATTTCATAGTTACGATTCGTTCATTTGTTTGTAGAACTAGAAAGAATAACGCAGTGTCGAGCAAAATGAATGTCTGCTCAAAGTTTGAATTAGCAAAGCTCATTTGTAACGCTTTTCATTTGGAAATGGTCAAAAGTTTCTCAACTTTCCACACATTTCCCATCGCTTTTCTATTCTGCAGCAACCTCGTTCAGTACATTCGACTGAACCTTCGGAACAAGATGACAAAAAGCAATGCAGAAGATGGTGGAATCTCTGGCTGAATTATCGACAACAACGTTTGAGTCGTGTGTTAATATCTGGCGAAGATACAGAAAAATATATATGTACATACGCTGGCCCACAAAGCTTTATGGACCATTTCTAGGAGCCAATAGAACCTTCTTCCTTCAACGCTGAACTGACCGGTCAAGTCAAAGCTTCGTGGTTTCGTGGAAACTGGTAAGCAGCTTGGCTCCATAACCTACTCGATCAGCCCTAAACTATTCAATTAACAAAGCCATGCACGGAAGCGAATCTAGACCACTAAAAATGGCGAGCTCCATGGATCTCACCGTTTATTATATTAGCACACGTATACTAGGTTCATCGAACTCATTTTCGCGCATGTGACAGATTAAATTCACTTTGCTCTTAGAAGAATGATTATATTAGATGGGGTGGGGAGGACATGCAAAGTCTTGTTTGTATGAAATTGCGAGGTTCCTAATTTGAGAATCATTAGCAAGAAATATTCCAACTTTGTTATTTTTTATTCTTGAAATCAGAGTGAAACCCGCGCTCTCTTAATGATTTATTTACAAATCAATATGTTTCACACCATACAAATAATGGATTATGTGTCGTTGGCGAAAACATAAATTGAACCATCCTTTAATGCAGAGAGATCGAAGATTAAATATAAGATGACGTTGACAGTCTGTATCCGGAGATAACTGCCGACAGCGCCAAGGACAAGAAGGCCAAGAAAGCCATGGTGATAGCGGCGGCAGATGAGTCCGTTAACGCATTGTCTGCGCCGTCCCTCATCCCATCTGTCAGGGGAATGGCTGCAGACACCGCCGATATTAGAAGGTATGCCATGACCTATACCAACACCCGAGCCAAGATGCTCACAGAAATCAGTCAAGACTTTTCAGTTGGTACAGCAACTTTATTCAAATGATCAATTCAGAGGATCAAAGACTCGAAAACAGATGACATAAGCCATCAATCATTGCCAGCAAATGGTCTGACCCTTTCAGCAGACACATTCTTCATAAATTAGTCATAAAATTTATCAGGTTCAAACACTGGTTTTCATATGGTGACAACTACCTTGCAGTGGATTCTCTGTATTATACTGATTGTTTACTTCGTGTTTGTGCCAGATTGGATATGACCAATGACACAGACCAGGAAGACAAAATTACTGGAAAGTTTCCCAGAAAATTGGAGCTATTAATCTAGAATTGATTCCTTCATCAAGTTTCATATCAGTACATTTTCTCCCTCTTTGCTTGCAGTTCCCCCTAGTACCTTCATGACAATAGAATGGAAAACTCCCACTAGAGTCAAGAGTCGATTGATGTACTTTCCGGTGATCCTGAGGGCAAATTCAGGATCAACATTCAGGCACGTCCAATGAAAGAGATCGTTTGATGATTCCAGTGTAAGCAAATAAAGTAACGGATAGGGAAGACTGTTTCCTTAGAAACTGCAGTTTAACCTTTCTCAGGACATAACAGGCCAACTAATGCAGAAGAAGCAGAAACCAGAGGGGCAAAATACAAGCACCTGATCGCCGCAAAAATTGATCAAGGCGGACGTCCGTTGGTCAGGGAATTGTTTTCTTGTAGAGATTTGATAAACGTGTCTTAATGTTTGAATCTCTGTGTACAGGGACGATAGGATTGCGATTGCCAACAAATACCTGCTAGGATCATGTTCCGCACGATCAGTTTCAAGCTCTCCATACCCAATCGGATCTACCCACTAGAGAGCGATTATGAGTTAATAAAAGTCAACACTTGTTCTAGTAGATCGAACAATTCGATCTGCCTGTGTCGAATAAAAGAAAAACACACGTTCCTGTGATTGATTCTGTCTCTGTATTATTTTCTTGGCGCTATCACATACCTGTACTCTTCATACTTGTGAAAATCTCTCCAGCCGCCGTGCTCGTTGCTGGCCGTTATAATGAAAGCGAGCAATGAGAACAGGAAAGCCAATCCCTGCAAAGCGAACCTGCCTTTCCTCAGCATATCTTCTCTCCTCCACCACCTCAAAATCGACGACACCCCAAGCCCTGCTGCTGCTGCTGTCTGGTTCTCCGCACCAGGCCCAGGCGAAGCCCTGGCCATCATCGATGGCGGCGCCTGGACATACTTTTTTGGCTTTCCGTCCTCGGAGTCCGGCATTTTTCAATTCGATGCTGTTCAATCTAACTCCTCTAAAACTGCGCCAGTGTGCGATGGACAGAAAAAGTGAAACTGAAACAGAGCGACCGATTGACAAATAAAATGCCCTCGACCTCGTCGCCGTTGTCTCGTCTTCTTCGTCTGCTTTCTTGTTCCCCGTCCAAACGCTGTGACGCCTACCTAGGAATCTCAGCGTTTCTCCTTGTCTTTTGCCAGTCGAAGCAGTGGAAAGACCAGAAACTTGTCCGTATGACGAACTTATTCGGTTGACCCGGCTACTTCAAGAACCGTCCGTGGCGGGCAAATCACCTCCAAGGTCATTCAACCTTTTGCTGTTGTTTTGGAACGTACCTCTCAACTTTTTGATATTCATAATCGAATCACCAATTTCGCGTTCTCCTTTCACCTTGTCCAGCATTTCGTTGGGACCATATAGAGAACATTTCACATATGGTCGCCTAACTTTAGTCCAATTTTATCGAGGTGGTTGAACTTTGACTTCCAAAAAAAGTTATTGAAAAGCGAAAAGAGTGGTCTAATTGAAAGTGAAAGTAAAGCTCAAATTTGCTTGCTATAGGGACCGAAAGCAAATGCCAAACCTAACATGGGATACTGGTTCTGACCATCATTGGCTCTATTCTATTTGCATTACATCTTGGTTTGATTCACAAACCAAACTGACAAATCAAATGTTCATCTGTTTCCTTTTTGGATGGACCGAGCAGACATGGCGAAACCTAATACAGGATCACCGTTCAGACAATTCTGTTCGAAATTCTCGGCTTTTGCAGGGCCTGGGCCCTCTCGTACCATACTTTTTCTACCCTTGTGCAGCAAATCTAGGGCCTTGCACAAGGCCCCTTATCCCAGGCCCTTATTCCCTTGCGCAAGGTTTGTCCTCCTTTCGGGAATTTCACTATAAATAGAGCACGAATTTTCTATTTTTCTCGTGGTAATTCATTCCATCTCTCTTTTTACTTTGAAACTCTCAATTTTCAAGTTACCAATCATTGTTTTGGGGGTAAATTCGACGTCTTAAGGAGGTTCTGATCTGAGGAGACAGAGTCCATGTAAGGTTTCTAAACCATCTTTTAAATAAAATTATAGTCATCATAATGCTAAAATAAAATTAGGAATTTGAAAGGATGCTTTCATTTTATTTTATTTTTTGTCGGTCCTACGCTAATCCTACTCTAACACTCACTCTCATACTTTTACAAAAGGATGCTTTCATTATTCTGCACAATGAAATATATAATGAGGAATATGACTCATTCAAGATAAGTAAAAATTGCATTGCCTTTTCTCTTTCTTTAATCTCTCAGTATTGTCGGAGAGTGGCTTCGGGACCCTCAAGCCGCTTCTTTGCCACCTTGAGCTCATTCCAGAGGGTTGAGAACCAGTTGAAGCAGCGGTAACTAAGAGGTTCCCTTACTTCAACTTAGAAATGCTTTGAGTTATCGTGAATAAACGCGGTCGATCGAGTCGTCTATACATTTCCTTAATATCTTCCTAGAATTTCTGTGAATCTTCGGTCGGTGGTAGTCCAACCGTAGCATCAGGGGCTAAGCAATTCTCGATCATATGCGGACTAATTGATTACGTTTTCGGCAATGTCTTTACAAGCGCTCCTTGGCCATGAAGGGGACGGCTCCGTCAAGGGAGCCATCCTTATCCTTTGTGACGAGTGCTCACCGAACATCCTAAGCCCAAGCATTATAGGTCTCCGGTCCAGTGAGCTGCAAGGGTCTGCATGGTAACGTTTCTGTTTCTCCAAATTTCTGTTTTTTTTGTTCCCCGGAACAAAAAAAGAATAGAAATCTGTTTGGTAAAACATTTGTTCCTGGGAACAATTTCTCTACTTTTTTGTTCCTGGGAATAGATTTGGAGCAAAAACGAGAAACAAAAAAAAGTTGCTTCTTGTTCCCGGGAACAATTTCTAGAAATAAGCCAATTTTCTTTTTTATTTTTCTTTTATTCCTCCCTTGTCGCGGCCACCTCCAACCGCCCGCCGCCGTCGCCGTCAGTGGCCGGTCGCCATCGACCGCCGGCCGCCGCCACTCGTCGCCGCCGCCGCCGCCGCCGCCGCCGCCGCCGCCCGCCCGCCAACCGCCTCCCGCCGCCATCGATCACCGCCGTCGCCACCGACCGTGAGTAAGAATAAAAAAAAAAAAAAATAAACAAACAAATAAATACAAAAAATAAATAAATACAAATAAAAAAACAAACGCAAGAAAATAAAAAAAAAAAAAATAAAACAAATAAATACAAAAAAAAAAACAAATAAATACAAATAAATACAAAAAGAATAAAAAACAAATAAATACAAATAAATACAAATAAATAAACAAATAAACAAATAAAAATAAATAAAAAATTAAAAAAAAGAATAAAAAACAAATAAAAAAGAACAAATAAAAAACAAATAAATGCAAAAAGAATCGTTGCGTTACCAAACGCATTTCTATTCTTTTCTATTCCAAAGTAGAAATTTTGTGTATTTACCAAATGGGTTCTTTTATTCGAATTGTTTAGAAATAGAAATGAAAAAGTTAACTATTTCAAAAAAAAAAACTCTTCCCAAAAGCGTTAAGTGCGCTACTACGCGATCAGTCACTAGGGCTCAGGGTGACCGCCGCTATTGACTAGGAAAACATACGGCGCAAATCTAGGTCTAAAAGCCAGGTAGGGATTTGCTTCTTGACCTGGTATGGGTCCGGATCTTTGTCTTGGATCTATCCGACCCGATCCATTATTCGAGTCAATTTCACGTGGAGGGAAGTTCTGCCCGCCTACATTAGACTAGGCCCCGAAAGCCTGGAATCCGGTCCTCTCCGAATGGCCTATACTGGAATGACTGGGCCCATATTTGCTATAGCCCAGTGGTCCATTGGCCCTGAATAGGACTCCACTGGATTGGGCCAGAAAATTGGGTTGGCATGGGAGCAGGAGCAGGAGGACCATCAGTTTTGCATTGGGCACCGTCGGGATGTCGCATTGGAGGGTGTTCTCCACTAGAATTGAGTTGTTCTGTTAGTGTCAGGTTTTGGTTTTGTGATGATGTAGGTGAGGTAGGTGTTTCCTCCATTGAGGAACTTTCGGTGCTTTTGTTTTTGGCCATGGTTTTAGTAAAAAATTGTGAATTCCTATTCGATTTGCTAGTCTGTTTTGCGGGAGATGGATCTGCAGCAACAACCCAGAGAAAGAACCAAAGGCAACTCAAGAAATGCGGAAGCTAAGTCAAGAAGGTCGACTCTAATACCATGACAGAAAATGAAGGAGTATTTTAGAAAGAAATTGTTCTGTATATTCTATCTTGTATCGTGTACATTGATCTATTTGTGTTGGAAGATACGCAAGAAGATTCAGCACATCATTCAAGGATCAATCATGGTCAATTAGTATCGGATTCAATTTGTAAAATATTTAGTTGCTTTTCTTATACATATTTTGTATTATAACAATAGTGGTTGTTGTACATTGAAACATACACAGAGAATACAAAGAAAATTCTCAATTTCTTCTTCTTGACTTCTTCCCCTTCATCTTCTTTCAATTTGCAATGTAAGAATGAAAGAAATAATGGAAAATATATATATACTAAGATTACAATTTCCTATTTACCGGCACAATCACCAATTCACTTGATCAGTCAATCCATAATCGAAATCCGTATCACAATCGGAATCTTTGATAAAATCCAATCATATCTTCAATAGCTATTTTCAACTTTTTAAAAACCATCATCAACTGTACGGTCAAAGGGACGACAACATTCCAGTCTAAGTAGGGCAAATAACAATCATTTAGTCAATTGTATCTCGTACACGTTACACTTTGAAGACTTATGCGTGTTTTTGCACATCTTGCATATATTTGAAAAACAAAAGAACACGAAAACACACAAGGCACATGGAAACATGCAGGGGCATCAAAGCATGTGAAAGTTTTATCGGATTATGTCCCTTGAAAAATCGAAATTCCATCGACAGCATTAAGAAATATATTTATAATTGCATCGGAGGACTTAACTGAAACATACGACTTCAAAAGGGCGTCGTGGGAGCGCTAACCTCCTCCAGACCGTAATAGACATCCTGGATGTAGCTGTTTGGTTTTTTCACAACTGACTGCTACCTTGCATTGTGGTGGTGACACCCTTGCATTGTGCTTGAACCAGATGTTCTAAGATTCTCTGAAACATTTCCCAACGTAGCGCTTCGCTCTCCCCTTTTGGCGCTTGCGGTTCCGGACGGGCAGGACTACGATGGGACAGGGGTGCGCGTAATAAAATTTTCTATTTACGTTAAACAGGTTGTGAGCAAACCGTTGCAGTAACGCAATCGATTTCTCATTTTCGAAACAGATTTCTATTCAAGAAATAGAAAAATTGAATAAATCAGAAGCTGAAATTTTTAACTTCTCAGTTTCTGAAATATAAATCAAAACCTGAAATCAAACCATATAAAAGAACCTTGCGCTTTTTTGCTAACTTAATTCACTTATAACCACAACTTCACAAATTATTGTTAATTTTCTTTTTCTTATTTTGCTCGTGTTTTTTTTTTTTGATAACTTCCTCTTTAGGATGAAAGGCAATCGAATGGGTCCCCAATTTTAAAAAACGACCAAATTTTTCAAATGCTTACTTAAAAACAATGGGGCTCTTTCCTCTTAGAAAAGGCACGTGCATGGTCGATTGAAGAAAAGTTCTTACGTAATAGATGAATAAAAAACGTGCCTAGAAATTTAACCTCGTTTCTTCTGATTCAAAATTCTTGTAAAATCAAAATAATTAAATTGTTACACAATCTTGAATTTTAATTCGAATGCAAGAGATTCAAGAGAATCTCTCTCTTTGCTATGCAATGGCCATTAAAGATTCATTGAGCAACAATAAAGAAATTAGGGATGAGCAATTAAACTGATTTAATTTGAGAATCAAAATAAATCGACCTTCTCCCGATTGGTTCCTAACCATAAATGTTACTTCAAGGTAGAATTCTCATATATTCATTTACACCATCAATTTTATTTTGTTGATAATCTTGTATAATACTAGTATTTGATAAAATGATAAGGTTGTATAGGCACTATTGATGGCACCCATATTCATGTTTCCGCAGTACTTGTCTAAACCTATGTAAGATGAGCTTGCAAATGATACATTAACCAAGGAAGGAAATCAAATAAATACGCTTAGAAAAACCATTGCCAATAAAATGGCAAGGGATAATAATATGCTGGAAATTCAATAAAATTGTATTTTTAACTTTTGTAATGTATTAGTATTATTTTGATTATTATTTTGTATTTGAGGATTTCCTATGTTGTTTTAGTATTATTTCAACTATTATTTTGTATTTGAGGATTTCCTATGTTATTATCTAATCAATTTCTATTCCTAGAAATAGAAATTTTATTCTGTTATCAAATGGATTTTTGTTTCAGAAATATAGATTTTGAGTCGTTATCAAACGGGTTTCTTTGCTAAGAAACTTGTCCGGGGAATAGAAATTGAGAAATTGATTTCTGACCAGAAATCAATTTTTGTTTCAAAAATTTTGTCATGCGCAGCCTAGAATTTTGAGATTCTTCTTGCTGTCATATCCATGTTTTGAAAACATGTTTCTTCCTCCGCCTAATAATTTGAATTTTTTTTGGATGAATTTTCACTGTTGTCATTGTGAAACGATAATAAAGGTTTATGAAGACTTGTACACTTGACTTGAAACTTGTGTGTTGTATCTACTGAAAAGCACGATGTCGATAGAGACTTGCCAAAACCAAGTGGTTGAGTATTAGGCTGACAAAACTCAATTTGTGTCCATCTCCCTTGACTTTCCTTTCTGTAAAAACGTGAGATGTGTAAAATTATTCATCTCGATTAGTATAATTGATGCATGGAAATTTCCTTATCCATGCATATCAAGCGAAGGCCTGGGCAGTGGCCACAAGGGCGGGGCCATAGCTGATGTTATTCTATATAGGCAATGTTGTCATCTGTTATATGATGCCATTTGTCATCTGAAATTGTTCTGGAATACGTCCTCCGCCAAGACCTCCTTAAGATGTAATCACCCCCTTCATTAATGGCGTGAGGTTTGGTGGGAAAAAGAAAACGTGGACCCGATGTTTCAGTGTAAATTAAGGAAAGTTAAAACCGAGTGAGATTTTTTGTTTTTCTCCAAAAATTTCTAAAATGGACTTAGTTTCTAATTAAGGTATAAAATGGTCAAATCAGGTTTTTAAATAAGGATATGAACTCGCCACAACCAAATTTTCACTAACCTAAGAGCACTTGATTTTTCCAGCCATTGGAACAAGACGTTTTTTTCCAAAACAAAATCTGGATAAAGATTAAAAAGAGTGAAGAACAATTTAAAAAGCCAAAAAAAAAAAGAAAAAAAAAGAATAAGATGAAATTCAAACCAGAGGAAAGAGAGATTGTAAAAAAGAAGACGGGGCTGCACTTTGTATTCTTCAAAGATCCATGCTTTTTTTTTGTTTTGTTTTCTTGGCCCAAAAATAAAGAATGCAAGTGGTAGCATTCTCCTCTAAAAGGTGAGCGATTTCAGGTTTACCTTGGAACTTAGAATCTACCTTTCAAAGTAAGTTCCCTACATGCCCAAGAATCTAGAACCCACAATAAAATTCAAACTAGAGGAAAGAGAGATTGTGAAAAAGAAGACAGGGGCTGCACTTTGTGTTCTTCAAAGATCCATGCTTTTTTTTGTTTTGTTTTCTTGGCCAAAAAATAAAGAATGCAAGCGGTAGCCTATCTCCTCTAAAAGGTGAGTAGTTCTAGGTTCACCTTTGGAACTTGGAAACTACCCTTCAGAATAAGTTCCCTACATGCTCAAGAATTGGAACCTAGCTATCATAGGTTTTATCGTCAGTTTGATTATGTAATCGGGTTCCATCTATACTCTTAATTAAACAATTACAGTGAACTATCATCTCTAATTACCACTATTTACTACAATCTATTAATCATAACTCATATTTAGACACATGAAAATTATGAAATATTAATAAAGTAAAAGTCTCAATTATAGATATCGTCGGAAATGAAAGTTCATATTAATGGTTTTAGACTACATAATCATCATTGCACACTAAGGGAGAAGACATATAACAAGAAAAAAACAAAAAATTATTCTAGCTTTCATGTTTCCGATTTCACCTAGAACCCATTTGTCAAAACAAATTTCCCAATTTTGGAATCTGGAACATACCCTGCATATCTTATAACGTGAAATCAAATCGATTTCCACCGGTCTGGTTTTTGGGTTCCCGATCTACCTTAAAATGATACTCACCCCTATCTCCTTCAAAATTCCTTCTAAGGGTGTGGGAATTTAGAGAAAACTAATACGGGGGTCTTCAAAATCAATGTGTTCAAGAAGCGCAAGCCTTCTTAAGCACCTCATCCTGTTCTTCACCTATCTCAACCTTCGGCATCAAACTCTACCACCCCAGATTTGTGGTCGAGCTTTGTCACGACCACCAACCACCCACGATGGGGGTTGACAACCCTTGTGGGCAAAGTTGGAACGGCAATGGCACACACCCTCAATTATCTGCAATCTCTATCCTTTGGCTTGAATTTTTTTTTTTTCTTTTTGGCTTTTTTAGTTTTTCTTTGTTCTTTTTAATCTTTATCCAGATTTCGTTTTGGATACAAATGTCTTATTTCAATCACCGGAAAAAAGTTAAATTGTTGTCCACTGGCAAGTGCAAGCCTTTATTTTAAACTATTTTGATCAGTCCTTACTTTTATCTGAAACAAATACTATTTGAGACCCTTCTAAAAAGAAAATCTTACTTCGAGATTTATTTGAAATATTCCCTAAAAAAGCTCGAAAAGGTTTTCCCCCAAGCTCAACTCCAACTGCTGAACACGCCGTGCCGAGCACCAACAGCAAGAATTCACAGGCAAAATCTGCAGAAGCAGCCTGACACTGGTCCAGAAAAGGCGTGCTCTTTTGCCCTTTTTTCTTGCAGCACACGGAGAAATCTGCCAACGGCTTGCCTCGAGACTTGAGCGGTTTGGTTCGGTTGGTGCGTTTTGGCCTTAGGCAAAGGAAAAAGCTCACGGGATGGGATGGCCCAATGACCCCGTGAGTCCTCTGAGTCCTCGTCCTACCACCCTATCAGCCCTTTCTTACTTCTAGGATGCGACTACCCAGTTGTCACGCTCAGGTTCCAATTCAATTCGAAGGTACTTTTTCCATCCACCAGATTAAAAGGTATATTAATATAAATGAATATTGCGCTATGAGATACCAAATAGCTAACAACATGCACTGATAGCGATTCCTATCTTGAAATAACTCAAACCACAAACGAGACCACACGCCAAAAATAATACAGTGCTCGGACAAGTTGACATGGCAACCCTGCCAAATTGTTTCATGTGGGAATCGACCGATCCGTCCCTGGCTATCTCGAAAACAAGCCTAGAAGATAGAGAAGTGCATACAGGGTCTACTCTACACAGGGAGAGCCAACCCTTTCACATTTATGAATGGGACACCCGTCAAGACATTGACACATCTCTCGTCCCTTTTTTCTCTTCAAACCCCCCTCTCCACTCCACTCTCTCTGACTCGACCATCGGAGGGCTTATCTAGGACCACAATAAATGGAGGTTGATCTCTTCTTGAGCGACAATAATTCAAAGGAAAATCGACCTCAGCTGGGGTAGCTTATAATGAAATCGCTACCCGACAAGACACGAGGTCTCTCGCATATTCAAATTGTCTACAAAATATCTCTCAAAACCATGTGCGTTTTCATGAAAACTATTTTAAACCATCCAAACCCCACGCCCTAGAAAATATACTAAAAGACACACATCCTTTGAGACATATTACGCGTCCGAAAAGGTTAAGTAATAAAATGAAATATGTTGTTTCGAAACATGTGTCCATGCGTAAGCAAAAAAAGATTCGGAGCACATAGTTACTCACGCATGCATATATAAGTCAAATTAGGATCCTTGTGTTCATGTTATCAAGGAGAATCATATTTGCCATGTCATTGTCATATATACAGGCATACATGCTTTCGAAACACATGAACACACACAATAGACACAGTCATTTTCAAGGCATAAAATGATGCGAACATTTTACCTCACGCGCCTTGATAAAATAAAATTGCATTCATGCTTCAAGCAATCAAATGATAAATGGAATGTGAATTATTCAAATGAAAATATGGTATTGAAAGGGATTCGTGGTGTGGCAACCCTCTCATATGATTGAACCTCCAGCGAGCAATCTTTGATTAATTTTTTGCATATAGATCATTTTCCTTCACAAGTATACCAATTTAGTGCATTTGTTGAAAGTTAGGATCTAAGCGACTTTTATATAATTGATTAGTATCAACTTCACTATTTTTAAAGCCCGAAAATCAAGCATTAAGGAAGATCCTAAGAACCATTGGGGTTTGCCCCAATGACCACCCTTCCAACATAAAAGGGGAAGGTGGGAGATTTGAATTCTCATATTCTCAAGGGGGTTGGGGTGGAGACGATTTAGTTTCAGGAGTGGGTTTCGACTCTCACGCTCCGCAAGGAAATATAGTAAAAGTCTAAAAATGAGTATAAGAATAGTGTAAGAGCGACAAAAAAAAAAAAAGAAAAAGAAATCCTAGAGACCCACAAGGCGCCTACACAGGGTGGGCTCTGCAATCAATTGACCTTTCATAATCTGTGGATCAGACCGGCGGATTTGAGGAAAAGGAGTGGAGCAGGTGGGGACCGAATTACTATGAATTGATTGACCGGCTTTCTCTATTCCTACTCTCTTTTATTTTTTTGTGTACTTATTTCACTTTGTTTGCTTATGTTATTATTTCAATAATTTATATGTGCTTGAATATTTGTTTTTTCCAATTAGACGGCATGGTAATTTTGGGCCAACAGCTTAAACGCAAGGCCATAAGAAGAGAATCGAACTTACCGTCTCAGCTAATACTTTATCCATTCAACTTTGCAATCACATATAGCCAGCACGATATAAATGTACATTATGGAAAAAATTACTCTTCCTACAATTACAGATTGACCAAACCTCTAAAAAGAATTTTTTTTCAACGCCATCATATTTTCAAATATTATTGATGCTTTTGGTATAATTCTATTGTGTTATTTTATTTTAATAAGTTTTATAAAATATAACATCCGCAATATAAATAACTATTCACAATTCAAAAACAGTTTGGCGATAATCACATTTACTTTAGTTATTTCATTATAAGGTCCATTGCTTATTGACAATTGGTACAGTTTCGAGAAGAATTCATTATATTAATTGGTACATTCATGACACTTGAAAAAAGTTATATTTGTTACATATTCATCAAGAAATAGATTATATATATTTTAAAAACAATGCAATTTTAACCAATTAACCATTATTAGATTCACAATAGTTTTGTTTAAATTACTAACGACTTTTGTAAAGTACATAACATCATACTAAATCTTTTGTATGTTGGTCTTATCATTATAAGTTATTAACCGCACTTATAAAATTTGAAAGAAGTCGGTAACTTAATTAATGAGATGTTGATGGTATTTTGTAAACCACACTCGCAAAATTCTAATGAAGTTGGTAATTTAATAATATATCGGAATGTTTGTAAATCCCTTATAAATTCTAAAGGTTGTTGTGGTTTATTAACCACATTTATAAAATGTGAAAGAAATTGGTAACTTACTAATATATTGGGACGCGTGGTAAGTTTGTTAAAAGATTGATATTTTATGAACTGTACTTGTAAAATTTGAAAATGTTGGTTATTTTCTACTTTTTTAAAGGGAAAAAGTCACTAAAAACTCCAAATTTTGCTCAAAATGACGAATTTATCCCAATTTTTTTTTATACAAAAAATCCCAAACTTTTTTAGCTGTGATATATTTACTCCAAACTCTATGGCCAATGGTATTTTCATCTTTAGATTTTTATTTTTATTTCTTTTTTCTTTTTTATTCTTCTCTCTTTTCTCCATTGGCCATGGCGGAGGGAAGCTAGCCTCAGATGAGGGCCGCTCTCATCAACCTCATGTGATAGCACTCGCCAACCTAGGCGAGGAGAGTCCTCGCTTGCTTTGGGCAAGGGCGGCCCTTGCCTAGGCTGGATCTGGTGACGCCAGTGAGGGCCATCCTTGCCAACCCAAGCGAGGGCCACCCTCGCCTGCATCAGGCGGAGTTGCCCTCCCTAGATCTAGCAAAGGATGTAGGCAAGGGTTGCCCTCACCAAATCTGGGGAGGGCCGCCCTCACTCAACGTAGGTGATGGTGGCCCTTGCCTAAGTCCGGCTTCTCGAGAGAAGAGAGAGAAGAAAAAATAATTTTAATTTAAAAATTAAAAGACGAAAATGCCCTATAATTTAAGGTAAATGTATTACACAGATACAAGTTTTAGGTTTTCTATATCACGAAAAAAAGTTCATGATAAATTTATCATGATTAACAAAATTTTTGGTAAATTTATCATACTGGGCAAAATTTGAGGTTTTTTGTGACTTTTTTCCTTTTTTAAATTGATTGTAAATTTTCTATAGTAACTATTTTCAAAGAGGGCTGTTACTTTACTATAATACCAAAGAAGTTAGTAACTTACTAATCTATTAGGATGCTGGTAAATTTCCTGTTGGGCAAGCATTTTTTTAAGTTTACTTGTAACAATTTAAAGAAGTTTTTTTGGTCGGTACAATTTAAAGAAGTTGATAAATACCATTTTATTGGAATATTGGTGATTTACTTCAGATTTAAAAATATCTAAGAATTCGCAAATCACGAGATTTAAATTAAGCTAAATGAAAAAAAATCAAAACCAATTCGAACATGCCCGAAAATACTGGAAAGATGCACGATCGCGTCTCACGTAAATTCTCATACCACGAAATTAAAATCGTAGCGACAAATCTCTTCCCATCTTCCCCGACTAATAATAATCTCTTTCCCAAAAGGGAATTTCCAAAATTAGAGAATCTCGCACCCCGAAGAAATTCTTACATCGATTCCATCCGGGCGACATGATTCGCGTTCCATCCGACCCGACCCGATCCCCTCCTCCCAGCCCGGGGACGCTTTTTCTCCTCCTTCGCAGACCTCCAACCGGCCGTTCCGGTCTCCTCCGCCGCCGCCGCCGCCAATCATCGTCTCCGTCGCCACTGCTTTTTACTCGAGCAGACCGTCAAAAAAGAAAAGGAGAGGAGTGAGGCCATAACCAACTGCTTTTCTCCATCCTCCCCATCCCTTCCTCCTCAAATCTTCCTCCTCCACCATGCTCCCTCTCCCCCGCTTCCCCCCTCCCCTCCGCCTCCCGACCTCCGCCGCCCCCGCCGCCTCCCCCTCGTCGGAGCCAACCACACCTCCGCCCGCTTCTGCTCCCGTTAATCCCCCTCCCCCCTCTCTCTCTCTCTCTCTCTCTCTCTCTCTCCTCATCTCCCTCCATCCCTGTCTCTCTTCGTGTGTTCCGCTCGCTCTAAGACCTGACTCTAGATCGCGATCTCTCCGATGATGGAGCCGCCTCCGGCCAAATCGAGCTCCCTCCGGAACATCCTCGTGCGTGCCCTCCTCTTCGGCGTCGTCCTCATCGTCCTCCGCTCCGCCTACGTCGTCACCACCGCCGGCGGGTCCTGCAACCTCGGCGATTTCTGCTTCTTCTCCATCCCTGAGAACATCAACCTCGTCATCGCCGGCGCCGGCGGCTCCGGCGCCTCCGCCGCCGTCGTCAACGGGGTCGCCAAGTCCCAATCGGCGGCGGCTCCTCCCAAGCGCCGCGACCCCCGCAAGAGCAAGGCGTGGGTCAGGGCCGTCCGGTTTTACTCCTCGGTGTTCCAGGATCTGATGGTGGACGCGTTCCTGTCGCCCGGCCAGCGGACTCTCTGCGTGGGTTCCGTCGCCGGCGAGGACGTTTTCGCCTTGAGGGACATCGGCGTGATGGACTCGATTGGGATTGCCAAGAAAGCGTCCCCTCCGTTGGTCAAATCCGGGGAGCTGCATGGCCTGCCGTTCGGCGACGACACTTTCGATTTTATCTTCTCCGGTGGTGGCCACTTCGACAGATTCCCGAAGCCGGCGGATGTCGCGGCGGAGCTCGAGAGGACGCTGAAACTCGACGGGTTTCTCGTTGTGCATGTAAGGGCTAATGATACTTACAGTTTCAATTCTTTTCTCGAGATGTTCAAGCAATGCACGCTGCTAAGGTCGCTCGACATTGATGGTTTTGAGTCCTCGATGCCCCGAATAAGGGAAATCGTTCTGAGGAAAGTCGGGGATTCTGACATTCACAGCCATTTGATTAGGAAGAGTAAAGTCAGCACGGGGAACAAGTGCTCTGTCCCGGAGTATAAGCAAAAATTGGTCCGGAATGCAGAGCCATTGATAGAGGAGGAGCCCTTGAAACCTTGGATTACATTGAAAAGGAATATACAGAACATAAAATATTTGCCATCAATGGTTGATATCAGTTTCAAGAATAGATATGTCTATGTTGACGTTGGAGCTCGGAGTTACGGGTCTAGCATAGGTAGTTGGTTCAGAAAACAGTATCCCAAGCAGAACAAGACTTTTGAAGTGTATGCAATTGAGGCGGATAAGACCTTTCACGATGAGTATAAGGTGAAGAAGGCGGTCACATTGTTGCCATATGCGGCATGGGTAAAGAACGAGTCTCTGTTCTTTGAAATAAATCGAGACCCCGACCACAAGGTTGAGGTTGTTAAGGGGAGAGGAATGGGAAGGATCCAGCCTAAACAGTCATCTGCTAAATCTGATGGAGAGGTTATCAAGATCAAAGGGTTTGACTTTGCAGAATGGTTGAAGAGAACGGTGTCTGCAAAGGATTTTGTGGTGATGAAAATGGATGTAGAAGGGACTGAATTCGACTTGATTCCTCGGCTCTTTAAAACTGGAGCTATCTGTTTGATCGATGAGATATTTCTCGAGTGCCATTACAATCGGTGGCAGAGGTGTTGCCCTGGCGAGAGGAGTTCAAAATATGAAAAAACTTACGGTCAGTGCCTGGACCTCTTCAATTCTCTCAGGCAGAGTGGAATCCTTGTTCATCAATGGTGGTAAAAGACAACCACCATATGTTCTGTATCGACCTTTTTCCTTAACCTACGTAAATTTTTGTACCTTTTGTTTTCTCACAGGATATGTTCTTTCATGTTAACTTACATGTTTTTTGGGCATTCTAGTGCATATAATTTTTTTTTCTAATGGGAGCAAACCAAGAGAAACAATTGTTCACTTTGTAAGGATTTTTATTGCAAATGAATGAATTCTTTTGTCGTGGAAACTCTCACTTCCTAATGTATCGATTGTTTGTTGTTCTTCCCCTCCGCATCCCCCCAACTTTATCTTCTTTTAATGAGGATCTGGCTGTTAAACTAGAGAGTAAGGAACTGCATGATCCATTACAAGCTGTTTGGAGACCTCAATTGTCAGGGGAAAGTAGGCTACAGTTGAAGAGGTCGGTTTAGAAAGATTTCGAATTGTCTCTGGTGCATATAATTTGCAAATGCAAAAGCCATGTCGAAGAACTTTGTAGCAAAATACACCCTGTTCTGTGGGCTTCTTTAGCATGTCGCAGGAGGAGACATGGAATGGTGAAGAACAAATTTGCAAACGCAAAAGCCATGTCATGAGACGAACAGCATGGCAAAATACACCCAGTTCTTTGGGCTTCTTTAGCATGTCGCGGGAGGAGACTTGGACATGGAATGGTGAAGAACATACTTCCTTGACAGTGCAATTTTCTTCGAACTCCTCTCCCATGCCTGCTCTTATTGTTTTCTAGGGCATAACTATACTTGATTTAAGCAGATTGGAAGGCAATGTCAAAAAAGTGTCCAGCTGTCGAATATCCTGATTGAGAACTGTTTCTATCCGCTGTTTCTTTTTTTGCAGACATGTTGATGAAGTATAATTTTTTATTTTATTTTTTCGGTTTGAGAAATCTCTAGCTGGCAGATGTCTTCATCAAATTCGTTAGGGTGTTCATGTTTACCGAAAGCCTTCGTCTTCTCCAATTTGTCTTTTATAAGCTCAAGCAGTGGATTGAGCAGGAACATTAGACTTCTTTGCCAGTGGACTTATTGGTGAAAAGTGTCTGCAGAACTGGTAATTATTAACAACAGGGATGCTATTTCTTTTGCCAAAGAAGGGGGGGAAAATAAAGCGCGACAGAGAAGTTTGTTTCCCTGCTCCCAGGAAGAAACCAAAGTGGACTCCATGGATGTAAAGCTACTGCTGCAGAAGGTTTTGACACTGGCGCATGGACTGAAGCCGAAATCCGTATATGTGCCAGGTAAAAACTCTCTTCCTTTAGTGCCTAAGTTGTGGCCATCTATAGAAAACTCATCCACTGCCCAAGTTATGCAGACAAACCGAATAGATCCCCGGGCTGGTGCCGAAAATGCAATAATGCGATGGCTTCTATTATTGGGCAGCGAAGCCACGCTCCCCCATGTGTTCTGTCGGTATCGATACTCGATTTGCCAGTATGGCAAACCCAACACTTGGTAGCTGCAACAAGCTGGGAGGCTGAACCTTGTGTGCGTTTCGGTTGGGAGGAATCTGTGGTAGGGCCTCGTGTCTAGTGACGTTCTAGTTAAATCTTATTTGACTTTTGAGACACTTAGGATGGTGTTGGGCACTGGGGGCAGTGGGTTTTCCATTCCTTCTGGCGTCCGGGCCTACAATGGCATGTGTTGCCAATGCTTGATCACGGGCATAACGCAAGCAGGAACTATTTTTCCCCACCAACATTTTTCTTAAATGTCGAGATTGATCTTGACACATGCTCTTGAAGAATCAAGGCCTCGTTTGGTTGGTTTCGTTGACTAGCAATCTGTAAACAGGTTTTTTCTTCTTTTCCATTCCATGCAAATTCCTGGAAACGACAATCCTTTTAATTGTTTGGAGGAATTATAGCATAAATGATCCTCAACTTTTGTTCAATGTGTAATGTTGTACCTGAATTTTTAATTTATACAATATAGTCCATTAATTTTAGCTCAATATATAATGTCGCCCATAAATTTTCGATATGTTTAATATAGTATCCGCACTATTAATAAATATTCGATGTATTAAAAATATATCGATAACATTAAAAATTTAAAATCATTTGCGATATTCCCCCTGCGTAGTGATTGTTAAATTCTAGGAGTTTTAGTGTGGGACCTATCCCCATCATTGAGCAGTTTTTTGGTCGACCATTGGGCATCCAACGGCTGAGACAAGTGCCAGGTCTATCTTCTTCTTTTTTCTTTTTTCAACATTTCTTCAATTTTTCAATTTGCTAAAATTTTTCTGATCTTTCTTTTATTAAATTTATCGAATTGCAAATTAGATTCTAACTTGTGGAACCTCACTATTAGGAAGCTGTCATGCAATCCGATTCCAGAGACTTAAAGAATAATTTTCCATGAGTAATTCACTTTCAAGTTTTGATTTCTTTCCAAATATAAGAAGCCTAGAAATTGGAATCTTATTTGTTAAAGTAATTCACATTTCGTTGACTAGCAATCTCATTTGGTTAATTTCCCAACTAACCAAATGAGGTCTGAAGTTTATCATATTGGCAAACACAATTGGTAAATTATAAGATATGAAGGTCTGCATGAAAGACTTTGTCTAAAACACAAGGAACAACTCTTAGCAAGCTTCTAAAATGACAAAAGGAGCAATGATAAACCAAATTAACACAAAGTAGGAGGAAAGCATGCTTGGAATATATGTGAAAACTGAAATTAACTTACGGATATGTCTTTTGATGTAACAATAATACTTAACTTTGGAACTCCATAGTTAAGATTACTCAGGTGGGAGCATTACTAGAATGGTATGGACAATTTAAAATAAATGATATTTCAAGTGAGTTAATCCAAGAATGTCGCAATATGTATCAAAGCATAACCTTTTTCAATAGATATGTGTTTGGAGATTAACCACGCGGAAGCGGTGTGCTTGTAATGACTTGATCTGACGAGGGTGGAGAGTGGTCACTAGAGCTAGAGGGCCAAAACAAGGAGCAATTTCTAGTAGGCTTTTAGGATAATAAAAGGGACGAGTATGAACCGAATTGCACGCCGAATAGGGGGACAACGTGCATGAGACGTGTGTGTGTGTGAAACTAAAATTAACTCATGGATGCGCCTTTTATTTAACGGAAATACTTAACTTTGGAACTTTAAAATTAACCGGACTTAGGTGAGAGAACTACTAGGACACGTGGCATTCTGGAAAAATGTCCTTATGTACGCTAAAAAGCAAAATCATCAAACTCAACATGGGACAGACCAAAGCGAATATTACCTCGGGTGAGTTAATTCAGAGATGTCATATGTACGAGTCTCCTAAACTCGAAAAAGCAACAGCCCCAATTGGTTCATCTTCAACATTTAAATTGTTGGGAAAAAGAAAATAATATTTGCGGAGAATGCCCAGATAATTTTTCCCGCTACTATTTCTATGAAAATTAAATAGGATATTCAATGAAAGCAATAAATATGAATAGTAAATATCACCAGAATTTTTAACGTGGAAAACCCTTGAAGGAAAAACCACGGGACCGTAGTCCACTTCAAACTTCCACTATGATAAATAATGGGATACAACTTCACCCAAATGTGGATCTCTCGCTGTCTTCAATTTGTGGATCTGAACCTCTCACAAATTGGATAACTCTCAAAGATAACTCTCTTTCTTGGAAGAAGAAAACCGTTTCTTCCGCTACGCTGCTATGATATTCTTGCTCTGTGTGTCACCTCTTATCCGTTGAGGAGGACTCCTATTTATAGGAGCAAATGCAATCCCAATTGGAATTGTACGATATAAAAAATCACGTAAATATATCTCCTAATCTCTCGTGATTTTGTAGATCTGAGAATATCACTTTTTCCAATCTCCCTTGATTTTCAGGATGTGGAAGATCACGTTGATATATCTCCCAACCTCTTTTGATATCTTCTTTTTCTTTTTTTTTTCTTTTTTTTCTTTTTTTTTTCTTTTTACTTTTACACACTCACTACTATATATATATTCTACTATAGATATACATAATTGCGTTGGCCTCTCCAATTGGGAGTGACCTACTCAACAAATCTCCCCCTCATGAGCAATTTAGAGAAGGTGTCAAACCTGCAAAAGTTCGACAGGCTTGCATCTTCACTGTAGATAGAGATTTTGTCATCATATCTGAGCCGTTGTTGTCAATGTGTATTTTCTTTAGTTGTAGGGCTTTTTCTTTGAACACATCACGTATCCAATGATATCTGATGTCAATGTGTTTGGATTGGGAGTGGAAAGTTGCATTTTTGCTGAGGTGTATTGCGCTTTGACTATCTGAATACAAGATAAACTCCTCTTGGTTGTGGCCCACTTCTTGTAAAAACTTCTTCATCCACAAGAGTTCTTTACATGCTTCTGTTATCGCAACATACTCTGCTTTAGCAGTAGATAGGGCAACACATTTTTGTAGTCGAGATTGCCATGAAACCGCTCCCCCTGCAAAAGTCATTAGGTATCCCAATGTGGACTTTCTTGAGTCCATGTCCCCTGCCATGTCTGAATCCGAAAAACCTTCTAACACAGTTTTACCATCACCAAAGCATATACAGTTATTAGAAGTACATCGAAGATACCTGAATATCCATTTGACTACTACCCAATGTTCCTTACCAGGATTGGATAGAAATCTACTTACCACTCCAACTGCAAAGGCGATATCAGGCCTCGTACATACCATCGCGTACATTAGACTGCCAACCGCCGATGCATAAGGGACTTTTTCCATTTCCTTCTTTTCTGTCTCACTTTTTGGGCACTGCTCTAAATTGAGTTTGAAATGATTTGCAAGTGGAGAACAAACTGCTTTGGAGTTATTCATGTTAAATCTTTCAAGAACTTTATTAACATACCGTTCTTGAGATAACTAGAGTTTACGATTCTGCCTGTCTCGCAAGATTTCCATCCCAAGAATTTGTTTTGCGGGTCCCAAATCCTTCATAGCAAAGCACTTGCTCAATTCCTTCTTTAAGTTGTTGATCTTGCTTTTATCCTGGCCAACAATTAGCATGTCATCAACGTAAAGCAAAAGAATGAGGAAATTACCATCAGTGAATTTCTTGACGAAAACGCAGTGATTAACGGTGGTTTTGCTGAACCCATTTTCTTCCATGAAGGAATTGAATTTTCTGTACCACTGTCTTGGTGCTTGCTTGAGCCCATAAAGACTCTTCCTCAATTTATACACAAGATTTTCTTTGCCTTTGATTTTGAAACCTTTCGGCTGATCCATGTAGATCTCCTCATTTAGATCTCCATGTAAAAACGCGGTCTTCACGTCAAGTTGCTCGACGTCCAGGTTCAAGCTTGTTTCCAAGCCAAGGATAACTCGGATAGAGGACATTTTAATTACAGAAGAAATTATCTCATCGAAGTCGATATCTTTCTTTTGAGTGAATCCTTCACAACCAACCTTGCTTTGTATCGTGGCTGTGAGTTACCTTCTTCAGTCTTTAGTCTGAACACCCACTTGTTTTTTAGAGCTTTTCTTTCTTGTGGCAACTTGACTAAATCATAAGTATGATTTTCGTCTAAGGATTTCATCTCCTCCTGCATAGCTTTTAACCACTCCTCTTTATGCTCGTGGAATAAAGCTTCTTGGTAATTCTCTGGTTCTCCCCCGTCAGTGAGCATCACGTACTCATTGGGAGAATATCTACGACTAGATTGTCGTTCACGAGTTGATCTCCTCAATTAAGGTTCTGATGTGACCTGTTCAACAATAGGTTCAAGTTCAATTGAAGTATTTTTACCTTCAATCCTAGATTCAGCTTGCTTGTTAATAGGAGGAGCGACTAGGCCAAGATCAACTGGGTATTCGTCTGGTGATGGAGATTTCTCGTGCTTCTCGAAGTCCTCGATTGTCTGATCTTCAAGAAATACCACGTCCCTGCTTCTGACTATTTTCCGGTTAACAGGATCCCAGAGTCTGTAGCCGAAATCTTCATGTGCGTACCCCAAAAAATACATTGCTTTGATTTCCCATCAAGCTTTGATCTCTCATCCCTTGGAATGTGAACAAATGCTCTACAGCCGAACACCTTCAAGTGGCCACAAGAAATATCCTTACCAGTCTAGACACGTTGTGGTACATCACCGTTAAGTGGAGCTGAAGGTGATAGGTTGATTAAATCAACTGCCGTCCTCATTGCCTCACCCCAAAAGTGGTTTGGTAGCTTTGCGTTGGAGAGCATACATATGATTTTTTCACATATGGTTCTGTTTATCTGCTCCGCGACACCGTGGTGTTGAGGTGTTTTTGGTACGGATTTTTCTAGTTTGATCCCAAGGTTCTTGCAATAATCTTCAAAAGGTCCTCGGTATTCGCCACCGTTGTCTGAGCGTACACACTTCAATTGCCTGCCTGTTTCTCTTTCAACCTTCATATGAAATTGCTTGAAGATTTCCTGCACTTGATCTTTAGTTTTCAAGGCAAATGCCCACACCTTTCTAGAGTGGCATCAATAAATGTTACAAAATAAAGTGCACCTCCAAGTGTTCTAGTTTGCATTGTGCATACATCAGTATGTATCAAATCTAAAATTTCAGCTTTTCTAGATGGTGGGGAATTGTGAAATGCTACTCTATGTTGTTTTCCCATAATGCAGTCGACACAAGTATTCAACGGTGTACCTTTCATTCCGGGTAGAAGTTGCTTTCTAGTGAGAATCTTAAGTCCTTTCTCACTCATGTGTCCGAGTCGCTTATGCCATAACTCGGTGGTGACTCCTTTTCCAGTTACATTCACCTCTCCTATACACGGCTTGAATTGTGTGATATAGAGAGAGTTAGTCTTTTCTCCTTTGGCTACCACCAAATTACCTTTAGGGTCCGTTCGTTTCGCAGAAAATAGGCCATTTCTGGAAAATATTTTCCCAGAAGTTATTTTCCAGGAAAATAACAATATTTTCTGGTGTTCGGCTAAAACTTGAAAATGTTTCAGAAAATATTTTCCGGTGTTCGGTAAGGAAAATATTTTCCGCTCACTAGATTGGCGAGTACAAGCGTCAAGCTCAAGGTTCGCCAGATCGACGAGCGATCCACGACAGTTCACCTAGTGATGGCCAACGACTAGTCAAGAAAGAAGAAGATGAGAAACAAAGAAAAGAAAAAGAAAAAAAAGAAAAAAAGAAAAAGAAAAAAAGAAAAGAAATAGAAAATTAAAACTAATTTGAATAAAAAAAGAAAAATACAATTTAAAAATAATTCGAATAAAAAAGAAAAAAAGAAGAAGAAATGGGAGGAGGAAGTGAGGATTTGTAGATGTGTAAGATAAGAGAGATCAAGTGAGGAAAATGTTTTCCACTTTTCAAAAGTGGAAAACATTTTCCCCAAATTTAGAAGACTTTTTCCCTTCTATGGAAAACATTTTCCCTTAGGAATTCATTTTCCGTGAAACAAACACAGGAAAATCCGGAAAACATTTTCCCGGAAAACATTTTCCGCGAAACGAACGGACCCTTAGTGAGCTTCCATTTTCCATCACTAAAGAAATTGATGTAGCTTTCGTCATCAAGCTTGCCGGCAGATATAAGATTGAAGCGTATGTCCAGAACATGCCTCACATCTTTGAGTAATAGCCTACATCCAACATTAGTCTCCAAATAAATATTACCCATACCAATAATTTTGGGCGTACCTTCGTTTCCCATCTTTACGAGTCCAAAATCGCCAGTGGTGTAAGATGTGAAAAGATCCTGACAAGCTGTGACATGGTAGGATGCACCAGTATCAACTACCCATGTCGAATCTTGGGATGCAAGATTAATGGAATCATCACTTTGAATAATGATCACCTCATCCGCAATATTTGCAGTGTCATTCGTCTGGTTCTCGTTAGCTTTGTTGATGTTATGACTTTTTGATTTTTCTGCCTTTAGCTTTCTGCATTCTCGGATGAAGTGTCCCAGTTTACTACAATGATGGCATCGTCTAAAGTTGGATTGGGACCTTCCTCGTTGCTGATTCCGGAAATTTCGGCTTTTGCTTCTCCCTCTATGTTCTTGATTTTCTTGTCGATTAATGACAAGAGCCTCAGATGCAGGGTTGACTCCACTTTCTTTTCATCGGATTCTTCATTCAACTTTCTATCTTTTACCACGTCCATGGTAAGCTTGCCGTCAAGAGCCGAGTTGCTGACCGACACAACAAGTGTGTCCCAGCTATTTGGCAAAGAGCTAAGTAGCAGTAATGCCTGCAATTCATCATCTAATGTCATCTTCATAGAATTGAGTTGGTCTACTATACCTTGGAACTCGCTCATGTGTTCCGAGACACTGCTCCCGTCTTTGTATTTCAGATTCACGAGCCGCCGCATGTGATTTGCTTTATTTTGCGCCGTTGTTCTTGCATACATTTTCTCTAATTTTTGCCAAAGAACACCAGCATCATGTTTATTAGCAAAATTTTGAAAAATGCTCTTATCAATCCATTGTCGAATTTGAGCGGCACACTTCCAATTGAGCACCATCCATTCGCTATCGGACATTGTCGTTGGTTTGCCACCAAAAGATAATGCCAATTTGGCTTCCGCTACAGGATCTGACTCCTCGGACATTGGTATTGGCACCTCCATCGGTATCACAATTGGCCTCCAAAGATCTTTAATGTATAACAGATCCTCCATCTTTGGTTTCTAGATTGCATAATTGAATGCAGTCAATTTTATCACGTTGCCAAAATTTTCCTCCATTTAATTCTGCACAGAAAAATAATATATAAAGCAACCTCGCTTTGATACCACTTGTTGGGAAAAAGAAAATAATATTTGCGGAGAATACCCAGATAATTTTTCCCGCTACTATTTCTGTGAAAATTAAATAGGATATTCAATGAAAGCAATAAATATGAATAGTAAATAACACCAGAATTTTTAACGTGGAAAACTCTTGAAGGAAAAACCACGGACCGTAGTCCACTTCAAACTTCCACTATGATAAATAATGAGATACAACTTCACCCAAAGGTGGATCTCTCGCTGTCTTCAATTTTGGGATCTAAACCTCTCACAAATTGGATAACTCTCAAAGATAACTCTCTTTCTTGGAAGAAGAAAACTGTTTCTTCCGCTACGCTGCTATGATATTCTTGCTCTGTGTGTCACCTCTTCTTCGTTGAGGAGGACTCCTATTTATAGGAGCAAATGCAATCCCAATTGGAATTGTACGATATAAAAAATTACATAAATATATCTCCTAATCTCTCGTGATTTTGTAGATCTGAGAATATCACTTTTTCCAATCTCCCTTGATTTTCTAGATGTGGAATATCACGTTGATATATCTCCCGACCTCTTTTGATATCTTCTTTTTCTTTTTTCTTTTTTTCTCCTTTTTTTTTCTTTTTACTTTTACACACTCGCTACTATATATATATTCTACTACAGATATACATAATTGTGTTAACCTCTCCAATTGGGAGTGACCTACTCAACATAAATTGGGCAAAAAGAAAGGGGTCTCGGACTCTAGCCCAACAGTGGACGGTGAATTTGATTTGTCGTCCCATCAGGCCTCGGCACAAAGATTGGCTCCCCAGATTTGAAGACACTTCTCGCGATTGAATTCGAACCAGCGCTCTCATCGTCACGTCGTCGGGCTGTGCAGGTTTTAGGGTAGGTGGGGATGCACCGATTCAAAATTTCTGAAACCTATAGCCAACCATAGGGTCTTAGGATGGTCCGAGAATTTGTGTGTGTGTGTGTATACACACATTAAATGAAGAATGCCGCATGTCATCTTATTACCACACAACGTCCGAAGTAAAATGCAATCAATAAATATGCTTCTTCTCATCTATTCACGCATTTAAACATAAACATAATGTAAAGAAAATAGAAAAATTACTAAAATATTTTATTTTATATATTTTGAAATACTGTACAGGGTTCCCAAATCTTTCTATACCATAATCTACAAAGTATCCAACATATAAAGTACTAGTTTGGGTGGATGCCAACTATGTACTTATCCATTTTGAAAGTTTATGACCTGAAACCTTCCCTACACCTCTGAAATTTATCTTGGAGTTTACCCGGTCGTGTTAGTTTTGAGAGTTCTTTTACAGACCCCTACTCATTTCAATGTTTATCATCACCAAAATGGTTTATAATAAATCAGCTTGGAAAAAAAAGTTTGCATTGCGTTGATTTTTCAATGTGATCAACCTTATAATTTATTGAGTGAAGTTTTGAATCTTTTCCAATCACATCCTTTAGTCGTCAATTCCCAATAAGTTGAAGTTGATTCGTCTTTCAAGGCCGACCAAGCTCCTCCCTTCTTCCGGTCTGTTCCCAAGAGTAACTCGGCCGATTCAATTACATTCAAACCTCCAATTTTACCATTAGCAAGAACATGTTAAATAAAATTAGTGCCATGGTAGAATGAAAAAGAAATAAGTGCACCGAAAGTTTTAGCGAAAGTATTATTGAATTCTAAAATTTTTAATAAGTGTAATCAAGTCATAATTTTTTTTCAATTAGTGCAATTAAGTACTTCTATTAGCTTTGTAACTTTTGAGTGACGAAAAATACTCACATGGCATCTATTTCTAGTATATTTCAAGTGTGTATGGCATCGATTGAGTGCCACATTAGAAAAACCAAGAAAATTAAAATGAAGTTGAAAACGAGATAAACTTAAAACAAAAAGGAAAATTGGAAATAAGTGAGAGCCACCTTCACCGGCGACCTCGCCCTTCCGAAGTAGTGGTGCCAATTGGTGCGAAGTGTCCTTGGGAAACACTAAAAAAAATGCCACAAAAAAAAAAAAACACTAAGCTGACGTAAATACTTGATTGCAATTGCATTAATTCAATAATTCTATAACTTTGTCACACATTTCAAGAGATATAGAACTCGATTTCACTTTCATGATAAGTTTTATTCTTTTGCTTTAGTGAAAATTTGCTTAATATATTATTGTGCGTGCACCGTCTTGATTGTACACAGTGGCATCGCCTTGTTGGCATCATACCTCTGTTTTGGTTGGGTTTGAAAGATACGTCAACTTCATTTTGCCAGAATTATAAATTGAAATAGGGCAAAATTCATGAGTTTAAGGCTTGGTCTAATATGTTACATATCTTGCGACCATATTGAAGAATGATACAAGTTGATGGACATAAATATGTGCTTTTCCAAATTATTTCTAATCAAAATAGAGTGAAAATTTCCAAATCATGTCAATTTCGAGTTGGTCATTATTTGTTCGTATTAAATTCACTTCCCTCTTAATGAAGCTAAAAATAGAGCGTGTCCAAAGAATGGCATGCGAGATGCTAATGCACCAAGAATGCAAGGTTAAGTCCAAATTCTACTATTTGTACATGAAGGGCCGAAAGGTGCAATAGCCTCATATAGACAGGGTTGCCTTATTTGGGGTGCAAGCCCTACGCTATAAAATACATAAGAGGAACTTGTCCTATCCATCATAAATATATTGTAGAATGCCAATTTAGTTTTAAATAATTCGATTTTATCAATTCAATTTTAAGTATTTGCATAAAATTCCAATAACCGATGTAGTGATTTATCACGTGGAACGGATGACAATGACTGAATCATTACATTGGAGATTTCCAGTTAAAATCGATTGAAAATACTATGTATTGAATTTTTTTGAAAAAATCGAACTGGCAAAATCAAAATGTTTAGAAATATGATTAAATTTCAATTTGGATTGAAATGCAAGATATTTCAAACGTCCGATAGATTTATTGCTTGAATGATAAAAGAATTTATTGCTGTTCGATTTGACGGCGAAAAATTCAAGAAACATGTTATTGACCGGAGACCATCGACTCTACTGTACGCATTCCTCCCGATTCAAATAATTCTGGCTCTCCGCTCGAAAGACCGCAAAATAATTGTGGGAGGCGCGATGGTACACATGTGTATCATGTTGTCGAGACGAAATTGCCTTTGAATTTAATTCAAAAGTGACGTACAACTAAGCCTGCCTAGAAGAAATGGGTCATATTTATTAGGCTTGTCTGAAATCCAAGTACGGAGGAATTTTTTTCTTCTTTCTCTATTAAAAGTTCTCACCTGCAAACCAGAGGATTGACAAAAATATATCGTGTTCAGATTTACCCCGGTTTCCACCTTTTTCGATGGGTAAAATTATTTGTTAACTTTTTCCTTCAAAGCCCAGAATATCTTATAGATTTTAGAAAGTCATATGAGAAATCTATGAGAAACCCCGCGTTAACGTTTGCATATTTTGAGAGATGTAAAATGTTTCATAGCAAAGAAAAACTAAATTATGTGAGTTATAAAATTGAGGATAAGATGAATTATACGAAGTACAGTTCATTTCCGGTCTTTCGAGCTTTGCTTGAGACCGTCATTGCGGATGTTATACATGGACGATCGAGCTACATTCTTGTTGTTTGGACCTGCTCAAATGATTATTCGAGATCGACTTTTTTAATTTCAAGTTGAGTTGGAGCTTGAGCTCTGGCTCCTTGAATATTTTGTCCGGTCAAAATTCGAGCTCGTCAATCTTCACAACGCAAACTGAAACAAGCTTCTATTATTTTGTTAATTATAATATTAGAAGAATGTGCGCGTGTAATTTCCACCTATAATTTGAGCCTTTTTAAGTTTACGCTCTAATTCGAGTTCCTTCATATAGTGATTGTAATTAACTCGAACTCAAGCATTTTGATTTTCTAATCAATTTGAGCTCCAACAAAAATTTTAATACTAGAGCAAGTTCTAGTCAAGTCGAGCTTTAGCTACTGTTGTATAAGCTCGACTCCACTTGATTATACCTCTGCTTGGGACAATTATAATGTTATAAGGTAAATCCATCATGTTTATGAAAGCAAATACTTTATAAATTGAGATAAGTGTACTAGAAATTCTAAAACTAGTAAAACTTGTAAAAAGTGCAATCGAATTCTTTCACTAACTCTGTCGTGTATATATATATATATATATATTAAAGGTTAATTGAAGCATGAAAACGATGTTGTTTTGATAAAATCTCAATTTTTTAACATAAATTTAGTTAAATTAGATTAAAAATAAGAAAACTACAATTTTTCAAAAAGCCAAAAAAGAACAAAAAAATACAGGTAGGAGGGCTAGGGCCGATCCTCTTGTCGTGGCCACCACCCCATCCCTAATGGGGTGTTAAGCCCTCACCAAAATCTTAGAGGGGGCGACGACCCTCAACCAGATCGGGGAGATGGTTGTGGCCTTGGTTCGAGTTTGGCGAGGTTGGCCCTCACCAAGGCGACAACAATCTCATTGGCCATTGCCGATGCCCCAATACAAGCAAAGAGTGCAGATTTTCCTCTCTTTATTTTAAATTCATCATTTTTATACTGTCTTTTCTTTTTTCGAAAAAACTTTTGGATTTTTAAACCTAGTATAATTTAAGATTTAGTGTAAGAATTAGAATTCGAATCAAAATGACGTTCGGTTAGTTAAATTTAACACCACATAGAAAATGCAAAGAAGAGAATATTTATAAAGAAAACCTCGAAATTTTCCATTTATCAAGTTGGACAGAATTAACAAAGATACTCGAATGGATCAATTTGATAAATTTTAACATTTGATTAAACTTTTTACGAGTATAAAAATTTAATAACATTTTCATAATAAATTTTATTATATTTTAACACATTTATCTCTTCTGAATTTAATGATTTGCTCCGCAAGACATGTTGCAGCCAAAAAGTCTCCACGTATACGAACCTTTGAAATCCGATAGGCCATTTGAGTTTTCACACCGTCGACGGATCGAGGAAAGCGGATTCACGACCCGTGACCCGCGCGGTATCCCACATCGACCTAAAAGTCACTATTCACTTTTCCCCAATCAGAAATCATTGAGACCTTCGCAGAGGTGTCTGCGCTCTGCAGAAGAGTAAAACACAGAGTTTGAACGGTTCACGCCACCTCCTCCCATCTTCCTTCGGGACCAAGGAAATTCAATCAGCATTTTCGAAAAATCATAAGCTAAAAACCATCTACCCACCTGCAACGAATCTTCTTCCCCAAGATTTTCTGACCCCCAAAGAGGCAAGCAAAAAAACAATGGGGAATGGGGTAACGGAGGGAGGAAAGAAAAAGATAAAAAGGAAAGGAAAGGAAAAGGGGAGGCTCTTCTGATTTTCTGGAGTCGTCCAGTGAGCAGTTTCTATCATGTCCCGCTGCAGAAGCCGACCAAACAACGAGGGCTTTTGCTTTTTCTCGCACCTGACAGGCAGAGGGGCATGCTTCGATTTCTCGGAACAGGTGAACACGGCTCTCGCAACGTAATGAAACCCGACCGCATTTGCTCGTGTTGTTTAAGTAAAAATCTCGCCTCTCTTCGACATAAATCAATACGCTTATGATAAAACCAGTAGCACCATATTTATACATATCACGGCATTCATTCACTCATATTACCAGACATGGCTTTCAAGCATAACTGCCCCCCAAGCTCCCTCTTTTCAACAAGTAGGTAGGAAACAAGATGAAACCAAAAATGGGTGACGGAAGTTTAAAATGTAGGGGCTTTGCGGACGATGTAGCGGTAGGCGGCCACCTTTTTCCGCCGCGAGGTGGTGTTGTCCACGGAGATGACCATCTTGCCTGCTTCGCGGGCGGTGTAGGAGTTGTGGACCGCTTCCTCGGATGGGGACATCTTGCGGGGCTTCTCGACCGCGACCGTGTAGCTCCCCTCGGCGTTGGGCGCGAATTCGGCGCTGTACTCCAAATCCCAGCCTCCCACCACTATATCCCACGTTATCGTCGCATTAGCCTAAACATCAAACACGCCAATTCCCACACAATGTAAGCGAAATCCATTCGAAAAAATGGCACTGAAAAAGGAAATTCCTGATCTACATGTGTGATGGGACGATCATTTCTGGGTTTGTAAGAAGGTGGAATGAAAGCAATCGTAGTGAACCTCGATCCCCTCTACTTGGATGTTGACTTTCTCTCCGCCTTTGACGGTGAACTCAGACGCTGGCTTCGGAGGACCATTCTGCACATCGCTGGGTCGACTCAGCCCTCCATATTGAACAGGGATATCCTCTGGCCTGATGAATCTGACAACAATTGAATTCTACATTGTTAAACGAAGCGTCGAGTGTATCGAACCAGAAGCCAGAAGCCAGAAGCCAAAACAGCACGGACAAAACCCAAATTGAGAAAAGCTATCTAGATCTACACGGAAACAATGAAGTCATCTGCTAGGCGGATGAAATGTCTGAGCTTTTCAAAGGCTTACTTGTAGAGAGTCTCTGCAACGTTGCCTTCCTTGGAGATGACGAACTTGCTCTTGGTCCGCTGAGTCAAGAACGGACTGAACACCGAGTACAGCATGCTGAAGTACCAGGGGACGTTGATGAAAATCTGAAACCAGCAAAACCCGGAACCAGACAAAAAAGATAAGTCACTCCCATTCACAGGAACACCACCACACCATTACTCAAAGCCTTCGCTCACATCAAGATTCAAAAAAACACAGTAACTACCTCCACCCCTTAAAAAAATAGTAAAGGTCCCACAGAGAAGAACGACGAAATCTACCTTGCGAGCGACCATTTCGGGATAATTGTCTTGAAACAGGGACAGGATCTGAGTGGACGCGACCCTCAGCTCCCTCTTGGGCATGTCCTTGAGATCAGTGACCTGGATGAGGGAGTTGACACCCCCGGGCTTGAAATGCAGGGCGCTCATCCCTCTCTCCAGCACTTGGATTCTCCACCTGAGGAACCTCTTCAACTTCTCGTCGTCCCCGAAGATCCTCTCGTACATGTCCTTGTCCTTGAAGACCCCATACGCGTTGTAGCACACCGGGTGCCCTTTCCGGTCGAACCCGCGCATGTAGGCCACCACGCCTTCGAGCTCCTTGAAGCCCAAGTCCTCCTCGCCGATGCCGTCCGCCTTGAACTCGCTCCTCCAAGCCAGGCACTTCTCCAGCATGGCGTGCGCGTCGGCGACGCGGAAGTCTCGCGCCCGCAGGAACTTGAGCAGGACGACGTCGGCCCGCTCGTCGCCGCCCAGGAGAGGGATGCCCCACATGGAAGCGCCAACGCTGTCGCCGTCGCCGTCGCCGTCGCCGTCACCGCCCTCGCCGCCGTCGCCGGAGTCCGAGGAATGGGAGGAAGAGAGCTTGAGCTTGAGGTCTTGGAGGGCCTTCTGCTCGGAGGACTTGAGGTGGGAGACGAAGTAGGTGTCCTCCTTGAAGGAAGGGGAGCGGAGGGCGGTGGCCTCCATGAGGGTGGTGACGAAGCTCTTCTTGGAAGAGGGCGGCTGCTGCTGTTGCTGTTGCTGTTGCTGGGAGGAGATGGGCGATGGGGATTCCATTTCTTTTTTTGTTTGTCGTTGGTTGTTTTCTAGTGAAGACAACAATGGAAGAATTTAGAGCTAGAGAGAGAGAGGGGGGAGGACTGAAATTGGAGGAGGCAGATTTGGGGGCTTGGAAGGGGGATGATTAGAAGCACGTCTTTTGATTGTCAGGGGCGAACCATGTCTTTTCCTGGTTCGCCGGTTGGGTGGGAGAGAGAGAGAGAGATTTTCGAGTTGCACTGTGGTGGGAGTGTGGACAAGACAAGCGTGACAACCTCGCCCTGCCAGGGTCAGTAGAGCGAGGGACAGTGGAAAAAGTAGAGGAAAAACTGAGGAGAGAGAGAGAGAGAGAGAGAAAGAGGATAAATTTTGAACGAGGGGGCAGCTTCAAAAGTGGTGCTTTACGGAAAATTTGAACGAGATTGATCTGGAAACGCAACCGTCCGCTTCCGTCTCTCTCCTCTTGTGCATCTCGACTTCTCTCCCTGGCCGTGGGCTAATCTGCTGTCCAATTTGAACGAGGGGGCAGCCAAATGAGAACTGCTCACAGTGCGTTTCAGATACCGGCTAATCAAGAATGTTTACTGTAAAAGTCCTCTACTTATGGTTCTTGGATTTAGTGCATTTTCTTCTAATCGTGTTCTTGATTTTTTTTCTTAATTTATTGATAATGTAAGTTCTTGAACTTGCGTAATTTTTCAATTTATGCCACCATAAAATATGAACTAATCATGTGTGATATTGATATCTCAAAAATGAATATCAAAAACAAATCCCATGTACTCGAGATTTCTATATTGAAAACTTTCTCAGCTCCAATAGACTCACCGGTTTCGTTTAACTAGATTTAGAGCTACAAATATATAATTAAGATAAGTTCAAAGACTTGATTAGACAAATTAAAAATTTGAGAATTTGAATGAAAAAAATATACAAATTTAAGGAGTAAAAGTAAAAATTCACCTTGTAATTGTAAGTCCATGCGATTGATCGTTTATAAAAGTTATTTACAATGGATTTTTAGTGAAGCAAATGGGCAATTGCACCCTGGGGGTGAACATGGTACATTTTGATTTAATGCCCACGTCAATCCAAGACAAGATCGTATAAATACGATGGGATTGAAAATGAAACCAATTAAATTTTGAATCCACACTAGACATGACATCTTTATAATTTATTAAGATTCGAAAAAAATATAAGAATGGCGAGTACTTTTTGCTTTAGCGAACTATAAACAAACATGGTATACTAGCATTTATACATGCCGATGTGATGTGTGGTATGCACAACAAATTTCGGGACATCTCAATTATGAATGTTTTGAAATTTCGCATCAACTCTCTCTCTTTCTGTGCATGCACATATGCATTCGTGTTATGAAATAAAGATTACAATTCAAAATATACACGAAACTAAAATGGAAAATAGAAAAGAAATCAAATTGAAGAGGGAAAGTATAAAGAAGATAGTGAGATCTTTCAAGAAAACCATTTCACGAGAGTAATTTCTCATGCATGATGTAATTGATTCATACAGAAATACTAAATTTAGGATACAATGTCTCCAAGCACCGTGACACCCTCAAAAGTATTATTCTATCGTGAGGTTGAACCCACAAGTATGCAGGTCAAATGCATGATCAGAAGAAGAAGTGAGTCATGGATATCAATTGTTATTAGCATTTTTCAGTCTGCCCTTGGCCTATTCAAAGATCCAACAAAGTGAATGGATTTTTCCATTTTATGAAATTTGTAACTCTTCCAATTCAGCATCAGATTTAACATCTTTTCGATAGGTCATAATTAGAATCTCTTGGATGTATCTACTTTTCGAAACAAAATTATTCCTATACGAATTTTACCTTTGGAAATAAAATTGTTCCTTGAATGATTCATACAGCAATGCCACCACCAGATCGTTTAACTAGAAGTGGGTCGATGTTCTATGTTTGATCAATTCGTATTGTTTTTTCTCCTCCAAAATAAAATAGATATACAAATAAAACATGCAAAATATGAAATCCATCATAATCACTAATAAATCCATATAATATATAAAGAAGTGTGTTTGCCAAGTAGTTTATAAATGGGGGTAGTAAATCAAAGTGTATAGCATTTTAAGTTTTACTATTGACTGTCAAATCAAAGTGTATAGCTTTTTTAGTTTTACTATTCACTATTGAACCTTAAGCGACAATGAAGAATTCTAGGCTTCCTTCTTCCCAATAACAACTCGAAGAAGCAATGGTAAATATTGATAGAATGGGAAGAAAGGTAACTCGTGCAAAGGAGAAGGGAAAAAGTGCATATAAACTTCTGAATATTTTCTGTGAAATACGGTTAATTCCTAAATATTTGATTCGATTAAGTCTTGAACTTTTTCAAAAAGCGCAATCAACTCCTCTTGATAATATCTAAAATTGTCCAGGTCACTTCAAAATCTCCTACATATCTTGATGTTTTAGGATTTATAAGATTAAGTAGAGGTTCAAAATTTAATTGAACCAAAAGAAAAGTTTAATATTTGATTGTGTTTTTTAGTAAAGTTTTAGAACCTGATCTAACTAATTGAAAATTTTAAGATTTGATTGTATTTTAAAAATTAGGATTATGGTGCATTTTTCTCAAGAGAGGGGTTGCTTTTCACTATTCAAAATTAAATGGTCTTGGTCCAAAATGACATTGGAGAGCATGAGATTGAATCTTTCAGTTTACTACCCCAAGTTAGGGATGGAAGCTGGAAGAGTTTAGGACGGTTGACATCGTTCCAAACCTGTCTCATAAATTTTATGATGTTTTCAAAGTCTGATGCAGGTTTTGACATATCGTTTTAAACCCATCTCACTAAAATTGTCAAGTATTGCACGATACCAGTAAGCTGCTTTAATCCTATTTAAGTAAACAAATATCTCACATTAATTACATTATAAATCATGTCAAAATGGCAAGCCAAGTTTAATTTATTGCATTATAGATGTCTAATTAGAAAATCCATAGAATTTCAAAGCATAATAATTTGGCAAATGATTATCAAGTTTACTCATTAGGTAAACCTCAAAAATTAGAAGCCCTAATAGGACTAATTAAGAATATTGCTACATAGCCTAACGGCTTAATATATATTGAGTTTCCCAATTAGAGAATTCCAAATGCATCCCAAATACTACAAGGTTTCTAGCGACCAAATCCAAACCCATCCCATTACCCTAAATTCGTTACGTCGTACTAGAGTTTGGTCAGGTCAAGTACTCGATCATATCTTCCTATATCTTTAATTGGGGGGAGCTTTCTCCATTGGATTTCCCCACGAAATCGCTGTCTATATCAGCACCCCACTCATTTATTTCCTTATTGTCCATTTGGGTGGGTGATCACTTGTCAATTACAAGTCCAATTGAAAGATGGGGGAAACAGAGATCTTAAAAAGAAATCTTCTAATTTTAATGCACCTACCATTATCCCGATGTATGTTATGAGATTAGTTTTGCTTAACGTATGCTACAAGTAGACTTTAAACATGACTATTTTGGAAAAGAGCGTATGCATGCAAGTATGGATGACATCACAATGCACCTCAAGAATCGGATTCAGCTTGCAGGAGATTGGGCGTTGTCTTTTGAGGGCCAGACCAGGGTTTGTTGCACCCGACAAGGTGGGGATTGGGTACCCCATTCGACTTCTTTTGGGCTTCTAATTTCCTCACTTTCGCCCAATCACTCCTTTCTCGCTTCCCTATCTCTCTCACCTTTTTTTTGGCTTAACAGCTGGATAAATTAATCATGTCCCGAAGACAATCAATAAAGCTGTAACACGTTGCACTTCCTACGTTCACCCCCAACTGTGGTCCTGCATCCAAACCAAACCCACGAAAATGTCGCATGACCTTTCAGTCCACAATATGATGATTAACTCGGATTATTATTATTATTAAAATCAACATACCATATTTATCTTTAACCCATTTCCGTATCATAAAAAATTCCAAAATCAGTATATTTATGCCACATTTATCTCAAATTAATTTTTGTGCAAAATCGATATAACTAAGCGTATCATTTCAAGATTTTTTGTGGTGCGAAATTAATTTAAGATGGCATAACTGTGACTTTGAGATGAATGTGGCACAAATATACTAGTTTATGATTTTTGGTGGTATTATTAGTCCTTATTTTTTTTATTATAATTATTGGAGAGCGTGCTGTTAATTGTTTGATTAAAGTGGTTCTTCTCTAAGGTGGTCCTGTGGACTAATTACATGTAAATTACCTTTGCGTGTATGTGCAATTTGCCTCCAAAGCAACTTTCAACCTTGGTACGTATCATGTTCTTGACTATTTCTTTTGCAGCACTCTTCTCAGGAGGACCAGTGTCCCGCCAAATTCCTAAGATTAAGATTCTGATTCTTTTCGCAAATGGAACTCGATTACGCATTACGGAAGGGGATTCGACTGCTCTCCTTAATGATAACGCCCGCATTTATGCGGGTTCTGGTTTCGTGTTGCCCGATGTAGAATGTCTCTTTCGTTCGAGTTCTCCTTTTCATTTCCCCATTTTAGAGATTGTCTCATTAAATATTCTTTATAAATCCATTTAAGGAAAACTGATGAATAGAGACAGGCTATTAGTCTCTGCTCCATCCAAAAATTTCGCAGGTAGTAAATGCCAAACGAGCTAGTGATCCCTGCAAGGGTCTGAGTTACACAGGCCGGATCTCGAGAAGTGATAGAATTCATCTCGGCGCTAGCACAATAGCTCCTATAGATTATGAGAAAATGAGCAATTAGGCTGTTTGCTAGGCGTAAATCATTAAAAAGATTTTTTTTTTTTAATTTGAAGATATTAGAGATGGGCAGGAGGAGGTTGATTAGTAATAAATTTGATTACGCGATTATCTCTGAGTATATATGTCGCTCCATCCATTTGTAACTGTGTAAAAAGTTCTTTACACCAGCAATCAGTGTTACAATAACTCTTGATGTAAACAAAAATTTCAACGGTTTTTTTTTTTAATCTTTTATTATCTTTTGTTGCTGAATAAAAGGAACCAATTTGAATTCTTTGCTTGGTTTTACATTCCATTCGTTTCATTTTATTTTTTGAAGTTTTTACAAGTTTGATCCTCTCATCCACGAATTAAGGACAGGACCGAGACGATCATCTTCCTGCGTGCAATTCTTCCACGAACCTTTGAGCGAGGCAAAAGAAATCCATGATCGAATTGACTGAAAGCAAGACTGGTTCTACAATGAGTAGATTGATGGAGATCTGGATAAAGTCAAAAGACTCCTCTCCTCCTCTCCTCCTCTCCTCTTTACGGAAAGCTTGTCATGGCTTTGGCCATTACCAATGATGTTCCTCTTCCGAGGACATCACGAACCGGTTATTATGGCTATCTTATTTTTGCCGTAGCTTTTCCTTTTCTGCTTTATGAAAAAGTTTTATGACAATTGAATTGATATTTTGTTGGTGATGTAAAATTACGGGCCGGATCTTAGATTAAACAATAGTTTCGATCGAAGTAAAGAGAGTTGAGTCATCCTTAATCTTGACGTGAAATTCATTGGTGGATCTCAACCGAAGAGGGAAATAGAGACTTTGGCCTATTCAAAATGGGTAGAGAGTGGAACAATTATGGTGCAAAATTGGCTCGAATTGGTGAGAACGGTTAATGTAAGATGCACGGTGGCCAGGAAGTTGCTAAGATTAGTTAGAGGGGATTGTATGTGAATCCCAATAACCATCGAGGAAGATCTCAAGTATAAATAGAAAGAACATAGATGAAGAGGATAAGATCAAGTTATGCCAAAACCCTGCCAAATTTTCCTTCAAAACATTCTCCTTTCAAAGTACCGTCTTTCTATTATGTTTAATTTTTAGAGTTAAGCTTATGATCCATAATGAGCATTGCGAATATCAGTGCAACCTTTGTTCAAAATTTCTATTTGAGCATCAATGTGTTTGAAACTTCCAGCTAATTTTTTCAATTTAAGTAATGTTTTGTTCTAGTGATTTCCTAGTGTCTATTTCGACTGCCCTGTAATTCTGCGTCCCTAACTGTAATTTGCTTTAATTAGAGCACTTTCCTTTGTTTTCCTTTGATTTGCAGTCATTACATTTTACTTTTTAAGAAATTTACTTTCCTTATTATTCACGTCAAACTAGTAATTTCTATCTCGCATTTGGCTCTGTGGAGCTGGCATGTTTTTTTTTTTTTTCCACACATACTCACACCAAAATCATCCTTATAAAAACTTGCTTTATGAAAGTTTTTCTCACTTTTTGATTCAGCTAAAATCAGAGGACAAGTTTTTTTTTTTAATTCAATTGCCTATTTGTTAGATTTGCCTTAGGTAGGTTAACCACCAATAGATTCGGCTTGTCCGTGAGGTTACACTTGTCAATTAACAAAGAAACCATCTTTTTGACTCAACACCAATTAAAAAAAATGAGTTTGTCATTTGTGTCATTTGTGTCATTTTCACTATGACATCATGCAGTGCTTTTCTATTAAAAAAATCACGTTAAAATCCATCTGAGGGCTAGCGCATAGTTGATGACATAAACTTGTTCATGTTTGTCCAAAAGATTAATCTGCAGTTCATTAATCAAGGAGGAAAATGCATGCAAGAGCTCTCCCATTTTCACGCCCTGTAAATTCTCTCTCGGTTAAATATGGACATGTCCCCACTCTTGTTAAGTGCAGCCTACCAAGATGTTCTAACAGAGCGATGAACAACAGATGAACAAGACCTTCACGCGTATTTATACTGGACACGACCCTGGCAATTTATTTGAAATTCCAACTCGGCCTTCAAACTTAAGACCGGAAGAGGCCATCTTCCTCCTAGAGTCGAGGTTTCCACTAGCTGCTTACCGTCGGTGAGCAGCTCTGTTAGGCTTTGGAGCACATCTGCGAGCCAGCACAAGGCCCACGGGACAAGCCATACCTCTGCCAAAAGAGGGATCATGACCCGGCCTCGAGTCATCTGCCGCCGCCACCATGTTGCAAGACTCATCAGAAAGGATCCCAGCCATGGAGAGCCTGTCAACACCATCATGTACAGTGCTTGCTCCTTCTACCTCTTAGCGCCAGCTCGTGGATGGAGTCGCATTTTGTTCCTCCGCTACTCCTGTATAGCCACCCCCTGAAAAAACAATGTGATGAGGACGTAAACTCTAGTATTTCCATAATCATAATGAAGGATAGAAGATGAGGCGAGCTGTGGAAGAAAGCAAACACTCACTTACCGTTGGAATTCTGTGAAGAAATGGAATTGTTTATTGCTTTTCGGGATAAGTTTTGCAACGATCCGAAATTTTTCGCTACCTAAAACATTGTAAATGCTTGATTTTAATGATAAATAGGATTTTCCCTTGATTAAAAGAAGAAAATTTTGTTTGAGAATAGACTAATATAAAACTAAATTTCAAGCGGGACTGGCCAAATCTTTCCTAAATTCCACAACCTTTGATTTTGCTATTTAATGGGAATTGACGGATGATTTAATCCAGAAAAATAATGATCTGTTGTACTTGGCTTTCATTGGTCATTTTTGGACAAGTATACGTCATTATCATGGCATCTTAATCGTTGATCTCTTGGTCAATCAACGGATTATTTTGTTCGGTTGCAAATTAGGTCAAGTTAAAAAGAAAAGGACAAATCCTAGCTCTCTCTCTCTCTCTCTCTCTCAACCTCCCGTCTCAACCACCTCTCTCTTGTGTACCTCCAAGTGTAAGCGTTCGAGTGGAATTTGAAGTGAAACAAGTGGTGCTCAAGCCTTAAATGACACGCTAGTTTAGGTACGTGTGCATGACGTTCAAATCACATCTCAATCGAAGTTATTCAGCTCTTGCAAGGGGCTGGTCATGCAATATAAGGTAAATTCTTGTCCTTTAAAATTGAGTCCTAAGGGTTTTTACTACAATTTTAGTGATCCGTTGTGTTAATCAAACCAAGTTAAATATGTATGATTTACGCTTTGCTTTTTCTTGTTAAGTCTAACTAGTATGTTTGATTAATGATTTATGTGCATCTTTGGGCTTCAGATCTATATATTTCAATGAGTTAACCCTACGCTTGGAGTTGGTGAACTTCTAGATTGCAACTGATAAGTGCGATCTGCAATTTAAACTACCTTGATTACGAAATGCTTACGGATCTCATAATGGTATGCTTATCTTTTCAATTGAAAGCAAAAATTAAAGTTGAACCAACAGGTGTAGTTGAAATAGATTTCGAGTGCTAGACTTGATAGGCATCACATGTGGATTTGTCTTTGGTAGCTGCTAATTTAATTTATCTTTGAATGTTTGACATGTTTGATACTATCAAAAATTTCTTCAATTAAAGCTGTTATGGGGGATTGATTCTATCTGGACATGATTTGTAAATAAGTTTTATTTGATTCTTACTTTTGTCTTCCGTTGTAATTTCGACATAATATTCCGTTACCTAACAAAGGGAAAAAGAAGAAGAAAAAGATCAGCCTCCTCCTTGTTAAAGAATAAATCACCTTTATGAAATAATCGCATTGAACTTTGACTGCATTACAAATTCGGCATTTTCAAAATCGCGACTAGAACGATGACAGGAGCTCTCCATCGTGAGTGCATCAAACTATGTTCCTGCCATCACCCCCAATCCAATTGCCCCCCTGTACACTTTTTCTTATCCGCTTCAAGTCCTTCCAAATACCAAAGCCAATGAACTTTCCCGTAGGTCTCAACATTGAGGCTCATTAGAACCTGGTGGATCTTCTCCACATTCTTCTTCTATGCATACATAGAAGTTGCAATACATATACACTGGTGCAGTATTCCACCATTGAGAGTCCTTTCCTTAGAAGCCCGATTTTGACTTTGATTTCATTGATATGAGGTTCGTTACCTTAAGTGAATCTCTCCTTCAACTCATCCCATGTCACCTTTGCTTCTTCTGCGTATGCTGCACTTCCCCATTGACTCTTGTCAAGGGAATTGAAAATCTAAAACTATCATGAAATTACAAATGTCTCAAGCTTGAAATTTGGGTGTTGTTGGATGTCGCTTCTCTAGCGATCCATCAATGAGCTTGAGTTTCTTTTTGCCCACAATGTGTGTCTTGTTGCCTTCAACCATGTTGTGTAGTTATTCGGGGTTAATATGCATGATACTAGTACACTCCTAGGATTGTTGAAGGTGTTGAGATAATATGGTGAAGAAGGGTCAATCACCTTTGCAGACACTCCCACAGCCATATCATAAATGTGTGAGTTGAATCGCCCAGCTTGTTCATGCTCTTTGCTCTGATACCATGAGAAAATTCATAATTTGCTTGTGTTGCTCATTGTACACTACAAATACTTATATAATGTACTACTTAGTGAAAAAGGAAAAGAAAATATCAATATCAAATATTATGCTAACTTAAGACAAAAAGTAAATATTAACTAATGATAAGAGATACACCAAATATTAGAAAAACAAAAAGTAATTATTTAGGAAATTTTCCGTGATACCAAGTACAGTTAATAATATTATAACTCGGTGAATAAAAGCAAAAAATATTAAGCAGACTTGTCTTGTCATAGAGGTTGATCACTCCATTCATTGATCACCATGTATTTGAGTGCATCCACATTTCATATTTTTTCTCTTTTCTTCTTTAACTGTTTTCTTTGATTTTCTTTTTGCCTTTTGAGGCCATGGACGATGATGGCTTGGCGTTATGGATAGCAACGTCACCAGCCAGCCATGGACAATAGCGTCACCAATCATGGGCGAGCCAGGCTTGTGAGCAATGCCGACACTCGTCCATGGCCATCTTACGTGATAAGATAGGTTTATCTACTAGTTTTTTTTTTATCAAAAAAGACTGATCGAACCTTCCAATCAAGAGATGGATGAAAAAAAATGTATTTGTAGATGATTCCCATGGCCATTTACTCACGACAGTTGCACTGATGCCCTCGTTTCGTTACACTCGCTCAACGGGCAAAGTATTATTACACTTGCTCAACTTGCAAAATGGGATGGAACTGGCAGGATGTTGCACGCCTATAAGAAAACCTCTTCTTTTTCTGCCGATTGGTTGAATTTTCCTCAACATAAAGTGGAAAGATTTGGCATAATACGACAAAGCATTTTGCTTGTCTCAAAGGGAGATGTCACATTCAAGGTACTGCAATTTTCTCAGTCAATGATTAGAGCCATCCTGTCCTGTCCAAATCCTGTGGGTGCACGTCTGTAACGTTTCTGAAAAAAGCAGCATCTTGGTAGGGTTTCTTAGGATGCGTTGTGTTTTTGTTGAAGGGAAAAATTATTTTCGTTCCGGAGAACAATTTTTATCAGAAAAATACGTTTGATAAACTTGTTAGGGAATAAAAAAAAAGAATGTAAAACACGTTTAGTAAATTTATGTTCTTTTAATTTTTTGTAATATTTTTGTTTTATTTTTATTTTTTATTTGTTTCTTTTTTTGGCTGGTCATCGGCCTTAACCATGGCCGGCGACTGGCCGACGAGGGCTGGTGGCCTCGCCCAGCCACGGCGAGGCTCGGCCTCGCCTTGCTAGGGGTCGGCGACGCTCGACCTCACTGGGGGTCGGCGACGCTCCGGCGAGATCACCAGCCCTTGACGGCCGGTCGCCGACCATGGCCGAGGCCGGCGACCGGCCAAAGAAAAAAGAAGAAAAGAAGAAGAAAAAGAAAAGAAAAGAGTGGAGAGAGAAAACTTGTTCTTAAAAGTTGTTCAGGAAATAAGAAATAATTTTTTTGTTTTTGTTTTCATTCTTTTTTGTTAAGAGAACAAAAAACAGAAAATCTGTTGACAAACAGAAATGAGAAACACAAACAAACAGACCCTTACTTTTGTCAGCGATGCATTTAGGAGAAAATCTATTGCACCCACACTAATTTATAATTTAATTTTAATTTTTTAATATGACATTAATTTAACCACTAGGATTCGCCCTAGTGGCCACACTTCCAACATGGAAGGAGGAGGTGAGGAGTTCAAATACCCACATTCTCGGGGGATGGGGTGGGGACGCGTAAGTTTCAAGAGTGGATTTCGACTCCCACGCCCTGCAAGAGGCAGGGCAAAAGTCTGAAAGTAGGTGTAGAATAGGAATAGAGTAGGACTGACAAAAAAAAAAAATTTAATTCTTTCGATTAATTTCATCTAGATATACTGACGTAAACACCAATTGATTTATGTGACATAACCAACATTAACGTGAATAATATTTAATAATATGTTAATATTTTTTGAATTATTTATTTATTTTTTCTTTTCTTTTCTTTTCTTTTCCCTTAACTTCCTTCTTCCTCCAGTTGGTCGTCGAACTTCGACGATCGGCTAGAGACAAGGGTCGACAAGGTTGCCTTGTGGCGTCTAGCCAAGGCCTCTGGCAAGGGCAAGCCTCGTCGGCCCAGCATAGGGTGCCCTTGCAACCTTTGGCCTCAACCTCACTGGCCCTCACCTCTGGCCAATTGTCGAGATTTGACGACCAACTGAAGGAACAAGGAATTTAAGGAAAAAAAATGGAAAGAGAAAGAAAAAAGAATAAAAATAAATAAAATATTAAATATTAAATATATTATAATATTATTAAGTTGTTCATATCATCGCTGATCATGCTATGTATGCCAGTTGGCGTTTATCTCAACAATATCCTATCAAAATTAGCTGAAATGACTGAATTGACATTAAGTCAAAATGTTTATGACTAAATTGATAATATATTAAAAGTTTTAAAACTAACTTAGTACTATTTAAAAAGTTTAAGACTAAACTAACACAAATATAATAAATATAGGACTTAATAGGACTTTTCTAACACTTTTACCTGCATTTTGACCTATGGAGTTTTTTCAATGGATTTTAGTCAAGAGTGATATGCAGAGTCCCAAATATTGAAGATTTCATATAAGAGGTGAAATTGATTGGTCTTAATTTGCTGTAGATGTGGTTCCCTCGAGGGTTAAGGTTACAATCTAGGGGTGTATTTGGTCATTCAAATTTTTTTTTCCTGTTGTTTTGATTGTAGCAGTCAATTGATGTCTAAGACTGATTTCGCACGCCTCAATCGGTCTAGCTTCTTAGGTGACCCTAAGGACATGCTCCCCCATTAAAGGCCTGATCCGGTGCATTCCTGCTTTTATCAGTCCAACTTCAAGTCCTAATACCGAGTTTACTTATTTCAACGTTTGTACTAGCATTCACGATAAAATGCCACCAATTGTTTTTTTTTTTTTTTTTTTTTTTTTTTTTTTTTTTGGAAACTACTTCTGCCAACATGTAAAGTAAATCTTGTAATAATGTATATATCGACTTTTTTTTTTTTTTACAATAACATGTTCCCACTTATAGAAACTAAATCTAAAGGCGGGGATTGAACCTCCCACTTCCTCGTTTCCACAAAAGATATGATTTATCACATTTCTACTTCATATAAAATTTGATGAGAAAGAAATTTGAGTAAAAAATTCCCGAATGAAAAGGAAAATAGAATAATTGTCGAGAGGGTGTGGAGTTTAAGGAAGGAGAGAGAGAGAGAGAGAGAGAGAGAGAGAGAGAGAGAGAGAGAGAGAGATTTGATTTGGATAAGATAAGTTCATGGCACCTATCACTCAAGATGCAACCTAACTAACCATTGGGGTTCGCCCCAGTGGCCACCTTTCCATCTTGGAAGGGGGAGGTTGGGGGTTCAAATTCCCACATTCTCAAGGGAAATTGGGGTGGGGACGACTTCATTTCAGGAGTGGGTTTCAACTCCCACGCCCTACAAAAAGACAGGGCAAAAGTCTGAAAGTGAGTGTTAGAGTAGGATTAGCATAGGACCGACAAAAAAAAAAAAAAAAAAAAAAAAAAGATGCAACCTAACTAAAATAAGACACCAAACACTATTGCGATTCTTTATGCAAGCTATTATGAGCGCAACCTAATAATTTCAGTTATAAAGAAACTGAAGTTAGAGCTGTAGTAGTTATTATGGTATTTTTATTTAATCAATAAGATATCTATTACTTTGTTTGGTTTGAAACTTTAATAACAAAAGAATAGGGTAAAATACCTAACACACTGACTATCTAATATATCAGTACTAACTTTTTAATAATCATGTATCTTGTTATATTAAGAAATATATATTGTTCCATTTGTTACTAATTATGTTATTTTATAACTCTTATAACACGTTGAAGTATTCTAATTAAACAACAAAATAATGGTATTAATTCATTAAATAGATTCCTCATTATATTATCACCAATGTTGAAACCTACTTAATAGGTTCTTAGAAACACATTGAAACTTGCAATTTGTCGATTCTACACGTTCCAATGTATCATGTACAACCGCGTAATTTTTAAAACTTTTTTGTTTAGTAAAAAATACCCAACTCTGATCGGCAACAAGTTCAAGGTATATAGTCTTGAGGCAAAGTAGAGGTTTGTCTCGATTATTAAGCCTTCTTTAATTATATTTTTATTAAATGATTGGTAGTGAAGAAATAAAGGCATTACTATAGTTAAACATATTCTTAACAGTTATTCACTTCTCCCTCTTCCAAAAATAGCTATCGAATCCTTAATCACCTAACTTCTGCACATGCATGGTGCTAGCGTCAACACTCATTTAACATAAAAGCACAAGTGCATGTGCATTACATAAGAAAGTACATCTTTTTGTCTAGCAGTGCCATAATCCTATGACATAATGACACCGAAATGGAAAAGTCTGCTTCTTATAGGCTATAAGGTGGATACGAAGTGGGTAATAGATTGAAATATATCATGTATTTGCTGCTTATGAAATTTTGGAACATAAGACTTATCATGCTATCTTTAATCCCCACCTTGGAAACTACCTGGTTATGCCATAGGTTCTCTTGTTCACTCTTAACTGTAACATTGTAATAATCATTGCCGCAATCAAACATATGTTTGTACTTCTGTGTGTTAAAATCGAGCACAGTTATACGTTCATAAGTTCACATCTAGTGATATCTTAGTGTTTGGGTGATGTGGTCACTTTGAGAGTTCTTTTTTCAATTAATTTTAAATTTTGGAGTTGGTAAGTTAGTGGGGTCAATGAGTGCTAATATTTGATAGTTCACTTTTTCACTTGATCAAAACAACAAAACTCTCTCTCTCTCTCTCTCTCTCTCTCTCTCTCTCTCTCTCTCTCTCTCTCTCTCTTTTGTGGGGGGGAGATTTGTCAAATAAGTAAATTTACACCTTAATTGTTAACATTCATTCCTAAACTATCATTTTATCTTGACATGTTGGGATAAGGCAAAAACAATTATTACTATGAGATATTAGCAATTCATATGTGGATGTGACATTTCTTCATACAGTATGATATAAATTCTCTTTTCACGTGTAAGGAGATTAACTTGAAGAACACTTCCTACGAAAATCGCTCCTTGGCAAAACTTGTGAAGATTTACTCAAAAAAAAAAAAAAAAACAATTTACTTTCCTTACAACAGAAACTGCCAATAGTCTTATCTTATTGATTGTGATTAATTAGCAATGCCAACTATATATTAGGCAACTTTTAATTGTTAAAGTCAATGAAAATTAATAATCTGAACAGCCACAATCCAATGTCTGCTATATACAATACAAGTATAATGATCTTCGAATATCTTTTAATGTTCCGACTATATGTTCTGTCATTTTAATTTCTTTCTGTTCTTCTTGTGGTGAATAAGCAAATTGATTTTCTCTAGAGACTAACCCCAGTTGAAAAAAATTGAGCGTTTCCTCTATTTTTTACTTTTTAAGTTATTTTGAGTTGATTAATGTTATATGCATCTTTTTCCTTCGATCTTCTCAACTATTTAATGGAGTTACTTCAAACAGTTTTTGACCATATCATGCTAAAAATTTCAAATCTCGAAACATGAGCAATTGATAAATTATTAAAAGATTTAGGATTAAATTAGTAAAAATGTAATAGGTTTAAGATGTTTTGAATAATTTTCCATTTATTTCCCGCTTATAGAAAAAAATTATTTTCTTCAATTTTGAATTTCCATTTTGAATTTTTTTGTAAAGAACAATTTGAACAATTACAAGTTTGACTTATATATGTTTCCTCAAATTGTCTAGTTTTGTTTGTCCAATCTACAATTAGCTAATTCATCATGAAAATCTATGACGTACTTATTTTCCAAGTTATTCTATTACCTCTAAAACAAATTCTAAGACAAACGTATGTACTGATGTGTAAACTTTAAAATCAGTCTCATTTGCATATATACACGGGTTAAATTGTTGTCTCTCCTTAAATTGCCATGTAAGGAACGCATTATAGAGCAAGAATTGTTCTTCGGACCTGAGTAGATCTTTAAAAGGCTCAAGGAGGAAACAGGCAGGACATCCGTCCTAGGGTGGGAGACCCTGTGCTGTCCTACGTATTCTTTCTCTGTTGGAAATACAAAGATAGACAGGGAATTTGGGAGGTTCACGGTAGGAAAGGTAGACTCTACATCGAGGTGTTCTTGCATGCCTCGACTATTGCCGGGTAAGCTGGGATAGTAGCCACCCACGTCTGGGGTGAGTGAGGGTGGGTGAAAAGCCCACTGTAGGGTTAGCGCGCCTTACGCATTGCTCGCAACCGCAGGCTAATCATATACACGGGTAAAATTGTTGTCTCTCCTTAAACCGCCATGTAAGGAACGCGTTATAGAGAAAGAATTGTTCTTCACGTGTTGGACTAGGACAAGAAGTTCATAGGTCAAATATCCACGATGTTGAATAATTCATGGGTTTCGTATCGAAGTTTGTAAACGGTGGGGCTCTTAAACTGCCATGTAAGGAACGCGTTATAGAGCAAGAATTGTTCTTCACGTGTTGGAGTAGGACAAGAACTTCAAAGGTCGAATATCCACGATGTTGAATATTTCATGGGTTTCGTATCGAAGTTTGTAAACGCTGGGGCTCACTCACATGCGTCGTGTCCCCATATAAAGCTCGGAAGCTTCCCAAAACCACAAATTTAGAGAGAGATTGTTTTACCACCTTTAACGTTTTTTGCTTTTTCTTTCGTTGGTACACCTATCTTCATGTTTAAGCCAAATAAAATAGAAGTTACTGTTAGAAGTACAAAGATGAGGTTGTTTTTTTCTTTTTTTGGTCGGTAAAGATGAGGTTGTTTAATAAGGGGATTTGACAACTTCAAGTGGATGTTTAAAAGGTTATTCACTAACCAATTTTTTGACATTTATTTGGTAAATTAATTTGTCAACCTTATGATGTCATAAAAGAATGATTGACTACAGCGACATTTGATTCTAGATGAACAAAACTTTTTACAGCATATGAGTAGTAACGAGGAGCCATAAAAATACGGAACAACTATTTCTTGTGGATGGTGGCACAGCATGAAGGATAGACAGCGCGAACAAATCAACTCACAAGCACGCACACAGGCGCAAAATGGCGAATTTTTGGAGAAAACTCCCTCAACATAGTTCGAAGATATTTAACTATGAAATTGTTTCACTTTCGGACCTAACTGATGAAACCCCTAAACCTTAGTTAATCCGGATTAATCCTAGGCAGTAAAGATGATAGGAAAAGTAAATACATGAAATCAAACGGCGTAGAAAATGGGCCTCGAGCAAAGAAATCGACCTGGAACCCATGAACACGATGGACTTTGAGTCCCCAAAAAGAGACTCTATAGCGCTTTAAACGGGCTCTTTGAATTGGTAATACGAGCCTCGTGACCCCTCATGGATAAAAAGTTACAAAACTTGTTTATCGAACACTGCATGAGCTCTTGATCTTGGCCTGCATCTCGAATTCTTTTGCTTGTCCGATCACTCCGGAAAATCCTCAACAACCACGCCCTTACCAAAAAGGAATCGGTGAATCATTTAGATTATGTTACAGCTGAAAGTTGGATACTGTAGATTCGAAGCCGTGGAAATGCATCAGAGGACCTCGTCATGGAGAAATTGAGGGGGACCTTTCGGCCCCGTTATTTCAGGGTAAGCGCATTGGATTCTGCGAGAGCAAAAGAAAATGGGGGTAATAAAGCGAACATTGGGGAGAGCACGTAGAATTTCTAGGGATCGCAATAGAAAATTACAAAGTTTTCCAAGCATGGTTTTCGTTCGCCTAATGAGGACACACTAATCATTTAATCCACCGCTGCTTCTGTCTTTGACTCCAATGTCTCTTTCTCTCTCTCTCTCTCTCTCTCTCTCAACATCATGTAAACCACTTATCATATTCTCCAATGAAGACAAATTACCTTCGCAATAAATTAATCATCGTTAACAAGCTAAATATTACTCATATGGTATTTTAGAGATTAATCCTCTTCTTTTCACTTTCTTATTAATGATCAAAATATCACCCGACTTTCGGAAAATTATATTCCGAGTCTACTTTGGTAACGTCTGAGAATTATGAGAGTTTCGGAAATTTCAAATTTATTCGAAGATTTGCAAGATTTAGAGTAAATAAAACATAAAAAGCAAAAGTCATCACCTATAGAAAAGTTAGAATTTCTTGTATGATATTTCAGACACACAGAGTAACATTTGGGAAATATGAGGGGTTTTCAATGTTTATAATCCCATTGTCTCCTAAAATAAAAAAAGAATAACATCACTTTGATTACGGGTTTTCAATGTGATTACAATAAGTAAGACCATGAGAATTAGATATATAATGTCTCACAAATATGTTTGATTTCAAGAATATTATTTGTAGAAAAATGAAAAAAAATACTTTTTCATCAATAATTAGTTAGATTTTTCACTGTTTCTAGCTCACATCAATAGAAATCTGAGAGAAGTATTGGTGACACAAACTTCAGTCACAACTAATTATTTATAGAGGCAACATGACATCGGATTCCATATATTATGTTATTTGTCACTCATATTCATCGAACATCATGGACCAAAAGGCTGATTATGAAAATTAACACTTCTAATGGAGATTAACACCTTTCCCCTTCCAATTTGCTAATAAATTAAATCACATAAAATTAATATTTAGAAATATGAACACAAATCAGTCCACTATTCATGCTTTAGTGTAATTCTCTCTTTCTTATTAGCCGTAGCTAAAATGTTATTATTTTCATAACTTAGTTCAATGCTAAGTAATACATTCCCAATTATTAGGGAAAAATGCACAAATACATCCCTACAGTTTGGTGTAAATTTGTTACATACACACCAGTTTAGATTCTATGTGATATTAACTCATATAGTAAATAATAAAAAAGAAGATGGGAGGAGCAATGGCGTATTGGGAGATAGAACTTGAGAGGAAAAAACATGGTCATTTTAATGATTAGTAGTTAACATATATAAAGGATCATTTTAGTAGGTTGATAATAAACATAGAAAGTGAAGAGAAGAAATGAGAGAGAAGGTAGGGTGAATTGATGATGGACTCATTTCCGAACATAAAATGCCATGTATCCGGCCAAAGAGAAGGTGAAAATACCCCGATGAAACTTCAATCCATCCTATATCCATATTCTTTTGCAGATCACCCTTAAACCCTAATTGTAATCTGCCACCATCTTTCCTCACCACCGGCCGCCCCGCCCCCATCATCACCACCCAGCCAACCAGTGGCGGATCTACATAGAACATACATGAATAAAGTATAACCATATATCTAGTTTTTCCATGCACTTGAGTTTTCCATTTTTTCAAACGGCATTCTCTTGCTCTGTTGCTCCTCATAACGGCATGGGGCAGCATTATATTGGTTATTACATCGGCAAATTTATTGCATTCGGCGGCTGACCGTTCTGGTTTGGCTTCACGCTTGTTTTCTTACTATACCTTTTCTCCCCCTCGCTTTTATTACTTTATTTTAATTCTTGCGGCCAAATAATGGCGTCTTTCTAATTTAGTACCTGCACACTAAAAAGATAAGTTTAAGAAAAAATAAACATGGAAGCTAGGGACAGAAAGTGCAAAATCATGGTTCTTTGTCCCCTTTAACACTTTTATCGGTTGAATCAAACTTCACTTTTGACTTCTGCAAACAACCCAATTTATTAATCCCTCCTTTTATCATCACTGCCTCAAAAGAACGCGATGCAATTATGCTCCTTGGGAATATCTAAAATATAAATGGACATTATACAGAAGAAGTAAAAAAAAGTCGCAAAGTGTTCCTTAAGTCCCGCATTTGAATGTGTTCTTCTTTAGTAGAACGAGAGTTCGTTCTATATTGTCGATCGAGCACAATGCAAAACAATATTTGTACTTACATTCTTCACTTGTTTCAGTATGTCGGATTCCATAATTAGTGAAATCGTATTTTTCGCTTCCCATGATTAATGACAGTTTTATCGAGACACGCATTACCTACAGTTAAAGATGCAGTCACAAAATCCAAAAATGTCCAAGTGTTTGATAGCCAATTATGCCACTTGATCCCATGATGCACCCATTGAATTGCTAGCCACAGATATTAATCTATGAAGCTATCAATTTGTCATTCTTTGCTATTTTGCTCTCTCTGATTCGTATATATAAAGAAGAGTCCTCCGTTTTTATTGCAAACCGAGACCCAAATGTCACAGTTCGTGAATCCTCTCGTACTCGTGACACTTATGAGTGATGCTTGGAGTTATCGAGTGAAGAGTGAGGATGCAGAGGGGACGAACACAACTGGTCCGTGGGAGTGGCGTTAGGATGGTTGGTGTTAGAAGTTATAGGATAGAAGGATTATATCACTTAGGAGCTCTAAAGGCGGGATTGGCCTCCCGTGCACAAACTGGTTGGGAGCTGATGTCGCTTTCCTGACGAAGCCATGACATGCCGAAATTAGTTGTTGAGCCTAAAGAGATCTGCTATCTTACTTGATGGACTAGACGCCCAAACAAAGCTGGGCGTGGTACAATATCGTACATATAAGCTATTCACCGTATTGTTCGCTGGAACAACTATAGAAGGAAGGCTAGCCTGGTAAATTCCGCTCGCCAGGCGCCGCTTGGGTCATTCCACGGCCAAGGAAATTGTTAGCTCGTGACACATGGTATCAGAGTAGGAATCCCTCCAGTAAGTGGGTGAGTCAGAGAATCGGACTCCTCGCTCCAGTGTGGGTTGAGCTAGGAAGTACTAGTGGTCCACCCAGTCCTACGAGGGCAGTGAGTGAATCGCCAGGGCAAAAGGTGCTTGGACAAACCGTGGCTCTCTAAAGCTCCTAGGATGACAATGGGGGCACTAGGAAGAGTCAGTTCCTCCCCGAGCGAATAGCGAGTTAGAGAAGAACTGAATCCTCGCTGAATAGGGATAACGTTCCTGGATCGATCGGTGAATTCAAAGGAGAGGTATACTGCCACGTTTTCAACAAGGAAAGAACCTCCATTGGGTTTGCTGGGATCAAGATACTTAGTAGGCAAAAAATGGCGCGGCCAAAAGATGCGGTTGGCGAAAAATGCCACACTTGCCAAAGAAAGTGCAGGTGACTGAGAAAGGCCCAGACAACTAAGATCAAAAGAGGCTACCAATGGAGCAAAACCTGTTTTGTTGGGCGAGCGTGACCATTTGATGTGAAATCCCAAAAGTGGCACATCGATGGTTAAGGGACGCAAGGAAGCGACAGAACAGATCGCAATGAGGGCGTTGCGAAATTAAGTGGGGGAGAATGTCACGATCCGTGAATCCTCCCATACTCGTGACACTCTTGAGTGGTGCTTGGGGTTATTGAGTGAAAAGTGAGGATGCAGAGGGGACGAACACAACTGGTCCATGGGAATGGCGTCAGGACGGTTGGTGCTAGAAGTTTTAGGATAGAAGGATTATATCACTTAGGAGCTCTGAAGGCAGGGTTGGCCTCCCGTGCACAAACTAGTCGGGAGTTGATACCGCTCTCCTAATGAGGTCATGCCAGGCCGAAACCAGTTGTTGAGCCTAAAGAGATATGCTATCTCACTCGATGGACTAGATGCTTGAGCGAAGCTGGGCGTTGTATGATCTCGTACAAAGAAGCTATTCACCGTATTGTTCGCTAGAACAACTATAAAAGGAAGGTTGGCTTGGTGAATTCTGCTTGCCAAGCGCCGCACGGGTCGTTCCGCGACCAAGGAAACTGTCGGCCCGTGACACAAACACAGGAGCCAAACTCACTCAATCCATATCAAGGTCTCTTTTCTAGATTTTATGCACATATGCACACACTTGTGCATACTTATGAAGAAAAGGGCTAATATTACGAAAAATTTTAAATTAATACATATGTGACAAATTTACTTCAAACTAATTTTTTGACCACGAAAAATCTTATATTGATACACATGTAACAAATTTACCAAAAATTAAATTTTTGACCATGAAAAACCCCATACTGATACACCTATGATAAATTTACTATAAATTAAATTTTTGACCATGAAAAACCCCATATTGATACTCATATAATAAATTTACCTAAAATTACCACAAAAAAATTCAAAATTAGTATCATTGTGACAAAATTACCAAAAATTAAAGCACAAATTTATATACTTGTGACACCCTCTATTAAATTAAATTAATACTACAAAAAATCACAAAACTAATATAATTGTGACAAATGAAGAGTACTAGTTAATTGTCACGTATCATATAATTCAACAATTTAACGGCAAAATTTAACAGAAACTAACAAAGGATAAATTTATCGCAAGTATACTAGTTTGGGATAAATTTGTCAAAGATGTACTGAATTGGAATTTTTTATGGTTAAAAAATTAGTTTTGGATAAATTTGTCGTAGGTGTACAAGTTTGAGATTTTCTGTGATATTAACCAAAAAAAAAAAAAAAAATGGGGTAAGCACATTGCAGGCCGGGTTTGGATTGGCCCATCATAAGTGGTCCGGCCTGGCCCAATTTCAAGCCCATAAAGCCTTCATAGTTGATGAATGAATGACGAGCCCAAGTCGAACTCGCCCATGTTCAACTGAACATATGGCCTTATGGTCGGGATATGGTATTACGCAAAGGTTAGAAATATTTGGTCGATTATTTAGGAAAACGTGAAAAAGTACCCCTCGGGCATTTGTCAACCCTCATTAATATGCTTTAATATTTGAAAATTACCATTTGAAGGGAGTGACTTTATTGAAATGTGCAACTCTTCAATTTTCAAGAAAGTATCTTAAAAATTGTTATTTTCACCTTTTAAAGAACTTAACTAGTGCCTGGCAGCGTTTTCAAGTTTTAACAAGTTCCTTGCATTTATTATTCGTCTTTCTAGATCCACGATGTGTTAGTTTTGTATGGAAACCCTTGTAAATGATAAAAGCTAATTGACTTTCAAATTTCTAGCAATATCTTTCTATGGATGCATGTATGCACAAAAATAACAGTTACGACGTCAGAGAATTGCTTTTAGATAATATTTCACAACATTTTGTATGAAGGAAAAAAGCCCATTTGAAGGAGAAGCCCAAACGAATGACTAATGGCTGCGTATAGAGAATCATTTACCTATTGGGGAATGAAAAGTTGCTGCATTGTTGATTATGGATTTATCCTTCTCAAAGTTAATTTTCGAGTTGTTGATTGGACGTGTGCTATGTATTGTTGAAGCTCCTCTCACCCTTATCAAGTCGTTGGTTTCCGTAAGTTAATTTTTGAGATCTTTGGGTGCGTTTGGAATTGGCATTTCCAAGTCCCTTTAGGCCTCCAAACCACTTTGGGCTAAAAATGAGTGTTTGGCAAAATGTTTTGTAAAGATACTTGGCTAAGAAAAAAAATTTCTTCCCAAATTATCCTCGCTGATTTTTCAATTTTCCGGTTTTGTCCTCACTATTCATCTTCTTATTCTCCATGAGCGGTGGTCGGCGAAGGGCAGCAAGTCGTTGGCAACCGTCACACTCACCGCACCGCGACCTCCACGAGGAGGTTGCTGGGGCCACGCGACCCATTTGGTCGTAGATCTGGTCGCGACCAAATGTGGTCGTTGCGGCAATCGCGAGGTCACGACCCTCAAGGTGGTCGCGACCAAATGTGGTCGCTGGCGATCGTCACACCCGCCACACTGCGACCTCCGCACGGAGGTTGCTAAGGCCGCGCAACCCATCTAGTTGCAGATCTAGTCGCGACCAGATGCGGCCGCTGCGGAGGTCGCGACCCTCAGGGTTGCGCAACCCATCTGGTCGTAGATCCGGTCGCGACCGGATGCGGTCGTCGGTGACCATTGCTCGCCGCACCGCGACCTCCGCACGGAGGTCGCGGGGGCCGCACGACCCATTTGGTCGCAGGTCTGGTCGTGACCAGATTTGGTGCCGGAGGCTCAAGCGGCGATTAGATCTGCAACTAGATGGGTCACGACCTTAAATCCGATCACCGTGACCCTCGCTGGAGGATCGCCCGACGCGCCGCGACCTCCGCCGCCGCTCGCCGGAGGGTCGCAAGACCCAGATCACACGGCCTCCGCTCACCGGAGGGTTGCGCAACCCTCGCCGGACTGCCTACCTCTGCCGAACGGCCTGCATTGGACTACCCGCCCTTTGCCGGACCGCCTGCTCCTCGCCCAGTGACTACTTGTTCTAGCCGGCCTCTTTTTTTTTTTTTTTTTTTTTTTTTTTTTTTAACAAAAGGCTTTTACAGGTATAATTCTCCCAAACATCATTTTACTCAAAAATACTTCACAATGCACTTTTACAATAAAATTTACCAAATACAATTTGCATTTTGGAAAACACCTTCAATTTAAAGGCATTTGAAGGCATTTGCATTCTTCCAAAGATTTTCCCCAAAAGCCTTTCCAAACGCACCCTTTGTCACTCCCAATGCCAAGCATGACTTTCCAACAGAGGGATATATTAATTGAAAATTGGCCTCTGGTCTTCTATGGAAAGATGATTCCAACAATTCTGAGCCTGATGTACATTGTTGAACCTAAAATTCTTCTTGTCTTGGACAAATTGATGATTGTGGATTTTTTTTCAATGGATAGAGAAGTGATTTGTCGATCGATGAGAAGGAAGTCGTGAAAAGAGAATCGAAAGGAAGGAAACTCAATGGAAAGCATTTGAGGAAAAAGTCCCCTCTCCAAGTGCATATGATGCTGCAAGAATTGAAAATCATGGAAATATCATCCAACGATTATTCAAATTAGGTCGTGACTAGTAAATTTCATTGGAACTACATATTTTTTTCTGGATTCTGGTGCCTCTCAGTGACATGTCAAGAGTAATGTAGGAAACGGCAGAACTACATGCAAGGATGAAGCTCCTCCGAAGTCAGATTGCCTTCCAAGTTAGTTGTCTACACTACCGTAGAAATTCATACAAAGAACCCCACGAAGAAAAGCATACCAAGCTCTCTGCCCGCCAAAAAATTGTCTCGTGTTGTCAAAGTCAACTCAATACCTTTGTATTGTCATTTAATATGAAAAAAAAATGAAATTGGATTCTGTTAATCTAGTCTACTGAGCCTCGCAACAAAGTGATTTATTTGTAAGATAAATCATTAATCTCCCTCTTTCGGTCTTTATAGAACTTATTGGCATCCTGCTTCACTCAATGCGAAAGGAATTTTGAGTATTGCAGTAGAAGAGGAAGGATTTGCTAGGCCCCATCCATAGAACATAGTATTTACCAGAAATGTATCTTTCAACTGACATTGAAAAAATAATATATTTGTGAAACCTTTTCTTCTAGCATTGAAGACCTTCATTGCTCAGGACCAGAAGTCTAATTCGACCTTGAATCAGGTGCTCTTATACACCTCGCTGAAGTTCATATATATGCAGACACGAAAACATGTAATTCTCTGAGGAACCATCAGTGCGAGGATAGTTGAATAAGAAGTTTTCACCTGTTTCTAAAATGAATGCAAGACCACTTAAAGAAACAGAAAAAAGTTGTTCCCTAACTCCAAAATTCAATATATTAACCATTCAAATATATCTTCCATAGTCCAGTCATCACTTCTTCTAATCCGAAGTGCATCTTCCAACACCATTCAGCACCAAAAGAAAGCAGTACAACTTAAACAAAAGTTCAGCGGAGGTGAAGAGGGTCCAGAGGTTTAGCACGTCCAAAGTTCGGGACATCCATATTCAGCAATTCAACTTCAGCACATCCATAGCTCAGCAAATCCATTCAGCACAACCAACGGCAGCACATCCAACTTCAGTACAAGTCAGTCCAGCTGCAGATTCAGAGCGGAGCATGACTTGCAGAGGTCCAGAAGCTTTAATTGATACATGACTTGTCTTTGTTGCAGAGGGTCCAGAAGCATGATTTGCATTCCCTCTTAAAATTTCATGGATTGGGCCACTACGAAGCATCTGAATTACTAAACAGTAAGCATGTTAAAAATAGGGCGGTGCATTGAAAGAATCACAATATAACTGGCCCAGTTCAGTTATGAAAATAAAAGAATTTTTTTTTGAGAATGTTAAAATGTCAAATATTAGTTCCTAGTGGGTACTAGTACAAAAAGACCATATCTAGGTCGAAGCTGCAAGTGGATTCTCGTACAAAGATTCCAATTAAGCATATCAGTCTGGTCATAATGGAAGCAAAATGAACTGCTCACCTTTTTTTCCCTTAAATCTAATAATATCGAATTGGGATTTGACAGCTCCAGTTCTCACGTTAGCATATGCTTTTCTGCTAGATTGGCCGTTCCACCATGGCTGGTCTCAAATGTTTTCTTGGTCTCCCTGTACCCTACATAGAAGAGCATATATAAGTTTTAGTGAATATACTTAAGTAACAAACATATTATAATCCCTGCAATTTTTTTAGGTTCCTCACCTTTGGGATTATTGCACTCTTTTCTGGGTCATTCCGGAAGCTTTCTGAATGGAGGAGGCAATATCAGCTCATCAGTGGACACTGACCACATATTTCTTCACATTCAGTGTTGGCAATAAACATTAGTAGCATTTTCTTATGCATTTTTCTTCAAACAATCATCAACATAATGATTAACCTTGTACTACACGTAATTAATTGATGCATATGGCTACATAGTATATCATGTATAGATTTGCGGTGGACTTGGGAGGGACGACATGGGAGGGAGGATCTCGTAATGTTGCCCCGATCAGTGATCGAACAATGCGAACCTTGTAATCAATAAATCAGTTGAATTGAAGCCTCCATTTTAATAAATCGTGGTCCCTCAAGCACGGACAAGGAGACAAATTTTCCGAGCAAAGACTCAGATAAAAACCCTAGGCCTTTGCCCCAATAATTTCCTAATTCCATCCTTTCGAAACCGAGAGTGAGAGAGAGTGAGTTTTGTGACGTCATTTTGAGCAGACTTGAAACATGTGCATAGCCACGTCAAATCTTTGCTTGGCCTTGTCCACACATGCTGCTATGTCGTATTCCAACGGGCATCAAGGACAGAATTGCAACGTAATGCTGGGAATAAATACACCAAAAGTATTAAAAGTTGTATAACATGATCACTTACATGACAAATTTTATTTTTTCCCGAATCACTTAAGTGCTACTTAAAAAAAATAGATCACTAAGTACCAACTCCCATTTTGAATGTCAAAAATCCAACATGATATTATTTTAATATTTTTTCGCTAACATGACTCATCAGAGGTCTGAGTTAGCATAAAAAGCCCAAAACAAGGCCGTTCAACAAGTTTCACCTGGCTGCACGATCCAAAACGACTTCCTTCAGCAAGAAAAATCAATTTCTTGCTGAACGACCAACAAAAAGGGGATGCGGAGGGGGGAAAAGGGAGCACAGCGAGAGAGTGAAAGGAGATTTCCCTCCGGCTTCTTGTCTGGGCAATTCATCAAAACCACCTTAAAGTCCGCTGCCAACAGAGTCAATTCGTCGAAAATCCCGACTGCAAACTGAAGGCTCGTCGGATCCATTCTCGACCATGCATGAACGAATCGCAGTTGGTGTTGCCTCCTTCACCGGCCAAGCCCCTCGAGGCGGTTTCTGGAGCCATTTTGTTCTAAATCCAACATCCTCCTCTAGACTCGCGAGTGGTTCCCTCCTGCCTACACCCTCGCCACTCTCTCCGCCCCTCGCCACACTTCGCTTCTCCCACACTAAGCCCTTTGCCGCCCCCTCCTCCGGTCTCGAACCCTCTTCCACCTCCAACAGCCTCACTGCCTCCAGCGGCCCTGCGACAGGCATAGAAGCCTTGGTTTCCCCTAAAATCGCCCTTGTTGAGAAGGTGGCGGCTTGGCGTTGTTTGCTAAGGTTGTGATGCAGCTCGTTGGGTGGTGACGGGCGAATGTCGATGAGGTAGCAACAGTGCAGTAGGGAGAAAAGAGGAGAAAGACAGCGACAAAGGACGTGGAGGGAGAGGAGGAGAAATTACATTGAAATGCTATGTGGACCAGTTTTTTTCTTTAAAATGCCAACTCATATTAAAATTTCAATTATAAATACCACATACTTATTTTGACCGGAATTTCTCGCTAGAGACACATAAGTGATCATTTTTTTCTCAAATTTGACATTTAAGTGATTCGGCAAAAACCTCTATCACTAAAATAAAAGCCGTACACAACTCTTTAACACCGCCAGTATACTTCTCCCTGAAATGTTAGGTCACTGGTACAAATTTTGGTAAGAGGAAAAACAGTTTGGGGGTATTGTTGCCTCAATGGAAAAAAGTTAAGCATTTGTAAATCATCAAACTGACAAGTATCTTTGAACTAATCCATCTTTCGACAAAAATAAATGGAGTTCAGAAGACCACTGACTTGATGATTAAGAAAGGAGGGCGTGTGGATTATAGACAGGGTACTCCTTATGCACATGGGTAGTTGTCTCAAGGCTGAGTTCGATTAAATAGGGTCAGGTAGAAATTGCATGCATGTCTAGAAAGATGTCCCCTGCTACCAAATATGTGTACAACGTAACTCCTACCGCTTTGAAACTCCAATCGAGAAATCCATGGTGTGGCTGTCCTACAATTTAAATTAGAACTTAAAAGTTTGCAAAATATGGAGAGACAATGAGCTTCAGAGAATATCAAGGAAGCGAACCAAAACATATACCTGAGAAGGCATGGTCAAATAAGTTGGCTTAGACAGGACTCTCCAGAATAGTTTCCTTGGCCAGGATTGCCTCGATTATCCACTTCTCACGCACTAACTCCTTACTGCATAGCCATAGTTGACAATGAAATTGACTGATAAACGGGATCAAATTATCATATCAAAGCAACCATGCAAGTCAATATGCTGCTAAGGTCAATAACATTTAACAGCAGCCATAGAAAAGAAACCAAGCACCAAACAAACACGGTGGTTGCTCCGTTAATTTTTGTCATTTGTATCACTGGTATGTCAAAGCACAAAAATGAGGGGGAAAAGTGAATAAGAACTTCCATATCCACAGTGAACGCATAATCATAAAAACTGATAACCAAGTTGAAGGCCAAAAAATAGCAGGATTTTAATGCTCTTACCAAAATTGAGATCTTCTGGTTCCTCTAGCTGCTCTACAGCTGCAAAGTGACCCCCCGGCTCTTTTTCTTTGATGTTATAAGTTCACTATGAGGCACTAAAGGGGTGCTGTCCCATGAATAAAAAGAGCTCATATCCAAAAAGAGTTCCATCCACAAGACAAAAGCCATTAACATCCAAGAGTAGATTCCCCCAATTCCAAAGGTGTAAGAGTTTAAGCCAATTTTGGAATAAGATCTTGAATAGAGGACTCCTCCTCAGAAGCTCTCTTGTTCCACTCTTTCCAAGCTGACCAAAAAATCAAAAGTGGGGCTGATGATACCCACTCCAACTTGTGGCGAGGGATAACCACACCTTGCATGCCCAAAGTTCTTGCTCAATTGATCAGCTCTCACCCAACAAAGCCCCATAAAGGCGTAACAGGTTGCCCAAAGAGCACTCATCCAAGGACAATGAAGAAGGTGCGATATGGTTTCTTCCTCTCTGGCACTTACACCTAGAATATGAATGTCAACTTTCAATATATAGACCAATCTTTAGCGTGTTATTAAAAAAAGAAAAAGAAAATAACAGTAGCTCCAATGGATCAGTCACAAACTGCCAGAATAAACAACTTACAGGAAAGGATCTACAACCTTAGTCTAAAATCTCATTGCTCATTTAGAAGCTTCCCAGAGTCTAAATCTGCTAGCACCGCTTAGTGCTGCTTTTAATGATGAAGATGATACTCACTTGGTGCACATGCTTTGACAATTACGGTCTCGCAAAACTTGTCCACCTTGATTGCTCAAGTTAACTTCTGAGATTTAGCAGAAAAATAGACTTCTCTTTCAGGAGAAAGATATGTCAATTCACGTTTTGGTCCCCCACTGTGCATGCCTGCATGAATTTCCTCAGGGAAACATTCCACGCCAATGCAAACTCTCAAGGTGAATGACACTGCTTTTGGAGTTTTGTAATAGGTAGCAAAATAGGTCCCTTTCTTCAAATCATTGGATCCTCCAAACAACTTTAGGTCCAGAAAGATAAACTGCTTCGACTCTTTTCCCATCATCATCTCTAGCCACAGTCTATTCTCCCTGGAGATGTTGCACAAAGTAATCTCTAGTTGGATACCAACAGGTAAACCATGAATAAAATGAATAGGGTTTTCTGAATCATTATCAGGAACAGTAATTTCTGCAGATAAGCTCCGGAGTGTTCTTGAGAGCTCAAATTGCTTAAGAGAGAAAGCGTCAAGCATCTTCCTTAAGAAATGAGGAAGGGAAAACATGCCACCTGCAGCAGAATGAATATCAGGCATTGACTTCTTCAGTTCACATATGAAAGAGGATGGCTCGACACCATGTTCTTGTTGAAGGCACTCCACCTGTAACAATACAGCTGCCAGCCTTTTCAAATTTACAATATAGCCGTGGCCTGTCATTAATTTTGATAAATTCAATGTCAAGGAAACACTTGTAAGCTCCAAGAGGTACGACTCATCTTCTTTAGACAACCCCGTGAACCTGCACTTCATATCCCTGAGTGTCCTCTCTAGCTTTACCAGTAGAATGTCCAGCTGACTAACTACTCTACAACACTGACCAACGGTGGAATGAAAATAGGACCAAACGCTAGCAAGGAACTTCAAAGTCCTCATATATTGTAAAGTGAATGCTAATGCTGGAGAATCCGTGCATTTTGTCTCTAGCGTCTCCAGCTCTTCCTCACAAATCCTATGAAAAGACGGAATTTTAAATCATTGTAGCAGGACCACCTCGTACATATGCACAACTAGAAGAATTTGAAACATGCATAGGGCAGAGGGGACAGAAAATGATATGATTCAAGTCATGAGAATCAGGAACTGCGAAAAGATTACAAGAACTAGGATTATGAATCAACACTGAGAATTTAAGGCAGCTTAGAAAAAGCGAAAATTAATTTTGAAAACAATGTCAATAGAGTAGAATATATTTAAAAGTTGGCCCCAATCAAAATAACATCTTAGTATTTTAAATAATGGAAAAACTTCAGAATGACTTTGAAATGAAAAGGTATATGTTGGTGAAAATTTGAGTTTCTTGATATTCAACAAGAGTCAAATACAAACAATTTAAGTTAAAGCAGAAAGAAAAAAGTTAGAAGCATAAGTAATACCAAAATACATATGAAATCAACATCATTACAGTGGTAGCCAAATAGGACCTGCATCATCACCCAAGGGAAGGCATGCAATCCAACTGCTATGTATTTGACTGAATAGTCATATGGAACTTTCGTGCATGATCAATTTGATTGGGCACATAATAATAAAATTTATTCCGTCGTGTTTACAATAAATATCTTTCATTTTGGAAAAGAAAATGATAAGAGACAAAGATCAACAAGGCTCAATCATTATAGTGCCCAGACCTTAGACAGCAGTTCTACAACAATCCAACTCCCAGCCTCTATCTTTACCTAAAAAAAAAAAAACTCCCAGCCTCTATCAGTTTCCTAATTAATAATCCTCTTAAATATCAACTGCCAATTGATCTTTTATAAAACTCCATTGGTTTTCATGTGGGAAAATAAACAACAAAATAAGCTTAGACTCTGAATTTTTTTTGGACCAGCCAAGTAACAACTTGAGTAAGACAGGGAGATGGACATCACAATAAGTAATGATTATCAAGTATTCATGTTCAAGTTTCATCAGACATCAGCAGTTTTCTTCGGCCAAAATTTTATCAGTAGTATTAACAGGAAAAATTTAATATTGCATCTGAATGCTGGTTGGAGGATATTAATCCAAACAACTTTTGCAGAAACTGCCAACTCAATTTCATAATAGGTGTAAAGAAAGAAAGACCCTGTCATATTACCACCTCAAAATCTTCAGTACTTCATTTGTAAAACCTGCTTTTACCAAAGGCCAGACGGCTTTGACCTTGGTAAAGATACCATTCAGGGACTCAGTTATATCATCATGAATCTGTAGTTGTTTTGCAGTTAACTCTGGTTCCTCATTTGGCTGCCAGAATTTTCGGGCATACATCTTCTTGTGCTCAGAGCTAGCTTCCCCCAGGGGAAACTGATCGAGATCATTTTGGTTGCTAGCTAAACTTGCAGCCCCATCTTTACCCATATTTGCTAATATCTGCTGTCCGAATTCAGAAATGTTATCTTCCATGCAGCTACTGCCCTGAGAAAGATATGCAAAAAGGGCATTTTGACTAGTAATATCCCCAACAGCATGAGAGATCCTCCCCAAAAGGGTAACTGCATAAGAGAAAACTCTCTGAGGAATTTCACCAACATTTTTTTCAGCAAAGGTAGGGGCTGAGATGGATAATACAAGCAAAGCAGCTACTCTGGCACAATCGAAGCTCAACTTGCCATCCAGAGAAGGCTCTATCTGATCCAAGGAACAGAAAAATTAGGTAAAAATTAATAAATCAAGATAGTACAAGGGACTAGAGGATTATATGAAGCTTAAAAGCAGCAAATTAACTGCAAATGAAGATTAAGATTCTTCCAGTTGATGACCAATTCTATCATATGATTTCAACATTTACAAGCCACTCTATTTAGTTGAAGGTTACCCAAAGCTACACACTTCTAATCCAAGCCACAGGAAACTTAAAAAAAAAATTAAAAAAAATCATATACCAACAGTTTAAATGAATTAAAGCAGTTTTAGATGCACTTGCCAGTTTTAGCCCTCGCTCCTCCCTCCCTCCCTCTCCCTCTCCCTCTCCCTCTCTCTCACACACATAGTCACGCCTTTTCAGACCTTTTCCTAGGTTCTAGTGGCCTCATATTGATGTATTCAGAACTCAATAACTGAAAAAAGAAAAGCTCCTCAGAAAGAGAGAGAGAGAGAGAGAGAGAGACCCACTAACCTCATGAAAAACTTCATTGATGAAGCAAGCTACGAAGTTCCCATGCCGTTGACCAACATGGAAGAGTACTGAGAATATGTCGACCTCATCCTGGGAGGCACAGAATTTGCAGATTAGAAATTCTTCAAGCCTTAAGTGACAAGAAGATCGAAGCACTAAACTAGAATTAAAAGAATAACTATACAGCACCAACCTTTTCTATTGAAGCTTTGTGATGTAAGATGAAACAAAAGATTTAAAATTCATTTAAGACAACAAACCTGAGGATATGTCTCCAGATTCTTTATAAGGCCATTAACAGATAATTTAAGGAGCTCCCGATTGCGCAACTTCACAAATTTCAGTATTTTCCTTATTGCAGCTCGTACCCGTTCATTTTTATCAACAAGAGCTCCAAGGAACTGCAAAATCAATTGAACTTACAATTCAGAAAATTCCATATGTATAGATCTCAGCTGGCAATGCCTGCAATAGAAATAAAAAGAATGGATTCAGCTCACCATGTGCATGTGCATTACTTCCAAATTAAGATGATCACAGGTTGCCATATGATGCATCGTTTCCAGAGCTTTTAAGCGGACAATCACTGAATCGTCATTTAGCATATCCATCAACAAACTTATAGCTCCAATGGCAAACTCAGAAGAAATCATGCACAACCTTCGCATGGAGTGGCATACAGACCTTCGGACCTTTTGCATTCACCACAAACAGATCCCACTCATTAAAGCAATCACAGAAGAATAATGCCAAAATGCCCACAAAAAAGGGACAGATAGAAAAGAAGCAAATAAAGAAAAATCTACTTGGAAGATGAAATTTGGCATATAACAACAAATATACTTGAGTTGGAAGAAGAAAACTTCAGGGTGTTTCTAATGCTCACAACAGCATAAACAAAGTATTATGCATGTTGACCAGCTTTCTTATGGGAAAAACAACAGAGTTACTTAATCTCAGTGCCCACACGTCTGGATATTAAATCTGCATATCCACGTCCCCTTTTTTTTGGTTCTTGCTTTTAATTGTTCTCTTATTTTGTCAGATGTGTTTTATTTACTAAATTACATTAGATTGACATATAGAGCTTGACTACAGCAATATGCATGTTTGCATATCTGGCCTTAAAGGGAATTCTTCCACCAATGTAAATGGTCCCAAATGATCATCCAAACAAAGAAAGATTATTGTTCTTTGATTGCTGTAGAGTTCAATTAAAGAGTTAGATATGCTCTGGATCCATAATATTAGTGTACACGCATAAGAGACCAATCTCAGAGATCATGCTAGTTAAGACCGTAAGTGAATTTTGCACATTGAAGGCATGAAACAGAAGGCATGGATATAATTACGTTTTCATCAATCATGGAAGCTAATAGTATAAGTCTATAGCATTACCCCAAGGACTTAGATAAATACAACTGAATTGTACAATGCAAGAAGACAGTTCAATTAACATAAAGTGATTTTACATGGAAAAGATATCATTCCTGTACAAATGAAGTCAAATGATTACCTCATAATATTCATCTTCAAAGCCATGCACAAAAGCACCCGCAACACGCGATGCAGACAGTTCAACTAGTCCTGTAGATTGACACACAGATCTGTTCTCTTTCATACTACCTAGGACCTTTTTAGATAAGCTTTGCAACAGATTCTTCAAAGAAACAGTTTGAGTCTTCCCAAGGGCATCAAATGCTTCAACCCTAACCTCCATACTCATATCTCTGACCATTGAACAAAGCTGATGACCACATGATCCAGAAAACTAGTTAAACAAGCTATCTTAGAGACCATAATCTTTCATGTAAGTAAAGATAAACATACACTTCAAGATGACAACACCACATTTCAGAAAGCTCAAGCTAGAACATTGTAATATGTGCAGATTAGGCCTCAGCAAGTCAAGCAACTCACCTATCTTGAACATAAGCAGTAGTTCATGTGACCACTTGACAAGTTCAATTTTGCTCATACTTGACACCAACCCCATGAACCACATGCCTATTTTGAGTACTCCATCCACTACAGTTTACGCCAAGTATGTTCAGCTGTTGTGTCCAACTCAAGTAAAAATAAACTTCAGCAAATGTCCAACTTTTATTAATTAATAACAGTTGTAGCAAGTATCAACTTCTTGAGTCGAGTTAAATTCACCAATTGACATTGCTTTTTATCGCAGAATAGACAAAATCGGTCAATTTTACTAATTAATTTAAGGAAAACATGAAGAGAATACAAATTTCAGGAAAAGTGTTATATAAACAAATTCATTTTCAGATTATCATAAGACTAAGCATAAACTGGTCACATCTCCTTGGCGTTCCAACTGACCATCCGTTAACGATAGAAATTACGATCACTTATCAGGAACAACCAGATTAAAAGCAAAAACAGATCTGCACAGGGAGAATTTCAATAAAACCGAGTTTCATAATTAGACATGGTCCTACAAGAATCCAAACTCACATGGTAAAGCCACTTCTAAATATGCCCAAAATATAAATTACTCTCAGGAAACACCAGTGAAACTTGAATGAAGCTCTGAAGTGTTGTCTTTGACTTTATCTGGGGCAACTAATATGCTCCCTATTTGCATAATTATGCGCTTGAAGCATACTAGTGCCAAAATGTATATCCCCATGGGTGGTGTTGACCACGTACACAAGAATGGCGCAACTAAACCAAGTTTCATAATTAGAAATGGTCCCACAAGAAGCCAAACTCACGTTGTAAAGCCACTTCTAAATATGCCCAAAATATATATTACTCTCAGGAAACACCAGTGAAACTTGAAATGAAGCTCTGAAATGTTATTTTTGACATTATCCGGGCAACTAATATGCTCCCTATTTGCATAATTATGCGCTTGAAGCAGACTAGTGCTAAAATGTATATCCCCATGAGTGGTGTTGACCAAGTACACAAGAATGATTACTGATTACACAGAAAAGAAACATGAAATCTAGAATAGAAAATCTTGATTGCTTGAAGATATGCTTGATTACTAATTTTTCAATTTTGACTTTGGTTCAGTGGAACCATGTAAATTAATGCAAATAACTCCTATAAGAACACATTGTCCGTGCAATATCAGAACACTTGAACAGATAACACTTGAAGTACACATTTTGCAACTAAAATCTAAAAGCTTTAATTTCAGGAACAAAAATAAGTGCTAAATTCCCAACATCCTCCACCCCACCTCAAATTGGCAAGTTAATTACTTAAACACATGGCTTACTGTCAAGCAAAATTCCTCCAGCCCCTTTTGCCTTAAGGAAACAACAAGAGCAGAGTATTCGCAAGCCTACCTGAATAAATATTGCATCCGACTGCTCTTTCTTTTCTGTCCCCTGCATAAATGCTACAAGAATGTGCCCCCAGTCACAGACCTAAATAAACAACCAACACGGAATCAATGAGTGGCAACTTGTATATAGTGCAGCAACTAGCAAAGTGATATCCCCATGTAAACTGGTAATCAACTATTTAATGGACAACAAATTCTCATAATGTCAGCACCAAATCATATTCTAGTAAAGATTTATTTAGAAGAACGATAATGGCTGAAGGGCGGCAATGCATCTCTGATTGATGACTTTGGTATGATAAAAAAATTCAGAGCACTAACACAAATTAAAACAAAATGTCCGAACTTGAGTATATAGGTTTGACATAATTCTTTCGATTGGTACTCAGTTTTTACGAAGAATAAGAATGAACAATTTTACTTCCAAAATACATATAGATTCACAATCTAAATCCGGGTCTCAGGTTTCTATCCCAGACGTGTGTGACAATAAGCACTAAGTTACTCTTATAAACAGTTTTCCAAATAGAACTGTTTTGATCCTTGGAACAAACTACCAAACAGTTAAAGTTTAAATGTCAAGTAGTTTGAGTCTACCTCTTAGTACTTAGTACTGCCATGAAAACTCTGACGATTCCATTACATAGTACTAAACAATCAAAAAGCAAACTTTACACATCCTATTATCTCACCGTTCGAATGGCAGCACACCTTACACAAGCTTCCACATCGCCTAAGAGCTCCAGAGCACGATAATAGCATCCTTCAACAAGGCCACGATCCTCAAATCCACTCGACTTGCTTAGATTCACCAATCCGTCCAAAGCAGCTTCCCTAACACATGGATACGGATCCTTCGTGAACCCTAAGAACACAGTCACCAGCACATGAGGCCGCACGCCGAACCTCTCGGCGTTTCGAAGGAGCCATCGCCGCACAGACACGGAGCGATTGAAGCACAGCGAGACGAAGAAGCTGTCGAACTGGCCATCCAAGGAAGAAGACAGGGTCTCATCTCGCTCTGCTACGAGCGCGATGGCGTCGAGAGACTCGGCCGCGACGCGCGCCGACTCGGACGAGAGCAGGCGCGAGCGTACGCGGTCGAAGACGACGTGCGAGAGGCCAGGGCGGCGGGAGGCGAGCTCGGAGAGGAGCTTGAGAGCGGGAAGCAGCAGGAGGGAGTCGCGACCGTGCTCGAGATGGCGACTTAGGGCTTCGAAGATGGAGGTGATCAAGGAGACCGGAGTCGAAGGGTTGACGACGAGAGATCTTAGGGAAGCGAGGTTGTGGCGCGCGAGAGGAATACTGGCGAAGCTCGTTAAGGGGTCCACAGAGCATTCGCCGGAGCTGGCCGACGGCGGTTCCATTGGAGTTGGGAGGTGATGCTTGCTTGCTTTTTGCTCTGCAACTGGGAAGGAGGAGGAGGAGGAAGAAGAACGGCGGGAACCCAAAGGGCTTTTGCGTGGGCCAGAATTTAATGCGGGCTCTCTGGGCCAATAATCTGGCCCGATTTAGTAAATGGATGGGCGGATCCTTTTCTTGTCGGGTTGAACCGGCCCTTGAGAACGAGCCCGACAATAAATCAAAAGGAAAAAAAAAAGTATGCTTGTATTGCTAAAAATAACCAGTCATTGAAAAATATTTTCATTGTCAATAATAATTAAATTTATTTATTTTTATAAGTGATATAAATGATCATTTTAAAAAAAATATTTTCTTAATCATTACTATTATATGAAATAAATGGAGCAAAAATTCATTTTGAAATTTTGAGGCGAATATCGATGGTCTTATGGTCGAGGAGTGAATACTAGATACACGATATCTTCACCCTAAGCCAATTAGTTTATTAACGCATATTCAGCCACCAAGAATGATCCCCTCTAACCCTAATTGCACGTTTGGTTTGGAGGTGCCGAATTGCGAAACAGGTTTAATCCGTTCGTAATGGATTGACCTGACTCATTTACTTGGTTTTTTATAACAATGAAAAGATGGCTGGTGAGTTTTTCCACAATGTAAAATGTGAAGAAGTAACATTCTCGATTTAACCGAGATTAGTGGACTCCGCCTTTAGTATTAGGATATGGTTCATACTCCCCATCATAACATCCTACGACTCTAAAGGTTGAGTTTATATTTTATTGGTAGGTTGGGCTCATGATTAGTTATTTATATATATTTTGTAATTGAGTGATGTAATGGAGAGGTGCGAGATGCTAATTATGGTAGAACCCTCAACTAGACGTAATTCTAGTCTAAAGGTGAACTAAGATAAAACCCCGTGTCTTAAATTCTCTATTTATTTTTTTTACTCTTTCTTTTTTTGTGATTGTGCGACGAATCCCAACATTCGTAATTTCTGCATTAAACCAGGTTAGGGAAGGGTGTTCTAGTATTGTGTTTTGACTACAAAAGAAGAATAAGCCAATCATCATTGACGAGCAATTCACTTTGATAAAGTACATGATCCGCGTACTCTTTTTGTAGGAATGACTAATGTATTCTGAGCTTATTCCTTATGAAGAAGATTTTTCCTTCGTGTGGTTAAAGAGTATGTCTGAATCTCGATATCAAGAATGCAAATTCTTCTCATGTTCTTGCATTGCTCATCAGGATAGGTTTTGTTTCTAGCTCGTCATCAATTCATATTAGGGGAGGAGTCGAGCGATGATTACTTAAAAGCTTATCGTTTCATGGACTAGGATTCAGTGTCTCCCACTTTAGTCTCATTTATTGTCTCCATCATAGAATCGCAACACAATCCATCTAAACACTAATCCCCACCGCACCCAATCCAATCCCGCAAGAAAACCCTAATACCCAGGATGGGATAGACCGCATATCATCGTCTTATGCACTAGGACATATAACCATCGCTCTCCTCTCCTCCCCTCTCTCTATCCAGATTCTCCTCCATGTCCGCCAAGCTTTGGAGGTGTTGTCCTCTAGCCAGCTGAAGAGGGCTCACCGCGGTGTTGCGCTCGGCCATGGCAACAGCTGGATGTCCATTTCGAGAGAGAGAGAGAGAGAGAGAGATCCGAGGGATACTCGCCATTAGGGAGCTGGAGCAATACAGATCGAAGATCGGGAGGGTGGCGGAGGCTACGGTTGGGGTGCAACTGATATAAAAAGAGGAGAGAGTGGGGGGGATTTTATAATGTTTGATCATATGTGGGTGACTATAAAAATGAGGTATCCACCTATCATCATTCGAGGTACTAGGTAGCCCATGGAAATAGAGGTGGAGACAAGTATATGTATGCGAATGATTCATAAGTTCGATCAATTCTTCGTGCACTTGAAGTATCACCATTGTCCCATATCACTGAACTTCGGTCTTCATTGATTCTCTCTCCAACATATTTTTATTGTCTGCGTTTTTTCTTCCTTCTATATTCTTCCCTGGAATTGAACCTTGGACTCCACTACTTCTCTCTCTCTCTCTCGTTGAAAAATTTTAATTGGTTTAATTGGTATATATATTGGCAACTCAAAAGACCTACCTAAACCATGCAACTCCTATGACTAGCAAAACTAAATCCTACGAATAGTAACTATAAAAAAACATATACGAACTCCAGTCAGAGTTGATAGAGCCCAAAAGGTCCCTTGTTGACCATTCTCCCCCTACAAGTCGGTAGTTGTAGAACGTGAAAAAGAATAGAAGGTATGGTGTGAGCAAACCATAGCTCATTAAGCACTACAAACTACAAAGGCAAATTAGAGCTACCATCATATATATGAGTAATGCATTAAAACACACATTTACTCACATCTCATACATCGTGTACATAAGGCATGCAAAAGATGAGTTTATATCATTTTATTGTAACTTTGCATGTACAAGAGATACTTGTTTAATCAACAATATCAAAATAAATATAGTGGTTCAATCCATCTATCAATTTAGTGCTGATTGTTAGATCCCTAGCCACACGTAATTTCCCTTGACAAAGTCTACCAAGCTCTCTCTTGTAGCATAGTTCTTTACCTATATCGACCGTCAATGGCGTAAGCAGGCACCTTGCGCATGTCTTAATTTTCCAAAGAATGTTCTCAAAATCATAGATACTTTCTTAAAAGCTAATTTTGACTTTTCACAACCAAATATTTTATATGAATGAAAGGACGAAAGTAGCTATGTTAGTTTCAAAATTGACCATACATCATTAGTTAACTTGTTATCTAGTTAGTTGCACATGCATGTACATCAAAGTGAGGGCTCATGCATAATTTGCCGCACGATAGCATGTAATGCTCAAGGCACACGAAATCATGTCGGGATGTAGAATGATAAGAAATTTTCTTTCGATTACGTCTTCGAAAAAATCAACATTGCATTCAATATATTATAAAGTTATTTGATAATTGCATTTTGAGCACTCAATTGAAATTTGTGGTATAGAAAGGGCATTCTCGAGGTGTTAAACCTTCCCCACACGTAACCAAACTTAGGGACCACAGGGTTTTTTGGTGTCTCGCGAAATTACTATTTTGTTCACATGTGCACCTGCGTCTCCCTTCATCCTAGATTTTAAAAGAATGGTTGATATTGAATCCATTACATTGTTGTTAGTCCAAAACCCTGATTTTCATATTTTCGATTTTTCCCATTAAAACGCTTTAGGGTTTCACATTTTCTTCTTACCATAGGCTAGCCGATGGGGAGGCTCTACAACAAAGACTCATTTCTTTCATAGAAATAGGAGGAAAATTTCAAATCATGCCCTCATTTTATTAAATAAAAGACCGAAATGGACAATGTTCAAATAAAGGTTTAAAGTGTTATCATTTTCTCAAATAAGATATTAAAGTGGAATTTGTTTCAAATAAGAGTTTGAAGTAATTAGATCAATTTTAAAAAAAGTGCATGACTTTCCAATTGATCGAAGGTATTTTCGTCATTTACATTTTTTTGAATTTTTTTCCTTTCTTTTTCAGGTTTTCTCTTCTTCTTCATTGATGGATAGTCCCGGCTATTGGCAATGTCCAAAGAGAGTTGAACAAGGGTCGCCCTCACTAGCAACATGCGAGGGTTGGCCTCACTTGGGCGAGATGACCCTTGTCCTAGGTGAGGCTGTCCTTGTTGGCCATAGCCAAAGACCGACCCTCACCAAATCTGGGTGAGGGTTGCCTCACCAACACAGGTAAGGGATGGCCTTGCCTCAACAAGTTGACCCTCGCCCTCGAAAGCTATAGGTGAGGTTGACCCTCGCCAAATCTAGGCAAGGGTCCCCTTGCTGGCGACCAGTGAGGATTGCGGCCCTTGTCTAGTGGCTGGCAAGTAGGAGTGAGTGGTTTCAGGTTTCTTATAAGTTCCGCCTGGAATCTACCCGTTGGAACCAATAACTTGGAATTTACCCTATCACAAGTTCTAGAATCAGTTCCAAGTTCTAACATGTTCTTTTTTTTTTTTTCTTTTGTTTATTTTTAGTTTAAAAAAATGAAAATGAACACAACAATAACAAATAAGCTTGTCATTCATTAAAGAGAATACAAAATGAAAAAAACCATCAACTGAGGAAAATGAATTCCTGACAAGGAATTCAACTAGATAAAAGAGAGAAAATGGAGCAAAAATCTATGTTGAAATGGAATAAAATTCACTAAACCATAAAATTTGTTTTGGAACTTTGTATCAAGGAGTTTATAATACCATAAAACCAACTAGATCATAAAAACAATAGCATTAAAATTGCGAGTATACGCATTAAAAGAAAGATGAGTTTTTTTTTTTTTTTTTTTGATGACCCGGGAACCCCCGTACAACCGGTAGCCGGCGAGGTAAACCCGGGGTGACACTAGCGGATGACCCACCACCCCGACGTTACATTTAAGACACCAAGTGCCTCCACTAGGTTTTGAAACCCTCACCTTTGGAGAAGGATCAATGAAGCTCTTATCCAGCGGAGCCACCATGACCGGTGGTTAGAAAGATGAGTTTTTAGTCCTAAAAAATCCATGAAAATTTATTCCAAAATTTGATCACCTGAAATCAAAAGAAACAACAATCATAGTTAATAACTTATTAATAGCTTTAAATTTAAAATTGAAGTGTCGTGTCTCGATTATTTGCAATTATAATTACAATGTTTTCTTTGCAATTAAAAGTTCACCATATGTAGGGTAGCCGGGCATTGCAATTTGTGTAAATGTTCCTTGGACATGATGAGAACTAACATCTTTTGGAGCCTACATGAAAGAACATACCACAATGCTCAACTTGACTATATAACAACCATACATGATTGACCAAAAAAAAAAAAAAACCATGAAATCAAAAGAAAAAACAATCATAGTTAATAACTTATTAATAGCTTTAAATTTAAAATTGAAGTGTCGTGTCTCGATTATTTGCAATTATAACTACAATGTTTTCTTTGCAATTAAAAGTTCACCATATGTAGGGTAGCCGGGCATTGCAATTTGTGTAAATGTTCCTTGGACATGATGAGAACTAACATCTTTTGGAGCCTACATGAAAGAACATACCACAATGCTCAACTTGACTATATAATCAACCATACATGACCGACCAAAAAAAAAAAAAAAAAAAAAACCATACATGAGAACTAAAGCCATCAGATGGAAGTGTAAAATAAGTATTAGATGCCTTACCACATATATTCATTCCATTTTAACTGGTAAACTCTATTTACCGATGATAATCTTCTCGTTAAAACAATCCATATCTAAAAAAGAAAGAAGAAGAAGAGATTAAATCAAATATTCATTTATTAGATGTATAAAAGGAATTACAATATATAAAAATATAAGCATCACTTACCCAACTCAAATTTTTCTACATTCTCAATGCACTCTTCAACATTAATCGGCACACAAACGACACTCAACCAATCTTGAGTGCAAATCAAACCTTCCACTACTATGGGTGTTAAAGAACTTCGAAAGCAATCAAGCACACGACCCATTATACTAAAAGTTGACTATGAAGCAACAACAGTTTCGGGAATAGACAAAATATCCCAAGTCATCAAAGAAATGATCTTATATTTTGAGTCAATAGTCTTCCATCACATCAAAAGGTCAAGATCAATAACTTTTTCATTTTTTTTTTCTTGAAGATACTCATCAAGCTCGGATTTGTTGTCATCGCACCTTTGTTTGTTTGAGTATAAAAACGTTTTCTTTCAAGCTTAGGCGTCATACTTCTTTATATCTTCATTACCACCCACATCGGCATTGGAACCATTACCACTTGCACTCAAATTGTGGCCATCAAAATTTTGATAACTTGAAATAAGAGAAGATTGTTCATAAAATCCATACAAACGCTCCAATGTGTCATTCACTTTATAATGCATCTCTTTAATTTTCGATTCTTCATCATAAATTTGTCCATACAAGAAACTCACATAATTCAACTTGGCTCTAGGATCTAACACAACCGCAATTAACACAATCATATTCACTTTATTCAAGCTTCCATAATATTTGTCAATTTTTTCTTTCATTTTCGCACACATAGCTTGAAGCTTAAGATCTAAAGCATCAGCCGCATCTTTCAAAGATTTATATAAAAGAGCTATCCCTTCAAAATAATCATTCGAAATAACATATAAACTCTCTGACATTCGATTAGTGGCATCATAGAATACTTTTAGAAATTCTGAAAGAATAATAGTGTTTTCTCAATCATCATCTTTAGGAATTTCATGATTAAGCTCAATTGCAAAAGATAGATCGTCTTCTTCCATCATTTCAAAAGCTTTTATGAACTTTATAGTGGTGTCTAACATAATGTAAGTGGAGTTCCATCTAGTGGCAACGTCAAGAATAACGAAACCCTTATAAGTGATCCGTTCACTCTAAATGCAAGATTAAAATGCTTTGATTCTCGTGAGAGAACTCCTCACATACCTAATTACATTTTGAATATATGCAATAGAGTCACGTACCGTAGTTAAACCATATCTCACAATCAAATTTAATGTATGAGCTGCGCACCTCATGTGCAAAACATTACCATATAATATTAATAACCTTTATTTGGAAAGTTTTTTCCTCAAATAACCAATTACAACATTGTTCGAACTAGCATTATCCACGGTAATCGTGGACACTTTTTTTATTCCCCATTCCTTGATACATTTCTCTACCATTTTCCTAATCTCCCTACCCCTATGACTATGCATCACCAAAAAATTGATGATTTTTTTATGCAACTTCCAATTTTCATCAATAAAATATGTAGTGAGATACAAATAATTCATATTTTGAATGGAACTCTATGTATCAGTCGTGAGTGCGATCCTAAAATTAATCTTTCCAAAATAAGTCTTTAAACAAGTTATTTCACAGAAATACAACTTCATGCAATCTTTTGCCACTGTGAAACGTGATAAATGTTTGCAGAAATGTTGTAACTCACTGACAAATTCACGAAATCCAACACACTCGACTAAGGAAAAAGGTTGTTCATCAAGGATGATGAACCAAGCAAGCATTTTTTTACAACGTTCTTGATTAAACGACCATATTGATAAGGCGCTACCGGTACTAGAATTTCACCCTACCTTGCCAACAATGTCTACATTACGTGGTGTAAAGAATTTCTACCTCTTATCTATATTACAAGAAAACTTCTTGCACGTGGTCAAGTACTTCCTCATTGCATAAGTACCGTTAACAACACGATACTTAAACACAGACCCATAATAAATACACTTCACTTGATATATTCTTCCATCCTTATTATTGATTTTTGTATAATGATTTTAGTATTCAGATGTATATTTCTTATCATGAGGAGGAAGACGAGAACCAAGTATCTTGTTTGTGACACTTATGAAAGGAGAAGGCTCTTCTTCATTTTCATTGCCAAAAAATTTCAATTCCATGATCGGAGTCATCTCCTCACATCCCTCCATCTCCATTGATGTGTTATCTTGATGCATTAACTTCGCACTACACAACAATAATATAATATAGTTAGAAATTTCAAAATAAAGAACAAATTGGAAATGAAATGCCACAATGAACCCATTTATTTCAATGCAACTCATATAATGATATCGATAGTTTAGTTCATTGCTACTCTTTGTACTGTACATGTTAAACATGAATACTTACAAATACTGGAACTTCTAAGAATCGAAGTCTATAAAGAGAGTGCTCACTATTAGCTCCTTTATACACAGAAAATTGCAAAAAGAATCAGAGGAAAAGAAAATTATTAACCCTAATAAAGACGAGTAGAACGTATGGTCAAACTGTATATTTCCTCAATGGCTTGTTGATAAATAAATTGTGTGGACGTGAGTTTATATGGAGAATTGGGAAGAATGTAATAAAATAGTTTTTCTCAGAAATAAAGAGTTCATGGAGGCCTGACATAGCTAACATTACCAACAATTAAGCAGAAGGATCAAAGTTGGATTTAGGAAAAAACTCATACCTTAAAAAAGAAAAAGAAAATGCTAGTGAACTTGGAGGAAAAGAAAGATACATGCTCAAAAATTTCAAATTCCAATATGACATGATCTCTTGAATATTTTGAGACATGAATTTTTAAATTGGCACACCATGAACAAACATGCGCAAAACTTCTTTTTTTTCAAATAATTATGTAAAAAAACGAGAATTTTGGTCTAGCATTCGTGACGAATTTATATCTATACCTTCAAAAACTATAAGGTAGATTCCGTGAGAATATTTTACTAACCAACGCCAATAATTTCAACCACCGGCATAAGAGAGATAAAACAATAAAAAATCAAAACACTCCAATCACCTCTTATAAGCAATTCAAGAAAATCGTATCCAAGCTTGCTATCCAGCTTTCTCATCTAAACGGACAAGCAACATATGCAAAATAGAATATGCTCAGCAGTTCATCTTTTTTCACAACTCAGTATGTCCCTATTTCTCTTATGTTTTCACTATAATCCTACATGTACATTATTGTTACGCCTTCTACTATTTGGCAAATCATCAATCTAATGTTTAAAGCTTCTAAAAAATTATCTCATAGTCTAGTCAACTAACACTCCGACGCAATCCTAGCTTCACACTCCTCTCTTCTCAACAAAATGCACAGGGTGCGTAAAAAGTGACACTGAATCCAAACACACTTTGCAAAACAACGAAGAGAAGGGGTGGCAGAAATTACCAGCACAAAAGGCGGCTAAGAGAAGCTCCTCGAGTCCCTGAAACCTAAATTCTGCGCCGAGGCGAGCGGCGTCGAGGGTGGCTAGACGAGTGGCGTTGGGGGTGGCTAGGCGAGTGGACAAGCGGCGTTAAGGACGGCTGGGCGAGCGGCGAGCGGTGTTGGGAGCGGCTTAGAGAGCGACGTCGAGGGAGGGTGTCATTGAGAGATTCAAGGACAGGGCATAGGGGAGTCTCAATTGGGGGATAGGGATTCAAATTATTTAGGGTTTTTAGGTTTAGGAACCGGAACCGAGAACCGCCGGTTCCCAAAGAAAGGGAATAGGGAACCGGAACTAGCCTCTAGAACTAGGAATCGTGCTCACCCCTACCGACAAGGTCACCGAGCCCTTGTCCGCAAAAAAAAAAAAAAAAAAAAAGGAATAGAAAAGAGAAAAAGGAAAATATTAATTTAAAATAAAATGGTCTTTTGACGAAAATACTTTTTAACAAATCGAAATATTTAGCCAGTCGGCAACTAGTAAGATCAAACCCTTGTTTAAAACTACTATAACTACTTCATACCCTTATTTGAGATTGATATGATTATTTCAAGCTTATTTTGCATAAAATCCATTTCAGGCTCTTATTTGAAAAAATTACGATATTTCAGGTTTTTATTTGAAATTTTCCCTATAAATAGTTAATTAACTTGATATAATTAAACAATAAAAGTTATATTCTTCATATTTTCTTTTTAAAATCTTTTTTGACTTAGTAATGATCACACACACACACACACACACACACACACACACACACACACACATATATATATATATATATATATATATATATATATATTCTCCTATGTAAGTTAAGACTTCAATTCTCACCCAAAAAAATTTCTAACTATACGACGGTAGAGAGACATTTATATTTCAAACTATGACTCGTGCCCTTCAATCTAAGTTCCGGCTCCCTTGTTGTCTGTGATATTTCGCCTACATGAGTCTACAGACCAAACGCACATTGGCACAGGATGGCTCTCTCAAGACACCATCGAATAGCTAGTGGAAACACTAGATAAGAGTATAGGAAAACTAGTTTCTTGTGCAGTAGGGAAACCTTTTCATGGTTCTTTTTCAGCTGTCCATTAGTGGAATGAGAACGTGCACCATGTGAAAATTGGAAACATCGAAAAGAAACACCTAATCATTGCAAAACTCTTTCAGTGGTTCTTATTTCATGGATGTTTAAGGTGTTCCTATCCTAAGTTCCGATGTGGACACCCCTTAGTTCAAATAGATCTTATAAGATTGTGTTGTTTATTTTAACATGTTGATACTTATATGTCTCGCTCTCCTAATTTTTCTTTATATATTTTTTCTTTCCCGAAAAGAAGAAAATACTCTCTAGGTATTTTACGTCTAAAGGTTGCGAGGTCCGTGTATTGTCTCTAATGAAGCAATTTAAAGCCATAATAAAGATCGAGCTAGTGGAAACATTAGAAAGGAAAGTAGGAGAACTTGTTCCGCTACAAAAGGAAAACCTTTTCGTGGCTCTTTTTCAACCGTCATTTCAAAACTGTAGTGGAACAAAATTGTGTGACATGTGAAAATTGGAGACATCAAAAAGAAAGACCTAATCATTGCAAAACTCTTTCATTGGTCCTTATTTCTCGTCTAGTGTCATTCACTTTCTATTTCTTAGGAAAATGCTTGTTCGTTGTTTCCAATTCTCACATGTTGACTCAGCAATGAGCCAATTTGCCAACAATTTCAGCTTTTTTATAAGAGATAGTTATCTTAATAGAAAGCCAGGACTAAAAAGGAGTTCTGGGCAAATGCGCTAAAGCATGTTCCATCCCTTTTCGAAGAGATAGCATTTTACGACAGTAAAGAGACATTTATTTTTCAAACTATGACTCACACCCTTCAATCTAAGTTCTGGCTCCCTTGTTGTCTATGATATTTCGCCTACATGAGTCTACAGACTAGACGCACATTGGCGCAGGATGGCTCTCTCAAAATACCATCGGATAGTGTTGACACCTAAATTTTTGGGGTTGAATTTTAAAAAAATAAAAATGAATGAAAAAACACACATGGCATATAGTTTAGAAACATTTTATTTTTATTTTCATTTTGTTTTATTTTATTTTAGGCCGCCGGTGAAGGGAAGATTTTTCACATATTCTGTTCAGATTTTTCATATTTTTAGGTAATATACACTAGGGGGTGTATTTTGTGCAAATAGGGAATTTTTCTGGATAGAATATGCGAGAAATACAAAAGGGAATATTACACGGGTTGTGTATATTTCAACGATATATTTAGGGATATCATGTGCAAACAAAATGGAAAAAGAATGTATTGCGAAGATAACATTTTTTTTACCTATAAAAGACATGGTGTGCAAATTAATTTGGGGGGTTCTTTTCTGTGGGGTGAAAAAGTACAAAAAAAGCAAACAATGAAAAAGTGAGGTAAGAGAGAGAAAAATCGAAAAAAAAAAAAAAAAGAAAACCCCCTCACGACTATTCATCTTCCTCGCGGGGGGTGTCCACTCGTGCCGTCCCCGCTTGCCCACGCCGGTTGCCGAGCCACCGGCGACCCAGAGTCTCATTGCCGTCCCGAAGCGCTGCCATGCCGCCCCGACGCCCGCAACTCGACACCACTCGCCGCCTGTAGATCTGAACAACAGCCGGCCCAAATCCGACGTCGTCCTTGTCTCCTTGTCCCTGCCCGCGACCCTGTGCTCCACTCGCAACACCGCCCACCGGTCTCGCCGTGCTCTGCTCGTGACACCATCTACCGATCTTGTTGTGCTGCCCCGTCGCCGCCTCCGCCTCGCCTCTGCCCGTGCCTAGGGTCCCCTACCCGCGATGCCCTCTCCTAGAACCGACGTCGTCCCGTGCTAATCCTGAAGCCCCCGGTGCCGCGACGCCGTCGCGCCGATCCCTGAAGCCCCTGCTATAGCGCCGTCTTCGCGCCGCTCCCAATGCCCTCACTGGAACCCTAGTCGGCGATCTCCCCTCGCTGGACCGGCCACCAGTTTTATTTTTCTCTTTCTTTTTTAGAAAAAAAAAAAAAAAAAGAGAAAAAAAGCAAAATTAGGTAATTTTTATTTTTTCTTTTCTTTTGTTTATTTATCTTCTGTTTTTTTTTTAATTATTGTTGATATTCATATTATTTGTTTTTTAGTGTAGTTATCCCTTTAATGTGAAATTGAAAATGCATGATATGAAATTGCCTTGAAATTTAGTGATTGTCAGTCCGATTTTCGTGCCTGAAATCCGACTCGCAATTACTTAAAAAAAATCGCTAATCCAATCTCCCGCCCGAGATCCGATTCGTGATTTATGTGAAATTGGCCAACTCGATCTCATGCGCGAGATATGGTTCGTCAATTTGGGTATCAATGTTGCTTGATTTGCTGTGGTGTTATTTAAATTAATTTTAAAAAAAAATCAATCAAAAAATGTAGGTTAGAATTAGGGTTTGCATGTTTAGAATTGAAGTTTTATTTTAAATTAAAAATAAATAAAAAATCAATTGACTTAGGTTGTTAGTTTTTTTTTTTTAACTTTAAATTGCATGTTTAATTATTAGGCGATTGTTAATTTCGAAAATTAAAAAAAAAGGAAAATTAGGATTAGGTTTGCTTTTCTTATTTTACATGTTTAGGATAGAGATTTTATTTTGAATCATGAAAAAGAAAACAAAAAGAAAGTATATTCATTTAGAATGTTAGTTTTATTATTATTTGATTTGCATGTTAAATTTTAATTTCGAATTAATAAAAAAAAAAAAAAAAATCATGTATATATCATATAGGATTAGGGCATCTTTTGCACGTTATTGCATATTAGGGTAAGATTGCATGTTTAATTTTACTTCCTAATTAATTTTAAGTTTAGATAGATTTTTTTAGATAGATTGCATTCTAGGATTATTTGGGTTTAGACAATATTTTAGTTTAAATTAGGATTTAGTTTAACCTAATTCCTAATATAAATTGAATAGGATCTTAATCTAACTAGATAATTTTCACATTTTGTTTTAATTCCGAATTTCATAACAAAAAAAAAATACAAAAATGCCTTAGGCTAAATTAGTTTCATTATTTAGGATAGAATGCATTCTTTTAGGAAAAGGAAAAATATCATATGCACGTCATTAGGGTTAGATTCATTGAGATGCATGCCATTTAATATTTTTGCTAGGCCCATTTATTTAGAAATTACATGTCATTAGAATTAGGTCATTTAGTTAATGTTGCATTGCATATTGCATGATTTTCATTAATTAAGTGAAAAGAAAAAATGAAATTGTGTGTTAATTAGAAACCATATCTAGGGTTGTTGATGTGGATTTTAATTTAATATTGCAGATGCTTTCGTTACTTTGAGATAAGTTTTTTGCAATTTATTTATTGTTTATCTGGGTGTTAAATTGGTAGATTGCACACCCGCATAATCGCCTCACATGTTAAGGAAATAGATTTAAAATCAATTTAAGCTGCCTGTAAAAACATTTTTGAAAATAAAAGAATGGTACCGAAAGGGCATTAGAGAAATCTAGTGTAACCAAGTCCCCGTACCCATGATCTCCGGTTCGTATAAGTAAAGTAAATCTCCCGTTACTTTACTTGGCTTTCTAATCGACCCACAAAAAAATAGATTAGTGGCGACTCCTAGTTAAAAATCAATTGCATGTTAAGAATCTGAACATAAGTCACGAATTGGTATGGGCTTGGGAGAGCCCGAGCTAGGTCTAGGCTTAGCAATCCATTAGCCAAATTTTAGGTGGTTCACCTCGAAAAACTGGGTCGCGACAGATAGCTAGTGGAAACACTAGATAAGACTATAGGAAAACTAGTTCCCGTGGAAAACTAGTTTCTTGTGCAATAGGGAAACCTTTTCATGGTTCTTTTTCAGCTGTCCATTAGTGAAATGAAAACGTGCACCACATGAAAATTGGAAACATAAAAAAGAAACACCTAATCATTGCAAAACTTTTTCAGTGGTTCATATTTCATGGATGTTTGAGGTGTTCCTATCCTAAGTTCCGATGGGGACACCCCTTAATTCAAATAGACTGATAATATTGTGTTGCTTATTTTAACATGTTGATACTTATATGTCATGCCCTCCTAATTTTATATATATATATATATATATATATATATATATATATATATATATATTTCTTTCCCGAAAAGAAAAAAATACTCTCTAGGTATTTTACGTCTAAAGGTTGCGAGGTCCGTATATTGTCTCTGATGAAGCAATTTAAAGTCATAATAAAGATCAAGCTAGTGGAAACATTGGAAAAGAAAGTAGGAAAACTTGTTCCGCTACAAAAGTAAAACCTTTTCGTGGCTCTTTTTCAATCATCATTTCAAAACTATAGTGGAACAAAACCGTGCGGCACGTGAAAATTGGAGACATAAAAAAGAAAGACCTAATCATTGCAAAACTCTTTCATTGGTCCTTATTTCTCATCTAGTGTCCTTCACTTTCTATTTCTTAGGAAAATGCTTGTTCATTGTTTCCAATTCTCACATGTCAACTCAGCAATGAGCCAGTTTGCCAACAATTTCAGCTTTTTATAAGAGATAGTTAATCTTAATAGAAAGCCAGGACCAAAAAGAAGTTCTGGGCAAATGCGCTAAAGCATGTTCCATCCTTTTTCGAAGAGATAGCATTTCTACTGCGCCCAGATACTTAGGTGACATGCTTTTATGGTTTAATAGAAGAAATTGACTCCACAAATGCTACATCATCCATTTATTTTATTTCTGAAAAGATTATCTTGTAACAAATATGCTTAACTTTGGAGAAGATATGTGTATAATTTTCGTTTTCTGCATTGATCCGTTCCATATGACACGAAGGGAACATGTCATACATGCTACGGGGTCCAATCTGAAATTTATAAATCACTTTGACACAAAGACAAAAACTTTTACTTTGCACACACATCGATAATTCTAATATCTTTCTGTGTGTGAACGCATCTATGTATTAAAATATATAGAACATTATCATCATAAAATATGGGCTGATTGTTGAGAAAACTTCTTGTTTATTTTGAAGGTTACATAATATTCTACAAGAATTAGTATGTATATTTGAGTGTGTAGAAGATAAATTTTTTACATCCGCTAGTTCATACGCCGATAATGCTAACAAAAGAGCATCTATGTTAGTGGTAAGCTTCCTTGCTCTGCAAATGGTGGACAAGATGCTAAGTGGAAAGCATTTGAGTTGAAGGACCTTGGACTTTGGTAAACAAATGAGGGACATGGGACCAACAAAGTGTTTGGGCGAATTAAATAGAAGGAGAACAACTTGGATAACATGAGTGCATCAATATGAAAGCCGAAAGTGAAGGGTGGCCGACTATATGAAGAGATATTGAGATTACCTATTTGGTGAATCGGGGAATTATTATGCGATAAATTTGATAGCTCCATCACTTTTTTTCTTTTTTTTATTATATTAACAAATGTTGCGATGGGATTGTTAGACATATTTTATATTAAAAAAAATTGTTAATACCACGAATAATCCTAAACTTGTATACCAGTGACAAATTTTTCCATAATAATACACTTGTGACAAGTTTACCCTCAGTTAGTTTACATTAAATTACTAAATTAAATGATATGTAACAATTGAAGTGTGTACTAGTTTGGGAGTTTTATCCTCTGTTTATCACGTGTGTATTGGTTTGTAATTTTTTGTAGTATTAATTTAATTTGGTGGAAACTAACGAATGATAAATTTGTTATAAATGTACCACAGTGTAAGATTTTTTATAGTTGAAAAATTAGTTTTTGGTTAATTTGTCATATGTGTACTAGTTTGGATTTTATAGGTCAAGAAATTAGTTTATAATAAATTTGTCACAATTATACAATTTGAAAGTTTTCACGGTGTTAACCCTATAATGAAAGAAGTTTCAATATTAAAATGTTGATTACTCATCTAGCATAGAATTTAGTATATTGTCATAATATTCTAAATTTAGTTATCTAACAATTGCTAGGAAATGACTCGCTATTCTTTTTATAAAAATACAAATGGGGTGAAGAATAAATATATAGTGCTTAGACTGTCCTAGTAGATATGTGGCATGTAGATAATCACTGAACGGACTAAGGAAAAAAAGAGTCGGGATCTGACCATCTACATGTTTATAGGTCGCAAGTTTGTGCAAGCTAAGATTGTTTGTCTCTTGAAAATTTGTTTCAGGAATGAACCAACCGTGGCTAGTCTACTAGCTGAACTCTCAATAAAGCTCCGGTGAAATGTTCATTTTGTCTCCGAGTTACTCGGCGTAATCGGTGATTCGAAAGCAAGAGGTTGACGATCTAGTAACTACTATCACAACGAGGTGTTGGAGTTTCAAAGATTCATCCTCATAAAACCAAGCCTTGGAGTAGTACTTGATACAGCTAGCACCATCACGAATCAATTTAAAATTATTTCAGTAGCCACTTGTGATGTGTCAAATCACTTTGCGAATCAGCTTTAACACGTATTGTTTTGTTTGGATAAGTGCGTGCGCATGCTTTGTACTTTCTCCTCGTGCGGTGTGCTTGTGAGACCACAAACCTTATGGCTCTGTCTCTAATCATTCCCTTCACGGGATGTCCCATGGACACACGATCATTCAAAGTGGAATTTCATGGTGACGCACTATTCATCGTCCTCTCGCAATCACGACGTTTTGAATTTTAGCGCAAGCGCTACCCTAAGCAGAGACATGGTTTCTAAGGGAGCTCCGGATAAACTATAAAAGAAAACCTCCGGACGGAGCCGAGCATATCTCCACCGCCAAAGAAGAAGCAAAGCCACAAGAGATCAGAAAAGATGCCTTGCCTTTACATCTCCACCAACGTGTGCCTCGACGGGGTGGACACCAACCCTCTCGTCGCGGAAGCCACCAAGGCTTGCGCTTCAATCATAGGCAAACCCGAAAATGTATGTTCTCTCTACTTTACAGCGTATGCTGTTACTATCAGTGCAATGAAAAATGTTTTGCAAGTGGCTCATCCATTATATTAAGGGGTTGTAACTACTCGCACTTTCATTGAACTCCAAATCAATGGTGGGTGAAACGCTTGTGAAATTTTATGCTTACGTTGGTGGTGTCTCCTTCATCATTGGCACTGACAAATTACTACTGGGTGTTTCACTTTTGACTATTGTTATAAAGATAAGCATTGCTAAGTACATTAAATCTGATCTGCAAAAATCATTATACTAATTGATATGTTAAATTGAAAGTGGGCGTCTAAATACATCATCATATCATGTCAAACACCCAGTAGTAATTTGTCACTTATCTTAACGTATTGATTTTATCTAGTGTTCCAGCAAAGCCCCACAATGACCTAATTATGCAGATGTATTCAGCAAATTGGTGTTGAAAATGACTTACTTGTTCGAATATCCACTTGCATCAATTATCTCACTTGGAAAGCTAATTTTGTAGATCGATATTTAAGGGCCCATGCAACAAAATTTCTGTTTTTCTATTTCTTTGTTTTTTTTTTCCTAAAACAGGTTCGAAATAAAAATCCATTTAATAACATAATTTTATTTTTCTATTTTTGGAACATATTTCTATTCCAAAAATAGTTTGGAGCAGAAATCAGAAACTAAAATTTTTAGCTTTTATATTTCTGAAATAAAAGTAAAAAAGGAAAACTCTTCTTATCATTCACTCTCATCACCGCCTGCTGCCCACCTGCCGCCCCTAGAAATAGAAATTTTATTATGTTATTAAACGAATTTCTATTCCAAAAAAAAAAATTGAATCATTATCAAATACGTTTCTATACTCAAAAACTGATCCAGAGAATATAAATTAAGGAATCAATTTCTGTCTCGAAATTGATTTCTATTCTAGAAATTTTGTCATATGCGCCCTAAGTACACCTAGAATTGCTCTTTGTATGTTTTTCTCATTGTGAAGGGATATAAATCATTGCGTAAAACTTTGACTGCATGCATGCTGTAGTACATAATGGTGATACTCAAGGGATCGTTGGACATTACGCTCGCGGGCAACAGAGAACCAGCTGCATACGGTGAAATCGTATCCATTGGGGGCATAAACTCCCAAGTGAAGAAGAGGCTGATCGATTCAGTCGCCAGCATCCTCCAGACCAATCTATCCATTCCAAGGACTCGCTTCTTCCTCAAAGTCTACGACACCACAGCGGGACGTGTTCCTTCCAAGCTGTGAAATCTTGTAAGGAAATTGCAGCCACATGTATCACTTGGATCGTGCATTATGTCGGAATTATCAAGACTGGTAGAGGTGCACTAAGCTCTTGATGAAGGAGCATTAACTATTGGGGCACCACTCTCCTCATTTGTCACAAACCCAAATAAGAAGTGCTGAGTTGTGTTCATCTTCATCTCTGCATTTGAAGTTTTATCGTTGTTAGTCAATCAAATTAATGAGGTCTACCATATGATGATTTAGTTTAATGTTATGGAAATGTGATAGGGATATGTATCTTGAGAATATTAAACTATAACTCCGTCCTACATAAGCACTTGATTTTAATAGCACGGAGAGGGACACGATGAAACCCTAGATAGGGTTTGAAGATGGGCTTTCTCAGGCTTCCAATTTTAAAACCCTTTTTAAGCTAATACAAGATCGGATAAGGGCACCACGATAAGTCAACCCAATTTGACTCCTCTTCCTAAGTGGAATCAAAGTCGGAGATTACCTTTAGTAGGCGTACTAAAAGAAGAGAGTATTAGAACATATGTCCCAAGCATGAATTTGTAAATAAAAGCTAATCCGAATCGAAGTGTGTGGAAGTCTGGTCCACATCGGCGCACATTGAGATATGCTTTGAAAATGGGCTTTTTCAGACGTCCAATTTTAATACCCTTTTCGAGCCTGTGACTAGGGTTGGGATGCTCGGCCTGCAATATTCGGTCTGGGCTACTTTTACAGGAGAAGCTACAGCATTTCGGACATTATGATTTTGTCTTGTGTGTCCATGAGAATTCTATCGATTTATCTCGTTTGTCACTGACATTTTACCGTTTGATAGATGGTTGTTGGATTCTTGTGGTTTTTCTTTGAATAATACAAAATTGATCGTTGGATCGAGCACGTTGGTTACTATATGTAGATTTGATTGTTAGTGTTCTTCAAGAAAGCCTTAATTCATGGTAGGTGCTTGAAGAAGAAATTAAAAAAAAAAAAATTGGAAGCATTTAATGAAGAAGAAATTGACATGCAAGATTATGGTGGGCTGTACGAACTCAAGAATGAAAATCTCATCGCTAGCAGATGCGTAGAAAAGAAAGAAGAAAGAAGGAAAGTTCGAGGATACTTAGAAATATTTTCTCTCCATTAAATGCTACGTTTGTCTTGGAGCAAATAGTCATACGGTGCAACAGTTTTTGAATAGTAAAACTTTAGCTATAAAAAAAGCATTTGTGATGCATCGTGAGTAAACCACAAAAAGCAGAGTCAGCTTAAAAAGTAGAGAGTTGTGGTATGCATAAGAAAGTTCTCTGCCCGGTCTTTATTTGAGCTCTTGTTCCAAATTTACAAAGTTATCATTATTCTTTTGGTTTCGATATTTGGTGTTAGAGCTAGAAATAACATCCATCAAATTCATTCAATTGCAACTTCCAAAATTTAATAAAAGAATTTCATCAACTGATCTATCCAGATGAAAATTTCCTCAAATCGAAAGATTTGTGAGAAGAGAACCTGATGGAAAAATGCTATGCCAAAGTAGCCGATGCCGAAGCAATCGGGACTTTAAGAAATGGGGGAAAAGATTCTTTGGTGAAATCCCAAAATAATGATCATAATGCATTGTATGTGATTTTTCAAACTGTAGAGGAAATAATATTTCAAAAATTACCAGGTTCGCAGGCGACGAAAGCTCCATTCGAGCTATTCAAATCGTCGGAAACCTCAAGCCAAGCAAGGCCTAAATTGCGCAAGCTGCGATCGAGCCAGGAAATGGTTGACTGGGCTAAGTTCCAAGGGAGCCAAAGAAGCCAATATGAGGCCGAGCAAACCGAACTAAATAGTAGTTCAGGAGGCTCATATCTATAAGTCGCCTCCCGAGGCACACGGCGACACGCCATCTTCCGAAGTGCATGCTTACAAACCGCCTTCACCTCCTGGGGCGCACCTTCGTATGTCGCCTTCCAAGACGAAATTTCTGAGGGGGTACCTTCACACGTCGTCTTCTAAGATAGACCTCCCAAGCTGCCTTGCGAGGCAGAAATTGTAAGCCGGCCCACTCGAGACGCGGCCTCGTGATCAGCCTTACAAAGGCATGACCCCAAAAAAAGCGGGAAAAAAAAGTGACGTTACGCTCATAAATACCACAAAGGATGTCTTCGGCGCACGAGGCCGAGAGTCATCGACTAGCAAATAACACCCTGACTACAGTGCCAAGGACGTAAAATTTAGAGATTAATTCTAAACCTTTTAATGATATCAATTTGATCATAAACATTTTCACTTAATGTGAATTTAGTCATAAATCTTTTAATGATACCAATTTAGTCTTAATTTTTTTGAACTTATGCAAATTTAAACTTAGTGTCAATTCAATCTTTACAATTAATTTTGGCCGAATTTTACTGACGTGAATGCCAAGAAAATGCCCAATTCCATATGAGAGTACTTCGCCTATATCATCAAGTGCTTGCAAGCCTATGTGTGTCGGCAAACCAATCCCATCTAAGTTGTGTCATATCCACTCCCCCCATGAGGCCCTAAAGACCCAAAGGTCACAACAAAGGCTCCAACTCCAACACCCAAGTCATAACACCGATGGTATTGGGTTCGTTGATAGGATGGCCTACATCAATGCAATAACATATCAATGGTTGATGTCCATCATGATAAGGACCCTAGACTTAATTATTTCAAAATAAATTATGACATTATTCTTGATGTGGTCATAAAGGAAGGAGATGTGTTTCTACATAAATGTTACCATGACCGAATAGAACAGAAAGTTAAAATAAAAAGAGTCTACTAGTGTAATTTGCACATCTCATATTGTTTTTTGTCACTATGCTATCATTTTTTGATTCTTAATATGTCATGTCGTGTTTCTATCTAAATTATCAAGCCACATCATTATATCATCATATTTTGAAGAGTTTTTTTTTTTTAATAACTGAGGAATCCACCGTGCCCCCGCCCCGGTACTCGAACGGCACCGAAGGGCCGAGCCCCTATACCTCGGGGGAGACTAGCACAAGACCCCAACACTATAGCCCCCTACTTACAACGCTAGCAACTACGGGTTTCGAACCCTCGACCTCGACGATGAAGGAGGGATTCTCGACTAACACAGCTACTCATGGTTGGGTATATTTTGAAGACTTAATATCCTAAAAAACTCCAAACTAGTACACATGTAACAAATTTACCCCAAACTATTTTTTTAATCATGAAAAAACCCCAAACCGGTACACTTGTGATAAATTCATCCTAACTGACAATTAAAAACCCCAAACTGGTACATTCATGACAAATATACCCTCCGTTAAATTGAATTAATACCATGAAAAATAACAAAATTATATAACTGTGACAAACAGAGAGTAAAATCATAATAAACCTGTCAATTGTCATATGTCATTCAACTTAATAATTTGACAGTAAAATTTAACGAAAACTAACATAGGGTAAATTTATCAGTTTGGGATAAATTTATCAAAGGTTTACCAATTTTGAGTTTTCGGTGGTCAAAAAATTAGTTTTGGATAAAATTGTCATAGGTGTACCAATTTGGGGTTTTTTAGGGTGTTAACCTTATTTTGAATCATGAGCGTTGCTTGCGTGATTCCCATGTCATACCATTTTTCTATTATGTTTTGAAGAAACATGGTAATTTATATTTATGCCAATTTAAACTTAGTGTCAATTCAATTTCTAGTTAATTTTAGCCAGATTTTACTGATGTGAATACCAAGAAAATGCCCAATTCCATATGAGAGCACTTTGCGCATATCATCAAGTACTCGCAAGCCTATATGCGTCGGCAAGCCAATCCCATCCAAGTTGTCATGTTTAATCCCCTTGCGAGGCCTTAAAGACCTAAAGGTCACAACAAAGGCTCCAACTCCAATGGTATTGGGTTCGTTGATAGGATAGCCTACATCAATGCAATCAAATATCAATTGTTGATGTCCATCGCAATAAGGACCATTGACTTAAAATGTTAAAATAAATTATGATATTGTTCTTGATGTGGTCATAAAGGAAGGAGATGTGATTTTACATAAACGTTACCATGACCGAATAAAGCAAAAAGTTAAAATAAAAAGAGTCTATTAGTGTAATTTGCATATCTTATATCGTTTTTTGTCATTGTGCTATCATATTTTGATTCTTAATTTTTCCTATCATACTTGTATCTAAATTGTCAAGTCACATAATTATATTATCATATTTTGAATCATGAGCGTTGTTTGTGTGATTGTCACGTCATACCATTTTTCTATTATGTTTTGAAGAAAAATGGTAATTTAAATTTATGTCAATTTAAATTTAGTGTCAAGTCAGTCTTTTCAGTTAATTTTAGCAAGATTTTATTGACGTGGATGCCGAGAAAATGCCCAATTCCATATGAGAGCACTTCACCCATATCATCAAGTGCTTGCAAGCCTATGTGTGTCGGTAAACCAATCCCAACCAAGCTGTCATACCCAATCCCTTCATGAGGCCCTAAAGACCCAAAGGTCACAACAAAGGCTCCAACTCCAACGCAGAAAATATCTATTCTAGTTCTATCATCAGCTACGAGTTTGAATCTAAGAGAAATCCTAGAGAATGTTTGCTACTAATGGTGTTAGGTTTGTTAATAGGATAGCCTCCATCAACGCAATTAAATATCAATGGCTGATGTCCATCGCAATAAGGACCCTTGACTCAATTATTTCAAAATAAATTATGATATTGTTCTTGATGTGATCATATAGGAAGGAGATGTATTTCTACATAGACGTTACCATGACCGAATAAAGCGGAAAGTTAAAATAAAAAGTCTGCTAGTGTAATTTGCAGATCTCATATCATTTTCTGCCATTGTGCTATTCTGTCATTGTGCTATCATATTTTGATTCTTCATTTGTCCTATCATGTTTATATATGAATTGTCAAGTCACATCATTATATCATCATATTTTGAATCATAAGCGTTACTTGTGCGATTGTGTCATACCATTTTTCTATTTTGTTTTGAAGAAAAATGTTAATTTAAACTTATGTCAATTTAAGCTTTTAGTGTCAATTCAGTCTTTCCAATAAATCTTCGTTGGATTTTACTAATGTGAATGCCAAGAAAATGCCCAATTCCATATGAGAGCACTTCGCCCACATCATCAAGTACTTGCAAGCCTATGTTCGTTGACAAACCAATCACATCCAAGTTGTCATATCCAAACCTCTCGTGAGGCCTTAAGGACCCAAAGGCTCCAACTCCAATGCCTAGGTCATAACACCAATGGTTTTGGGTTCATTGATAGGATAGCCTCCGTCAATGCAATTAGATATCAATGGCTGATGTCCATCGCAATAAGGACCCCTGACTTAATTATTTCAAAATAAGTTATGATATTGTTCTTGGTTTGGTCATAAAGGAAGGAGATGTATTTCTACATAAATGTTACCATGACCGAATAAAGCGGAAAGTAAAAATAGAAAGGGTCTACTAGTGTAATTTGCACATCTTATATCATTTTTTGTCATTGTCCTATCATATTTTCATTTTTAATTTGTCATGTCATGTTTGTGTCTGAATTGTCAAGTCACATCATTATATCATCATATTTTGAATCATGAGTATTGTTTGCGTGATTGCTGTGTCATACCATTTTTCTATTATGTTTTGAAGAAAAATGGCAATTTAAATTTATGTCAATTTAAACTTAATGTCAATTCGGTCTTTCCAATCAATTTTGGGTAGATTTTACTAACGTGAATGCCGAGAAAATGCCAAATTCCATGTAAGAGCACTTTGCCCATATCATCAAATGCTTGCAATCCTATGTGCATCAGCAAACCAATCCCATCCAAGCTATCATATCCAATCCCCCGGCAAGGCCTTAAAGACCCAAATGTCATAACAAAGGCTCCAGCTCCAATGCCCAAGTCATAACATCAATGGTATTGGGTTTGTTGATAGGATGGCCTACATCAATGCAATCAATATCAATGGCTGATGTCATCACGATAAGGACCCTTTACTTAATTATTTCAAAATAAATTATGATATTGTTCTTGATGTGGTCATAAAAGAAGGAGATGCGTTTCTACATCAACGTTATCATGACCAAATAAAGCAGAAAGTCAAAATAAAAAGAGTACTAGTACAATTTGCACATCTCATATCGTTTTCTGTCATTGTGCTATTATATTTTGATTTTTAATTTGTCCTGTCATTTTCGCATCGAAATTATCAAGTCACATCATTATATCATCATATTTTGAATCATGAGCGTTGCTTGCATGCTAGCCATGTCATACCATTTTTCTATTATGTTTTGAAGAAAAATGGTAATTTAAATTTATGCCAATTTAAACTTGGTGTCAATTCAATCTTTCCAATTAATTTTGACTGGATTTTACTTACGCGAATGCCAAGAAAATTCCCAATTCAATATGAGAGCACTTCGCCCATATCATCAAGCGCTTGCAAGCCTATGTGCGTTAGCAAACCAATCCCATCCAAGCTATCATATCCAATCCCTTCATGAGGCCTTAAAGGCCCAAATGTCACAACAAAGGCTCCAACTCCAATGCCTAAATCATAACACCGATGGTGTTAGGTTCGTTGATAGGATAGCCTCCGTCAATACAATTAATTAGCAATGGCTGATATCCATCGCAATAAGAACCCTTGACTTAATATTTCAAAATAAATGATGATATTGTTCTTGATGAGGTCATAAAGGACGGAGATGTGTTTCTACATAAACATTACCATGACCGAATAAAGCAGAAAGTTAAAATAAAAAGAGTCTATTGGTGAAATTTACACATCTTATATCATTTTATGTCACTATGCTATCATACTTTGATTCTTAATTTGTGCTGTCAGGCCTATATATGAATTGTCAAGTCATATCATTATATTATCACATTTTGAATCATGAGCGTTGCTGGCATGATTTTCACGTCATACCATTTTTCTATTATGTTTTGAAGAAAAATGGTAATTTAAATTTAGTGTCAATTCAATCTTTCCAGTTAATTTTGGCTGAATTTTACTAACGTGAATGCCGAGAAAATGCCCAATTCCATATGAGAGCACTTGCCCATATCATCAAGTGTTTGTGAGCCTATGTGCGTCGACAAACCAATCCCATCCAAGCCGTCATATACAGTCCCCTCGTGAGGCCTTAAAGACCTAATGGTCACAACAAAGGCTCCAACTCCAACGCCTAGGTCATAACACTGATGGTGTTGGGTTTGTTAATAGGATAGCCTCTATCAATGCAATCAGATATCGATGGCTTATGTCCATCACGATAAGGACCCTTGACTTAATCATTTCAAAATAAATTATGATATTATTCTTGATGTGATCATAAAGAAATGAGAGGTATTTCTACATAAACGTTACCATGACCGAATAAAGTGGAAAGTTAAAATAAAAAGAGTCTACTAGTGTAATTTGCACATCTCATATCATTTTTTGTCATTGTGCTATTTTGTCATCGCGCTATCATATTTTGATTTTTAATTTGTCCTATCATTTTTGTATCTGAATTGTCAAGTCACATCATTATATCATCATATTTTGAATCATGAGCATTGCTTATGTGTGTCATACCATTTTTCTATTATGTTTTGAAGAAAAATGGTAATTTAAACTTATGCCAATTTAAACTTTTAGTGTCAATTTAGTCTTTTCATTTAATTTTAGTTGGATTTTACTAATGTGAATGCCGAGAAATGCCCAATTCCATATGAGAGCACTTCGCCCATATCATCAAGTACTTACAAGCCTATGTGTATCGACAAACCAATCCCATCCAAGCTGTCATATCCAAACCCCCCGTGAGGCCTTAAGGACCCAAAGGTCGCAACAAAGGCTTCAACTCCAACGCCTAGGTCACAACACCGATGGTTTTGGGTTTGCTAATAGAACAGTCTCCGTCAATGCAATCAGATATCAATGGCTGATGTCCATCGCGATAAGGACCTTGACTTAATTATTTCAAAATAAGTTATGATATTATTATTGATGTGGTCATGAAGAAAGGAGATGTGTTTCTACGTAAACATTACCATAACCGAATAAAGCAAAATGTTAAATAAAAAGAGTATTAGTGCAATTTGTACATTGTATATCGTTTTATGTCATTGTCCCATCATATTTTCATTCTTGATTTGTCCTATGATGTTTGTATCTAAATTGTCAAGTCACATCATTATACCATCATATTTTGAATCTTGAGCATTGCTTGCGTGATTGTCGAGTCATATCATTTTTCTATTATGTTTTGAAGAAAAATGGTAATTTAAATTTATCCCAATTTAAACTTAGTGTCAATTTAGTCTTTCTAGTTAATTTTGACCAGATTTTACTCACGTGAATGCCGAGAAAATGCCCAATTCCGTATGAGAGCACTTCACCCATATCATCAAATGCTTGCAAGCCTATGTGTGTCATCAAACCAATCCCATCCAAGCTATCATATCCAATCCCCTCCTGAGGCCTTAAAGACCCAAAGGTCACAACAAAGGCTCTAACTCCAACACCTAGGTCATAACACTGATGGTGTTGAGTTCGTTGATAGGATAGCCTCCATCAATGCAATCAGATATTAATGGCTGATGTCCATCACAATAGGGACCTTTGATTTAATAATTTCAAAATAAATTGTGATATTGTTATTGATGTGGTCATAAAGGAAGGAATTGTGTTTCTACATAAAAGTTACCATGACCGAATGAAGCGAAAAGTTAAAATAAAAAGAGTCTATTAGTGTAATTTGCACATCTCATATGGTTTTCAAACATTGTGCTATCATATTTTGGTTCTTAAGTTGTCCTATCATGTTTGTATCTGAATTGTCAAGTCACATCATTATATCATCATATTTTGAATCATGAGCATTGCTTGCATGCCATTTTTCTAATATGTTTTGAACAAAAATGGTAATTTAAATTTATGCCAATTTAAACTTAGTATCAATTCAGTCTTTCCAATTAGTTTTGGCTCGATTTTATTGATGTGAATGCAGAGAGAATGCCCAATTCCATATGATAGCACTTCACCATATCATCAAGTGCTTGCAAGCCTATGTGCATCAGCCAACCAATCCCATCAAAGCCGTCATATCCAATCCCCTCACGAGGCCTTAAAGACCCAACGATAAAGGCTCCAATTCCAACACCTAGGTCATAACACTGATGGTATTGGGTTGGTTGATAGGATAACCTACGTCAATGGCTGATGTCTATCGCGATAAAGACCCTTGACCTACTTATTTCAAAATAAATTATTATATTGTTTTTGATGTGGTCATAAAAGAAGGATATGTGTTTCTACATAAACGTTACCATGACCGAATAAAACGGAAAGTTAAAACAAAAGGAGTCTACTAGTGTAATTTGCACATCTCATATTGTTTTCAATCATTGTGCTATCATATTTTCATTCTTAATTTGTCCTGTTATATTTGTATCTAAATTGTCACATCACATCATTATATCATCATATTTTGAATCATGAGCAATGTTTGTGTGGTTGTCATGTCATACCATTTTTCTATTTTGTTAGTACTAGAATTAGCACCTAGAGGGGGGTGAATAGGTGATTAAAGCAATTTTAACAATTTAATCCGAATGAGAGATTAATGAATTAAAACCAACAATCGCAGCAAATGAAAGTAATGAAAGATAAAAGGATTAAGGATAGAGAATCGAGACTCCAAATTTATAGTGGTTTGGCTTAGACCAAGCCTACATCCACTCTCCCGCACGGACAGCCCTTCTGGCTAGATTTCACTAAGAATCAAAAAAGTGATTACAGTCTCACGCTCTTGAGTCCACAGTGTAGAAGCTCTACTACACTTCCTCAAGGTCTCACCACAATATGATCTCTCTTTTGATTACATATAACGCTCGAAGAATAAGATCACAAAATAGAAAAGGAGATTCAGACTTTGAAATTCTTCTATCCGGCACCCTTTAACAACTGGAGCATCTCTCTTATATACTTCTTCATGCCTTCATTACCGTTGGCACCTTCCAAAGAAGTTCTTCCAATCAACCCGTTGGACAGAATCAATTAGAGAGATCTCAAGCTCTTTAAGGTAAGTGTTGATAGCCCATCAATCCTGCTCGCCCATACAATCAGGATCTTGGTTTCCATAAGTAGATCCTTCCAAATATAAGTTGCAAATCTTTAAAGAATCTATATATATTCGAATAAGAAAATAAGATCTTCTAGTGCTAAATCCAGTAGAAAGATATTCCCTAGCCGTTGGAGTAAGAACCATATTAGATCAGAATAGAAGTTTTTATCTTGTTAGTCTGGAAACTGTCCATGAGGGTAGACTTTGAAACTTGAGTCTTGCTAGCTTCAGACTTTGATCTTCAGACTTTACCAGTAGAGTCTGTAAGTCTTCAGATTAAACTGAAGAAAATGTTTTGTCAACTACAAAATACCTGAAGAAAATTTATCCAACATATTTTATTTTTAATCATGAATTAATTATGTCATGTTCTAAAGCTATATGTCCTTTGCTTTCACACTTTCACACACATACATGAAGTCACGCCCCAAGGCCCCGAAGAAGTGTTTCCATGAAATTCCAATATTTTAAACAAAAATCACGCATACTTTGTAAATTACTTAGTGAGTGATTTAAGCTTAACCAGAAAAGAAGTTGGAGGATGCTAATCCTATCTGTACGTAATCCAACCCTCAGATCTAAAATCTCTAAGTTCTTTTGACTTGTTCCTTCACGCGTGCACTTAGGCAATTCGGCTTCACTAACCCTACTGGCTACTTTAGGTTTTCAATTGACCTAAGTTTTCTTAAATTGGCCGGTGGCAACTCTAATCTTTTTTTAATTGGGCAATCATTTACACATCGTAACTAACACGAACCTAGAATTCGAAAGGATCCTGAAAATGGAGATCCCTAACCGACAACCCTCGGTTTGCGCCACGCGAGGTGTATTGTTAAGAGCGGAGTCATTGGACAAATCAACGGTGCTCCGAACGCGGCACTGTTGACTTCAACACTCGGTAATAAACACGGCCAGCTTCGAATCTCGCACCAACAACAGCTATCCCTCAGAAGCAGGATATGGACTACCTTGGTGCTTTTCTGGATTCGAATGGAAAGTTTCGTGCCCATCCTGAGCGCCGAGAGTGGACCGTGCATTGCACGGGCATTATCTCAGCCATAGCGTCCGCAATATGGGCACGGACATGGATAGCCCCACAAAAAAAGAAAATTATGGTACCCGACAAATCGCAATTATTTGATCATTGCATTTCAGACAGATTGACCTCTCCGCACTCACGCACTCTTCTTTTAAGCTTTAGGGTATCCCCAGAGGGAGGGAGGCAGAGAGAGAGAGAGAGAGAAGCGTGCCATTTTTTCTATTCCGGCCATCAATTCTCTGCTTCTTCCTCTTTCTCCTCTATCCCTGCAGCTATGATTGCGGTAGAAGATGAAAGTGGACTCGTGCGCCGCGCATGATCTAAAGGCTCAGTCGTCGTCGTCGTCATCGTCGTCGTCTTCTCCCATGATCCGGTCCGAGTTCTCTTCTCTGTAAGTGTGAGGCATTCGATATATGTTAAGAATGGCATACCACATATAGCTCTTCAAGGTGATATTGTCTGTGGGAGAGAAAGGACCAATCATCTGAATTAGATATGCCTTGTCTCTACATCTCAACCAATGTGTGCCTGGACGGAGTCAACGCTGATCCCATCTTCAGCGAAGCGACCAAAGCCGTTGCATCCATCATCGGCAGACCCGAAAATGTCAGACTCTCTCTCTCTCATATTTTTGTTTGATAAATTGCTCGTGATTAAGCTCAGAAAATTATAGTCGTAGTGGCGGTTAAACGAAGGGTGCCGATAATATTTCCGAGGTCATCCTGTGCCTTCTCTTGTCTGTCGCTTAATTTTCCTTGCATAGTCCATGCTTTTGTTTAGTATTCTACGCAGATATATTTAGCCAAAACAATAAGCAATAAATTGCAGATGAGAATAGAGGAGACTCCACGCGAATAAATGCACAGGAGGCAAAGTGGCCGTTGAGAAAGTTGGAATTACATCATACATACAGCTTTATCAAAAGGCCAAATCACTCGAATACCGTAACTAAGTTTCCATAAGCAAGCTATTCTCAAACACCCAACAGAAATATTTTCACAAACATTATCTTATTTCAAAAACTAAAGAATTTGAAAGGCGGAAAGAATAGATCAATGGTGATAATTCTATAGCCCAGTGCTGGTCACAAGTTCTCGGATTGAAGAAGGTATGGAGTTTAGTTGTCGGATTGAAGATTCATCAACCGCAAAGACTGTCTACCAAAAAGGATAGTTTAGTGGCTATTATTCAAGTGAGAGACCCACCCCTCTTGAAGTTGCCATAATTGTCTTGGCCTCTCTTGAAAGTGACATTTTGCTGGCTCTTTGTACTGACTTAACGCAAATGAGAAGCACATTAATACCCTAATCCTCTCTTTTATTCGGATGCTTGAATCACACTTCAAAGTTTAGTCAGTTCTCAAGAGTTTCAAGGTTGGTAAATTAAAAGAAAGATGATCCGCTTAATCCCCAGCTTCTCTTTAGACTAATGAATTTCTTCGTGTATTCCCACGTCATTTTTTGGAAAAGATTATCATTTAACTTCAACCCTAGAAATTCTAAATGTTACAAAGAAAAAATTAATTGCCTGTACTATGCCATAGACTGACTTGGTTCAACATAAATAAATAGATAAGTAGTTAAGCTACCTGTATTATGCCAGAATAGGGTTTGTTATAAGTGGTCATGATTAAGCATTGCGAAAATATTATGGTTTCCTCCATCCTTCCTCTTCGATCTCGGATGGGAAATTAACCATTTGAATGGATAAAGATGTAATTAGCACAATGGGATTTTACTACGTTAACCTTTGCATTTTCTCAAAAGCATATAGGCTGCGTACAAAAGTTCATCAGTCTAAATTATAACAATATACTTCATAAATAAATATCTATTTCTACATAGTTTAAAGTTTTTTAGACTGATCGATCATCTAAGTAGCCTTTGAATGATAGGACAATGGTTAAAATATAACCAATCTCTATTACTTTTATTTCGTGCATTAAAATTTAAACTTTATATGAAAGGGTTAATACTACCAAGAATCTCAAACTGATAAACTCATGTTATATTAGTATACTTGTGCCACATTTACCGAAAACTAATTTTTATGTTACAAAAATTTCAAACTGATACACTCGTAATACATGTATCCCAAATTAGTACACTCGTCACTTTTATCCCGCTCCCAAAAAAAAAAAAAATCCCACAATTTTGAATAAATGTGACACATAGATACCAACTTGGGTAGATGTAGACGGGTGTACTAGTTAGAGTTTTTTTATGACGTTAAAATTAGTTTGAGACAAGTATGTTATTAATTTGCCAGTTTGTTAATTTTTTTTAACATAAAAATTAGTTTGGAGCAAATGTAGCTCGAGTGTATCATTTTAAAGTTTTTGGTGGTGTTAACATTAAATGTATGGCCGAAATAGTTCAAATTTTTTGAAAATCAACGATCTAAAATTAATTCTGCTAGCAAAATATGTAGATGGAGATAGAGATGGAAGTTGTGAAAACGGCTAAATCCACAGGGTTTCGAATAAAAAGTACGCCAACTTTTAGTTGGTGGACAATTTTGGTCTGAACATTTTTCAGTCATATAAAAGACATCCAATTTTACTTGAGAAAACATTTTGATCCCAACTTTTTTTTTTTTTTTTTTTTTTTGGTCGGTGATCCCAACTTTCGAGTGTAGCACAAAAGGGCACCAATTTTTATTAGAGATAATTTTAGCCAAGGTATTCGTACGTGGCATTTGAGGTAATAAAGAGACACTAACATGACAAACAACGAGTGTGGTGTCGGTGAACGTAGCTTCCATAACGGGGGAAAAGAAAAGTTCCATAACCATCAAATCACATCATCTCCCACATCATATCTTATCTTCCCCGACATCATATCTTATCTTATCTAAATACTAGGGTTTCAAAGCATAGAAAGAGAGAGAGGAGCATTTGAATTGGGGTTTGGGATTCCTAATAAAATACAAGCACATTCACCAAAATTTTCTAAAGAATTAATATTATGAAAAATCTTAAATGATATATTTATGATAAATTAATTTTAAAATCATAAAAAATCTCAAACTTGTATACATATGATAAATTTATACTATGTTAATTTTTATTAACTTTTATGATCAAATTTTAAAGTTAAATAACAAGTAGCGGTTGACTGATGTTCCAATTTGGGATTTTTTCCTCCATTTGTCATCGATGTACTAATATTGTGATTTTTCATGATATTAATCTAATTTAACGAAAACTAATAGAGAGTAGATTTGCCACAAATGTATCAATTTCAGGTTTTTTGTGGTCAAAAAATTAATTTGGGTTAAACTTATCATAAATGTATTAATTTAAAATTTTTTGTTATATTAACCTTTTCCTAGAAGACCAAACTTCATGTGGTAATGTGAAGAACACTAAGCCTCAACCTTAATACGCATAGCTCTCTCTAACTCACTCTCACACTTCATTAATTGGCTCTAGAATTGATGTCATCTGACTTGTTAGCGAGAGCAATGTAGTTTCATGCAACTTCAGATTATCCTCTTATTAGTTGGAAACGACGTTATTTTTATTACATGTGGAGAAATGTATTTTTCTAATGAAATCCACATTTATTGATATGACACTCACTTGTCATGTTGGCATCTATTCACTACTTCAAATGCCACGTATGCATATCATGATGGAAATTTTAGCACTAGCCAAGATTGTCGTTCACGTAAGACTCTGTCTTTTTATTTTATACTTAAAAGTTTAGGCCAAAATTATTCCTGGGCGAAAGTTTGTGTCTCCCGACACTAGAAAGTTTGGACTGAAATTGTTTTCGATAAAAGTCGGCGCATTTTGATGCTCTGTGAAAACCCTGAATCCATGTAAAACGATGTAAACCAAAGCTGGGAAAGCCTTCTTGGCCAAAAACGAGGATAGACAACTCCAGTCTATTAGTCAAATGTACCAAGTTTAGATCGGGAGACCACACATCACCCATGATGTTCATGCAGTCTTCGAACCACCTCACTTGAGGTACACCCCTCGTCCATAACTCGTCATCCAGCCAACTTCATGCATCTCTCTGCATATGCTGCAAAAGATAAACCACATTTCTTCTTCAACATGATATGATTCTGTGGTTTTTCTGCAGTTCGTGATGGTCATATTGAAGGGTTCATTGGCCATATCATTCGGAGGCAACAAAGAACCAGCTGCGTACGCGGAGATAATCTCCATGGGAGGCATCGATTCGGAAGTGAAGAAGAAGTTGATCGCCACGATCGGTACCATCTTACAGGAGAAGCTGTCGATCCCAAGGACTCGGTTCATCCTCAAAGTGTACGACACGACCGCCGGACGTAAAGTTTCCAAGTTATGAAGTTTAGGATTTAGCCATTTGGAGGGTGACTTGGGGGGATTCCATAGCTTGGTATCCTCTACTCTCCCGTTGTTTGGACGCCTGGTATTTATAAGGATTATATAAACAAATGTCTCAAAACACTCATTAAATCAATTTCGTAAAGAAGGTTCAAGTTTTAATGCGACAATCTCTAAAAGTAAAAGGAAAAAGATTAAATGTACTGGACTTTTGATATGTTTATATGAGATCTCTAATGGGTTTCAAAGAGTGTTGAGCGAAACCCACTTTCTATATTACAAGCGTCCAAAAGTTCATTAGCAAGAATTGCTTAATGTATAACAGTACTAACGAAATTTGCTTTATGTAGACTAGAGTCCCTGTTAAAACTAAAATGTGCATTTGTTTTACGGAAAATAAATAATATAAAAAATAATTCCAAAAAAAATATCGCTTAAATCACTTATAAAAATTATTTTTATCATCCAAGAAATTATTGAGTCATAAATTGTTATCAGAAATAGAAATATTATTTATTGATTAATTATATCAAGTGATCATATTTTGGGAAAATATTTCCAAACTATTTACTTTCTGTGGATCGAACAAAGCATAAATAGTGTGCAGTAGATTCGGGACCCTTTAAATTTAGAGAGGGAGTTTTTTTTTTTTCCAAAAACATATTTTTAATCTTGTGATATAGAAAAATGAATCAAGTGGAAGTATTTTCGGTGTAACAATTTTTATACTTCGATTTTGAGTAAAGATGGACTCTTTCAAAGACCAGCAAACATCATTCCCCTTCGTTGAAAGATTACATGGGCCAATTGAATTTTAATTTTGCCACATTAGATCAAAACTGTCCAAGACTTCTTCTCTTCTTGCGCTCCCTTACCGTTCTATTTAGCCCTCGCCATCGCCATCGCCATCCGGCATTGTCTGCGCCTCCGGCTAAACGATTAAAGATTATCTAAGACTATCTCCCTAGTTCACTACCTTTCTTTCCAGCATCGCCTCTCTCCCTCTCTCCCCGTACAAACGGACCTCGAGTGTCGACGATAAGCTAGATTTCAAATCTAGCTTATCACGGACACTTAAGGTTGGAGCCCTCAAGAGTGATAAAGAAGATTAACCTAAGACTTACTGAGGTTGCTCCAGAGCTCTCTTAATGCAGAGAGAAAGAGAGATCTGGACATACGAGGATGGTGGACTGTAACGCCGGAGTTGGAAGCGATAAACACAAGTCAAACGAGGACGCAAGCAGTGATGCTGATGGTGATATTGGGCGACGGCTATCGTATCTCAAAACTCCCGAGTCCTTGGCACCAGCCCTCGTGTCCCAACACACAAATTTCCCAAGCAGCCTGAACCTGGACCTTGGTGATGGGACCTAACACCTCAAGCACTAATCCATTTATTAAAAAATGGTTTTAAAATCTTTTCGTTAATAAAATTAAAATCGTTTTCTTTGAAATAGCATTTTTCCGGGGGGAAGCTCGCAATATGAAGTGTTCCCTCTCGTGGTCTTTTTCACCTAAATTTCTGTTTTCAAATATCCGCTTAGAGATGCCGGTGACAAGGAAGATCAAATCGAGATTCAAGATTTTGAGTACATTGATTGAAATGACATCTATCGGTAGATGACAAGCAACCTACTTTCTATGAGAGCACGGTCCAAATATTCGTTTGGTGATAGATTAAATCACTTGAAGGTTCAACCCAAGTGGAAAAGCAACATTGCTAAATTTGTCGTACACGTTGACGTCAGCAAGTCGTTGAAGGATCATGGAGGAAAAAGAAATTTGTTGATGAAATTCACATGTAGGCTTAATTCCCTAAAAGAAACCTCTAATTTAAGATATATTCTCAATTTCATCTGGAAAATTTTTTTGTCCAAAAAAATCACACACTTTCACTAAATTTCAAATTTGCCCATCCATCTTGAAATCAAAACTCATAGGTGGCACTCCATTCTCTTTAGCAAGCGGTAGAATTGGACCAAGAGTTCTTTCCAACTCGACCGAATCCACCGTATGCAGAACTTCTTCGCAGGATCAAAATTTCTTCAAAATTATATACATGACGGTAGGTAAGAGGTTTATTATTAAACACCACGTCGTCTTTATATAGAATAAGAAGCCATTCTTGATATTGTCAATTTTGAAGAAACTAACCGCGAGTTTTGAAAAGTGGATAGAATAAAACTAGAGTCAAAGTTGATCTTTTTGGATAAAAAGTTCAGGGTAAATTGGAATTGAAGCTAAAGTCAGAAATTTGTTCTTTTTTGGGGAACTAACCTTTAAATATGAAAGAACTCTTCCACTTTAACGGGTGCAACTAAAAGTCTGCATCTTCGAACTTAGATTATTCACGAGGTAGTAATTTGTCGGTTAAGAATTCCAATTGTATGGGATTGTACTTGCTGCACATATAGGTAAAAATAGAAGGAAGAAAGATTTGAAATTTAATTGAGTATATAAGTTATGTAGAAATAATAATTCGACCGAGTCCACATGAAGACGTGCACCGCCCATACTTAATAGGTTTTGGAGCCAATTTGAACGACATTTCGTCACCCCTGCCTTGACACAATATATCTAATTTATTAAACCAATATGGATTGGCGTGGTTACCTCTATGCTTAGCGCTTGAGAATATCGAACCATGAATAAAGAAATGTTCGAGAGAAAAGCATATCGAATGGCAATGTAAAGACCTCGATTCTTGACCAGTTGGAGCAACAAGGATCTCTGCCTCGAATGAATATAGAGAATGCCGGAGCTTTGGGTTATTTCACATTTTGAAAGATGTGGATGCTTCATAAGCCAATATTTGTTCTTTGCTTAATCATAAACGTAATCTTCCAAAGTACGTACTCATGCCCTATTGTTTTATACATTTTTCCATCCCTCACATACACATTTTATGATGTTTCATCCCTAAACTACATTTTAGATGCCTGATTTTTCGAACATGACTACGTCTATTCATTTCTTACGTTTTATTATCATGATAGATATTCGGGTGATGCAAATTTCTTCTGTGACGATGATAATCGTGGACTTTAATCAAGTTTCTCAAGCTCTAGTCTCCTCCAATCATAAACCCTATGGCTGTGTTTGGTAGTCCGGATTTGAGTCCGGATAGGATAATAAATTATCATATCCGATGTTTGGGAATGTCCAACGGATCGGACAAACCTGGATATATCCAGATAAAACGCTGAATAAAAAATCCGAGGGGGGGGTGGGATAAGCACAGATTGAATAAGATTTTTTTTTTTAAGGAAAGAAAGAACTTAACAAAAGGAGAAGATATCACTTGCCGTTTTCAATGGTGGCCACTGCGGAGGTGGCCACAATTCCTAGATCTAGGGCTTTTCCATGACCTTTAATTAATTGAATATTCTATTTTTTAATTTTATAATTTAAATGAATATCATATTTATTTTTTAATCTTATCCTGAAGTGCACCAAACACTTGATAGGATTAGATATGTCCGCCTTTATTATCCAAATGATTTAATATCCTACTTTATCCTATCATATCCTGATTATTATCCCGACGACCAAACATAGCCTATAAGTTCACTTTAAACAAAAATGGCACAAAGCAATCGTGCAAGCTCATAGCACTTGCCCGGAGGACTTCTTTTTATTCATTCAAGGACAACCATTGTATCTATAATCTGAAAAGTATCACGTCATTAACTGTTGCATTAAGGCTGTAATTTGCCTAATATATGTAACAATTTAGTAGTATTAACTTTCAGGATTAATATCATGAAAAACATAAACTAAAACACCACTGATAAATTATCAAAGATTCCAAATTGATACACCTATGGCCCACAAAAAATCTCAAACCGATACCTTTATAATAAATTCATCCTTCATTAGTTTTCGTTAAGTTGTACTAATATTACAAAAAACCACAAACCGATATACTAATGACAAATAGATGATAAAATCTCAAGCTGGCACATCCGTGAATTTATACATGTAATTCGACTCAGTAATTTAAAAATAAAATTTAGAGAAAATTAATGAAGGATAAATTTGTTATAAATTTTCGTGACGTTAATCCTAACTTTTGCCTTGCAAAGAGTTTTTGTTTTTTTTTTTCCCAAAGAGAATGTTGGCAGGGCCACAAGGAACAGGCATTTGGGCCTGGGCTTGGGGCTCGAGCCATGGGAGTGAGTAGGTAAGCCTCCCGGAAGGACAAAATCGACACTTCGCTCTGGGAAAGGGACAAATTGCGCCTCAGCCCAGACGGGGGCACGAGGCAAAAAGGCGAGTCGTTCAAGGGCAGTTTCGGTATCGCAAGAAGCTCTGTGCTCCCAGTGTACAAACGCTCTTGGATAGAAGGAAGAGAGGAGCGAGAGAGAGAACGAGGGTTTCATTTCCATCGCCGGTTCTGATAAAGCTCGAACCAACGAATTTCCAGAAGACGAAGAAGACGAAGACGACGACGACGGCGACATGCCTTGCTTGAACATCTCCACCAACGTCGCCCTCGACGGCGTCGACACCTCCGCCATTCTCTCCGAGGCCACCTCCGGCGTCGCCAAGCTCATCGGCAAGCCCGAGGCCGTACGCTCTCTCTCTCTCTCTCTCTCTCTCTCTCTGGGTGTTGACTGTTGAGGCTAATGGGATCGGCGGGTGCGGTTTTTATCTGGGGATCGATCGATTGGTCATGTCTTGATGCGTCGCTGTAGTGATTTTGGCACTGCTCCCTGCGATTCTGGTTGTTCCTCCGGGTCCTTACTAGGGGATTATCTTTTCGATGGTCTACTTGTGAAGGTTATTTTTTACTAGGTTTCTGATTGGCTTTTGCATGTCTTGCTGACTGAATTGGCGTCGGTCGGTCTTGATGTTTAGCTTTTGATATGAGCTGAAGCGACTCCCAAGTGTTGGAACCGGGCCCTGCGCTTTTAATGTGATCCTCGCTCCGAATCGTGCTGATTCGTTTGATTAGGCTGCGTTTGGGAAGTCCTAATCGATGAAATGATGCGATTTCTAGTGCATGCATTTGCTGGCCTTTAAGCCCACGGCTCGTACTTAGATGACCAATGTCTCTGCTAGATCGCACGATGGTGGAGCTCCGGGAGTATTGTGGCGATTGAATGTGCACTTCTGCAGATTACTATAGGGAGTTAATGGCAGCAACGATTTTCTCTCTTTGCATTTTTTTTGGTTCTTGAAGTGACCAGCATAAAACAGGAATTATAATCTCTCATATGGCAAATGCAGCATCTTACTGGTTCACCTTAACCTTTGATAAGCAGCCTTTCTAGATCTTGTCAGATGGTGGTCTTCGAGATACATCCTTAGACCAAAGAAAGTTTTATTCTTTCCTTGGGATGTTTATTAACCGAAGCTTATTCTCTTGTATTTTGGTTATGTACCAAAACATGATGTATCATGTCTAAGTTTTGATATTTGTAGTTAAGAACATGAATCAACTTATGTTTTGGATGTGGCAGTATGTGATGATTGTGTTGAAGGGGTCAGTCCCCATGGCTTTTGGTGGGACTGAGCAACCTGCTGCCTATGGCGAGTTGGTGTCAATCGGCGGTCTGAACCCCGATGTGAACAAGAAGCTGAGTGCCGCAATTGCTTCGATCCTTGAAACCAAGCTGTCCATCCCCAAGTCACGGTTCTTCCTGAAATTTTATGATACCAAGGCAAGTTGACCTTAACTTGATACATGTCGAAAAGATGCTGTTGCGATGCACTTTTTGTTTTCTTCTCATTGCATTCTTCTTAATTTGTTTAGGCCAATCAAAGCCAAGAATATGCACAGTGTTTGCATGCTTTACACCAGCACTAGATCATGTAATTAACTCCTGGGTATTATAAGTCAGTGAGCTTAGCACCGTTAGTTTCTGTTTTGTCGCTCCTCTTCTGTCCAGCATAAGATTTTACAGACGTTTTTTTTTTTCTTTTTTCCAACAGGGTTCCTTCTTTGGATGGAATGGAACCACCTTCTGAGCAACCACCTTCTGAGCAGTTGGTCCGATTCTCCTCAGTGTTTACCATGTATTTCGGCCCTAAACTCTGCTTCTAGGCCTGTTAAAAGTGTCTTTTTCTAGGCAATTCTGCTATTGCCCCTCTTAAGTGCATCTTTAGTAAACATGGAATATCCGGAACTTTGATTATATGCCGGCTTGTGGCTGTGGAAGCACTTCTTTATGTTGCCGCCAGCTTCTCAGGTGAATATAAGCTTTGCCCAGTCTGTTCTCTGGGGGTTTGCTTGATGGGTAGTGGCAATCAGATGGTTTTGTCACTTCTGTGCATTTTCAAGTAGTAAATGTCCACGACAGCCCAAAGAGTAGCAGTCCGGGTGCACTTTGGAAGGGTGCAAAAGGTTATGCTCTGCCTTTACTGGTTGGAAACGGGAAGGATTGTGATGGGTTTGGTAGATTGTATTAAAAAAAATGGGGAGGGGTTTTAATATGATATACCAAATTCCATTCATTTAATACCAACCTGCGTCAAACCGGCGATAGTATCTTCAATGATCAAGCCGTCCTTGCATTCATCGTGAACTGAAATCGGCTTCGAGTAGGACCGTCAAATGGGTGGGCTGGGTCAAGTGGAAAGTGGTCTGACCCAAATTGACCTTTATAATCCATTTTGATGCCCAATATAAATTTAGGTGGAAAGTGGTCCAATCCAAATTGACCAATTTAACCTATTTTGATGCCCAATATAAATTTAAGTATCCATATTAAACACATCCATATTTAATCCAACTTATACAACCCCATATCCACTCGTTAAGAGTCCCCTACGGCTGCGTTTGGGACCCAAACAGCTTTGGAAATAGGTTTTGGACACCCAAAGTCCTTTTGGCAAAATATTTAGTGTTAAGGGAAAATTTTACAAACTCTATTAGAGGAAAGTTAGCCTTCTAAAGGCTGAAAGCCCAAGGCTAGTCTTGGGGTGCTTTGGGCTTTCAGCCTTTTGGGCATGTAAAGATTGACCGTTCATCTTCTTCGTTGACTGATCATCTTCTCCGTTGAGGGCAGTCGGTAGGGTTGCCGGTAGGGTTGCGCAAGGCTGCAAGGGGTTGGCAGCGGGCTAGACAATCACAACGACCTAGGCAACCATCATTGGGGGGTCGCGGCAACCTCTGAGCCATCTGGGCCTTTGTGAGGGGCCGCACAATTTGGGTGCTGCAACCCCGCCGAGAGTCGCCTAACCCGCCTGAGATCGCATGACCTCGGCGAGGGCCACATTCCTTTGTAAATATAAATCCTCTAAACACTATTTTGCTTAAAAATGCTTTATAATAAACATTTAGATTACAATTTAATTGCAATATACATTAAAAAAAAATCTTTAACTTAAAGTCCTTTAAATTTCTCTAAAGACGTTTCTCAAAAGTTCAATCAAACGCACTCTTATACCTGTATTTACATTGTCAGCTACTTACATTTTTCGTATATTTATTTTACTCTCATGGTGGAAGAGGTGCCGTGAAGATTTAGGAGTGTGAGTAGTACAAACTAATATTTTCCTTCTCAAAATTTGGGGAAAAAAAGAGTTCACATAGTCAAAGTAAATGTAATTACTATTGTGTATTATAATTATGATTATTTTCAAAGGCTTGCATTATTTTCACTCTTTTTTGGCTTATAAAATTCTTTATCATATTGAATTGACCAAGTTATTCCATGTGGGTCATCTTCTTTATTTAAGATGACATTGTACCTCTTTTTTTTTTTTTTTCAATTTTATTAGAAACAAAATTTCCTAAGCTCATTTGATACAACATTTATTAAGATTTAATAAAAGATGGGTAAATTGTGTATAATGCAATATTGAATCTTTGCCTGAATTCTCATAAATTTGTACTAAAAATAGAAGTCAAAAAAGTCATGATCATGAGGATTATTTGGGGAATTTAATAATTGGCAAAATAAGTGTGGAAGAAGACAAATATGAAGGAAACTTTAAATTGTAATGGGTGTGGAAAAACAGATTCAGATGAAAAAAAAAAGGTTGTTTGAAAGAGATTTGGGTAAATGTTTTAATAAAATTTAAACAAAATAAAAAGAAGAAAAAGGGAAGAATAATCTTAAATCAAAAGTTGGATTTTCAAGGGATAATGTAATTAATTTAATGTGATTAGGGGTGTCACGATTCAATAAAAGGGTGGAAATAGGTCGGGCTGTTTCAAAATATAAATCTGATGGGTGTGTGTCATTGAGCCTAACTCAGTAGGCTTGCTTGAAAAGCTCATCCATGTGTTACAAGTATGAAGCTCGTCAAACCTAACACCCAAACATTATCAGAAAGATAATTCCAATGATTGATCTTTACATATTTCCTAGGAGGGACGATAGTTTGTCCCAATAAGTGGAGACGCTTGCATGGTTGAGCATTTTATCACACGGTTGTGGGGTGTAATGTAGTCCATCCCTAGTAACACAATCTCGAACAAAATTAAGGAAACCAGAAACAATTCATGGAGAAAAATCGCAATAGCAAGCATATCAACAGCACTAACATTAAAAGCACATTAACCATCATCGAGCCCAACCAAAATTAACAGCGATTCCTAAAACACTGCAAAGCGAACACTAGCAACAACCAAGCTAAAAAGTCAATTCGTCTTCACCCTCGGAACTTCATCAAACCTTGAATACATCAGAGAACCCCAATAAGATCCCGTCCCAGCCTTTGAACCCGTACAGAGTCAAAGGATAACTCGGTCGGAGAAGGTGGGTACAGCTACGTCTACAAGGTCCGGCTCAAAGATGGTTAGGAGATTTCGGCCAACGTGCGGAAGGGGGGAAACCATGCAAGGGTTCATGGGGTTCAATTCCGAGATACACGTGCTGAGTTTTGCACGACTGCAGTCGGCGGAGGCGCATCGGCAAAGAATGCAACAACAATCAGGAAACGCTTCCTCGACGAGGAAGAAGAAGGAAATGACGACGAATTCCAAGCGAAACGAAGCGAAGATGAAGAGACCCTAATTCGACTTAATGCAGAGTCGGCCTTGGATGCAGTCGGCAGTGACGAGTATGGTGGAGGGGTATTGGCCATGGATACAGTAGCTTCCTCGGCATAGAAGAAGAAGAAGGAAATGATTACTTGTCGAGGCTAAAGGAAGTGAAGAGAAGAGACCTAATTTGCTAATCCAAGCTATTGAAAGAGAAAAAAAAAAGATGAGTTAAAATATGTGGGGTGGGCTTTGGAAAAATGGGTTAAAATATGAGTGACTAAAGTGACCATTTATTTCGAACAAAAAAAAACAGTGATTCATATGTGACCCGTTTTTTGGACTTTGAAAAAAATTGGTTAAAATATGGGTTGCTTGTGGAAAAAAAAAATTACAAGTACCAAATTAGACTTATCAAATTCAATTTAGTTCTTTCCCAATTTAGCTCTACAAGTCTGTCTCGTTAGCTCTAGGTCTCGTGGGATGTAAAAAGCCAGGTCTTCGGAATTTTCTCTTTCGACGAATGTGGTCTGTATCAATGGCCATCAGACGTGCCATACAATCCGGGAAAGGTTCCAGCCTTTAGAATAGCGAAGATCGATCCGTTGTTTGGTGGAAATCGCGTCCAATCATTGTTGAAATGGCACGTAATGTCGATTCTTTTGGAGTTTGAAGGAAACCAGACCCCGAGAGTCATGTTGACAAGTCATCTACGACACTTTTCCACCTCGAGAAAGAAGCTTTTGCAGGTCAAAGGAAGAAAGGTCCGTCAGATGCGTTATGATTTATTATAGGCCGTTCGGAAGTGGTTCGTGGTTTCCTTTCGAGGGCGATTGCAATGCGCCTCCCGCTGTGATGGCGATATCCCAGCTAAAAAGTCTGTTCTTCTCTGCCGGTGTACATCAAGATTTACTTAAACAAGTCAAGGACAGGAAAATTATTCAAAAAATCCTAAATTAATTGCACTTTTGCCATATTCAATCCTAAACCTTTTAATTTTTACTAATTAAATCCTAAACTATCTTCATATTTTGTCAATTGGATCCATCTAACCAATTTTGACTAGAAATTGTTAACGTGGATACTGGTCATCTTATATGGCACATTTGAATTTGATGCAAGTAATTTTTCATTATTTTTTTCCTTTTTCTTTTTTTTTTTAACCACTCCGCCCACATCAGCCCTCACCCACTATTGATGAGGGCAAGGATACCTTGCGAACGGCTACAATGGCCGTGAGTGCCGATCATCCTACATAGCACAGTTGCATGGCACGGTTGAATTTGATGAGAGTAATTTTTCTTTTCTTTAAAAAAAAATATTTATTATTTATCATTTTTTCCCTTTTTCTTTTTTTTAACCATGCTACTCACATCAGGCCTTCACTCACTATTGATGAGGGTGAGGCTACCTTGCCCACTGCTGCAATGGCCTTGGTGTCCGACGACTCTCGCTAGTTAGAGTTGTGTTAAAAAAAAAAAAAAATACACGCACACAAATAAAAAAAAAAAAATAAAAGGAAAATACAAAAATAAAATTAAAAAATATATTATTAAAAATTGTTCACGTCAATAATACTTGTGTTATGTAAAACGATCAACATCCATACGGTGACTTTCTTTCAAAATTAGTCGGGTGGACATAATTGATAAAAACGTGAAACTATAAACTGAATTAGCAAAAATGCAGTTGGTTTATAATTTTTTAGATAATTTTCTCCAAATATAACCCATTGCCCGAGGGTGAAGTTTCTAAGAAATCTGCAGAGAGTGTACGATGGGTTGAGATGAATCAAGGTCCCACGTCGAGTACGAATGAAATGAGTTGAGCCCATCTCGTGTATTGCTCGAGCGAACTCCCGTCAATAAGCTCGCCACTGCCGTCCTCTCTCATGTCTTACATATCGAATGAAAGGATATGAGGAGCATCATATGTTTGTTTCTTTTTCTCTTTGTTTTCTCCGAGGGCGTAGTGGATAATCACATGAAATGCTATTCTTTTAACAATTCGCCAATTAATTGGATTGAGCACGGTTTACATACCTTCCCGGATATTTATCATTGGATCAAAAAACAAATTATTACGATCGTCTATACTGAAATATGTTGAACGGCATTACATTTCAATCCAAATCGTGAAAAATTGTGAAGGCACCTTACCAGGCAAGGTGAATATCGACTGACCTTCTCCACCTAAGACAAAAATAAAACAACATGTTACGAAAGAAAGCTTTACCTTTCACTCACAAGACAAAAATGACATCCACTATATATGTTATTTCATTCTAAACGTTAAATTACCGCGTGTCACTCTACTTGGCTCATGATGCTAAAATCAACACCACAAACGACATAATTCTCAATTTATAATCTTCCTTAAAAGATTTAATTTATAGTATTTGTTATGAAATTTCTTGCTATTTCTAGCAAAATAGACGTCATTCTCTTAATTATGGGGTGACACATGGCGATTTAACAGAGAGGTTGGGTTATATACAGAGGTTGGGCTTTTCTTTTTGAAAGGTTTGAAAAGTCGTGTTTTGGTTTTTTTTTCCCAGGCAAAAGATTGAGCTCTCCTTTTTGGAATTTGGCCGATAATTAGTCATTTTTCGCACGATCATCCTATCGGCGAGAGCTTAAATGGACACTTTGTAAAAGGTTATCAAATTGTTTTGTTATTCATATTCCATACTGTGAATACTTTTTAAACTACATCAATATTAAAATTCCTATTCACCGACGATGAACTGAAGATATACCAAATTTATTAATTCAAATTCCGTCAATAAAAAAAAAAAAAAGGTACTCTCGCCTCTTTTATTCATCGCATTTTTAGTTTTCCTAATCCATCGAATCGCACGGGGAAAAAAATACTAGATTTTGGGGCCACAAACCGCAATCACACGCAATCCTTAGCCGTGCCCGTAACGACGAAGTAAAATCAGTCAACCCTCAATAAAAAATAAATTAAAAATAAAAGTTTTAAAAACAAAAATAAATAAAAAATAAAAATAAAAACGCGAATCCTCACACGATTAGGAACGCCCTCCAGAAAACGCGTCGCTCCTCCTTCCTCCTCGCTTCCTCTCTCTCTCTCTCTCTCTCCTGCAACGCCATATATCGACATCTCTCCAGCCTCGCTCCGAATCCGAATCCGAATCCGAATCCGAAGAAGCCCTCGAAGATGTCGTCGCCCGCCGTCCTCCCCATCTCCAACCCCCAGCCCGCCGCCGGCGCCCCCGCCGCCAACTCCGGCCAGCCGCAGCCCCCGATCGCCACCCCGGCCTTCCGCTCCTTCATCAACCACCTCTCCAACTCCCTCAACCACGGCCTCTCCCAGCGCCGCCCCTGGGCCGAGCTCGTCGACCGCTCCGCCTTCTCCAAGCCCGAGTCCCTCTCCGACGCCGCCCTCCGCGTCCGCAAGAACTACTCCTACTTCCGCGTCAACTACCTCACCGCCGTCGCCGCCGTCGTCGCCTTCTCCCTCGTCACCAACCCCGTCTCCCTCCTCTTCCTCGCCGCCCTCCTCGCCGCCTGGCTCTTCGGCTACCTCTTCCGCCCCTCCGACTCCCCGGTCGTCCTCTTCGGCCGCACCTTCTCCGACCGCGAGACCCTCGGCATCCTCATCGTCCTCAGCGTCGTCGTCATCTTCCTCACCAGCGTCGGATCCGTCCTCATCTCCGCCCTCCTCGCCGGGGTGGCCGTCGTCTGCGTCCACGGTGCCTTTAGGGTTCCCGAGGACCTGTTCCTCGATGAGCAGGAGAACGCCTCCACCGGATTCCTCTCCTTCCTCGGGGGCGCCGCCTCCAATGCCGCCCCCGCGGTCGCATCCCGCGTCTGAGGTCGAGATCGTTCGCGATCCGACCAGATCCGATCAGATCCGATCGGATCGGCTGGGTTTTAGCTTTTACAGTAGATAAAAGAAATAATCGTGTAAGTGAAATTTTTTTTTTTTTTTTTTTTGGATTTACATTCGTAGATTTGTAGGATCTGGATACTATGTGCGTGGATCTGTTACTTTCATGTTCAAAGCGATTACCTTTTTGTAGAATACGAGACTATGAACACTCTGATTCATTCAATTGATAGGCTCAATGTTGGATACTCCATTGTTGTCGTATGTATGCGTTCTCTGTGGTGCATCCGATGAGTTTGACGTGCGGAGTTCTTCATCCAATTGCAGTTGTTTGCATCTATCAAGGGTCGTATCACATTGGGTAGATATGGCTGCCCGATCTGTTTGTTTATATCGGCCTGGAAATTATGGGTTTGCGTAAATAGGGACTACGTCGTTCTACATTACTCATCTGCTCACGATGTATTTGTTCTGTGAATTGTCAAAAATCAGGAGTGGAAAGTTTTTCTAAGATGTCCTTTGAAGATGCATTGGGGTCTCCTTTGATGTCATGTAATTATTATACATGGTAGACTATGTCCTGTACTAGTTTTCATCTAGATCCTGTTTATGACTGGTATGGGACCACGACCAAATCATGGCTAAGTCCACCTCGAGGCAACTGTCGAGATATATATTCCTTTAATCAACAACTGCTAATTTTTATTCACATGGTGGGTTTGGTGGAAATAAGAATTTCGGGGATTCATTTGTCCAACAGTTATTCTGTTTGATGCTTGTTGTGATGCTTGCTGAAATAAGATCAAGCAAGTTGATGCTTGTCCAAATGTTGATGCTTTATCAAGCTTTGGTGAAGAGGGAATTTCCCCTTGTCTTGAGTTATGATTAGTTGAGTTCTCTTCAAGTTCTAAAACAAATTAGGCTTAGTTTTAGGTCTCACAAGCACTATGTTAGTTCTGAAAAGGCTGTTTATCGATTTATGACTTGTATTTGAGCTGTCAATTGATGATGGTCTTTATCTACATCAAAGCTTGGTTAAAACATTAATATCTGAACAAGCATCAACATGTTTGATGTTGTGAGGTGGTATCACCACTGGACATTGGAAATGTCACTGTAGAACAAAGTAGAAGATGATATGTATTAATCAAAAATCATCTTTTGGCATATGCAAAATTTATCTAGGATGCACACAATGTGTTCACATCGTGCTAAGGGAGGACCATATGTGTGTTCTTGTTAGTTGCTATCATGATGAGAAAGGGTGACTCAGGCGAAAGGTTGAGTTAAGATGATATATATCTTCTTGTCCTTCTCCAGATTAAATGGAGCGGGTACATGATTTGGTAGGCTTTTGGTGTCTTCTGACAAGTGTCGTGCATAAAAGGTTTAGGCTGTATCTTTGTGGTCCATGTGAAGGTACCTCAAGCCATCCAACCTTCTTTTATGATCAAGCTACTGCCTACTTATTGTTCAGATTAAACTCAGCGTTGGAAACGTTGGAAGTTGTGGCAGTGTCTCGTCCATAAGTGCATGGAGAGTACATCTATGGGAGGGAGAGGAGGTGGGGGAGGGAGAGGGAGAGAGTTTATAACAGTAATCTGTCTTGTTGAGGATTGTTCAGCTCATGAACTTGATTAGCTTTGAGTGGAAAATGCCTTTTATAACAGTAATCCGTCTTGTTGAGGATTGTTCAGCTCATGAACTTGATTAGCTTTGAGTGGAAAATGCCTTCTTGTTCATGTCCCGTTTCAAGGAAACTGTTGGAGGCAGGATATGGTGGATTCTGATGGTGGGCTGAGATACTTCTGCATGTCAATATAGCTGGAATTCAACGAGCTTTGCCTATCGTGCTGCTTATTCATCTATTAACTTTTGGATGATGCTTTCTGTAAATCATTGGCATTGTCTTTTCGTGTCCTTTGAGTGCATTGACTCGAATCCCCTTCAATTTAGAACAAAGTCTATTTCAACGGAAGTGAAATTTTTATCCTCACAAATAGAGAGTCCTTGATGATTGTGTAGTGGATGAATTCCTCCTTTCGCCCAGTTCTTTCTAGTGGAAGTCCTGATGTTAGAGATAAGTATGTGTCCTTACATCAGAAGAGTGAAGCTGGTGATGTGGCTAAGCTATGAGAGGCTATTACAATTTCTTGGTAGCGTATTTGTGGATCGGCTCTCATATCTTGTAAGATTTGAGGAGTGATTGCGGTCTAATCACCCACTGTGCATTATCTTCGCTTTCTTCAGGGAGTCGTTATTATTCATACAGGATGGAGGGTTCCACTGTGAGGTTATGCATGTCTAAGTATTGGGCAAGTTACTAATCAGAAATAACTTCCGATGTCTACATTGAGTTAGATCCCAACCCTTCGGTGTTTTGGAGGAATTACCATGCGGCGCTCTCCCCCAATCCTATTTGCTTGTCTAAGTTTTGGGCACCTTCTAAACAACAGAAATCGAATAATCTGAATGGAGTCAAAGTAGGGTGTCGTATTGCGGCCGACGCTCAGGACAATAGTCAGAATTTTAGCCCGACCGTATGCTTGAACGTGAATGTGGATATCCAGAAAACCGCACTCAATTATATGGCTATGGCTATGGCCTCGGCCTCAACGTCAGATCCTAGTAATATAGTCTACAAATCTTAGGCTCCAAATTTCGTTTCAAGAACGTCAGGTCCGAAATCCTCCTCTCCTTTTTACCTTTGCCTTTTCCTCTGCACTTACGCGAGAATTGCAGCATTAGCTTGCAGCGTGTTTCCGAGATTGCTCTTGGCACGGGGAGGCACTCGCAAATAAGGCTTGATGACAAATCATCGGATCATCATTGCTTTTCCGTGCGGCATCCACATTCCTATGCACGTAGCAACGCCTTTCAGAACTCCACCGACACCGCGGACGGTTTCGTTCATATTCCCTGTTCTTCTTCTGCACATGCCAAACCTTAAGAACCCACTCCACCGAAACCATGCCCATTGCCGCAGTAGAATCATCGTATCGTGAAAATATTTTGAACTTGGGGTAAGATTGTGTCACGAAAAATTAATTCTACCAAAAAAATAAATTCCAAACTTTCATAGATTTCATCTTTCTATGATCGGTTGTTCTTTTTGCATGTGATATGGAAATCTTTTTCTGATATTTGTTACAGGAAAATTGCGACAACATTTCAGAGAAAAGTCTGGTGTACGATCCTCTAGGTCTAGGGTTTGGACAATGGGGAAAGGGGCACGTCCGCCAGGGTCCCAAACATTGACGCAACGGTCCATGAACAGCTAGGCTCCTTGGCCCGCTCTCAAGGTACAGAGACCAAAAAGTGTAGGAGTCTAATTGCATTTTGCAAAATAATTTCCTATTTTTAAAATAGAACTCGTGAGCGACATAAATTTCTTGTTGACCATAAAAAGATTTTTGATCAACTCATTTTTTGAAGTAATCCAAATGCCCAAAACTGAAAGAAAATAAATTTTGCTTGGAACAAACAAATCCTTAGCCTAATGGATTTGGGGAATCGGGACTTTGCATCTCGAGAAACGTGAATTTAGCTTATTGAAATTGGCTGAGTGACACTTTACATCTTTGAAAATGTGAGGTTCAAGTCATAATGAAGTAATTTATTGTAAATTATTATGAATGGCATGATTGCCTTTGATTGAATTATTGAGAAATAGATTTAACTTGACACTCGAAATCCGACTCGAAAACTATATGAAATCATAACAACCACAACAAAATTTATCGAATATGTTACTTGGAAAAAGCTAAGTCGGAGTCGTTTTTAGAATTGGTCCAAAAAAGCTAAGTCAATTACCTTCCCTTTCTTTTTCTGTCTTCTCCATTCCTTCATTTTCACCTAAAGTATCACTACTCATTCCAAATGATTCGGGACTTGATTACGCTTAAGTCACGCCGTGTGAGAAAGTCTACTTGCCGGGAATCTAGCAACTAAACGAAGACACAAGTGGCCCATACAATTTCTTAAGGTGGGGCTCAACGTTACCGTCTGGAAACCCGATCCAAAAATGTTAGTTAAAGACCATGTTTAAGGTGGGGTGGGTCTGGAAGGGACCAGCAAGGACCGACCCGGAATATAGCCGTTGATACCATTTGACTCAGCAGCAGCAGCAAGCACCAAAGGGGCAAACGACCAGGTCTTCCGAGTCCCAACATGACCGTTCGCGCAAACACGCACGCATTCACATGTCCTCCTCTGCCGCCGCAGGTGCGAAAGTAGCCGTTGGGGTCTCCCTCGGTTCGGAGAGAAAATAGTTTTTGTTTGCGGCAAAACCTAGACACGCGCGCGCGCACTCTTCTCTCGCTCTCACGTGCTCTGTCAGAAACCTCTCCCCACCCCCCAACGACCACTCTCTACTCTCTCTCATATACTCCTTTTGCCCTTCTCTCTGCCGTGCTCTCATGTCGTTCTGAAAGAAAAACTCTCGCCCTCTCCCTCTCCCTCTCCCTCCCCCCACCTTCTTTTCCCCATCGAGAAAACTTTGCCAAGAGAGAAAGAAGCGAGAAAAGGGATTTGGTGGGGGGTCGAAGGAATCTGAAGAAAGGGTTTAAGACTTCCCCCATCTCAATCCTCTCCGTTTCTCCTTGCCCCGTTTTTCATGGAACGCCACCGCCGCTCCCGACATGATCACTCCCCGCTCTTGCTCTCGCTCTTCTCCCTTCTCCTCGCCGCCGCCGGCCCGTCCCCCGCCGCCGCCGCCTCCGCCCTCTCGGGGCGCGTCCAGTGGGACGGCGTGGTCGTGACGCAGGCCGACTACCAGGCCCTCCAGGCCGTCAAGCACGAGCTCGTCGACTCCCTCGGCGTGCTCCGCAGCTGGAACGACAGCGGCTACGGCGCATGCTCCGGCGGGTGGGCCGGCATCAAGTGCGTCAAGGGCCAGGTCATCGTCCTCCAGCTCCCCTGGAAGGGCCTCGGCGGCCGGATCTCCGAGAAGATCGGGCAGCTCCGGGCGCTCCGGAAGCTCAGCCTCCACGACAACGTCCTCGCCGGCGCCGTCCCTTACTCCCTCGGGTTCCTCCCCGACCTCCGAGGGGTCTACCTGTTCAACAACCGCCTCGCGGGGACCATCCCTCCTTCCCTCGGCAACTGTCCTCTCCTGCAGGCCCTCGACTTGAGCAATAATTTGCTGTCGGGGACCATTCCCCCGAGCCTCGCCAACTCCACCAAGCTGTTGCGGCTCAATTTGAGCTTCAATACCATCTCTGGGCCTATCCCGAGCGTCGTCAGCCGGTCCCCGTCGATCGCCATTCTCGCTCTCGACCACAACAACATCTCGGGACCGATCCCGGCCTCCGTCTCCAAGCTGGGCACGCTTCAAATCCTCTCTCTGAGCCACAACCAGATTGGAGGATCCATACCAAGTGACATAGGGGAGCTTTCTCAACTTGAGGAACTGGACTTGTCGTTCAATGCCATCAGTGGGAGCTTGCCCTCCAGTCTCTTCAACGTGTCGTCCCTTTCGGTGCTGGACTTAGAGGGAAATCGCCTAGACGGCGAAATCCCCGAGAATTTGGGCGCCATGCGGAACCTTTCTGAGCTCAATTTGAAGAGCAATCGCTTGAAGGGCCCGATACCTTCGAGCATCGGTAACATCTCCGGCATTGACCGGCTCGATCTCTCCGAGAATAACTTCACCGGGGAACTCCCGGCTTCGCTGGCCAATTTGCCCAAGCTCACCTCCTTCAATGTGTCCTACAACAACCTCTCCGGTGCCGTCCCGACCGATCTCTCCAGGAGGTTCAACTCGAGCTCCTTTGTGGGGAACCTCCAGCTCTGCGGCTTCAGCACTTCTACTACATGCCCGACCATCTCTCCGCCGCCACAGGGCCCTCCATCTCCATCTCCGGAGCAGTCTAATCGTCACCGAGGCCGCCACCTCAGCACCAAGGACATTGTCCTCATTGCGGCCGGGATCCTCCTAGCGATCCTGCTCATCCTCTGCCTCGTCCTGCTCTGCTGCTTGATCAGGAGAAGGGCCGCGTCCAAGAAGAAGAACGGGAAGCCCGAGAAAGCCGCCGCCGGCGGGGGGATCTCCGAGAAGGCGACCGCGTCCCGGGATGTCGAGGCCGGCGACATCGGCGGGAAGCTGGTGCACTTCGACGGGCCATTCGTGTTCACGGCCGACGACCTGCTGTGCGCGACCGCGGAGATCATGGGGAAGAGCGCGTACGGGACCGCCTACAAGGCGTCGCTGGAGGACGGGAACCAGGTGGCGGTGAAGAGGCTGCGGGAGAAGATGACCAAGGGGCAGAAGGAGTTCGAAGCGGAGGCCAGCGCTCTCGGCCGGATTCGGCACCCGAATCTCCTGGCGCTCCGGGCCTACTACTTGGGTCCCAAAGGAGAGAAGCTTCTCGTGTTCGATTACATGCCCATGGGAAGCCTCGCTTCCTTCCTCCACGGTAAGGAATCAGTAATTACTACAGAGGGTAGAGATTAACTAGCACTCTTGCCTGCTTATTGCTAACTTGGCATCATCACTTGGCGCGTGCAGCTCGGGGACCTGAGACCACCGTCGACTGGCCGACGAGAATGAGCATTGCCATCGGGGTGTCGCGGGGGCTGCACCACCTCCACGCCCAGGAGAACATCTTCCACGGCAACCTCACCTCCACCAACATCCTCCTCGACCACCGCACCGTCCCCCACATCGCCGACTTCGGCCTCTCCCGCCTCATGACCTCCTCCGCCTCCACCACCGTCGTCGCCACCGCCGGCGCCATCGGGTACGCCGCGCCGGAGCTCGCCAAGACCAAGAAGCCCACCGCCAAGACCGACGTCTACAGCCTCGGGGTCGTCTTCCTGGAGCTCCTCACCGGGAAGTCCCCCAGCGAGGGCTCCAACGGCGAGGACCTGCCGCAGTGGGTGGCGTCCATCGTGAAGGAGGAGTGGACCAACGAGGTGTTCGATCTGGAGCTCATGAGGGAGACGCCGACCATCGGCGACGAGCTGCTCAACACCCTGAAGCTGGCCCTCCACTGCGTCGACCCGTCCCCGGCGGCGAGGCCAGACGTGGAGCAGGTTCTGCGGCAGCTGGAGGAGATTAAGCCGGAAGTAGCCGCCGGAGCTAAGGACGACGAAGGAAAGGCCGAATCTCCCGATGAATGACGAGAGAAGTGGGGTTTTTTTAGTGTAGAAATATAAAAGAAGGAAAGAGTTTAGTAAACTATTTGGTTTTCTGGGGGCTAAGCATTTTCTGTATTTAAGTGATATTTCATTATTCTTTTGTTCTTCGGGTGGACAATAACTTGAGAAGCAGTAATTTATGCTATATTCTTTTAATTTATTATTTTATTAATTGTTGGTGTCTGTAAATGCAGTCAAATGAAATTGAGATTAGAGTCCTTTTAAGTTTTAACCAGACAGCTCCAAGCCGATTAGTACAAAACCGCTGCCCCCTTCCCATGGCTTCTTCTTTGAAGAGTGCATTCTTTCTATTACCTTTACTTGTCTCCTATGAAACTATTCGGTCCAATAATGACGTAATGATTTTATTATTTCCTGTGTGTTAATCCATCTTTCAATATTTCGTTCACTATTTGTGTCTCTCGTAACTTAGTTATCTCTTTTTAGGAAACTTAAGATTTTTATATTAAATATCTCCTTTCATCCGGCAAACACTTGTCCGAAGAGAGCTTTTATGCCAAAAAAACAAAAGTGCAAAGCGGCAAGTAGTCGTTGGACTTCTTTATCGTCCCCACCTCTTTATTTATTTATTTTTTGGTCAAACCCACCTCTTTATTTGAGGCATTGAGTGAGCTGCTTAAATCGAATGAAGGATCCATCAAGTTCAACCTCAAACATAGTATGAAGAATATAAGGATGCAAAAGCAAACATCTCCGCACTTGCATTGATGCTCTTATCCTTTTGTCGAGGAAATGCTATTATGTAGTAGTTTAATACAATTAGAAAAAGTTAGAATCTGTTATCAATTCTCTCCTTCTCGTTTTGCTTATGTGATAAATCATACCTTATTTGAGAAAAACCCACTATCAATATACATTAAAGATAAGAGAATACAATTATAAATCCTAAACTTGTCTTCATAATACATTTACCACAAATTAATTTTCGTAACACAAAAAATCCCAAATTAGTATTCACAATACATTTAGTCCAAACTAATTTTTGTGTTATGAAACTGATATCCCATGATACATTTATTTCAAAATGAAATTCATTTCACAATATGCTAACCCAAATTTAGCATTTTGTCCAATATCCCATCAAAATGCATACATGACAAACCACTAAAAAATAGACATGATGAGGAGAATGGTAGATATAACTAGACTTGTTGAAATGGGTTATAGACACATTTCTTAGCCCATATTTGATGGGGGGTTATTATATGGATTAGTTATATTCAATAAATAAATCATAAATGTGTTTAGAATTGTGAAGCCTATAATATATAGGTATTAAATGGGTTCACAACTTACTTAGAACCAATTCACCCTCGACTCTCCCTTGCCCTTGTTTGATATCATGTTCACTCATTATATGCTGTCAACTCAATTTGAATATAAGTTTTCCTATATTTAGTTAAATATATAAATGTTTTAATAATATGGATTGAGATGAGTATGTGTTTAGCACAAGTTAGGTCAAACGTGAGTCACAAGATTCGTATTAATTAAATATGGAGTAATAATTTCGTGTCATACCAATAAGGGGTTTTTCAATGTTATCTAACAATAAAGTAGGGGTGTGCAAAATACAGGGAACCGCCAGGACCGCCCGGAACCGGACTGGAACCGCCGAACCGGCGGTTCTTGAGGGAACCGGTCCGGTTCCGGTTCCAATTTTCGGAACCGGTGGGTACCGGTCCGGTTCCCGGTTCCATGGGCGGATCCGCCCACCCGGACCGGACCGGAACCTTTTTAATATTAAAAAAAAAATACTAAAAGAAACCCTAGATTATATCTCATCTCCTCACTCCCTTCGTCTTCGGTTCTCTCTCTCTTTGTCTCTTCTTCGATTCCTCCTAATCCTATCGCCATTTCGATTCCTCCCCGAGCGTTGACACTGCCGCCGCCGCTCCTCCGTCGCCGATGTTCGCCCCCTCGCGTCGCCCGCCACCGCCACGCCCGCGGAAAATTGTTTCGCGACCGTTCTATGTTGAAAACCGACCATAGACCTCCTCCCCTCCTTCCCAACTCATAGACCGACCGTTCTATGTTGAAAACTAAAATTGTTTCGCGTCAAGATCGGTTCCATGGATCCACCCGGAACCGGGCCGGACCGCCGGGCCCGGTTCCAGGTGGATCCGGTTCCAATTTTTCGAAACCGGTCCCTACGGCGGTTTCGGTTCTAGGTCGGAAACCGCCCGCCGGGACTACGCACACCCCTACAATAAAGGTAATCGATCCCACGAAAAATAATAGGCACCGCATTGGGTAGCGTAAAGAGAGGCGGGTCGGGTCAAGGCCTTAAAAGGAAGCCACCGCCGGATCCGCCCACCGAGGCCCACTTGATGGGCGGGCCGCGGTAACCATCGGGCCGTCAGATCGCGTCAAATAAACAAAAGAAAAGAGCGCGCCTTCGTCCCAAAGAAAACGACGTGGAACGTAGTGGCAGGCAGCTAATCGGGCTTCCGACACGTGTCCCCGCATGATGGCAGGGACCACTCGCCCGACGCCACGTCACGCGAACAGCCGGGAACAAACTTGCCACGAAAGTCGTGACTTCGGCGCGGAGCCGAGCCGAGTACACATCGCGTCCTGCCCTGATGCTTCGTCCCCAAGAAAAAGCCAGCTTGTCCCCACCAATCACCTCGCGGCTGCACCTGCTTCGGCGGCTGATGCATATATTAACAGAGCCGCGACTCCTCTGGAATGCTTTCGATAAACTCTTTCGGGTTCTCCTCTGCTTAAACCCAAGCCTGAACCCTAGCTCAGCTCAACGTACTTCCAGCAGAAGTCCGAACCCTTTTGGCGAGATTTCGCGGAAGATATGAGCTTGAACTTCGCGACCAGCATCGGCATGAGCCCCGCCAGGCAGGCCTCCTTTTCCATGGGGGAATTCGGGGACAAGCGCCTCAAGAAGCGGCGCAACGGCTGCGACTCCGTCGAGGACACGCTCGCCCGTTGGAAGGACTACTACGACGGCCAGGCCGGCGTCCCGGAAGAGGAGGGCGGCGGAGGAGGAGGAGATGGCGCCGTCGTCAGGGCGGCGCGCAGGGTGCCGGCGAAGGGCTCGAAGAAAGGCTGCATGCGAGGGAAAGGCGGGCCGGAGAACGCGGTGTGCAGCTACCGGGGCGTGAGGCAGAGGACGTGGGGCAAGTGGGTCGCCGAGATTCGGGAGCCCATCGACAAGGGGTCCGGAGCGGGGCAGGGCAAAGCCAGCAGGCTCTGGCTCGGGACTTTCTCGACGGCGCGCGAGGCGGCTCTTGCTTACGATGCGGCCGCGCGGGCCATGTACGGCCCTCTGGCGCGAGTGAATTTCCCTGGGAATTCGGCTTCTTCGACGCCGTGTCGCAGCGATTCGTCTGCCAGGAGTGCGTTGTCCTCGGTTGAGAACTTCGCCACGTCGAGGGAGGCCGATGCAGATGCCTTTGATCCTTCCAGAGTTTTCGTGGTTGATAGCTCAAGTTTGCAACGTGATGATCTCAAGGAAAGCATGACGACCGAGTGCGATTTCCAGCGTGAAGCTCAAGATCCGAACCCGACAAGAACAGAGAAAAACAGAGGAACGGCGTCCCAAACAGTGGAATGTAAAACAGAGAGGCATGAGGATGGGCGTGGATCAGTGTTCCATGGACTAAATCTGAGACCCGGATCTGAAATTTCTGCTCCTGATATTGAGTTCATCGCCACTGGACAAAATTCCCATTCACAGGACAAAATCAGATGTTCACATGATGTTTGCGATAATTGCAATTGTCCTGAATCGGTGCAGAGCAACGAGGTCGTCGCCAATGGAACTTCTATTGAAATTGAAACTCCATCGTGCATGGGAGCCGACATGGATGGAGAATTGCTAACATTGATGGAACTTGCCAACGGTAGCTGTACTGGAATTGAATATAATGCACGACTCAATTCGATTATGCAACAAGTGAATGATGAAGTAGCGAGGAGTAGGTCATGCGACACATTTGATGATAATTTTGAAGGAATGTGTAATGAATTGTATTGTCAACCCATGAATACGAGCCCAAATGGTAAATCTAATTCCCGGGCTTCGATTCCTGAGGCTGACATGCTCATGAGCATGGCAATGTTACGGGAAACTCAGACAGATAATGCCACAAACTATGGTGGCTGTCCCAGTTTTAATTTCTCGAGAGCGGAGGCACAGAATCTACATTCTTCTCAAGAGATGATTAGCACGGGGACGTGGGACTGGAGAAGACAACCTTTTGAGCCCCTCGGGGTCCACCAGGGATTTCGGGTACCGGCCAGTGGGCGCTGCAGGTTACCGGAGGTGAACAAGATGATGAGTGCGAGCTCGTATCCGATGGAAGAGACGGAAGGAGTTGGCCACAGCTTTGATTTCCTGAAGCCTGATTATGACTTTGGACTGTTGGAAGAGCAGAGCTTGCTCAATTTGTGGTTCCCCGATTAAGTTCTTCAAGTCTAGTTTTGGAACGAAAGAAGCAATGAAAAACAAAAATCACCATCAGGACATTTTTGTGCTAGGAATAGGTTTGATATTGATAGCTACACATTGTATCGTGTCTTGTATCCGCTATTGATGGGAGTTGTGATGGACTTGTTAAATTCCTTTTTCCTTTCAGTTGTTCTATTTCATTATCTTCCTTTCCTTAAAACGGCGATGATCGTAGGGGTCATTGCGCTGTCAAACAAGTTCATGTCAGCTTCTGGATGTTCGGCGCACTGACGAAGAAGGGTTGATCCATTGCCCATCTGATGGGCTTGCGACCAATTTACGCCAAGAGGACTTTGCATCCATCGATTTGCACATCCACCAAATTAGGCCTGATAAAATGCCAGTTCTGTGGCCGATCTGTTCTGCACCAGTTGAGACTCGAGAACGGATGTGCCGATCAGAAAGCACACACGTTAGCAAGGTTAAAATTTCAGGAACGAACCGGCCCAAAAAAAGGGGTTAAGCAAAGGACACTTGTTTCGTCGGGAGAAACAAAATGCCTCCTCTCATCCTAGACATGATCGAACTATGTTAAAGATTCATATCTATGAACAAATCATTTGGGACCATTTTCTAAAATTGACGAAGACTGTTGAAGTGCATCGTTGGCTTGCTATGCGTCTTAGTTTTTATCAAGATAGACTTCAGTTTTATGAAGAAAAATTGCTTTTCAAACAGGTGTCAAGTCCCTCTACCTCTTCGGAAACTGCGAGGTCACTGAGTGAAGAAAAACATCCTATCCACATCGTGCAAACAGAGTAGATGAGGGCTACGTGAGTTCTAATCAACACAAATATTACAGTTTCTTCTTTCAACAAAAACATCACTGGTAAAGAACAGAATTATTCTAAAGATGATGTACGAGCACTATGAACTTTGTAGGCTATGGCATGGCAGTCGGTGTGCATAATCGATTCAACCGTGTCCAGGCGAGGAGAGGCAATGTCAGAAATACAACACAAACACCATTGACAGTCATTGCAGCTACCACCATGTCTGTAAACTCGACTGGCATGGATTACAGACGAGAAGTACGCATTTATCGTGGTGCCCACACATAAGCAAACATGTGCTAACAGCACGAACAACATTGACGAAAGAAGAGCCTTTTCATCATGCAACTATTCGAAAAGTATTCAACATGAACAGCGTGAGCAAACGTTAGGACTATTAGTCAAGGCATGTCACAAGTGCAGAAATCTCTGAACTATTACAGTTCAAATTCAAGATAGTCCAAAACGGGACTCTTCAGATTTCTTGCAGATGGCAAAGGTATTGGTGAAATTCACAGCCAAAGAAAGTTATAGACAAATATTTATGGAATGGAATACTCTGTTTTCATGACGATGTCCCTTTAACTGCCTCCGTGATTTCCCATTTATACCTCGACTGATACTTGGTTCGAACTCGAGCAACCACCGCTGTGTTTGACTTTGCTGCATTCAGCTGATTCGTCCTTTGTCCCCTTACAAAGAGTAACTGCAAATCAAAACTATTTCCTATCTAAGGAAAAGTTTATCACTTTTGGGGAACGGATACTCCCCATTTTATGGTCTTTTATTTCCTTCAGGACCAACATGCTTCGCATTGGTCTTCACTGAATTGTCGCATGAGAAAAATTAATATGCCTAAACAGAAATGTCTAGTGAATTCCTTGATATCAAGAACCGTTCATGCTATAATCACTCTTATATTTAAAAGCAGAGGAAATTCTTTATCAAATGTAAAGCAGTCTTTTATGTGCAAACGCTTCTGCATGACCAGTTTAAGCAAATGCTTTGTCATTACAAAGTTGACCAAACACCGGAATGTATTTTGATTTGAAGGTAACACAATGTTCCCTCTGTTACTAATTTGTTTGTTGACTGATACAGAAACAGCCTTCCCTGCTATAAACAATGAATATGCAGAAAGTGTCAACAACAGGCTTTTCATCAGCAGAAAGTTCGATGATTCTACCAAGGTAGTTCAAGTTCTTGTGTCTCCCTGGGCGTTGGAAGATCTTATGTTAGGTGGACAAGGCTCCGTTTGAAAGAAGCTTGGAGGTAGCGGTTGAAAATTAGGAGAGATTGGACCAATTGAGAACACTTCACTCTTACCGCATTCAATTTTTTGTGCACAAAGTGTGCAAAAACTCCGTGCGTTTTGATTATATTTCTCATTAGAGGTTTCATCTTATTCTATTGTATTATTAGAGAAGAATGACAAGTGTGATGAGAGTTACTTCTATGTGTAGAAATAGAAAGCTGCGAGTGGAAGAAAGCATTGTCAAGCAGCGCAACTTCTCGAAGATTGGATAGTGGATTCTAGTTTTATTTGGCCTATTAGAGTTGGGAAAATGGAGAAGTTTAAGGTTGCCTTTGGTGATCTGGATTCGGATTGGGACAGGATAGGATAGAATAGAAGGGGAATTGAAATCATTCGAATATCCTTTGGATTGTAGAAATATCTTATTATATATTTGGTGCAACTGAGACAGGATTTGGAATCTTTAAAAATCTTCAACATAAGAAATATCCCATCATCTTCAACAAGCGTTGTCAAGCCTCCCACGGTCGTTAACTCTATTCTCAGCAATCGTTTCCCCCACTAAATTTCAAATGCTCAGTACTCTATCTCTCTGGAAAATTGTCGAACACTTGGTGAATGTGGACTTGAAGGTGGAGCCGGGATGAAGGAGGGCGAGCTACAAAGGAAATGGAGGCGGGTGACCTCTTCCATTAAGCAAAATTATGTGCTGAAGGCAAGGGGGATCTCTCTTTGGCGTTTCATCAGGTGAGCGCCTAGTCCAGAGTCAACCAAGAGAGAGACTGTAGAACAATAGAGACCGAGAATGAGTAATCAGATGTCAAGTTATGATTCAGTGATAGTGGAAAACCTGGAAAACTGACTGAGAAGGAGAGGGAGCCATGGATGAGGTGGTGAGCCCTATCCATCCAAGTGAGCCATGGGTAAAGGCACTAGCAAGGATACTCGATGATGTTGAAGTGAGGGATGGTCACGGTGGACTGCCGCCAGAGAGGTGGTGGAGTGCCGCCGGCTAAAAACACCAAGGACGGTGAGTCTCACTTAGATGGGATTTCCTTGATGGGCAATAATTGTTAAGTTAATTCTAAAATTTTATATTCAATCGGGATTTGTCCCATCCGCTACACCTGATTTCTTATCTGGCATTTTATTTGGATATTAACCAAATTTATCCGACCCAAAAAACATCATCAAATATCAAATAAGATAATTTGTTATAATGTTTATATTCAAATTTAGACCACCAAACACAGGCTAAGTGAATAAGCCAACCCACTATATATAGCATCCTTCTTTCTCCTCTCCTTCATTTTTACTTGGTAGAAAAACTAGTCTCTGCTTAATCACGCAACTTCTACTGCAATAAGCATAGTGTCCAACATTTATCCGTGAAAAGCTTGCAAAGTTTCAATCAATAACCACTTCACAATTCACGCCCACGACAAGTAAGGCTTTCAGCAATTTTAAAAGGTAGGTTTGAAGGTTAATGATTTTTTTTTCTTTCGAAATTACCCTCGAGTATATTCAATTGCTCCAGTCTTGCCCTCACAACTATTCATTCTCAACCTATTAGGTCTGAAACTATTCATCTTCAACCTACAAATCTAAGATGGACGGACACCGGCATGGCTCGGAGGAGCTAGAGGAACATTGACGTGGAGTTGCATGACACCGACGTTGTGTCGCTGCTAGTTGAGCGGCCTCAGCGACCTATCGCCTGGCTCGGGTGACGTTGAAGTCAAATTTGACGCTTGGCTGTGTCGCATTGCCGAAGTCGCTCAACCTTAACGGCCCTCACTTGGGATTGCATCATCAATGATGGGCCTTGCCCGGGCTTCGTCAACCTTCGTCTTCTAGTGCTTTTATTGAGCTTTGACGAGGGTTGCGACGAGATCTACGGCAGCGAGGGTTGCTAGTCAATGCTTGCCTCCTGGCAAATGGTTGTCTCTGGCCACCGCCGACGCTCGCCTATGGTCGACACTAAAAAGTTGCCCAAACTCCATGCCTTTTTTGCCGATGCTTGCAAATGCTTGCCCTCTCTCCTTTTTCTTTTCAAATTGCTTTACACAAAATATATAAACCAAAGGATGTTTGCATTTAGCAAATTTACCTTCAGACAACTCCTCGGGGAAATGCAAAATTTCCCCAAAGTTGAACTAGAATAGCCAAAAAAAAAAAAAAAAAAAAAATCATGATGAGGTGGCAATCAAAGAGACAAGCTAATCACATGTCAACATGTAGGGTGATGTGGCATGGACATGCATGATGACATGGAAAAAGCATAACAACTTAGTAGAACGACACAAGAGCATACATAATTGTTGGGAATAACGGATTCCCTAAATTGATCCGATACTCAATCGAACCCCTAAAACGAATGCGGAAGACGAGCCATGCACATGTATCACCGATCAAAAAGCACGTCACAGAATCAAACATATATTGTTTTCCACAGATTAAACACCAATGTTGAAGTTCGAGGAAGAATCACGATCTTGTTCTACCGATGAGCGTACTGTTGCTTTAAAGGGGAGAAAACTCTGATTTTGAGGTTACTGTTTTTACGTTGTTTTTGGGAGGGAGAAAGAAAAAAAGAACGTACGTACGGTACGTTCTCCTTTTTTTTTTTCTTTTCTTTCTTAAAAACATTTTCTCCAAAAGACATATCTCTTCACGTAAAACGTTCCCCCAAAAGACATAACCCCTCAAAGTACCATTTCATATCTCAACCCTTCTTCCATGTGCTCTTTATCTTGCAGGCCGGGTTTTTAGGCCTAACACGGGCGAACGAGCCTACTTAGGCTCATCAACGCATAGAAAAAAAACCATCAATAATAATGAGGCATAGACAGGCATGAAAACGTGACAAACGAGACGACCTAAATGACATGTAAATAAGTATCATTTGATGGAGAAACGTGTAAGGTGAATGGAGGCAAGTAGAGATGAAAATGGATCAAAGACATCTAAATAATGACGTGACAAGTTATGACGTGACAATTAATGATATATTTAATGCGGTTTTCATAAAATCGTGCGAAATCGATTTTTCAATGTCGGCTCTAATCGCGCATGGTATCGTTTTAAGGGAAAACGCCAATTTGTAGCTGCCTTTCGGCGATTATCAAATGAACAAATAAGAACGGATTTGAACGTGTCTATCTTGACAACAATTCGCATGCATGGGACCTCCGGTGACGCATTTGGGACGAACGAGTGGCAGTCCGGCTGCCTCGTCCTTCTTTCCCGTAGAAGGGCCCCTTCGCGTTTGCTCAGCGGGTTTGTCGGGATGATAACGGGGGTCCTACTGCTAGGGACAGAATATGAAAGCGGCAATTCAACGGCTTAGATTACCACGACCTAAATTTAGTATTTTTCCTATTCTAAAGTAGAGAGAGAGAGCTAAAAAGACTCATCATTTTGTGAAAATGAGAAGTGGTCGGCATCAATATTATACGGACTTTATCACTGGCCGAGGTAGCTCCGTTGGATAAAGGCTCCGTTGATCATTTTCCAAAGGTGAGGGATTCAAAATCTAGTTGAGGCACTTGGTGTCTTAAGTGTGACGTTAAGATAGTGAGTCATTCGCTATTGTCACCCCGGGTTTACCTTACCAGTTATCGGTTGTACGAGAGTTCCTGAATCATCAAAAAATTTAGCAATCCACGGAATTGAGGCGCCACACATAGCTTGAGGAGCATGTTCCTCGACCCAATACTGATGGGATAACATCCAAAAGATCGAGGACCCCCGAGTCCATGGATCGAGCTTCAATTCGGCAGCCAAAGTTTATTGAGATCATTAGTTAAAGTAACTAGAAGGTTTAGAAAGTATCGTTCAATTCGAAGACTTCTGATTGTAGTTGAGGATGACCAAGATTTGACGATAGCTTCTTCGTCCGACATCTGTTCGACCCCATCTCCGTTGCACTAGAATGCTTCTTACCTCTATTGTGTGTTGCAAATTGGATGATCGCAAACTCACTGATGCTACAAAAAATGGGCAAACAGTCCCGAGGGCAATACATTGACGGTCGAATTTGAGTGGCAATATAGGTATAAAAAAATTCGAGATCGAAAGCATATCTTGGGCCTTTTCGCTCAACGGTTGAACCCCAGTTCCCTTTTGGTCAACCTTGTGTCAACTACTTGACTTTTAGAAAAGTAAGACGTATTTTGATTTGTCGACACGTTTGCACATTACAAGAGAAAATTCGATGCGGTGAAGACTATATAATTTTCTTAACCGATCGCTTGACAAATTGGCTTGGGACAATCATGAACAAAACTACATAATTTTGATGATCATTCTTTTCCTCTCTTCTTTAGTCTTCACTAGTTTGGACTTGCTCGATTGTAGCCTTCGTGTACTAGATATTGCTATAGAAGGCATTATTTGCTAACATGGACTTGCCTATCCATGTCTAAATCTAGGTTTTGGGTCTTCAACCATAACTTAAACCTGGCAGGCAATAGTTGCAACATAATCCATAGTGGGACCTGAACTTTTTTTGTCACACCCCAACTCCACAAGAACAATGGCAATGGAATGTTTATTTTTTCACTCAAAGAACATAGCCTCAAATGTAACCATGACTCAACTTGATATTAAAATATATTCATCCATGTATATTTGATAAAAATGTTATCCGGTTATAATATAAACTTTTTATGATCCATCAAATAGAATATTTTTACAACTCCAACTAAATTAGACAACCTCAACTCACCCAAAAACCGTTAACTAAATTCATACCCAAAAAATCCAACCCCAAAAGTTCTCGCCAATGGCACTCTTGTACTATTAGCCGCTAGTTGATGAGCTTGAAAAACATTAAAAATGAATGGAACGAACAACCACAATCCACTAAGTAATATATCTCTTTTAAGCAAATCGAACATCCCTTACACACATTTAAAACACAAAAATATTACTCATTAACACCAAATCCAGAATATAACAAACCTTCTAGACTAAGCTGAGTTATATATTACTTCGAGATAACTATAGCCATAACAAAATACTCTTTTCATCACTAATATCAAAACAAATAATCAATAGTCTAGTCCACTAATCAATCTTGTGAAATCACACATCGAGGATTGATCCTATTGATCAATCTCATGTTTAAGTATCTAATCATGATCATGCAAAAAGCCTGAAATAAAAGTGACCAAGATTCTCCCATTGATTAGGTCTCCACCTATTTTGCCAGTGCCTGGTCCACAAGAATACCCATAAATCTCTCAATGGATTCACAGAGATACTGAACATAATCCATCAACCTTAATATCCAATAACCCACAATTAAAATCAAAAACCATATCAATAGTCTGATTCACAAACCAGATCATATATTTTTTCACAATTCAATATATGTCAAAATACCTTTCATAAACCATTTTCACAAATTGTGAACCTTTTATGATCCTTTTGTAAAAGGTTTCGCAAAATATTTACATACAATCAACTCAAATAGGTAATCGTCAAATACTTTTCCATTCCAATAAACAAAATGGTGGTAAATTCTCGACCTACATTTTGTGCAATAAACATGTCATTTCATAACTCGTAGTATAGCTAATCCATATCACTTTTGAAATATGAGTTCACAAACTTAAAAAAGAGATAGTACTACTCACCTAAGAAAGCCGAAAACCAACCTATGATGGACCAATGGTTACTCAAATCGATACATTTGTATTCATATCAATTATTCAAAAAATGATATTAAACCTGAGTGATACATTACTTTAATGAACATCTTGACTAATTACGCTTATTAATTGATAAGACAACACCTACATGCTAACGAAGAAACTCGTTTATAGCAAACATTTATTTTTATTTAGTACACGTATTATCTATTATGCATAACTCACACAATAAACTTTAGAATTTCATTCTGATCAAACCATAATTCATAATCAATTTTTGTTGAACCCCACAACTCCACAACTCTATTATCTACCATTTTCACATAAATATGAAGCTCAAGAGCTCCTCAAACCGAACCTTGCATTTCAACTTCCACATAACTCCAAATTTAAAACCTAACTTCGGATATTACTATGATTAAACGAATAATAGGCTTAAAATACTTACCTAGCATTGCAATTTGAAGATGAATCGACCTCATTGGGGTGTCTAGATCATGAATGTACAAAAATTTTCTCTCTTTTCCTCTTTTCTTTTCCTTCTCCATGAACGCACCTCTTTCTCTTGAAACGAAATGTTGGGCTTGGACTTGGGGCTTGTTAGAGAAGTGCGCTGGCCCCATTAGGTTTAAGCTAAGGATAACACAAGCAACGAGACACTCGAAGTTTCAAGTAATTTGGACAAGATCGAAAAGAAAAGCTCAAAAGGAGATTTGAGCCTAAAGACCGGTATAGGTTGATGTTTTATTAGATATGGAAAATGATATAAATGGTCATTAAACTTTAGTCCAATGTGCAACAGTATCCTTCCACTTTTAATTTGTTCGATGTGATTCCTGAACTTTAACATAATGTGGAATATCTTCCTTGAGCTTTTAACTTGTTCGATGCAGTCCATGAACTTTTGGTGCATATTCAATGTAGTTACTGACTATATAAATATGTTCGATGTTATCCCTGAACTTGAATCAATTGAAGGACAACATTAGATATTTTTAGATAATCTAAGGACTAAATTCAACATGCACCAAAAGTTAATAGATCACATTAGACAATTTAAAATTTCAAGGATGATATTCTACATTGGGCTAAAGTTTAGAAGCCGCATTGAACAGCTTTATAATTTATAAATGACATTGCACATTGAGCTAAAGTTTAGAGATCATCTGTGTCCTTATTCCTATTAGTTATGCAGTAGCTTGAAAAGCATAAGATTATAATGAGAATGGAAGAGGGGCTTCATGAAGTAATGTAAGATTCATTTGGACAACATGCCAATGACAACGCTCCATAGTCCCATAATGTTGGGGTGTAAGTGGAGGTGTTTGAAATTGTGGAATCCCATGAGATGAAACATATGTTTTTAATATTCAATATTTGCCACCACAATCGAAGTATATTGGATAATGATCCACAAAGTAATAGTAATAACAAAAACAATATCTTGATTGCACTAGAGGTTGACCCTAAACATCATTGTGAATGAGTTCAAGAGGTTGTCTGCTAGACAACATAGGAGCGTCAAATGGAAGTCTATGACTTTTTTACATTGACACGATTTGCACAAGGATATAAGACAAGACTTGGAAGGACAAGGAATTGAATTTGATTTTATAAGATCTTGTGAGACAGATAACCAAGATGGCGATGCCAATCGCTGGAGGATGCAAGGACACCAATCATGGCGGAAGGTGGCTATGAGTCATGTGGAGTGAAGATGAAAGTTCATGAACATCATTGTTATACATGCCTCATGTTATAGTCACCCCCAGGAGTAGATCCTTCACTAGAAATGACCGAGAAAGAACTCCACAAACGTTTGGTCAGTCTCACAAAATTTTTCCATCAATATTGAGTATATTTGCTACTATAGGAACACACAAAACATTTTAAAAAGAATAATAAATAGTGGGGAGGAAACTTTAGTTGAACCTGTATGTGTTATTTGCAAACTTGAGCCATGACCATTGACAATTTAATTAGGACCTTTATAGATTTTCCAAACTTGAAGTAACATGATGAGACACTCCAGAGTCCATGAGACATCCTTGCTTGGCTTGGCGAGACATCATTGTGCTGAGTCACCTTGATTTGAAGTAGGACATTCATTGGTGCTTCTGTGGAAAAAACTCTTTTGGCAAGATTCGTGGTGACAAAAGTTGATTCACCCTAGCTTTCTTCATGTTTCAACTATTGCTCAAAGTTGATGAGTTTTTCATGGAGTTCTCAAAGAAAATGGGCGATTCACGTGCTCTGATGGTGACAGAAATTTCCTTGACTTCAAAATCGAGTCCATTTAGAACATGCAATATCAAATCATTATCGCTAATGGGAGAATTGATGGTGGCAAGTTTGTCTGCAATTCCTTTGACAACTTGTAGGCAATTGATTGGGCTTTGTGTTTGGTGAAGATTAAACACTACTTGAGACTCATAACACGCAAACGTGTCTTGTTGGCAAAGAGATGAGAGTTTGTTTCAAGCTTGGCATGCTATTTTGGCAAAAGTAATGGGAGGCATGATTGAGTTCGAAGTGAAAACTGTGATTGCATAAAGCAATAGTTGATCTTGGCCTGTACCCAATGAAAGTGAGATGAAATGGAAGTTGTTTTGCCGTCAATAGTAATGGTTTTACACAGTCACAAATACAATTCCATCTACATACTCCATTAAATCGCAAACCCACAAGCAAAGAACAAAACTGAACTAACCATGAAGGATAAACATTAATGGACACGTGCATGGTGGTGTTAGTTGAAGAGAGGCCAGTGACTATCATAAGTACACTTGTGTTTGAAGATTCTTCTACCATTGAAGAAAAAATTGAATGACATACTTATGCGCAGTAGGCTTCGATACCATAAACAAATTAGACAAGTTGATCTTCACTGTTATTTCTTACGTGTATTTATAGCACAGCATAGCTGATGATTTTTGGAAAGATATTAACTGGAATAAAAGTAAATAAAATAACTTTTGTGAATCGCAGGCTCTACACAAAGAAAAAAAAAATCTGTATAAATGGAAAGATGAAATAAGTCTGTCATCTTCAGAACATCCCCTACCGCACCTGCCAAGGACGCGGGAATTGCCCGGCTGATCTTTGATTTGATCAGAGGAGCTGTTGATATTTTCTCCGAAAAAGCTTTGCGTGGATCACATACTTTTCTTTCTACAGTAGTTCACCCTTCCTTTTATTAAAAGTTGGGAGGGGGAGGGACAAGTAGATGGGGGATTCACGTGCGAAGATAAACGCAAGCAGCGTACGGAGCGATCTGGGTCCAATGGTCAGAGGAGGACCTATTATATAAACCGAAAGCTTAAAAAGGGCTCCTTTGGGAAGGGAAGGAAGGGAGGGGTAGGGGGCCTCGGACATGATGAGAGCGCTCTTTTCCGTATATATAAAACGAGCTCAGCAGAAAAAAGTCGGAGGGGGGGCTCAGGTTTCAGGGGTCCTTTTCTTACCGGGAAATGGCAATACACTTTTGCAGTTTGGCTTTCTGATCGAAAGTCGCGTCCTCACCAATTTCCAAGACGTCCTTCCCCCCACCTTTCTGCGCCAGTGCTCTGGATAATATAAAACATTCATCAAATAGTCGATTAGGAACCTTTTTATGATCCTCAACGCGCTTGTTATCTTAGTACCTGTGCATATTTTGTCTTTTAAAAATCGAAAAATTTCTTAGACGACCCCTTTCAGGTACATCTGCATCAAGCATTTATTGTCGTTCATTACGAAAATCTTCTACTTCGATAATAGACGATATTCGTTCCAGGGGTGTGTTTTGTGGACTACTAGACCGCCCGTCCACTAGGGATATAGAGAAGTATTCTTTGGGTTCCGCCGTATCCAATATCACCTGCTAAAGTTCAGCCGCATATATGTCATTCATTTATTAAAAAACTATTTCAGTGGGAAAACTAATGATGCTTCCTGGAAACATTTGTCCATGGTGGAAATATAGCGTGGGGTATTCTTCAATTTCTGCCGTTAAACCCCAAAAGTCTTCTTAATGTAAAATGTGCGAAGCCTAAGAAAAGTCTTCGTGATGACTCGTGCCACTGCTTTTTGATTCATCCATCTCCATTCCACCAGGCCGCAACCCCGTTGGCTCGTAGCAGATTTTGGGTCAAATTCTATTGTTTCTTTTCTATAGTTTCAAATCAAGTTTCTGGTGAATTATCTATGGGGTAATTAAGCACATCGATTGAAAAGGCCCAGATTGGCCAGAAGATTGACTTCAAATCCACGTTAGCTAAACACAATCATTAGTGGATGGGAGTGTTAGGTAGGTACGGACATTTGGGTTTCCAATTCTTAATTCTCCTTCTCCTTCTACTTCATTCCATGTCCAATATATTACAAAATTGATTTGTTGACTTTTTGCTAGCAATGCACGAGACCACATTGCGGGAATAGAGGAAAATTTTCGGGTCATGTTATTATGAAGGTAAGAAGAAAGTTCGCACCATACAAAAGCTAGACAGATACCAAACATTGTCATGAAAGCCGTGATTTGAAAAGAACAAGACAATAGAAGACGATAAAGTTTTCACCAAAATGTATAACTTAGATTAGTCACATCGGACAAGCCATGTTACCAATTATCATCCACACATAGCTTTAACAATTCAATCATTTTTCCTCGTGCAACTCACAAAATGATAGAAGTTAAGCACCTAGAAATAATAGGAAGATCCTAATTTTATTGCAATAACAAAATTAAAACAAGAATTTTCTTAACATGATTAACATATTTTTTTGGCTCAATCTCTTTTTATCAAAGAAATTTTCTTTGATCGGACTTTTGCTTGATTGATATATATATATATATATATATATATATATATATATATATATATATATATATTGCAGATTTTATTAGGTCCAACGTCTATGTAAAGAAAATACAAAAATATAGATAAATAAAAAGACGCGGCCCCTCTAAACACACTGTAGGCTTCACATGTTTACAATATTTTTGGAGAACACTAATAATTAGTGTTGAAGATTGATGGAAAAGGTGAAGCAACGATAAAGCAAGGAAAAGATTAATGACTTTTCATGATAAAGATACAAATAATTGACAAATAGACATGGTAAAAGAGAAGTTAATGCGGATTAAATACAACTATTTAATAGAGAAATGACTAGTGGATAAATTATTGTTTAATATTATTTTATCAAGTCACTTATAAACTTTTATCGTACTTTTTTATAGAAGTACGAGAATTTAACCTCGTAACCAAAAGTAAACATTCCTATCCTCGATTCCTCTTGAAAATGTAACGAATCAAACTCCCTACTCTTCCTTCCCACCTTTCTCTACTTCCCACCTTTCTTTAAGGGTGGCCATTGGAGCAACCTTAGTGGTTGTTTAATATTAGTCAAGTTGTAACTTTTGCTTATTACCTAACTTAGCTTATGTCGACATAAATAGTAGCGGCAATGTGTGATGCTAATAATGGAATCCACCTTAACAGACACTTGGACCTTATGTATCATGGAGGCTTGTGTCTATATAATGTATAAATATTAGTTTTTCTTTTCCCCGCCAAGTATAAATATTAGTTCCACTCCCGCCATTTATCATCTCTAATTGGTTACCACACAATTGAGTAAAATTGCAAGAGACATAGACGTGCATCATTCATCGGTTTGTGCCTAGGATTGACGTTCCAACACCATTGCCATTAGGAGAAAAATGAATTGAACGAGTACAAATCTAATGCCTGTGAGAGTGAGCCCTTTAGCAAATTTAAAAGGTCATAGCTCTTACAATCGCTGTTGAAATTGGACTTGTACATAGACAAACGACAGGGGAAACCCCAAAAGCATACGTGATGTGTCATATTTAATTATCCAGAAAATTGGGTATTATATAACATTGACCTTTTGAAGAAGATTGATTTTACCAAATTGAAAAAGAATTATCTGTTATTTTAATTCTATCGTATATAAAGCGTGACTAGGATTGTTATTTGCGATTTTGAGTAGTATGTTTTTGGAGAGAGATCAAATTTGATTTCTTGAGAATTGAAGACCCTTTGCTAGATTAATTATAGTCCATCTCGCTTTTATTTTGCTTCAAGTGGTATTTGACAATAGCCAGCAATTGTGGTGGCGATAACTACGATGACAAACATCCTAACGACGTAGACTGCAGGGTGCAGGCCCTTTTGGTGGGGTTGTACAACAAGAGGAGAGTGTGGCCCTTGAAATCCGAGCGACTCGTGACATGCTCACTATTCTGGTTTTGGATGCCAACGGGGTTTATGAAGAAGGTAGGACTAACCAAGCCGGAGGTTACGCTCATGACCAATCTGTTGATCGCTACGAATCAAGGAAGATGAAATGCCTATGAGAAGAACAACGAAGGTGAAGATGAACTCGAGGAGTTTTCGAACAATCGTGGAGGCAGTCAGTTCGAAGGCGGTGTATAAACGAACAGATCCGACCCGCCAATGCCATAGGTTAGTCTACCAAGAAGACTCGGGAGATGAAGAGGATAGAAATAGAGGCTATCATGCAGGAAGAATCGACATGGGAGAAGATTACCGCATAAAGAATGGGCTGTTGAGTGGTGGGGTACGCTTCAAAATAATCCACGACGGCAAGGAAAAACTCGCGCGAGGACAAAGAGAAAGATGTAGCAACTACTAAAGTAATATAAGATATGTAGAATGTGACTTTAGTTCTTATGTGGCGGGCTTCCCAAGTACACCAATAATCTTTTACCCTGTTCCTTGGTCAAGCTTTATTATTTGTCTTGAAAATTACCATAAACAAAAGAATATACTGTTCAAATTTCGCCATGAATAAAGTGATGTTATGCTTATTTTTAAAATTGAAAATTAACCATTGATTCTGAGAGGGCCACTTCTATGAAATGCAATTTATACTTCTCATTCCATCTAAATAAAAAATAATTTATTGCCATTTGCTATGGAATAAAAGCTTTAGGTTAGATTTTCTAATAGTGTGAGACTATGATATAAAATATGGGAAAGTGATCCAAACTTTATGAAATCCTAATCAAGAGAAAGGATAACCTTATCACTATCCATATCCATCTCATATATAAATCTCCTTTAGTAAAAAGCAAAACATGGGGGAACTTATTAAATGAGTCATAAATTCATTTTATGGATATTAATTCAGTTTTATTTTTTCAATTTTGTTAGGGCAATTCTAAATATTTTCTTGAAATAAACGAAATTGTTTTGCTTAATCCCTTGAATTTTAGGGACTTCTTGGTTTCCTTTTCTTCTTCTTCTTCTTCTTCTTCTTCTTTTTTTTGGTCATTGTTCATCTTCTTTCTCTCTAATCGTCGAATTTCCGATGTAGATCGATGACAGCCTCGACTTTGCCAAATTGTCCATGTGTATGAAAAGTGCCTTGAATAGAGCCTGGTTTGTCTCGAGGTTGTATTTCCTGGTTGTATGTATGACATATGGAGAATTGGGAACCGCACAGTTCATATGCATCGTGTAGAATGACACTAATCAAACTCATTAGCTTTCTGTGAACCAAAAAATCCTCGAGAAGAGTGGCAAAAGTTGGAAGTAATGTTTGAAGATTGTAAAAGCTTATCAGATTCTGCTTCTAGTGTTATGCAAACAAAAGTAGGATATATCTCAATTCTAAATATTCTCGTGCGAAGCTTGGTATACCTTTTATGTTAAAGGCTTAGAAAGTATTCCCTCTCTCTAGAAAAGAAAATGATGTAAAGAAAATTTAGAATGTGAGGTGTGCAGGTATTGACATATAAAAATAAGGAATGCATCCATGAAACCCGCCATCTCTATATATCAAATGGACAAGCCACATAGGCCCTCGTAAGAGCGAAAACTCCCTTCCTTGATGAGGTAACCCTTTGAACACAACCAAATTTAGAAGTAATGCTAGAATATTATAAAAGCTTACTAGGTTCTACTTTAGGTATTGTGCAAAGAAAAGTTGGATATATCCTTAAATCAATGAGAAATTCCAAATCTAATCACAAGCAACAAAGATCCCCAGAAAAATCTCCCAAACTAGCACATCAACCTCGTAGCCATGGCTTCGTAGAAAGGCATAGTTATCCCGGTCCCTATCTTGTGCTCTCGATGCTTGGAGCTTCTGCTTTTCTCTTCTTCCTCTTTTTCTCTCTTTCTACTCTTGTCTTGGCCCCTCCCCTGCCGCTCATGCACCTTTGGCGACCATCAACTAAGGCTAATATATAGCCATTGACCCCGATGGTCTCGAATCACCTCGGTTAGAGGTTGCATAGAGAGAGAGAGAGAGAGAGAGAGAGAGAGAGAGAGATGAGCAACACCACTTGATAGAGAGGGAGGGAGACATGGGGTGGTTATGTAATGGCTTGGTCCGACGAGAGTGTAGAGTGTTTATTGAGGTCAGAGGGCTTGAATAAGGAGTGACTCTTAATAGACTTTTAAGATAGTGAAAAAGGGCATGAATGAACTGAATTGTGCACCAAGCTGGAAATGAGCCTTCATTTATAAAATTGGAATTAACTTGCAAGATGCACTTTTTAACATGATAGTGACATGTGGCATTGAAACTCCAATCTTAAAAGTGCTCGAGTAAGAGCATTACCAAGTCGGATAACCTATTGGAATAGCACCTACCTTTACCTTAAAGGACAAAATTATGAGACTTAATATGGAATAGGTTAAAACGGATAATATATCGAGCAAGTTAATATAGGGCTATCACAATATGATATGAAAGCATGACTTCTCTAGTAGATATGTTTGAGGATAAATCACATAGAAGCTAGTGAGCCTATAATAATATGATTCGGTAAGGGTGGGGGATGTTAGCTAGGACCAAAGGGTTAAGACAAGGAGGGGATCCTAATAGGCCCCTAGGATGGCGAATAGGACATCAATGAATCAAATTATGCACCAGATAAGGTAGAGTGTTCCTAAGATATATGCATGAAACTAGAATAAATTCACAAGAGTCATGTTTGAACGCAACAACAATGTTTAGCATTGAAACTCTTGTGTCAAGCATGTTTAGGTGAGAGCACTGCCTGGATGTGTGGCCTCTTAAAAAAAGCCTACCCATACGTCAAATGACAAAACCATAAAGCTTGGTATGGGATGGCCCAGAACAACAATAATTCGAGTGAGCTAATTAGCGAATGTTACGGGATTAGTGGTTGCAAGGGCACCCAAAAAAAATGATAAAAAGAAAAAGAAAATCTGAAAATTTAAGATATCAAACAAAACAACACAGTCTTCACTGAATACGTCTACGTCAAATGCTATCCTAGCGATAACTAGACTGCCTTTTCAACATCTCAATTGAAATTTGATTGAAAAGATCACAATGAAATTTTGTGATGAGACTTAAAAAAAAATTATGATCAAATTGACATTTGCGCAATAAATTTAGGCCCGATTTGGTATTTTTTTCCGAAGTGTTTAATAGTACATCTCTAATTAAGAATGTAATAAGTAAAGTGTGAAATTAGAAAAAGGAAAAGTAAAAAAAGTAAAATATCCTCAACATGCCTCATTACTTCTTCGCTATTTAAATACACTTATTATATATTTTAAATATTTTCCCAAAGACAATAGTTTATCCTAGGTCAGGTGAAAGGAACTATGGAATTAAAAAATGAAAAAAATACTAAATCACCGCAAATTTCTCGAGAAGCTACACCATCATTTCCCTACTAATATCTCCAACCACTTCAACATATACAACGTATGTGATGTAACCCACCAGTCAAAAGATTAGTTGGAGAAAATTTTACTAAGAAAAATTGAAGGTAAAACAATGATCCTGATATGTATAGGGTCACTTTTTCCACTATATCTAATTGGAGGAAACTTTCTCCAACTAGTCTTTTATTGGTTATTTTATATATATAAACGTTAGCTACATTTATATTTACTTAAATTTCCTTGTGGATGATGTTCATAACCTTTAATCCTCCAATCAATAATCAAAAGCATGGTCGGAGGATGCTTCCTCCAACTAGAGATGCAAAAAAAGTACAGCCATGAGCTAAATGGCTATATCTCCATTCGGAGAAGATTCATCCAACTAATTAATGTGCTATAAACTATAGACAACACTCAGTTTTAACTCGTTGTAGATTATTTAAATATTTGAACAATTGTCTTACAGTCCTAAATTAGAAGCTGGTGACATCAAAATACATAACATACTAATCTAAGCAATGGTTCGAGGAAAACGTGCCCCATTTTCAGAAGCTCACGTCGAAGCACTAATTGAGTAAGAAGAGGGTTGATGCGTGGAGACGGAAAATACTCGTATTGTATGAGAACGCAGCGTCAAGATGAGGGTTCGCAGGGAAATCTACACCGTAGTCGGCAAGGGCACGAAAAAGAGCAGTGCTATTGCTAATGACTCCGTGGCTTTTGGGGTTGGCGTGGAGGTGAAAACGACTGGATCCACTCTGTCGTGGTCATATGTCTAACCCATCCCCAGTCAAATCCCCCTCTTCCTCCCAGCAATTAAGTACTCCTGAATACCTCAGTCCCCCTGCTATTTCCCACGTTCTCTCTCTCTCTCGCTCTCGCTCTCGCTCTCCCTGCGTCTATAAATACATTTAACTTCTCCAAGCGATTCAAGGAAAAACCCTCTAACCATTCTTCATCACTCTCTCAAATGCTTCTTTGAGCTTTTTCTCTCGGACTACTAGGCTCTGCACGGAAGAATCTGTCAAGCTCAGGAGGGATAGCGCCTTTAGATTCGGCAGCCGTCGGTCTCAAGCTTCCGGCGCTATCCATCCTGAGTTTTATGGCTTCTTCTTGCTTGCTCGCCCGGCTTTCGCCAGGAGGACAGCGGCTCCGACAGTCAGTGGGGTAAGGATAAGGGATCTCATTTCTGCTTTCGGGATACAAGATCGGTTTGTAGGGTTTCATAAACTATGAATTGATATATGCCTCAAATCTTTGTTTTCACTCGTTGTTGGCCAGTTAAATCGGGTTGATTTTCTTTTAGATCACTCACAAAACATCGAGCGACGCTCACTGCGCGGATCTTAGTCGTTTGTTTTGGTCTTTCTTGGCATTTTTCTTCCCTTTTTTTCCACTCGCGTCTTCCAATATCTTCATAAATCTGGGTTGAACGTTCACAGAGGATCGGTTTTAGTATATCGAGGCTTGCGGAAGCAACATATCAAAAAAGGGACTTAATCAGCCAACTCTTTTTTTAACTGGAAAGATGAGTGATTGGTTATCTGCTCCTATATTTGTTACACAAGGTCAAGTGGAATTTCATGTACTTATATGATGATCAGAATCTGATGGAACGAGAGTTGAGAACCTTTGCTTTCTGCTTCCAAGGACGAAGTTCTGGTCCCTCTTTCTTATGTAAATGAGTAGTTCCACCAGCACCATGGAAAACATACCATGTTTCAGACTTCTTGGTCAAGTGCTAATCCTCCAACAAGCAGAAATTAATTGTATTTCTGTATTCTTGGTTCAGCAAGGATTTGACTTTGCAAGATTCTGGTCTTCCACAAACACTGGAAAATTAACTGAATAAGAAAAATTTTCATTTAACAAGATGTTATTGTTTATTGTGGTGTGTGCAATTTCTACCTTCTCGGATGGGCTGAAGATGTTGTGACGCGTGTTATTAGGGTACTCTTAATCTTGACTGACTTCTATTTGATAGAAAACTTCTGGGCCGTGAGTATTATGTTAGTTTCAATGAAGTAGCATTCACTGTCAAGGAATTTCCAAGATCTTTTGCAGGGTATCATCAGGTGACCATCCATAGTGGTAGATCAAACCAGTAATGGAGATATGAGATCTCATAAGATCGATTCAAAGATTGATATGAGCCAACTTAATGCTTAGTTAAGGGTTCATAGAAGCTCCCTCACGGTTATGGAAACGAATCATGCTACAATTAAGAAAATATTACAATGTTCTTTGCAATAGATTTTTTCTTTTTCTTTTTTTTTTGTAAAATGTGTTGTGGATAATTTGAAATGGATGTGACTATTTCCACATATGTTCAAGTTAAGTGAATTAATCGTATTGCCCTTAAAACATAAATTTTGCTACAAGATCTCTCTCTCTCTCTCTCTAATTCAACATCTCTCTCCTTCGACTCAGAAGTGTCATTTTGAATCACAATGGTATCACTAAAAGGTTAGTAGTTCACGTACATGAATTCGAGTCGTGAATCACCTCTCATGGAAGTTAATGTTTTCGAGCAAAACCGCTTTTCAAAGTTGCAAGACTATGCTTATTGTTAATGTTATTTTGTTGGTTTTAATTGTTAGAAAATCGCTTCTCTATGCTTTTATCTAAAGCTTTACATGATGTTGATGGAAGTCCAATCCGTAGTGTCCGAATCTTCAAATTTGATTTCATAGTTCTTCAGGAGGGAAATTCCTGGGAATATAGCTCACGCTCTATGTGTGCCATCACTACAAGATGAGGGATTATAACTATATTGATGACCATTTTGTAATAGTTATCTTATCTTGGTGTTTATCTTCTAAGAATGGAAGAGACAAACAAGTTGAATCCTAGATTGAGTTGCTAGCTAAACACACATTCAATGTTTTCTTTCTGTTAGATGCAAGAAAGGATACAGAGGGAAAAATCTTCCAAGTACATGAGATAAAAAGAAAAAATGAAAAAAGTGATAACTCATAAACCATAAGTTTGCCTTAAAAAAAGATGTCAGCAAATGTCAATGCATAGATAAACAATTCTAGGGTTTGGAGGGTAACTTAGAGTAATAACTTAAATGATTTTCTGAAGCCAAAAGGCTAAAAAAGAGTGGAATTAGCAAAGCTGTTTTGCAAATTGCGAATTTCTTTTCAGCTCCTCGGATTGCTTTAAACACCTTAAATTTAAATTGTCCAAAATGGCTCATTAAAAATAAGATTTGATGAAATAGGAATAATATCTCTATAATGTAGATCAATCAATCCAGTAATTTTTATTAACTTTTTGCAAACCATGTTTTTCTTCTTTTTTTAAATATTCAAATCGGAGAAGTTTACATATTTGTTACTTTTTTACGAATCATCTAAGATTCAGTTATTTAATAAATATAATAATCAGATTCGATTTAAAAGAATATTTATAAAGTCTATTTATTTAAGTCTCTTCGAAGTTCAATCTCTAATACAGACCCAAAGAAAAAAAAAGGTTTAATCTCTAACGAGTGATGGTGATGTTCAATTCTCTAGTTCAATTTTTTTAGGAGAATTCTTTTGTTAAAATTGTGAACTCTTTATGATTATAATTTGTATTTAAGAAATGTTAAATTGACAAAGAATATCAACAAGGTTCATACTCATTGCCCAAAAAAATTTCTTTATAGAAACTAGCATGAGAATATTAATAAATAGAAGATTGGAAATGAAATTTGCATAAAAACAAACAAGAAAGTAACATGACATGGTGGAAAAACACGTGATTATTATGATCAATATGGGCAGTCTTGTATTTACTGTGACGATGTGAGGCTTTTGCATTTTCAATGGATGGCAGCTCTTGCTCTTTCCATTCATAATTATGATTAATCAGTTTTCTTGAGATTATTTTCGATAAGTGAATGAGTTAGAAAGTGTAGTTATTTAGAACATGAAAATAGCGTGAAACTTTTTTGTCCAAGTTCTTTTGGCATTTACCCTATCGAAATTTGTCTGTCTTCCCAGTGCAGTTCCTAAAAGTAAAAGTTTGACATTTGGGTTCCGAAAGCATTTCTATAGCCATCTGCCTATTGAGATCCTAAGCCAGATTTAGGACAACTGGACAACGTCCAATTAGTATAATTATATTTCCTCGTAATTAAAAACAAAAATGCTGTGGTAATTTTTTTAAAATTTTACTAATCCAAGTCAAATGCAAAATTGCATAAAACAGGAGTTTCATGGTATGGTGTCGAGTTGAACAAAATTCGCTTCCAAAATTTGCTTTTGCTTTGCTGTATTTTGATTTGAGGAAATTTCTTTCGGCTAAATCTTAAATTAATGAATTGCCAATGTCAATATCACATGCGTACGACTTTACTAAAAATAAACGTTTGGTGCCGGAAGGTAACCAATCGAAGTCTTTAGTTGGAGCAGGTTTACATCTAATCCAATCTTCTGTGTCCATCGGACCACCTCACGATTCTTGTCTAGGGCTTCGGTGCAATAGTATGAGAAGCACAGTGCGGGAAAGATTCTGGGCACTACTGACATTTGACCTCGAAATCGTACAGAACATCCCAACCACACAATCCTTAAAGGCGAGGCAGAGTCGGGCCAATCTGCGACCATCATTTCGAGCCCATCTCCTTGATCTCGATCCAGATCAGCCTCTGCCATCGATGCCAGCGATGGGAAGATAACAATGAACAAAAATGGCACGAAGATGGATAAAGATAGGGAGGGAAGGAAGGAAGGAAAGCAGCATGAATTATTTTATGGATCGATATCAGGTTTTATACCCATCCGATGAATGATGGGGAGCGGGGCATGTTGTTGACCGGCTTTTGCACGTGAGTGCGTTACAACTACGTGCAAGTCACGGCCTGTGTCCTTCGGTCATGATTCATGTGTTTCCAAGGTGGTCCATCCCCCTAAATTCATGCAACATGCCGCGCAACCATGTCGCCCCACCCCTACCGTACGCTTGCTTTTCCTGGTTTTCTGTCCCCCACCTCTAATTATATCTCCACGCTTCCCTCTTCCCTTCCTCTAGTTTCTCCATTCGAACCACGGACGGATTTTTCGCCCTGAGTCGGTTGCACGGCAGCGTGTTCGTGTCAAATCTAATTAGGGTTTCGATTATCTATTCTTTTCAGAAAAGAAACGAGGCTGATACAGAAGGAACGCTCTCTTTGTGCTGCTGCTTTTAATCGAGTAATTAGATGTAATTCTTGAAATGATTTCCTACAATTATATTGCGAATTTGATTTTCCAGAAAACGTAATTATTGGCAAGTAATTTTTTACCTAAGGTTTCACCAAGGTCGATCGGGAATGTGGCTATAACTTAAAAGTTCGATTAAATGGTACGGTTGGATCATGCTTACTAAGAGCTTTCTAATTACATTCAGTTTGCTGAAATTAGACAGCAGGTCTCAAAATATCTCAATTTTTAGCCATGTGCATCCAATCATAATGACTTGTCGGGAGTTTTATGATTTGATTTGATTGTCTAAATTTATCTTTGAATTAGATGATAGGCTTTCGAATTACACGAGAATCACGGCGATTTTGATATTTAATGAAGAAAATATCATTTTTTTATTAAGACCGTCCCTTTGGTCCAATTCTTAGAAAGCCATGATCGTAAAACTTTCCCGAAGATTGAGTCACGTCATTGAAAAAAACCGGTCACGAGCTTTCCATGGTTGCGAGATTTGGGATCAAGCGGAAACCCAATGAGAGAGAAACGGACGATCAAAGCATTTTTTAATAATAAAAGAAAGGGATATGCAGCGGTCAAGTCTGGCCAACCTACCGACCAAAAACAAAAAAGTCTGGCCAACCTGCAATTGCCACGTGCCAGTCGTAGAGGTAGGCTAGCTAGGCTGTGCCGCATGATTTGACTTGGGCCATGTGACATCCGAAATTTTATATGCTAGGTAATAATATTTCGTTCTATTTTCGTCGAAATATTTAGGTTATAGAGTTAAACATTATTTCATTTGGAGTTTCGAATTGCTCATATAAAATTCAAGTGAGTCATCAATTTTATGAGGTTCGAAAGTACGTCGAATGATCCTTCCCCGATGATAATAGCTCGGAGTCTGATGAAATGGTTATTGATATGTATGTCAACGGTGTTGAGTGACAATAATTAATTTATCACCGTATAAGTTGTAATCCTTAAGTTATTTATTCGATGATGTTCAAGTTTTAAATTTATTAAATTGAAATTCTTTTGGTATTTCAATATCTTTCGCTAATAATTTTAGTGAGGTCAAAATATATTTCAGATTTATCAATATTTAAAATGGATATTGGTGTCTTTCTTTTTGTAATGATTTACTAAAATATCGTGGTGACTTGACAAGATATTTGCTTTGGAATGAACCTTTAGTTTCTTTTTAATTGTTATGCACCGCACGTCTTTTATACTCAAAGTTATCAGTTCTCTTAGCCTTGGGTACTTGACCTCATCTCTCTCGAAGTCACCTATCTCACTAACTTCCAATTTCCAACTTTCTTCTTCTACTTTCATTTTCAAATTTTGCAAATAAAACCAAAAGTCTCACACTCGTGTTATTAAAGTTCCTATCTCGAGTCTCTCGAGTGTGGACGAGGTGAATTATTGGATTCCATGACTTTCTACCAATGGGTTTTGTCGTTTTAAAGACAAAAATTGTCAACTTTATATTTTGTTTATTTTTACTCGAAGGTAACTATTCTTGTTTCGGTTGATTGAAATTTGATAATTTTTAGTTTTAATTGAATTCGATGGTAAGTGTGAGCAAGTCTCAGTGGTGGCAAATTAAAATATTGTGTTGACGAATTTTTACATGCTTAAATGTGTTTAATTGATTTTATTGAGAAGTGATAGCACGTTGTAAGGGAAAATGATGAAACTTGATTTGAAAGTGTAATTTTCATAAATTATATTCATCATCTATTGCTCATGCTTGTCCTATAATCGTCAACCGCTGATTATATTCACCTTATAGTTAGTAGCCACTGATCACGTTCATCTTATATTCACAACTTGCTGATGATATTCACCTTATACTACCCTATCAATGATCATACTCGCCTCATGATCATCCATTACTAATTGTATTTTTACCCTATACTCACTAGCTGTTGCTCATATCTATGTCACGAGTATGACCACTTATTGCTCATATTTACTCGTCGAGCATTACCACAAACTGCTCATATTCACTTTCCGAGTATGATTGTTTACTATTCATATTTACTTGTTAAGTATCGCTACATACTACTCATATCCACTTTTTAAACACATTGCTCGTATTCATTTGTTGAGTATAACATACTGTATTCTATAGTTGTCTATTGAGTTTCGTGAGGAGCAACACAAAAAAATTTCTGCAAGTCTTAGGCCCGAAAAAATAAATAAATTGTCACGACAACCGATCAACCCATCCTTAGTTGCTATGTTAGCCTTATCAACTCTTATTATCACGAGTTTCATTCAATTAATAATACGATTAGGAATTTATTTCAAGATATTTTTGCACGATGTAACTTTTTCGAATTTCCAATAAGAAAGAGAAAATTTTAAATCATATGATAGGCCATTTCATGATGCGCTACACTTTCCAAGTCCCTCCACTCCTTTTCCTTTCCCGCCACTTCCACAAAAAATCACAAAAATGAGCAGAGCGAGCTCGCGCGGCGAAACCCCCATTTCCCTCCTCCGACGAAACCCCTAAACACGGCGGAAATCGACCTCCGCCGGCGAAATGTCCGCGTGGCAGATACTCCCCGCTGGCGGCAGCGATTACCGGTGGGAGCCGTGCGGCGGCCACTCGGGGGCAGCGCTCGAGAACGAACCGAATGGAGCTCCGACCGAGCAGCGCCTGCCCAATTCTCGTCTCCCTTCAATGTCCGATCTTTTGCTTCAAGGTTCGCGCGATTTTCTTTCTCCATTTTTGACGCAGTTTTGGGCTTGTCAATTGTAGTGTTCGCATCTCGAAAACAATTGACCCGTAAGCGAGAGAGTGAACGCCCTTTTTTGGTGACTCTTTTGGTTGCGTAGGATGTTCGAAGCTTCTGGAGAATGGCGACGCTGCTTCGGAGAGCTTGCCGATGTTCCGGACTGGGTCGGGCAAATCAGTGGCTCTGAAACAGTCTTCTATAGCCAAAGCTTTGTCTGTTCTGGGCGATGAAGATGGTGATGATTTCCCTGATCCTGGTGAGCATTGAGCAGTCTCTGTTCCCAAATTCCCACACGAAATTCTTGATCTGGTCACTAGAAGCTAGTAATTATCCGAAATGGCATGTTTTTGTAGATTTATCTAGTTTTTGAGGTGATCCCTTGGATTCTTCCTCTGTTCCAAATATTACTCTAATTGTAGTGTTCGCATCTTGAATTGCTTTGTCAACCTCGAAAACAATTGACCCGTAAGTGAGAGACTGAACACCCTTTTTGGTGACTTTTTTGGTTGTGTAGGATGTTCGAAGCTCCTAGAGAATGGTGAATCTGCTTCGGAGAGCTTGCCGATGTTCAGGACTGGGTTGGGCAAATCAGTGGCTCTGAAACAGTCTTCTATAGCCAAAGCTTTGTCTGTTCTGGGCGATGAAGATGGTGATGATTTCCCCGATCCTGGTGAGCTTTTAGCAATCTCTGTTCCCAAATTCCCACACGAAATTCTTGATTTGGTCACTAGAAGCTAGTAATTATCCGAAATGGCATGTTTTTGTAAATTTATCTAGTTTTTGAGGTGATCCTTTGGATTCTCCCTCTGTTCTAAATATTACTCTAATTGTAGTGTTCGCATCTTGAATTGCTCTGTCAACCTCGAAAATAATTGACCCGTAAGTGAGAGACTGAACACCCTTTTTGGTGACTTTTTTGGTTGCGTAGGATGTTCGAAGCTCCTAGAGAATGGTGAAGCTGCTTTGGAGAGCTTGCCAATGTTCCGGACTGGGTCGGGCAAATCAGTGGCTCTGGAACAGTCTTCTATAGCCAAAGCTTTGTCTGTTCTGGGCGATGAAGATGGTGATGATTTCCCTGATCCTGGTGAGCATTGAGCAGTCTCTGTTCCCAAATTCTTGCATGAAATTCTTAATTTGGTCACTAGAAGCTAGTAATTATCCGAAATGGCATGTTTTTGTAAATTTGTCTAGTTTTGAGGTGATCCCTTGGATTCTTCCTTTGTTCCAAATATTACTCTAATTGTAGTGTTTGCATCTTGAATTGCTTTGTCAACCTTGGAAACAATTGACCCGTAAGTGAGAGACTGAACACCCTTTTTGGTGACTTTTTGGTTATGTAGGATGTTCGAAGCTTCTAGAGAATGGTGATGCTGCTTCGCGGAGCTTGCCGATGTTCCGGACTGGGTCAGGCAAATCAGTGGCTCTGAAAAAGTCTTCTATAGCCACAGCTTTGTCTGTTCTGGGCGACGAAGATGGTGATGATTTCCCTGGTCCTGGTGAGCACCGAGCAGTCTCTGTTCCCAAATCTTCGACGAAATTCTTAATTTGGTCACTAGAAGCTAGTAATTATCCAAAATGGCATGTTTTTGTAAATTTGTCTAGTTTTGAGGCGATCCCTTGGATTCTCCCTATGTTCCAAATATTACTCCGAGTGACAGCACAATCTTTACTTTAAGAAAAAGGACTGGTCTGTTCTTAAACTTACATAGCTTCAGTCTCCACTCTAAATTCATCAGAGAAACATTTCACTGCATCCTTGGCAGCAGCGAACTACCTGCCGCCAGTTGATTGCAGTCTATTAGCAGCCTGTTCACTATTACTGCACTGCCAATGTTGCCGTGGCTCGATCATGCAGATGCTCTACAAAAAGCCAGTCAGAATGCATATGATGGGGACTCTATACCAGGGTGTTTGTATGGGATAGAACTGTTTTCTGGTTAATGCATTTATTGGAATATGAAGAAAGAAATACATGTAGAGAAGAGAAGACAGCTTGTTTGGTGATTAATCCAGGCTTAGATTGTGGATTAGTTCATCACTTCTTTTCTTGATGCAATCACAGTGGTCATTAAGGGCTGCTTTTGACTCTGCTCACAGCTTCAAATTGAGCTGACTGAGGTTATGAAAGGCGAGAGAGAGAGAGAGAGTCTTTTAACCCGTTGTGCAAATGGACACCTTTGAGGAGATTATAAATTGTCTGTGAAGAACAAACTTCTAATATGGCTGCTGCCTGGTTTGTAGCTAACTATTTCTGTTTCCCCAACAATTTTTCTGAGGAAAGTTCGAAGAACAGATCTGAACAAATGAGGTTCTGATAAAGTTTATATTTCTCTTCACAGTTTCCATATGTTTCCGGCTAAATTCGCTCCACATGTATGTAATATGTTGGTTGAGAATGTTGAAAAGTATGTATAACTTCAAAATGCTTGCAGGTAGTATTTATTCTATGAAAAACCTTTCTTTGCATTTATGCCTCAAACACCTCAGTGTTATAATAAATGAAGCCCTGATATTGACATGGACTTCTTGTGTAGGACAAGCACATGTTCGAGATTTTAGGCCCGACAGATCTAGTTTTCTTTTCCAGACTGGGTCTGGGAAAGTGGGTAGTGTATCTCCTACAGGTATGGAAAGAGCCAAGATGTTGTTGGGGCTGGAAGAAGGTACCGATCAACACGATTTTGCAGGCTTACGACCCACAAGAAGGCCACCCATTGTCAATAACACTAATAGGTGTCAACTTGCATCACATTTGGATAGAAAAGAAGGTTTGGTTCATGCTGATGCCCTGCACTCTATATCTGCTCCGAGCATCTCATTTACTTGTGGAACTAGTTTAGTAGAAACTAAACTGAAGGACTCTGGAAATTGTAGTAATATGCAAATAAAGATGCGTGATATACCTTCTAAACCAGCTCCAATCAAGTTCCAAACAGCTGGTGGGAGATCTATATCAATTTCTGGTGATGCCCTTAAACGTGCCAGGAGTCTTCTTGGTGATCCAGAACTGGGAGACCTCTTGAATGAGGGGAACTTTGACAGCAAGCCATTTTCCTTCTTGAATGAGAGAGAGACCGGGGATAATTCATCAAACAAAGAAAATGATTCTTCGATGTCCTTTCTCTGTCAAGGAACACCGAAGAGGAACCATATGCCCAATGGTTTCATAACTCCTTTGCGATCATCCTCTAATAAAGCATGTTACTCAAAAGTGTTGGAAAAACCATCTTTTGGGGATAACTTGATCAACAAGTTTGATGCAGCTGTCTGTGACAGCACAGATAGGTCCAATTTTGATGTGGCTTGTCTGCAGAAGCCCTTAACTACTAGGTCACATTCCTCTAGCCCTGTAATTGGCAAGTCCTTGGCAAATGGAATCGGTCCAGGGATGAATCCACATGTAAGATTGTCAGGTGGTTCACTGATGGACATCTCCAACAGAATTGACATCACTTGTTCAGGCGCCGGAAAAGTTGAAACGAGGAGACTCAAAAAAGCAAGTTTCGTTTCCCCTTTCAAGAGGCCACGGAGTTCTGCATTCTCATCCCCATTGAAAAGTGATCGCTTATTCTCTTCCAGTGGTAACTTCCTAAGCCAACCAACTTGTTTTGCCAAACATAGCCTGAGGAGTCTGATATGAAAATTTTTGGTCTTAACAGGCTTATCCACTTCATTGGCTAAGCAATCCCTCCATAAAGGAAAGGTGTCATCTCGATACCCATCTCAGATTCCAAGAGTATATGTGAGTGAATACTTTGCGGGGCCTCCACGAGAGCAGAACACGGTAAATCAATTCTTTATCTTTTTTCAGTTTAACTAGCGGCTTTTGTCTTATTCCTGATTGTACTTAGTTGCAGCATATTCCAGACCAGTCGAGAAGGATCAAACCAGATAATGCCCACAAATTTTTGTTTACTAATGAATCTGGCTTGAACGGCATTGGGGCAGAAGCCTTCCTTCACATGCTGGTCCAGTCTGGAGCATCTACACAGCATATTTCTAAAGGGTACTGTCTTTAACGATTTCTTGTGATTTCCTGTTCTAATCTCAAAGAATAATTTTAGAGGATTTGCGGAATGACGGATACATTATTTGTGCCGGTATCTGATGGTGTTATTTGAGTTGTAAGAGGTATGTCACTAGATGTATTGGGGCCTGGGAATATCATATTCTCTTTGGCTTTGTAGCATATTAGCTTTAAACATGCGAAATATGCCTGCTCCAATAATGGTAAAGGGGTTCCCCAGATGTTCTGATCATGCTCACTAATTTTTTATCCTTGGATTTAGTATCTTTTGCATCATTCGCTTTCTCAAACAATCTGCTCAGTTCTTTTCACATTGTCCAGATGGGTCACAAATCACTATAGGTGGATTATTTGGAAGCTTGCCTCTTATGAGAGATATTACCCAGCTACAACTGGAAAGTTTCTTACCACCACAAATGTGCTAGAGGAACTGAAGTATAGGTATTTAATTATGTTGATCTCTACGTTCTTTCATGGCTGAGAGAGGCAGGCTTGAAATTTTCATGATAAATTTATTAGATATGAAAGGGAAATCAATCATGGCCACCGTTCTGCAATTAAGAGAATTCTTGAAGGAGATGCCTCCCCCGCCGCAATGCTTGTGCTGTGTGTTTCAGCTATCCATGCCGATGACAACCTTAAGACTCCAAGCTCAACCACACCATTAAATGGGACACTAAACAACAATGCCATGCGATTGGAGCTAACTGATGGCTGGTAAGAGGTGTGTTAATTTGACCATATGGTCCTTTTTTCCGAGCTGTTGAAAACTAAGGTTGTTTTGCAGGTACTCTGTAGATGCCCTTTTGGATGATTTGCTGTCAAAGCATCTTATGGAAAAGAAAATCTACATTGGCCAAAAAATTCGAGTAATGCATCACAAGCTCAGTTTTTTTTTTTTTTTTTTTTTTTAACTTTTTATATTTATTCGCGAGAAATTAGGAATCGCACATTAATCATGGTTTAAAATGATCCTCTGAAGATCTGGGGAGCAAGATTAGGTGGCTGGGCTGCACCTGTTTCACCGCTTGAGGTTCCTCTCTTTAACTTATATGTCCTGCTGTCAACAGTTTCCACCACACGTTGTACTTATACCATGAGGTGTCAGCTTTTTTCCTTACCAATCCTACGGGCCAAATAAAGAACTTCCTCATTCTAGCTTTATTTTCAGGAAACAAGAATGGTTACTTTATTATTGCATGCAAATGGAACATATAGAGCTCATTGGGCCGATCGACTGGGTTTTTGTAAGCATTATCGGGTTTACCAACTTTCTGACAATAACTTACACAATTAGCATAGCCCTGAAATCATCATTCTGTAGGCAAGGGTGCTGGGGCTCCATTGGCATTCAGATGTATCAAGAGTAATGGAGGTCCAATCCCGATGACTTTAGTTGGAGTTACACGGATATACCCTATTCTCTACAGGGAGAGGTAATCCAACTTTCATTCCATCTTCATGAGTCAGGTGTAGTGGAAATTCTGCTTTATTTGATGGGAGTTATCAATTTTAGGTTTTGTAGTGGAGATTCCATTGTCAGATCAGAGAGGATGGAGATGAAAATCAGGCAGTTGTACAATCAGAGGTGGGTCCTACAGTGCCAGAGAAATTCAACTGTCAATGCTAATATGGACATTACCTGTTGTATTAGTTGATGGCATATTTGCTGAAATTCTTCTGGAACAATGCTTGATAGATCCCCATACAAGCTATGTGTTTCATTCTGAAGTTATGATATAATCTTGCTTAGATGGAAGATAATCATTCTGAATGGGGCAACATGTAAGTGATCTCCTACTGTGTCTTGTCTCTGAATGCTTAGCTGAATTGCACAAGAAAAGATTTTTTGGAAGAAAGAGGTCTACAACCTGAGTTTCGGTGAAGATGTCCATCCTGATAAGAGTTAAAATGTAATAAGATTGTAAAGATTGTCAAATAGTTATGAAGGGGAAAATGACCTTGGCAATTTTGCAGTTTCACAGGATTGTTAAGTACTGCGGTTATCTTCGAAAATGGCATGTGAATGTTTTCCAATAACTTCAAAAGATGCATCATGAATGTTCTGATGGTCATATGAAGTGGTCTTGACATTTGAGAATGGTAGAGCTCTAAGGAGAGAACGGCATTAATGTTGTATAATCTTCACAGCAACCTGCATCAAATTCTTAATCCTAGTTCTGGAATTGTCCTTGATCTCATTGACTTGTATGGCTGCAGGCGTTCCTTGGTCATTGAAGGTGCCATTTCAGAATTTCAACGAAGTACCAAAGACTTTCATCTTTCTAATGACAGTGATAGTGAGGAGGGAGCAAAAATATCGAAGTTACTTGAGATGTCTGCTGAACCTGAAGTTCTTATGGCCGAGATGAGTCCTGATCAGTTGAATTCTTTTGCTGCTTATCGATCGAGATTGGAAGTAGGTCTCAGATTCTCGCTTTCCCTAGTAGATACTAGCAATAATTATTGATGGTATGTCTGTCTCAGGTGACTAGGCAATCTGACATGGAGAAATCTATTGAGAAAGCTCTGCAAGATGCTGGTTTAACTGAAAGAGAAGTCACTGCATTTATGAGGGTGAGGGTAGTAGGGCTAAAAAGAACTTACCATGGAAAAAGTAGTCATGAAGAGGGATTTATAACAATCTGGAACCCAACTGAGAAGCAGGTAAATTTTAGGTATATATTACGGTGCTTTAGGCAAGCTAGCAGGGTTTGTGCTTTGCATTTTGATTTCATTGCAAGTGAATTTTTGGTTGTTGCCGCAGCAAAATGATTTAATTGAGGGGCAGGCATATGCTATCACTGGGCTTGTTCCAGCGAAGTCCAATTCAGATACCATCTACCTACAGGCAAAAGGACCCACTACAAAATGGCAGCGTCTATCTTCTCGAGAAGTTGAAAATTTCGAGTAAGACCCTTTTCGAAATGTTCTATTCCTTAAGACAGTTTAGAATTCCAACCTCAAAGCTATTCACCGCAGGCCATTCTTCAGTCCCCGCAAAGCCATTTCTCTATCGAATTTGGGTGAAATTCCGCTTTCCAGGTATGTATATCTTATCAAGGTTAAAATTATACATGCTTAATTTTCCCGCAGATCAACAAGATTGGTCTTTGGATGCTTCAGTGAATTCGATATTGCTGCTTTCGTTCTTTACGTGGGTGAGGTTTACACAACGGCCAACCAAAAAAGGCAGTGGATCTTTGTGACAGATGGTTCTAAAGTTGAGATGCAGGCTGGCGAATATGACACTTCTCTACTTGCCATCAGCTTCTTCTTCCCTCCAACTGATGATAATTCGTTTGTCCCAATCAATTACAACCTTGTTGGATCGACGGTAAGCATCATTCAATTAAGTCTAATGCAATCAACTCCAGATGAAGGTTAAACTTTGGATTTATAACATGCTGTTTTTGATAGTGCTAAGGTGAGAAAACGGAGAGAGTAAAGAACGTACCTAATGGCAGTAGACAAGGTCCAAATTTTTTTCTTAAAATACGTTGTCATGACTCCGGAAAAAATATTTATTAAGGAGAGTTTCATCAAGTACTAGAGATGGCTGACACAAGGTAATCGCACCAATGCAAAATCAAGGTTCTAATGGCCACTGGAAAGCATTTTGGCATAACCTAGATGTAGTTACCCTCTTTCAGGTGTTTTTTGTTTTCAATTACGGAATCCAGATAATTTCCTGTCCATTTTGGTATTGTCTATCTTGAATTAAGGTTTTTCATCCTGTATGTGTGTGACTTACAATGTTCTTGTCAATATGACAGGTTCCATGTCGGCAAATCTGTTCCCATAGTTCTACATTCTGATTAGAGTTCTTATTGGTCCTCTTTGCATTGTTTTGCAGGTTGGGTTCTGTAATCTTATTAAAAGAGCAAAAGACCAAATGAATCATCTCTGGGTAGCAGAAGCAACAGAAAATTCAAACTACTTTCTTAGCTTCGACCCTTCCCATTTTTGTCACCTTAAAGAAGCTGCCCTGTCTACTCACGGATGGGCAAAAGTCTCTGAGTTGGTATGGAGTTCAAAATTTCATGGCAATAATTTGGCATTGGTGACAATGATTTCTATAGAATGATCTCTTCATTTACCTTGAAACAGATAATTGATGAGCTAAAGGAGAGGGTGTTATTTATTATTGGGGGTTGCAAAAACTAGATGGTAAAGGTGGCGATGCAACCTTGATTGTAAGTTTACTCATTATATAGCCTCTTTCACTCTCACTTTTTGGTTGTAATGGAATCCATGCCACTGGCAATGGTACCAAATGCTTAAGACACAGAATAGCTACTCTAGTTCTACACTTTGCTGCTGCATTCTTAATTGTCATTTCCGTGAGAACTTATGGTGACATTGGGTTCACTCTGTAATCTCGTGTTATAGGTGGCAGTTTCAATGTGCTTGACATCATTATGGGGACTGGCAATTCGGGTTAACATGTCATAATCGTGTTTGTAATTTGTGTTAATCATGCCAAAGCATTTAATCATGATGAAAATCGTTTCAATTTGTGTAGAGATATATAGTTAGTGTGTCACGCTGTGTCATGTTCAGGTTCTCTTTGTAATTCATGTTTTGCCTCATCTCATGTCAGCATCCTGCAAACGGGTTGTGTCCAGCATTGTCAGCCCCATTTATATTAATGATCATTATGGATCACTTATGTATATGATATCAGTAAGTTGCTTTGTCCACATTTCATTAGTAGTTGGCTAATCCTTGGATATGTACTACATCAATTCACTTGCAGAAAGAATGTGCAATTCAAGTTGATGCATGATGCTAGTTCGGGATGGGCGGTGCTTGAAGGAGCAGCATCGACTTCGTTGGTCAGTTGAAAAGCCTTCAATGCAACTAAAGTTCTTAGATATTCGGTTTCCATTGGCCCAAAGTTGGTGCTGATCTCGGAGTTTGCTTCCATTTTGCAGATGTTTCACTGTACATTGTTCACATCTTCCTGAAGAAAGGATCAACCATGACACAATCTTCTATTTCTTGTTGTTAAGTAGAGCTCAGTTGTATAGACATTTGTGGTCAAATCTCGAGTTCCTATTTAGCCCTCTAGCTGAGAACGCCGGCTGGTCTAGTGTTACAAGGTCTTCGGTTATGCGAAGAGTATATTATGACAAGTTTAAATTCTCTTCTTTACTGCCCGTGTATATTGGGTGTTGGATTTGATAGGAGTGATAGACTCCATGCGCGTCCTGTACAATGTCTTGATGATACTAACCTTCAAGTTGCATTTGGCACCGAAAATTTTACAGATTGAGAATAGGAATTTAAGTTCGTCTTAGGAGGTAAAGTGGATGAACACTTGAGTCTTGCATGGACTCGGTTCATGAGCCCAAAACAATCACAGGGGCTTGCATGGATAATAGTCACGATGCACGCGGGTCCAGGCAAGAATTTGCCATGAAGACCGGCCCTGCACATCTAGATCAACTGTCCCAATCATGTAGTGCCAAGTTGTAAGCCTTACCCTTCTCTTTCTTTGTTTCTCTACCATTGTAATCTGAGAACTTGGTCTGATTAAATATGGCATTGTCTTTGAATGAAATCTTCTGTTTGCGGGCTGTTCTCCATGATTTCAAGCATGCCAATCGGTGTCTCTGATTTCACTAAAAAGCATGTTCCCTAGGAGAGTCACACTTCTGGAGTGATTCCATTCTTTTAATCCAAAAAGCTCCTATTTACACTCGGTTCCATACTATTCCGACAGGTGTACGGATAGTATTGGAGTCTCAGACTCTCAGTGGGTGCCTTCCTTGGAGGACAATGACAATCTTTGTTTCCCATCTGCTTTGCCTGGTCGGAATCTCGTGGTCCTCAAACCAAAATCTGCATGGACTATGACCCGATACCACGGCAAGAGACACAACCTGAACCTGCCAAACAAACAAATCCTAACGGTCGCATAAAATCTTTTTTCTTTTATATTGACACCTCTCGAGCAAAAAAGTAGGTTCCCAGAATATTTTTTAGCTTGAAACCATGCTATAGGACAAGTTGTACTCACGCATAATTTACTGAAAATCATTGTCGGATCATGGAAAAAGCATTGAAGACTGTTGTGCATATCCCCTACTTTTTGTCTACTGCTTCCAACTCTATAAATGGACCAGCTTCTCGCATGAAAGTAGTCCGATACAAGGGCAAGTTACCATGGCCGAGCAGAAGAAAAGTGAACTAAGAGGGTGCATCAAGACCTCTACAGGCCCTTGGATAGTTCACAAAGCTGGAAAAGATGGAAGCCTTGTCAAACGATATCGATTCCCTTCGGAGACTGAACGTCAAAACAACAAAAGCAGGGAGTGCAAGCGACGAGCCTTGGCCCGAAAAATATTTGCTGGCCTTCGAGCTCATGGAAATTATAAACTGCATAAACATGCCGATTCCAATGACTTGCTGAAGGCTCTTTGTGAAGAAGCAGGTTGGCATGTCGAAGAGGATGGAACCATTTCCAGAAAAGTGAGTCTTCTGAACGCTGTCTCAATCACAATGCTCAAGTGTTGCTACTAAACTTTCTATTCTTTTTATATTTGTTTTGTTTTGTGTTGTTAGAAAAGTAGAAGCTTTGGTTTCTTCATGATGAACAAGCATGATTACATGTGTATTTACAAATGATGCCGCAGAATGTTCCCTCGGACAAGTCAAGCTCAAGTTCTCCAATAATGTCACTTGAAGGTCTTGATTATTGCACTTGTGGTGATCGTGAAAATGTAGATCATGCCAACTGCTTTGCCTTGGAAAAAGTCTCTTCAGCCATGGAGCCTGTTCATGAAGAAAATACTGACCTCACATTATCATTGTAATAATTAGGGTCATATCATATATAATTTTAGATAATAGATCGAGAAGAGTAGCGTACATCTACATCTTTGTGAATATACTATAGCTACATGGAGATATTTAGAATGAACTAAAATAGGTTTCCTCAAGGGCTGGGTTTGTGGTTGAAGGTTACAAGAGTAGTGCTATGTATTAATTAGGTTCCTTTAGTTGCTTATAACTTCAAAAAAAATGTTGAAATCGTATTCTATATATCTACTTGAAATGAGTATTTCTTTTTTTAATCATACTTTTTGTTCACTTTTTATCAATACGATAGAAGATACGGTTGTGAAACTAGAGATTGAAACTTTACCAGAATTATAATCCACATTGTTTGTCATCATTGCCGGATATTAATTTGACTAGTGTACGGTTGTTCCTGCTTTTTATATTCGGGGTGGAGGGTTACTCAACTAAAAAATCCCCATCACATTACTGCACATTGAAAAAGATAAAAATGCTGGAAAAAAAGAAAAAAAAGAAAAAGCAATCAAGGCACACTTTGTACATTCTTTCTTCTTTCAAGACAATTTTTGGCTCGTGGTGTGGTGAGGGGTGAATCCATCCCAGCTTCACTTAATTGTGGTCAAACCTCAAGTTAAGAAAAAGTAAGAAATAAGAAGTTATCTGAATCACAATTATCTGAATCACAATCCTTCAACTCTATTCTCTAATCTGTGTCCGATTTTGGAAAATGTGGGCGTAAAGAAGCTCGTTCCACACATCTGGCACTCCGGGCAAGCACCAATGGAAGCAATCTGCATAGCTAGTTGGCTTTGCCTTCTGCTCTTCGGTTATGGGTTCCCATTGTCGCCTATGTATGGTCGGGTGTGCTTCCTTCCGGTACTCCGACAGCTGAGTGATGTTCAGGATTTGAACCCCAAGGCCTCTCGCCTTCAACCGTTCGATCACGGACTCGACGACCCGCATCATTCCTGGGTCCGACCCCCTTCCCCAGTACCCTTCTTTGGCGATAGGTTCGGTTTCCGCGTAGCAGTTTTGGCCTTCGTCCCCATCCCATTCCTCGGCTCTACGACATAGAAAAGAGCGTTGTCTTGCTTATTCCTTTGTAAACGAATCTTGCGGCCAAAAGGGGTGCATCGATGCTATGAAAAGATCATACCTTTCATGACTTGGAGACATGCTAACAAAGAAGACTTGGGTCTTGGACCTATTCACATGCACTTCCAACCAATCCGACCATGTGTTGAGGGCCATCTCATAGGCCCGCGGCATCATCACATCTTTGTAAATTCCATCCGGACTTCCGAACGAGCCCCACCTAAATTAAGAATAATTGCCACACGACATTAAGGTTTAATTTGGAGTTATTAGCTCCTTTTTATTGAGAAAATGTTGGACATAATTTTCTTTTTAAAATGAAGTACGTACAAGACTTTCATTTGGGATCCTCTCCACCAAAGATACGAATCGAAAATGAGAATGTCGGCGTCGGACCAATGCCTTGCATGCTTCTCAATGGCTTGAACCCGGACGAACCGATCGGGCAATCGGTGGTAGATTGGTTCGTCCGAGTTGGATTCCACTAGCAATGGTGCCCAATAGAACTCAATAGTTGCATTGTATTTCTAATTTTGTTGATACCAAAACCATTAAATTCCTGAAATTGATCCCGAAAGTAGCTCGGCATCTCAAATTTTCGAGACTAAAAGATATTGACGTTTAAATCATTTGAAATTACATAGCGTTAAAACTTAGATTACAACGAAAATATCGTAATGATATCAATTTCACAAATGGCCACTAGAACTACATATAAAAGATACGATTTTAGCTTTTGATAAAACTTTATCATCTTATATTGCATCAATTCAAATTTAATTTGAATGTCACTTGATGCATTGTTTCTGACATAATTCGATATGACAACTCATTGGATACCATTATTAATGATTTTTGAGGGGTGAGTTCAATTGAGGACAAGGCCAAAATTAAAATTATTGTGCTAGTTTCCAGTGATAAACTGGTTTTTAATTAATGATGGGTTTTTATTATATACAGAACTTGTAAACCGGTTGATTTGCATGAATGCCATGTACATTTAAAAGATATGTTTAGGGATGTGGAGGAATCTTGATTCTCCTTTTTCTGCTGCATTATATTCAAAGTCGCAAGCTTTCTTCCTCACCTAAATTGTTGAAAAAAATGTCGTAAATCCATAGAAAAGTTCAATGTCGTAGATAAAAACAATGTACAATTGCCAACGTTGTTACGCTGTCTCCCATTAGAAAGAGTTTTAAGAGGGCAAGATAGAGATGTTGACTTACAGAGGCCTTGAAGATGCGCAAGGAGTTGTTGTGCTTGGACGACATGGATTTGAGGTTTGGAGGGATGGCCGACTCGACCAGGCAAACCATGGAGGCCCATTGGCCTTGATTCAGCGAGTCACCCACGTGCACGAACCTCTTGTTCCTCAACCTCTCCAACAATGCTGTGGCATTGAACCTATCCTTATTACCACCAGACACACAGCCACAACACTCAACTCATAAAACCTAATCAATTTCAGAAGCACATCAAAACTCAACATGGGTATAGTGGACATTCAAATAATGAGTCGGCTTCTCTCTCTCTCTCTACATCAAAACACAAGAGTCGTGTTCGATACTTAATGACAATCGTAACATATTACCCAATTTCGCAAATTAGTCTCCCTATACCTAAAGTTACTTTCAAGAAAAATCGTTGATGCGTATATATACCTAGGAAGGTCACATCCATGGGGTTGCCACCTCCATTGCTGATACCTCAAGTCCCTCCGGCCGAACTTCTCGCAAGCCAATTGATCCAACATGTACGTGCACTCTTTCTCCTTGTAGAGAGGGTATGACACATTGTCGAACACCCACTGCCCCGAGAACAAGTTGCACTCCCACTCTGTTGTCAACGTCGATGTGGACGGTGCTGGTGTCGGTGAAGCCGTTTTGGCCGAGTTTTGGAGGATTGCTGCTCTATCTTCATCTAGCAGTGGCTGCTCTGCGTTGCGGGTGAGGTAGACGACACCGATGACGAGGCCGGCGACGAGGAGAGCTGCCAGGGAGTGGAAGCTGGTCTTGATCCCCCACGAGGCAGCCACTATTTGGGCTTTGTTTGCCATTGCCAAGAAATTTTTTTGGGTGCGCTTGGGTAGCTTGCTGCGGGAGTTTTATGTGAGTGGTTTGCTTGTCATTGAAGTTGTTCAAAAGGAAGGAGATGATATCTTTTTGAGCGGGTTTGGGTTGGCTACTCCTGAATTAGAGTAAGTGGAAACAGCTGTCTTAACCCAGAGAAGAAAGAACAGCAAAAAAGCTAGCAGTGTTGCAACTAGTCTGACCAGGTATTGAGAGCCATCTCATACGCACGAGCATTTTCACCACTTTGTGCATCGCAGTGGGACTTTCAAACGGTCCCCACCTGGTTGAGATGTTAGAAAGCACATTTTTATTGAAAGAAGAAAAAATCCAAGTAGAAAGAGTAATGTCCCTTTAAAAAGTATTAGTCTCAAGTTGAGCTTAGCATTGACCTTATGAGTTTCTCATGCGTTTCCAATCCTCGTGTCTTATTTTGGCTTCATGTTGAAAAGCATCCAGCTCTCTTACTGTATTATAAAATTTACTTAAAAGAGTCTTAGTTTAGGGGATTGGGCTTCCTTGAATTTAGGGGATAAATTCAAGTCTTAAATTTAATGCCGTTGCATTGGTCAACACACCAACAATCAAGTTGAGGGCCCAGATTCAGCCACAGCACCCGAGAGTACCTTGAATATATCAAGATGGCCAAAATATTTTGTGGAAATCACAGTCCCATCAACAAAAATCCTAAGATCTCTCTCTCGTGCCAACAAAACCACTCGGCTCCGTTGTTGCCATGCTCGTTGAAGCCATGACTGGCCTTAGTGGGGACCACCCATCGAACTCACTTAGGTTCTCGACTGCAGAACTAAGAAGACCAACCGCCATCTCTCTCTCTCTCTCTCCCCCTCCCTCCCTCCCCGCTAACATAACAAGCTAGTCGTTGGAGGTCATGACCTCCCTGGCTACAGACTTGGGGGGAGGAAGGGAGGGCACACTGAGTCAGAATAGGGTGTCAAGAGCGAAGGCGGCGGCTGTAGCGGATGGGATGGCACTAGAAAGGAAATGTGATGACGCTTGGGTTTAGGAGGGTGAAGAAGAATGAGGAGACCGAGAGAAATAGGGAAAAAAGAACAGAAAACGAAAACTATGAGGACACATCTCGACTGCTGAAGATCCAACATGTTGATTGTGTTTTCTTCACCCCCTATATTTAAAGGATGTCTAACTTCTCTTTATTCCCCTAGGAGATAGCCAATTCGTTGTCAAAGTCCCGTAACCACCTCCTCAAACCCTATTCTAAACATCAGGACAAGTATGCCAACATTCATGAAGGAAAAAAAATCCACCACTTCATTCTAGTTCAAAAGTTCTCTCTAAATTAATGTGTTGGCTTGTATCTTGGTGAATTGAAGAAGTCAAATTTAATCATAGAACGAGGAATCCAAATCCTTCAATTAAATCATACTATTTATGTTTTAAATTTAACATTTCCATCCTCTCTATCTATATTTTCATTTAATTTACGGTGGGAAATACGATTTGAAAAAACAGTTTTCCCACCTTGGGCGAAAAAAAAGATATAGGTTAATAGCCGACCAAGAAGTAGAAGCGGATATTTTAAATTATCAATCCTTTAACTTGGAAAAGACACTTGAGTCCACATTGGAGGGATCAATATGCAACAGGATAAGCCTCTACTATGTCAGAAAAGATGCATCAATTTTCACAAGACTCAAGAGGTAAGAGTTAATTTCTTCTTACGACAGAAATCAGTTTAACAAATATTCTAGGACATTTGTTGAGTAATCAATATGAAAATGCAAGAGTTTCCATGAACATGACTGCTTTTCTTACAACGTAATCATTCATTTGGAATTGAGACTTTTTTCAAGGAGTATATACTTAATAAATGCTTGGAGACACTCATTCAACATAATTTTTGATAGTATATACTCACATAAGTTCCATCTCGGATTCCCGCCACCAGAGGTAGGTATTGAAAATGAGGAAATCTGCATCACGCCAATGCTTGGCATGATTTTCAATGGCTCGAACTCGAACAATCGGATGATGAGTCGACTGGTTCTTAGGATCATCGCAGTTTGATTCCACTAGAAATGGTGCTCAGTAAAACTCAATCGTCACATTATATTCCTTCACATTCATCAAGCATTGTGATTGCCAAAAGTCTAATGTGTCAACGTTGATGCACCAAATTAATCTTTATTTGGCAAGCCAAAAAAAAAAAAAAATGATTTATGGTACATTGCTTGTGTAAAATATTCATGTACTATGAAATAAATTCACTTGTGAAATTCAAAACATGCATTTTTATCATCATTAGAACTTTGCTCGTGTAGAGATTCTTTTATACCATTGGTGTCTAAAATAAAATTATAAATTCATTAGATAATATTACCAAAAATCTCAAACTGCTATGTCCGTATTACATTTATCCTAAACTTAACTTTTGAATGAGAGTGTGAAAGGGAGAGCACTTACACGAGCACGAGCCCTGAAGATGCGTAAGGAGGCGCTATGGGGACCCGACATGGATTTGAGGGTGGGAGGGATCGCGGCCTCGACCATGCAAACCATGGAGTGCCATTAGCCTCTGTTCAAAGAGTCGCCGACGTACACCAACCTCTTGCTCCTCAGCTTCTCCAACAACGCTGTCGCATTGAATCTAACCCCGTTTTCAGTGACGGAAAGCAGAAAGTGGCAACGAGCACACTAGGATCCTAAAGCATTCTTTAGATTTATAGAAGATGAAGAGAAGTGTGGAATGGAGTGTACACACATCCTTTTAAATACCTGGGAAGTTCACTATTGAATTATGTCTCGAGAGTAAGTCTACAATTCCGACCCGAGATGAAGTGTTATTTGTGAACATTTGAGTTTGTGCCATAAAAATATATATTTCCTGTTTGGTGTTAAAGTCTTAATTGATATTTCCTATTTTGTCTTTATATCAAATTGGAATGGGCAAAATAGAGAAGGAAATATATCGACAGGCTTATATTTTGAGTGCTGCAGTTTATGGATTAATATTGGAAGTGCCGAAGTGGGATTGGATTGGATAATATTTGTTCAACTGAAATTGGATTGTGTTGACTGAAGTTGGACTACTTTGGCTATGGCTATGGCTATATATGCTTAATTAGGGATTTGTCTTCTAGTGTGTCTGGCCTTGCATTGATGTTTCAAGTGATGCGTGAGTGCTCTAAAAAGGAAGGTTGTTATTGCGCGGAGGTGACTTCATCATGGGTTTTGCGGTGGCTGCAAGAAGAGTCTTTGAAGTGCAGTTGAGCATTTCATATTGTAAATTTCTTCATTGGAATTGAAAAATTAATTCATGAGAAATTTCGGGATTAAATATTATGTGCGTTATCGGATATAATGGGGGCTTAGGAAATACTGAATGTGTTTAAGTGATTTGAGTATGCAATTTTTATTATATCGCTTGATTTATAGTAAAATTCTTTTATGTGGACGTAGGCGAATCACGTAAATTTGATATTTGATTTTTTTTCTTATTCTATTTATTAAATTGTTTGATTGTCAGCTTTCCGCAATGGGATTGCCACCTCCATTTCTGATACTTCAAATCCTTCCTCCCGTACGCCTGGCATGTGATCTCTGCCCACATGTACTGGCGTTGCTTCTCCTTGTACGGTGGGTACGATACGTTGTCGTACGCCCACCTCCTGAAGATCAAGTCGCATTGACGGGTCGGTAGAATCGGTACCCTTGTGGCTGGCGGCGGATGGGTAGAAAGCGGAGACGACAAGGACGGCGACGAGCAGTGCCACCAGGGAGTGGAAGCTGCCGGTGACTGAAGATGCCCATGTGGGAGGTGCGATTGCAGCCACCTCCACCTGGGATCTATTTGCCATATTGTTGTTTTTCTCGTTTTTCTCTCTCTCTCTCCTTTCTCTTTTCTTCAGCCTTCTTCTTGGCTTGTTGCTGAGGAGGCTGCTACTTTCTTCTGAGGTAGTTTCAAAGAGGAGGGAACAAAGAATCCACCCTGGTGCTATGGAAAAAAATATTTAAAAAGATCAACAACTTAAAAAATATGTAACTGCCCCGGAAATTAAGAGTTAATTTTTTCGTGACACGTGAATGCATCTAATTTTTCAATTTGAAGACTCGAAAGTAAATAAATTCAGTGTAGTCTTCCCAGATGATTAGTTTATTTTTCTCTGTTTTTAATGTTCTTGGTCAACGAAAGAAAATGATTGAATGACCACTTGCAAAGCAACCGCATTAAGCACCACAGTTATTTTTATACATTTTGTAGCAGGAGGCATTAGACATTTCAAAAGTATAGATTCCCTTCTCTCATGTTGGGGCTGCATTCGGGATTTACAATGGAGAAAACTGCACCCTGTTAGCAAGAGGACAAGATGCCATACATGTGCTAAGACATTGTAATCTTTTTAATAATGATAAATTAATTAGAGTTATTATACTGTTCACAAGACGTGAAATCTGTCTTCCACCGTTAGGCAATATCTATAAAAACTTCGATTTGAGTTGCTATAATTATTTAAAAACTAATACTAAACACAGATTGCGCAATATATTGACATTTGCAAATTAGAGATTTTCATGTTTAAGAAAATCATGTCGGCACATTATTGTCTAATTTATAAATTTTCATGCTTTTGACTTGTTACGTACTATCAATCTTTATTAGAATTTCAACGCAACGTGCGACATCCGAAATTTCATCCCACAAAATAACGAGCCCTGAATACTTGACGAACCACGCCACGTGATCAAGCCGGTCATCAAGCTGTACCGATAACACCACTGCGAAGACTTGCAACCCCGTTTGTTTCCGTCATTACCAAGTCGCCTAAATTTTGATGACAATGCAATTGTTTCATGATCGATGCACCCTCGACAACACATTCTCACCACCACCACCGCCTGATTTCGCCAACTCAGCACCGCTGCCCTGTCGTCGCTCCATGGCGTCGCCAAATCAGCGCCACCTACCCCAAAGTGATGCCACGTTCCCCTCTCGCCGAGTTAGCCCGGAAGACAGCAACGTGCGCCCTCCCATCTAGTTCCTCAAGTGGGCGACAACGCAGCAACGATGCCGAGTCAACAAATTACCGCCCAGAGTGAGAGATGAGCGGAGAGAGAGAGAGAGAGAGAGAGAGAGAGAGAGAGAGAGAGAGAGAGAGAGACCGCTTGCTTTCTGTTTCACCGCCCCAGGACTCACCCCATTTCTTCACCTCATTTGGCTGCACCGCCACCAGAAGCTTGAGGCCAACAACGAAGCAGACATCCGGCCACCTCTTGGTTCAATGCCGCGCTGCTCCCGTTAGTTACACCACCTCCTGCTGAGCCGCCGTTGCAATGCACGAGGACCTGAGGCAAGTAGATATCCTCTATTCTATCCTATGTTGATCGATTACGTGTGACGAGGATGGTTTCCTAAAAGATCGATGAACGCCGTTCAGATCCTCATTTAATCGGAAGTTTTTATCAAGTTATCTAGCTACATTGTCAAGTTCGAAGTAGTTGGGCTTGTGGTTGGGTCGTAGGAGCATGACCGGTTGATATCTAACATGTCGAGGATTGAAATGACTCGAATTAAACTAGTTCTGGACTCAGGTTAAGTTCGGTTTAGCCGGACCCCGAACTTTAATAATTTTTTTCTGACTCATGTCATGTAAATTTCATCGGGCATTCTTAACAAAGTCATCCCTTATTGGCTGTTCTATGACATATTTTGATTTTATAATTTTTGGACTTCATACGACAAAAATATATTTGAAAAATTAGGGAGCGTGGAAATCTGTTTCTAAGTTTACCGCACTGACCCCTCCCTGTTTTGTTTTTTCCACAAAATTTTCGGTCAAGAATTCTATCGCACATCCTTCATGACAGTCGTAGAGTACATCATACACTACCACTTATAAAAGTTCCATAATTTTTTGGTCTCATTTAGCCTGCAAAACATTTATCTTTCTGCTCTGTTACATTCTGGAAATTTTTACTGTTTTGGGGCTCAGTTCACAAAAAAATTATTTAGAACTGTATAAGCTGAATTGGACTTCGGGTCCTTCATGAAAAATGTCCCTCTACATCTTCTCTACCTTGTATTAAAGCTTCGTAATTTCTGAAATCCATTTATCTAGACAACCACTACAGCTTCTAGAGGTGCGTAGGACGCATTTATAGGGTTAATTTAGGGACTTGATGTAGCACCTCTCTTGCAATCTATCTAGTACAGGCACGGGTGAGTTTAGGCTAATCTAGGGGAATAAAGATGAGTGAGGATTTGTGGATTCACACTTGAGTCCTAGGATAATAGTAACGTCAATGTGCTTTTTAAGTTGAATTATGAACTTGTTGCATCATGGTATGGATATGTGACTGGGATTACCATTGGTATTTGGGACGACGATGCCTCGGATTGTAGTCGGAAGGCCTGGAGGGTAATGGGTTCCTCCAGATGCCTGGAGGTGTCACACAATCCCCCAGATATCCTTATGATGCCGGATGGTTGCAAGATGCTTGGGGGTAACTGGGTTCTCCGGATGATAATGGTAGCGGGAATTCCTATCAGATATAATGTTCGTACTTTTAAATTGACTTATTGATTACCTGCTTAGACAAAGCTACTGTTTATATTGTTTTGTTACTTTAATTTGAAAAGGTGCTTAGGTAATTGATGATTTGCTATGCTTTATATTGAGGTTTTTTTGTCAGAATGGTGATCGATTTATGTAATATAGACCAATGGACCTTTTGCTTGCTGAATTTAGGCTCACTGGTTATTGACTTTATCTTTTTAGATCAATAAAAATGTCGGTCTTGCTCGCCTCTCCTATGGTCTATTACGGAGTATGAGTTGACTTCACTTGGCAAGTGGACGAGTTCATACACCTTGGTTTCCCAGATACAGTTTTTATTCGGATTATGTCTCATTTGGTTGTGGATGTGGGGCCTCCGACGGGGCTTGTCACTCTTGGGTTCGTCGGAATGTCTGCTCGTATTGATGGGTGCATTGTGGGTCCCCTCCTATTGTTTGTTGACGGACCGAGGGGCAAAGGTAGTCCCGCTACATAGAAGGGAGGTAGGAGGAAGCTGGATTTTTGGAGACATGGAGGATTTTTGACAAAGCCAGGAGGTCAGGCTTAGGCGACCATGTGTACAGTTAGGTTAGGATGTGATGAGCGACTTACAACCTATGTAGTAATTAATACTGACCCTTTTGAATTCCCCAGTGTACCTAACTTGTCGCCTGACATACATATAAATAAAATAAGAAATGAAGTTGCCTCATTTATAGAAGAATCAAATTATCACTATATTTCTTCCTTTTTCTACTGTCCACATGCAACCGTAGATCTCTTTAGTCCTTTACGCTTTTGCATGCTTAAGGAATACGAAACGAAAAATATAACTACACTACTAGTTTTATTAACTGTGATGTTTTGGGGGCGTCACACATCGTACATCGTATCCGAACATTATGCTAGCGTTGTGGCGGTGTTTGCCATCACTAGTAGCATGGCACCATGTGGCATCCAAATTGTCTAGCCTTCGTCGGGCCCACACTCTTTACATGAGGTTATTCGTGCATTTGAGTTAGAGGAGAGATTTGTGAAAGTGCTAGTATTAACACCTAGAGGGGGGGGGGGATGAATATGTGTTTAAAAGAAGTCTTGACAAATAAATGCGGAATAAAATAAGTTGCGAGCAAAGTCTAAATAAAGATCAGAGTTTGATAAGCGAGTCATCAAACTTCTGGTAGATGTTCAAAATCTGTTATGCGATGGAATAGACTTCTGAAATAACCTGTAAATATGCAATAGACTTAAATAAGAAGAGTTAAGGAAAGAGAATGCTGCACACGAGCCTTCTGGCTAGATTCCACTATGTGATCAATAAGAGATTATAACTTTGAGTGCAAATACTCAGTGGTAGATCACACTATCTCACTACACTCTTTTGGTATTTCTCTCACGATCACAAACGTTTAAGCTCACAAGAGACAAGTGTATGATTGAAGTTCGCTCAGATTTTGGAATTATAAATTCTACGTTCTGTCTCTTACTTGCTCATCGGTCCTTGATCTCCTTAAATACTCCACTTCCAAACTAGCCGTTGGATAGTATCTAGAGGATCGTCTTCCAATCTACCTATTGGATATATTTGTATCTAGAAGATTTAGTAGCCGTTGAGTGATAGAAGTAGAATCCCAAATTGATTTTGATCGCCCATACAAACAGAATCTTGGTTTCCATAAGTAGAGCTTCTTCGTTTAGAAAGTTCTTGTCTTCAAGATCTAATTGTCATCAATTAGATTGAGTCAATCAAATCTATCTTGGTATGAAATCCAAATCAGATCACTAGCCGTTATATTTTTGGAGCTTGTGTTACGTTCTGTTGAGTTGTCTCGTTCTGAACATGTTTCGTTTTGAATTTGTTACGTTCTAAACTTGTGTCTCGTTTTGGACCTTGTCACGTTTTGGACTTGTGTCTCTTTCTGTATGTAAAGTTTGAGAGTCTTCTGTTTAAAATAGACTTTACAATCTGGACGTAAGTTTGAACATATTATGCTTTTGAATATATTTAGCTTTAAGGTCTGGACACAGTATGAATAAATTCAGTTTCAGCATAGAGTCTGTCTTCTGGTTCTTTCAAGTATAGAATTTAATAATATCTTTTACACGTTTTATCATCTGCATAGTCTATTATTCAACCATTAAACATGTTAGTATTATTTGATTTATTTTGTCATCTTCAAAACATCATAAGGGATTTCCCTAACAATTTGAACATTATTTATCGAGTTTTAAGTATAGGTCCTCTCATCAAAGGTCAGACTTTATTCGGCTTATATAAGCCAGCCCCATATTAGACTAATTAAGAATATTTATATTTCACCTTATTATACTAATATCATAAAACGATAAATTACAATATCAATTAATGTAGCTAATATCTGAAAAAACTCTTACAAGATTAAGTTAGTACAAGAATTGTATGGAAACTTGTGTTTTTTAGTGGCACTCAATTTAGCCTCACATATTCTTCAAATGCAATTTGACTAGGTCTGGTTGATTTAGTTCATGTAATATCTTGTCTAGTAATGGACCTATGACTTGACATCAACCGTGCTTTTTTAAAGAAAAATTAAATGGACGTCGCTAATTCTCATGCACCCTAATCTAAATAATTGATAGTGGTATCGTCCACAAACACTAAGAAAATTCACTTTTTGCCCATTAAGCACCCCAATTCAATTTCAAAATCAATTTCGATTGAAGGTCATTGTGGGGAATGTGCAAGAGGGGTTTATACACGTAAACACAAATCAATAATTGTGGCTAGTAAATGCATAAATCCCAATAGGCTAGTAATTGAATAAGTAGCTTTTCCTTAAAAGCCTAGAAAAAGAGAGAATTATTGAATGATAGTGTAAGAAGAGAGCACTTTCATGGTCCCTGAAGACCATAAAGGAGCCGTTGTGGCAATACGACTAGGAATTAAGGGTGGGAGGCATTGCGGACTCGCCAATACAACATGAAATGGTGTATGTCTTCAATTGCAATGGAGTGAAACTAGCCCACCCTTTTTATAGATTGATTTGTCCCCATGCTATCACTATGTATGTGTGTGTATATATATAAATACATATAATATAGGTAAACAAAAAGGTAAAAGTATAAGCAATGGCACAACTAATATTTAGAATTGCCTTAGGTGTGTATTTAACGGAGAATGTAAGTGTAGAGAAGTTCGTTCCACACATCGAGTACTCCAAAGAGGCACCAGTGGAAGCAATCCGCATAGCTAATCGGATTTGCAATCTGTTCTTTAGTCAGGGGATGCCACTGTTTTTTATAGATGGAGGGGTGTGCTTCCTTGCGATACTCCGAGAGCTGTGTGATATTGAGGACATGGATTATGACGTCTCTTGTTTTGAGTTTCTGTTGGGAAAGTATGGCTTCGAATTGGGTAGAATAATGAAGAAGGATCTTTAGAGTACTCAAGTCGGACTTTGAGGCGTGATATCACTTTCTTTAAATATTTATTTGCTCCACAAAGTTGCTAATGGTCACCGGCAAATATCCTCCAGGATACAACAAAGTCTCAAATGAGAGTACTAAATAGCAATTCTAGTATTTCTCGAGGATCTCTCTAGGAAATAATTGAAAAGATGGCTGTAGTTTTTCAAAAATTATCACTCTTTTTTTTTTTTAAAACCTGACACACACACACACACACACACACACACACACACACACACACACACACACACACACACACATATATATATATATATATATATATAAAACATTCTTAAAACGTAGACAACTCTTCGTGAAAGGTTGCAAAACAAATAAATGTATCCTATCAAAAATTGCCTAAATGAACAAAGGCGTCCATTCGTAAGAAGTTAAAAAACGAACAAATGCAACCATTCATAAGAAGTTAAAAAATGAACAAATGCAATCCTTCGGGAAAAAAATGCAAACGGACGAGCATCTTTTTCAAAGGTTGTCTTGAAAAGACACAAACAAAAATTTGGAAAAAAAAATATTATTATATAATAAATAAAATTTCGAAATTATTATTTATTATTTTTTTAATTTCCGAAAATTCTCAATAAACAAAAACAACCTTATAATTGATTAAAGTTAATAAGATAACAGTATGAAATAAAAAATAAAATAAAATAACAAAGGAATTAGTGAAAATTCACCTTAAGTGCTAAATGCGCCAAATAATCGCGCACCCGCACGCGGGTATGGTGGGGTCTAGCCCATACCCAATCATTCCTTTAGGTACACAAAGGAAACTCCACACTTATTAATTGGCCCACTTTCTCTCACTTTTCCTATGTGGGACATGGAAAATGCCCTTAGTTTATTTTTACAAACAAACTTCAAACAGTTTCTCGATCACTCTGTCAACCACATGCATCATCCTAAGATCTGATCCAGTTCCACAATACCTTTCTCCGGTAACTGATTCAATTTCGTCTAAACGGCTTCTGCTAGGGACCCCACCCCATTCCTCTGCTCTGCCGTATAGAAAAAGAGCAACGCCATATGTATCAAGAAATTTGTCAAAGTTGGCCTAAAAGACAAGGTGTTGGGCTTGTTTAAATAACAGATGAAGGCCTAATGCATCGGTTTGGTACATCGAGTTTTGTAAATTTTTTTGGGAGAAGTACATTATTGGTGCTATAAGTTGTGTACGGCGCTCACTTTGGTGCCAAAAGTTTTAGTCGGATCACTTAAGTGCCAAAATTTTTGAAAAACGCTCACTTTGGTACCAACTCCGATCTGGTTGGCCGGAAATCGATGTGGCATTTTTTTATTAATATTTGAAGCCGACGTGGATTGCTGGAAAATACAATTAGCATGCAAACAATAAAACGACGCCGTTTAGTGTCTTTTCCCTCAAATAAGAAACCCTAAATCCCTAAATTCGAGTAGAATTGGAAATTGAAAACCTTAAATTCCCAATTTGACCAATTCGAGTGCATACTTCGATTTTCTCTCAAAGTTATTAGCTTGCTCTTGTGAATAAAGGGCAGAAGCTTCAACAGCGGCTCACATTCTTATAAAAAAAACGAATTAGATGGCGAGTGTTACTGTTATTGTGGGTTACCGAGTCCGAGAAGAACATCTTGGACTTGGTTGAATCCCGAGAGAAGATTCCATGGGTGCGGCAAATATAGAGAAGACTCGAAGTGCAAATATTTCAAATGGGTTGATAGGAAATTCTCTGATCGAGCGACAAAGGTGATCCTGGAATTACTTGAAGGCCGAAATCAACCTCCACCTGCGTTAATAGACGAGTTGAAGGATGTCGACTCAATGCAAGCTCAAATGAAGAGTTTAACATCTCCGGTTGACAATTTGAAGAAGGAGGTTTCAAGGCTGAAAATTGAAAGAAAATTTTATCGAGCGTTGATTGTGTTTTTATTCTCTTGGGTAGTTTATTCAAATGTGAAGTGAGTAATAAGAAGAAGTTTGTATGTCTACCATAGTCGAAGTTTGTATGTCTACCATTTTTGTATGAAGCAGAAGGTTTTGTTGTAATCCATGGTAGAAATGCAAGGTTGGAGTTGGAATGCATTAATTGTGAGCACTTCATAAATGCAATGTTTGCTTGCTGCATTTTTTATTTGCCCTCTTGATTTGCTGGTTTGTTGGTTTGCTGCAATTGCAAACCATGGCGAAATGGAAGGTTGGAGTTGGAATGCATTAATTCTGAGCACTTTTTATTGTTTAGTTGTGTATTGGCAATGTTTGTTTTGGTTAGTTTTTGCTTCAAATAGAATGGTTGCTGCATTTTTATCGTTGTAATGGTTTGCTGGTTTGCTGCAACTGCAAACCATGGCAAAATTAACGACTGACCATTTCAGTGCCAAAAGTTATAAATAATAATCGCTTGAGTGCCAAGTTTTTATAAAAGTGATCATTTAAGTGCTAGTCGCGATTACAAAGTGATCACTTCTGTTGCACAAGTTGTAAATAGTGATTGATTGAGTGCCAATTTTAAACTTGCACTAGTCGTGGTGCATCTTACATGTTCTTCTTGCACCAGTTGGGTTGCTGGTGCATCTTCTTGCAACATAATAGCCTTGCAACGAGATGCACCAGCACCTAAAACTACATCTTGTTCCAGCACATACAACAAGAACCTCACAAATAGCATTAACGCATCAACAACTTCAACTAGCAACACTATATGCACACATCTAAATCTAAATTTTTTTTTAATAGCAATCTCGTAAGAATATTGCACCAATAGCAAAAAAATATATAACATAACTGATAACTATCTTGCTAGCTATTAGCCGAAACCAAGCCAAGAGAAAATAACAGAAACAACTTTTATCATTGACATTGATTGATTGTTTACAAAAGAAATGAAAAACATGAACTTCACTCCCCAATCACTGAAGGTTCAGCACCCTCTTAAAAAAAACCAATGGCAATATGGAGGCAGTAACTACCATAAGTGATATAATATCCAACACTCTCCTAAAAAAAGAAAATATAAAAAGAGAGACAGTGTCCAGCACCACATAAAAAGAGACCATGTCCAGCACCCTCTCATAAGTCAATATGGACAACACCCTGATCTCCTTTTTGTCTTGGAGCTTTGAATTGATTCATAATCCGAGCACTCTTTCGAACTGGATGTGTAGGTTCTTTAACTGGGCGTTCTGTCACCTCCTTTTCCTTGTTTTTGACGGTGGCTATTCTTGTTATAGCACGTGTCATGTGTTGGTCCATATCATCGCTATCGCGCCCAATCGTTGGTTGAGATGAAACTGGTGTTGGGTTATGTTTGGATGGCTGTTTTGTAGCTATACCAACTATCTTCTTCTTTGGAGCACTCTTCTTTGGCCGCGCCCTTAATTCTTGAGTTGGCCCACCTTGAGAGAGAAGTACCTCCGAAGTTCTCCCATACTACAAGAACATAGCGATATTGTTAACCAAATGAATTGAAATATAACAAATTAAATGTATGAGGCCTACAAATCTTACATTCAAAATAGTCATTCTAGTTCGTTCATCTGTGTAAATCCCATAACCATATTGCCTTAATCTTTTTTTAATAGGCCCTCTTGTTCGCTGTGGTGTATCATTTTCAGCAGCAACAGATGGGGGAGCAGCCTCTGCAACTTGTGCAGTTGCTCGTCTTCTCACCTTAGAAACACATAACAAATTTAAAATTCAGCCCATAAAAGACAAACACAGCGATGTACAACTTACATGAACTTTTTTTCTTCTCGTTTGCTCAACAGTGGACTCAGTTGTTGTTGTTGTTGCTGTCCTGCCTATTCCAGTCCCTGTCCCTGCACTTGAGCCTACAACAGGGTCTTTTTCTGGCCCTTTAGAAGGCCTTACAACAATGTACTATATTAGGATCATGACCAACTACAATAAATAATTAAACATCTACTTATTTTCATGGTGGAAACAAATGGAGAAAACTTATCAAATTATAAGTGCATAATAGAGGAAAAACACAAGAGAAGCCAGTACACATGGTCAACCATCAAACTCTATCAAATAGGAAATGTAAAGTTACTGAGGTAAAGATGATACTTACCTTATAGCAGGGCTTTCTGTTTGCCCTTCAATAGGCATTACTGCAGGGCCTTCTATCCTACCTTCACTAGGCCCAACAAGAAGCTCTTCAGTAGGGCCTTTTGTCCTACCTTCAGCCATTACATCTTTTTGTTGATGCTGCCTTTTCAGCTCACAACCTTTCTTATTATGCCATTCTTTGCGGCAATATGAGCATTTCATATTTGAGCCAGTCCTACTCATCCTCTGACTTGATGCCTCTTCCTGCTGCATTTTTCTTTTCTTTTTTGGCCTTCCAATTTGCTTCTTCAACATCAAAGGTAGAGAGCTTTCATGATTTGTTGGCTCCCAATATTTGTTGCTTCTGATAGGCTGCATCATGAATTAGTATGAAGTAAGGTATGAGTTTTTTTTGTACCAATCATGTAGGTAATTATCTGGGTTTTCTTGCTTCATCTGAATAGCACAAATTGCATGGGCACATGGAATTCCATTTAGTTGCTAGGCTTGGCATGAACACTTTCTTCTATCCAACTTGACAACATACTTATCCTGATTTTGAATAGTCTCATATCCATTATCTTTATTCCAAACTGGATGGCAGAACCTACTAGCAGCAATGTTGGCATCCAATCTCTTCATAATCCTAGGGCCATAGTTTTTAGTCCATTTCGTAGCCTCATCTCTTTGCCTATGCAGTCTAGTCATCACCATCACTCGAATATCATCAAGCATGCTGATGATTGGTTTGCACCCGGCCTCTAAAATTCTGCCATTGAAAGCTTCACTGAGGTTGTTATCAATGATGTTGCATTTGAACTCTTTGTTAAAGAAGGCCCGACACTAGTGCTTAGCTTCTGTCTGGAAGAGTGCATCAAAATCTTCCTTTGTCAGCTGCAACAATCCTTGTTTGGCTAATCTGAAATCAGCCATGTTGGTACTCTTTGCTATCTGCCAGAACTGCTTCTGCAGCCTATCTCCTTTGAAGTTCCTTGACTAGTTTCCATATATGTGCCTCGCGCACATTCTATGCTCAGCATGTGGCATCAACTCAGCCAATGCAGGAATAAGTCCTTATAAAAATTCAAACCAATAAATATAAGTTAGGAAAAAGATGCAAATGATTAATATTAAAAGGGAGTGAATTAATTGACAATGAAATTACCTTCTGTTGGTCGCTCATGAATGCTCATCCCTCCCCATCGATTATCTTAAGGTCAGCCATTAAATTTTTGAGAAATCAGGACCAAATATCCTTGTTCTCTATCTTTACCACTGCCCAAGCTATCAGAAACATTTGATTATTTGCATCTCTTCCCACAATAGCCAACAACTCCCCCTTGCACAAACTCTTTAGAAAGCATCCATCCAATCCTATAACTCTTTTACAACCAGCCAAGAAATCTTGTTTGCATGCATCAAAATAGACATAAAATCTATCAAATCTAGGCCCAAGATCAGGGAGTGACCTCTCCACAACCTCTACATACACCATGCTAAATGGATTTTGAAATATGCATTCGCCAGCATAGTCCCATACCTGTATATATTCTTCCTTATACTCACCCATCAGTATTTTCATCACCTTCATCTTAGCTCTCTTGCATTGATTCCTCGACATATTAACCCCTACTTGCTCCTTCATTAACTGTTGAAATTGAGGACTCTTGATCTCGGGCATTGCTTTGATAGTGTTGAAAAAATGCTTCGATAACCACACACTTGTTACCCTTTTATTGTTAAAGATAATTTGACAAGTATGCTCCTCTTGCAAGGACCTAATCTGGAATGACCCATTCTTACTCAGCGCGCCATAGAGCTTCTATGGACGATTGGGTTGTGAGCACTTAGCTCTCACAAATTCTTTTGTATTTCTAATGAATTGAACACTCATCTGTTCACCAATGAAGTTCTTCACAACAGTTTCCTTGAACTGTTTCGCATCGTCAAATCTCATGCCCACAGATAAAATAGGTTTATCAATAGTTGGATCATAGCAAGGGTACTTACTTTTTCTTCGACGAGCAGGTTCTTCATCATTATTGTTAAGCTCATTCTCCGAACCAGCAACTTCATTGCCGCAGCTTTCTTCATCTTCGCTTCTATTTCCTTCAGCCGAAACTCCATTCCCATTTACTGGCTTGGGCCTCTTTGTTGAAGGTGCAAGTTTTTTTCTTAGAAATTTCCTTTGCTTTTGTCTTGATTGTGCGAGTTCATTATCATCTTCGTCACTTGGGAAATTTACTGAAGCAAAATATTCATCTTCCGATTCACTAGATAAAGCAATTTCCCATTTTAATCCAATGAAGTCTTCATCGCCCACATCTTCACCCAAATCTTCACCTAAGCTTTCAGGACATCTCACTGTTTGTTCATATCTATCAATGTGAGTTCTCTCCCTTTCATCTCTTTCATCCCCGACCTGATTACTCACTCGAATAGGATCCCTCACTTTTCCTCTTTCAGTGGTGGTCTGCTCATCCCTATCCTCATCCTTATCCTCACCATCCTTATCATCGTCCTCATCCTCCTATCACTATAATACTCAACATATACCTTAGCTTCTTCGCCGTGAAGATAATGGTAAATGATATCCTTAATACCATTATCATCATTAAAAAATCTTAAGCCATCCTTCAATTCCTTCCCAGGAACACAGTAATGTAGTTTTTGTATTTTGCATTGTAAAAAATACACCAAATCCCTCAGAAAAGTAATATATGATGGCTTCCAAACATTGACATAAATAGTACCTTCATTTCCATCAGTATATTGCCAATCATCGGCGCCAATAAGAAACTCTCCACCATAGCAAATAATGATGCCTACTTGATTCGCGTCCATGTTGATGCTGCACCCAATGAAAAAAAATAAATGTCATTACTTGTTGGGACCACATGACAGAATCAGCAACTTCACATGGAGGTCCTTGTCGTTTTGTTGTGAAGAAACAAATGCAACTAATCTCCCAAACTCGGTGTTTTTACAGAAACAAAAGAAACCGAATTGAATAAACAAAGTAAGGTCCCACCACCCATTTTTCAATTCAATCACATTCGGCCCCCTTGTTTCCCCCACAGAAGCAGTCCAATTAATTAAATAAATTCGGTCCCACCACTGTTTCCCCCTGAGTCGAGCCCCCATTTTCCCCTCCGCGCCTTATTTTTCTATTTGATTCCCACAAAAGAAAGCGAACGAATGACGAAACCCTCAAATTTTCAATTCGGTCCCCACCACTTTCCCCACTAATTTCCCCCTGAGCCGAGCCCTCAAATTCGGTCGTCACCACTTTCCCCCTGAGCCGAGCCCTCAATTTGCCCTCCACGCCCTAACTTGCCCGTCGGAACCCTAATTTTTCACTAAATTGAACCACGAAGAGAACATGACAAACCTAAGTGAGCGAGAGTTGAGGACGTAGCCAGTGAACGAACGTGAACGCGGTGCAACTATAGCGGTGGCCGAGCGATGGTGGGCGAGTGACGGCGGGTGAGTGAACGACGGTGGGTCAACGAGCTACGGCCGGCAGCATCGAGCGAGAATCCAATATGAACACCATTTTTGGCCCATGTCGTTTTTGACCATAGTCAATCCACTATATGACGATCGTTTTGTAGGTAATCCACGTGGAATGGTAAAACAACGTCGTTTTTTACGAAGAAAAGGAAACTGTGTCATTTTATGCTATCCACCGTGGACAATAATAAGAGTTGTCGATTTTTTTTTTAAAATATAAATGCCACATAATCATTTTGGTCGGAATTTCTCACTAGTGGCACCAAAGTGATCGTTTTTTCTCCGATTTGGCACTTAAGTTATCCGGAGGAAACTTTTGGCACTAAAGTGAGCGCCATACACAACTTATGGCACCAATAGTGTACTTCTCCCAAACTTTTTTAGTTGGATCAATCACATGTAATAGGAAATTGCAAAATTTCAAGAAACAAAATGCATTGCATAAATATGTTTTAGTCAATCAACCTACGAAACTTTTTCTTTTGTTTCTGACCTTAGACTTTGTTAATTCATTATTAAAAAGATCGAAGAGCTCTTGGAAAAAAAGAAATGTAGGCTTCAATGATCCAAACAATTTGATTTTAGACAACCGAGGTATCAAGAAGTTTAGGAATATGCATGAACCTAATGTTGTCTTACTTCGGGATGCATCACAAACCCACTCATACAAGTTATAATAACCAATGGATTCAGACAAAGAAGCATGTGATGAAAACTTACTTTTCGTGAGTCGGAGACATGCTAACAAAAAATAATTGGGTCTTTGATCTGTTGACATGCACCTCCAACCAGTTTGACCAGGTATTGAGAGCCATTTCATATGCACGAGGCATTTTCACCGCTTTGTGTATTGCATTTGCACTTTCAAACGATCCCCATCTGGTCGAGATGTCAAAAAGCACATTATTATTGAAAGAAGAACAAATCGAAGTAGAAAGATTTGCTTCGATTTGAAAAGTATTTGCCTTAAGGTGAGCATAGCACTCCAAGAGTTTCTTATGCGTATCCAACCCTCGTGTCTTCAAAAAATTTCAATTGATATCTGGCTTTATATTGAAGTATATAGCTCTCTCATAGTACTATAGAATTTACAGAAAAGAGTCTAAATTTAGGAGAGTGGATTTCTCCAAATTTAAGGGATAAATCTTGAATTATCGAACACTTAGGGCGCGTTTGGTAACACTTCTGTTTCCGGGAACAATTTTGATAAAAAATGATTCATTTTGATTCTGTTCCAGGGAACAGTTACTAAGCATTTTAAACCTGTTCAAAATTTCAATTCCTGGAATAGAATTACATTTGGCACTGTGCTCAAAATTTCTACTTCAAATCATTTTCTTTTACTTTTTTACATTCTTCTTCTTCTTCTTTTCTTTCTCCTTGCCTTAGGATGATTGGCGACCGGCCAGACGAGGGCCGGCGACCTCATCGGAGCGTTGTTGGCCCTCGGCGAGGCCATGCCTCGTCGGTGGAGCCATGGCGGGGTTTGCTAAGCCTCGCCAGTGGCCGCAGGGGGGTGGCCAAGGCCAAGCCTTGCTGGTAGTTGGGCTCGCCTCCGGCGAGCTCGCCGGACTGGTTGCTAGCAATTGGTGGTGGTGGGCGGTAGACGGTAGTGGACGGCAACGACGACGACGGCGGCGGCGGTAGCAGATGAAGAAGAAGAAAGAGGGAAGAAGAACAAGAAAAAAGAAAAAAAAAAGAGAGAAAATAGGTTGCTTGATTCTAGAATTGTTCCCGGGACCAAAGAATCAACTATTTTTTACTCATCAATTCTATTCCAAATCTACTTTCGAGAACAAAAAAAATAGAATTTTGTTCTTTGTAACAAAAATTTTACGAAACGGATTTCTGTTCCAAATCTACTTCCGGGAACAAATTAACAGAAATTATCACTATTTGGCAAGTTGCCAAACATGCCCTTAATATATTGATGTGTCTTCTCGAGGTATTAGTCTTACAATTGGAAATTTATATAAGGATGTCTCTATCCTACACTGATTCCCTTAGGAGGTGGCCGCATCGTTGCCAAGTCTCGTGACCACATCTCAGACTCTATTATTTTAAACATTATGACAAGTTTGTCATAACCATTAAGTGGAAAATCTACTTACTAATTCTCATTCATAGTTCTCTCCAAGTTAATGTGTTGGTCTTGATTAATTGAATAAGTCAATTTACTCATAGATAGAAGGCTCCATATCCTTTAATTTGAATCATTCAATTTTTATTTTTAAGTATAACATTTCCATGAGTAGAAGTCAGCTTACCCATAGATTCAAGGATCCGAATCCTTTAATTAAATAATTCAATATATATTTTTAAGTTTAACCTTTCCATGGGCATCTGTCTGGATTTTAATTTTTATTTGGAATGGGAAATAGAATTTTTATTTAATTATTTGGGAAATAGGATTGGAAACGCCACTTTTGGGACCTCGGGTAAAGATGGTAGAGGTAAATAGTCAGCCAGGAAGTAGAAACGGATATTTCAAATTACCAATTCCTTTAACTTAGAAAAGACACTCGTGTCAACATGTTTTTTTTTTTTGTGGTTGTGTGTGTGTGTGTGTTTTTTTTTTTTTTTTTTTTTTGTTTTGTCGGAGGGGGGTGTTGGCGGGGTCAACGTGCAACAGGAAAAACCTCTAGAATGTTAGAAAAGATGCATAAAATTTTACCCAAAATTTAAGGGGTAAAAGTTTATTTTCTTTCCTACCACAATTCAGTGAACAAATATTCTACGGCACTTGTTTAGTAATTAACAAAAGTAATGTTGTAGTTTTCACGATAGTGATGACTTTTCTTTTTAATATATTTTTTATAATGCTTGTGTTAATATTTTCGAAATTGAAACTTTTCTCATTTAATATATACTTAATAGATACTCTTGAGACACTCGTAAAACATAATTTCTGATAATATATACTCACAATAGTTCCATCTCGGGTAACCTCCACCATAGGTAGGAGTTAAAGATGAGGAAATCTGGATCATTCCAACGCCTGGCATGTTTTTGAATAGCTTGAGCTCGAGCAATGCGATGATCAGCTGGCTGGCTCACTACGTTATCACAATTAGACTCCACAAGCATTGGCGCCCAGTAGTACTCAATCGTCGCATTCTATTCCTTGACATTCGTGAAACATGGTAATTACCAAAAACCAAATGCATCAAGGTTTAGACACCAAATCATACATCATTTGGCTAGCAAGAAAAAATGATTTATACAAGGTACATAGGTAGTGTAGAATATTTTTTTACATAAGTAGTCGTGAGATGAAAACCCTCATCTGCTAACGGAATGAATTCATTTGCCAAAATCAAAAAGTTGCATATGTATTAGCGTCAGAACTTTGCTTGCCTAATAATTTTTTTACGCTACCGGTGTCCAAAAACAAAAATACAAATTCTTTTTTACCGGTGACGGGTGAGTTTTCTAACCAGCATTTAAAATAAAATGAGAAAAAAATTGGATGCGTCAGCTTCTGCTAACTTCTCGAAGAAGCATCCATCATTTAATTGTTAATTGTGGATACCGTTATCTTTTCATTTTTTTACTCCGATTTTCTTCGGCTCGAGGATCCATAGTCATGGGAAACCTCACTTCACGTGCGACTTATGGAAAAGGGGGCATTGGAAGCTCCACAATGTTACCTATCTAATTATGAGCAAATATTCGACCAAAAAAATAAAGAAAGAGTGGGTTTGGTTTTTGTAATATCTGGCCGAGTAATGGACTCATCACTTTGATTTGAACAGACGTTTTTTCTACAAGCGCCTAGTAAAAAATAATCTATAGCGGTACTGTTGATAAACACTTGGGATTTGTTTGCCATCTTATTGATGCTCTCTCTCTCTCTCAGCCTTCTCTCACTTTCTTCTGGGGTAGTTAACTGTGGGGAAGCAGTATTGACCTGGGTTGGATCCTGATGCCTCGTTCTTCAAAGGGGAGAAAAAAGCAAAAAAGGAGTCCACCTCGGTGTTATGGGAGGAATATTATAATGGACTGCAGCTCAGCCTGCTTAGCTGCATGCATTTATATATTCGATTTGAAGATTCAAAAGTTAAATAATTGTAGTTGGACTAAAGATGTCAAGCGATGAATTTGCCATCCCAGACACCCTTGATTGGTCTCCCCAGAAGATTAGTTTTTCAATGTTCTTGGTATGCAAAATAATTTATTGTAGAAGCACCATCTGTCTGAATATTAATATATATTGGCGTCCATGTAGCTTCCAATCACACATGGCCATCTGTTTCGCATTATCTACTCCCAAGAAAGATTAATATAAATATATATGCAGTGCCCGTGATGATCTGTGGTTTGTCCAGAGATGGGTTAGGCAGCATTAAAGCGAAGAAAAATGTTGTCCTTGTGAAGGGAAAGTGTAAAATCACTCTTAAACTTATTGTGTGATATCAATTTATTATAAAATTTTTAATTATGTTAATTTAGTGCTGAACCTTTGTACGAAATCTCATTATAACCATTTCAATCAATTTACGTCGGAAATTGCTGACGTAACGATCTTATTATTGTTGATCGTACTACGCTGCACGTCACCACGTTAATAATTTCTGGCGAAAATTGGCTAGAAGGAGTACATTGGGAATTCAATATAAATGTTTAGAACTAAATTGATAAAATTAGAAAGTTTAAAATTGAATTAGCATCTATAAAATAGATTTTAGACTAATTGAGCGATATTTGCTGATAAGAGGACTTATCAAGGTTCCTTAAAAGAAAAAATTAAATGAACTTAAATGGGAGAGGAGGGACTGAGCTTAAAATTTGACTTAATATTTGGTATTATCATATGAAAGAAAACGCCGCATAATCGAGCAATGTAGAAAAGTGTAACAAAAAACAATTTCCTGTTTTTGACTGAAGATAAAAATGCTAAACAGTTTTATTGGAATATTCTCGCTTAGTGTTGCTTCTAAGTTTATTTTCATCCCGTTCAAGACACTAAAAATTAATATTTGCATTTTTTTTTTTTGGTAAAGAATATTTGCATTTTTAGTTCACTGAAAATAAGAGAAGTTTCGCCAGTGTCTCGAATTCTACCAGTATAAACTATAAATTATCATATTATGAGAAATGACTATTACCTATCTTATGACAAGAAGTAAGTAAAGTGTTTTTATAGACTTGCCTAAATGTATAAGACGTTCATCTTTTTCCTCTACAATGCCAATATAAATGCCATTAGAAAAGATTCAGTTTATACAATGTGGATTAAGACAATATCCTCTGCGAGGAAAAAATGAATTGTATACAATTGATGAGATCGATAGTATTGCTTATGAATAAAGATCCATCATAGAACAAAAAATCATTGTTTTGTGAAGTTATTTACATGATATGAATTTGTAAGATATTTATTGATATGTAATAACTGGAGCGGCAATTTGTGTTATTTGATTATTAATTTTTTTGGCCTTCATGTCGTCCATTCATATTGGTAATTTTAGTCGTTCCTTAAACATGCTTAATGGGTCAATTTATTATTTCTATATATGAGCAATAGATGTTTTGTCTTTTTTTTTTTTTTTTTGTAAGTATAGTTCACGAACCAAAGTTTCATTTGTAATGCCCCTATTGTGGAATTCAGATTCCATCGATGATCGATAGTATAATAACTCAATTAAGAAATGTATTTGTTAGGATAATGACACTACAGGCACTAAAGTTAGCGTTGGTTCGAACTTAGGTCTAATTTTTTTCCTAGTGTTTTTAAGTTCTAAAACTTATAAGCTCTGTGCATTTTAGGACTTCCCTTAATTCCATGTCTTCTGGTGGGAAAAATCTCAAGTGGCCCTTGTTATAAATTATTAATCCGCACCTATTATAAATTATTAATCCCGTGCGGCAGACCTTTTTTTTATTTGTTTGTCAAAACAAGTTTCATTTCATTCATTCATTCAAAGCAATACGAAACAAGTGTTGTCATAGTAAATCCCAAAGAGGTTGGGGTGGCTTAGACAGCTAATTAATGGAAGGTATTGCTTTCCGGAGGACCTTGACGGTCCAATTTGCGACTCGGTTGGCTTCCCGTGAGGAGTGGGCTAAGGAAACACCTTTTAATTGGGCTAGGAAATCTTTGCAATCCTCAAAGGAGCTCCTCAGGGCCCATGGCCTTTGGCTCGGTTCAGTAGAGAATCCAACAGATTTACTTCCTGGCGGGACTTCCACGTGCGAAACAGAAATTTGCTTTAGCTGAGTACCTTCCACCAGCCACGACAAGGCCTCCTTCAACGCTAGGGCTTCGATCTCAGAGGCGGAAGAATCTGCGATCTTCTTTGCGAAGCCAGCCGCGATTGCTCCCGAGTGATCTCGACACACTACAACTGTGCCGACCCCTTTGATGAGCCGTCGATCTAGGATCCATCTACATTGAATCTTCATGCTTCTTTTGCTCGTGACAACCATCACTCATGTGGCAGAGCTTATCTAACACAATACAATATTCTTTCACTGTTACCATTATTATTATTATTATTATTATTATTATTATTATTATTATTATTATTATTATTATTATTATTATTATTATTGAGGTTAACAAAATTCCAATCGAAAATCAGCCCTTGTGAAAATTACAATTGAAGGATATGATTGAATCTTGCTCTCCAAGAGCTTTCCAACGGCATCTAATTTGCCTGAATAGGATTTTTTGATCACCGGATATCTTGGCTTTTAATTGTAGCCATCCAATCTTGACTGGGTTGATAAAGTTGCAGTTGTCTAGATCATGTGATGAGATCATGTAGATTTGATCGTAAGATTTTGGATGTCTTGAGAATCATCTCAATCAAAGTTTTCTCGAGAAAGATAACATTACTTTCTATTTCAACTATCTGTTTGGCCTAATTTGTGAAAATCCTTAGTCCCAAAATTTTGTCGAAAACCATATCGTATTTTTGGAAAGTTCAAGTCATGAGTTTTCCATGAGCCCCGAGATCAATCAATTGGATGTTGGAAGAGAGAAATGAATGATCTAGGATTGGTCGAAGTCTTGAAAAAATTATGTGGACATCTCGTGGTCTATGTTAATGTCATTTGGTAAGCCGTCACGTATCGACGACATGACCGGACTGTGTATGTCATGTCAGCACCTCGCTAGTATCCACTGGTGCACGGCTGACACGAAGCCACGTGGTTTCCAGGCTGCGTAGGCATCATTGGGATTAGCTGGAAAAAGAAATTTCTCCTTCTCCCTCCAACTTTCAACTACATGCCAAAATTAGCTCACGGAAATTATAAACTGACTAAACATGCCGATTCCAATGACTTGCTGAAGGCTCTTTGTGAAGAAGCAGGTTGGCATGTCGAAGAGGATGGAACCATTTCTAGAAAAGTAAGTCTTCTGAACGCTGTCTCAATCACAATGCTCAAGTGTTGCTAGTAAACTTTCTATTCTTTTTATACTTGTTTTATTTTGTGTTGTTAGAAAAGTAGAAGCTTTGGTTTCTTCATGATGAACAAGCACAATTACATGTGTATTTACAAATGATGCCGCAGAATGTTCCTCGGACAAGTCAAGCTCAAGTTCTCCAATGGTGTCACTTGAAGGTCTTGATTATTGCACTTGTGGTGATCGTGAAAAGGGAGAAGTACACCATCAGTGCCATAAGTTGTGTACGGCGCTCACTTTGGTGCCAAAAATTTCCATCGGATCACTTAAGTGCCAAATGGGAGGAAAAACGATTATTTTGGTGCCACCGGCGAGAAATTTTGGCCAAAATGATTACGTGGGTTTTATATTTAAAAAAAAAATCGATAAACCTTTTAAATGACGTCATTTTCTATCCTCTTTAAGAAAACGACGTCGTTTTGCTGTCATAAGTGGGTGGCCTAGGAAAAACGACGCCGCATAGCTCATTTGGGATTGAAATTAGGGTGTTTTTTTGTTCATCCTCACCGACCTAGCTTGCTTGGCTACCGTCGCTTGGCCACTGTCGCTCGACCATCGTGCTCGGCCACCGTCGCTTGGGCAAGAAGTGATGGGAAAATAGGAGGTGAGGGCGGAGGAGGAGGAGGAAGAAGAGGGGTCGAAGGTGCAGAGAGAGAGAGAAGGCGAGGAGTGCGAGGGGAACAAGGAGGGCGCAGATGGAGATGGTGGATTGGGGAAGAAGACGACGCCGCCATGGCTTCTCTCTCTCTCTCTCTCGATTTGGGGATTTAGGGTTTCGACTGACGCCAAACGACGTTGTTTTGTGGTTTACATGCTGACTGTACTCTCCGGTGAGCCACATTAGCGTAAAAAATTAATAAAAAACTGCCACGTTGGATTTCTAGCCAATCGGATCGGCGTTGGCACTGAAATGATCATTTTTCAAAATTTTTGGCTTTTAAGTGATCCGACGGAAACTTTTGGTACCAAAGTGAGCGCCGTAGACAACTTATGGCTATGGTAGTGTACTTCTCCCTCGTGAAAATGTATATCATGCCAACCGCTTTGCCTTGGAAAAAGTCTCTTCAACCATGGAGCTTGTTCAAGAAGAAACTACTGACCTCATATTGTCATTGTAATAATAAGGGTCATATCATAAATAATTTTAGATAATAGATCGAGAAGAGTAGCGTACATCTATATCTTTATGAATATACTATAGCTACATGGAAATATTTAGAATGAACTAAAAGAGGTTTCCTCAAGGGCTGGGTTTGTGGTTGAAGGTTACAAGAGCAGTGGCATGTATTAATTACGTTCCTTTAGCTGCTTATACCTTGAAAAGAAATGTTGAAATCGTATTTTATATATCTACTTGAAATGAGTATCTCCTTTTCTGATCATACTTTTCGTTCACTTTTTATCAATACGATAGAAGATACGGTTGTCAAACTAGAGAGTGAACCTTTACTAGAATTATAATCCACATCGTTTGTCATCATTGCCAGATATTAATTTGACTAGTGTATGGTTGTTTCTGCTTTTTATATTCGGGGTGGAGGCTTACTCAACTAAAAAATCCCCATCACATTACTGCACATTGAAAAAGATAAAAATGGTGGAAAAAAAGAAAAAGCAATAAAGGCACACTTTGTACATTCTTTCTTCTTTCAAGACAATTTTTGGCTTGTGGTGTGGTGAGGGGTGAATCCATCCCAGCTTCACTTAATTGTGGTCAAACCTCAAGTTAAGAAAAAGTAAGAAATAAGAAGTTATCTGAATCACAATTATCTGAATCACAATCCTTCAACTCTATTCTCTAATCATTGTGTCCGATTTTGGAAAATGTGGGCGTAAAGAAGCTCGTTCCACACATCTGGCACTCCGGGCAAGCACCAATGGAAGCAATCTGCATAGCTAGTTGGCTTTGCCTTCTGCTCTTCGGTTAAGGATTCCCATTGTCGCCTTTGTATGGTCGGGTGTGCTTCCTTCCGGTACTCCGACAGCTGAGTGATGTTCAGGATTTGAACCCCAAGGCCTCTCGCCTTCAACTGTTCGATCACGGACTCGACAACCCGCATCATTCCTGGGTCTGACCCGCTTCCCCAGTACCCTTCTTTGGTGATAGGTTCGGTTTCCGCGTAGCAGTTTTGGCCTTCGTCCCCATCCCATTCCTCGGCTCTACGACATAGAAAAGAGCGTTGTCTTGCTTATTCCTTTGTAAACGAATCTTGCAGCCAAAAGGGGTGCATCGATGCTATGAAAAGATCATACCTTTCATGACTTGGAGACATGCTAACAAAGAAGACTTGGGTCTTGGACCTATTCACATGCACTTCCAACCAATCCGACCATGTGTTGAGGGCCATCTCATAGGCCCGCGGCATCATCACATCTTTGTAAATTCCATCCGGACTTCCGAACGAGCCCCACCTAAATTAAGAATAATTGCCACACGACATTAAGGTTTAATTTGGAGTTATTAGCTCCTTTTTATTGAGAAAATGTTGGACATAATTTTCATTTTAAAATGAAGTACTTACAAGACTTTCATTTGGGATCCTCTCCACCAAAGATACGAATCGAAAATGAGAATGTCGGCGTCGGACCAATGCCTTGCATGCTTCTCAATGGCTTGAACCCGGACGAACCGATCGGGCAATCGGTGGTAGATTGGTTCGTCCGAGTTGGATTCCACTAGCAATGGTGCCCAATAGAACTCAATAGTTGCATTGTATTCCTAATTTTGTTGATACCAAAACCATTAAATTCCTGAAATTGATCCCGAAAGTAGCTAGGCATCTCAAATTTTCGAGACTAAAGATATTGACATTTAAATCATTTGAAATTACATAGCGTTAAAACTTGGATTACAACGAAAACATCGTAATGATATCAATTTCACAAATGGCCACTAGAACTACGTATAAAAGATACGATGTTAGCTTTTGATAAAACTTTATCATCTTATATTGCATCAATTCAAATTTAATTTGAATGTCACTTGATGCATTGTTTCTGACATAATTCGATATGACAACTCGTTGGATACCATTATTAATGATTTTTGAGGGGTGAGTTCAATTGAGGACAAGGCCAAAATTAAAATTATTGTGCTAGTTTCCAGTGATAAACTGGTTTTTAATTGATGATGGGTTTTTATTATATACAGAACTTGTAAACCGGTTGAGTTGCATGAATGCCATGTACATTTAAAAGATATGTTTAGGGATGTGGAGGAATCTTGATTCTCCTTTTTCTGCTGCATTATATTCAAAGTCGAAAGCTTTCTTCCTCACCTAAATTGTTGAAAAAAATGTCGTAAATCCATAGAAAAGTTCAATGTCGTAGATAAAAACAATGTACAATTGCCAACGTTGTTACGCTGTCTCCCATTAGAAAGAGTTTTAAGAGGGCAAGATAGAGATGTTGACTTACAGAGGCCTTGAAGATGCGCAAGGAGTTGTTGTGCTTGGACGACATGGATTTGAGGTTTGGAGGGATGGCCGACTCGACCAGGCAAACCATGGAGGCCCATTGGCCTTGATTCAGCGAGTCACCCACGTACACGAACCTCTTGTTCCTCAACCTCTCCAACAATGCTGTGGCATTGAACCTATCATTATTACCACCAGACACACAGCCACAACACTCAACTCATAAACCCTAATCAATTTCAGAAGCACATCAAAACTCAACATGGGTATAGTGGACATTCAAATAATGAGTCGGCTTCTCTCTCTCTCTACATCAAAACACAAGAGTCGTGTTCGATACTTAATGACAATCGTAACATATTACCCAATTTTGCAAATTAGTCTCCATATACCTAAAGTTACTTTCAAGAAAAATCGTTGATGCGTATATATACCTAGGAAGGTCACATCCATGGGGTTGCCACCTCCATTGCTGATACCTCAAGTCCCTCCGGCCGAACTTCTCGCAAGCCAATTGATCCAACATGTACGTGCACTCTTTCTCCTTGTAGAGAGGGTATGACACATTGTCGAACACCCACTGCCCCGAGAACAAGTTGCACTCCCACTCTGTTGTCAACGTCGATGTGGATGGTGCTGGTGTCGGTGAAGCCGTTTTGGCTGAGTTTTGGAGGATTGCTGCTCTATCTTCATCTAGCAGTGGCTGCTCTGCGTTGCGGGTGAGGTAGACGACACCAATGACGAGGCCGGCGACGAGGAGAGCTGCCAGGGAGTGGAAGCTGGTCTTGATCCCCCACGAGGCAGCCGCTATTTGGGCTTTGTTTGCCATTGCCAAGAAATTTTTTTTTGGGTGCGCTTGGGTAGCTTGCTGCGGGAGTTTTATGTGAGTGGTTTGCTTGTCATTGAAGTTGTTCAAGAGGAAGGAGATGATATCTTTTTGAGCGGGTTTGGGTTGGCTACTCCTGAATTAGAGTAAGTGGAAACAGCTGTCTTAACCCAGAGAATAAAGAACAGCAAAAAAGCTAGCAGTGTTGCAATATTGAGAGCCATCTCATACGCACGAGCATTTTCACCACTTTGTGCATCGCAGTGGGACTTTCAAACGGTCCCCACCTGATTGAGATATTAGAAAGCACATTTTTATTGAAAGAAGAAAAAATCCAAGTAGAAAGAGTAACGTCCCTTTAAAAAGTATTAGTCTCAAGTTGAGCTTAGCATTGACCTTATGAGTTTCTCATGCGTTTCCAATCCTCGTGTCTTATTTTGGCTTCATGTTGAAAAGCATCCAGCTCTCTTACTGCATTATATAATTTACTTAAAAGAGTCTTAGTTTAGGGGATTGGGCTTCCTTGAATTTAGGGGATAAATTCAAGTCTTAAATTTGAAAGTGCTAGTAAGAACACCTAGAGGGGGGGGGGTTAATAGGTGTAAAAACAGATTCTGCAAAATGCAGTGAAAACATTTACTTTTAATCTGAGTCTGAATAACAACAGACTTTTGAAACTAAGTCTGAATAGCAGCAGACTTTGAGCAAGATCAAACTTTAACAGTTAAATAGAATTACGAACAAAATAAAGAGATTCAAGGAAGAGAATTAGAACACAAGGTTTATAGTGGTTCGGCTTAATCTAAGCCTACGTCTACTCTTCCACGCTAACAGCCTTCTTAGCTGGATTCCACTATGCAATCAACAAGAGATTACAACTTTGAGTGCAAACACTTAGTAGTAGATCACATTATCTCACTAAGTCACTCTTTTGGTATTTCTCTCAAGATCACAAACGTTTAAGCTCATGAGAGACAAGTGTATGATCGAAGGTCGCTCAGACTTTGGAATTATAAATTCTACACTCCATCTCTTATTTGCTAATCGGTCATTCATCTCCTTAAATACTCCTCCACTTCCAAACTAGCCGTTGGACAGCATCTTGAGAATCGTCTTCCAATATACCCATTGGACAGCTCTGTATCTAGAAGATTTGGTAGCCGTTTAGTGACAAAAGTAGAATCCCAAATTGATTCCGATCGCCCATACAAACGAAATCTTGATTTCCATAAGTAAAGCTTCTTTGTATAGAAAGTTCTTGTCTTCAAGATCCAATTGTCAATCAATTAGATCGAGTCAATCAAATCAATCTTGATGCGGAATCCAAACCATATCAGTAGCCGTTATATCTTCGGGGTTTGAGTTATGTTATGTTAAATCTGGATGTAAAGTCTGAGAGCAGTAGACTTTACAATCTGAGTCTGAGTGTAACAGACTTTGCAATCTGAGTCTGAACATATTCTGCTTCCGAACATATTTAGCTTTAAGTTCAGCTTCAGTATATAGTCTGTCTTCTGGTTTTTCATTCACGTTCAGTCTGGAATTTGTCAGAGTGTGCAGACTTCTGATGTAGAACAGACTTTGACACTAAAGTCTGGCAGTCATCAGACTTTGACATAGAAGTCTGAAAATCTTCAAAATATACTTTGGACATGTGTTACTAGGGGTGAGCGCGGTTCCCGGTTCTTAAAGGACAGGTTCCGGTTCCCGGTTCCATTTTTCCGGGAACCGGCGATCCCGGTTCCGGAACCGGAACCGGTCGTGGAACCGGAACCGGAACCGGTCGCGGAACCGGTTTCGGAACCGGTTTTGGAACCCCCTCCCTTGCTCACCTCACATCTATTGCTCTACTCTTGACTCTTGAGTCCCGACTCCCGACCCTCTGAAACTCTCGCCGGACGCCGCTCGCCCTGAAGGCCGCCGCCGTCGGACGCTAGTCGCGGAATCGGTTAGGGTTCCAAAAGGAACCCCCTCCCCTGCTCACCTCACATCTATTGCTCTGCTCTTGACTCTTGAGTCCCGACTCCCGAGTCCCAACCTGAGACGCCCTCCCCGTATGTTATAGTTTTTTTTGGTAACGTGCGCGTACGTTATAGTTTTTTTTGGTAATGTGCGTGTACGTTATATTTTTTTTTTTGGTAACGTGCGCGTACGTTATAGGTTTTTTTTGGTAACGTGCGCATATATTATATATTTTTTTTTGGTAACGTGCGCATACGTTATAGTTTTTTTTGGTAACATGCGTGTACGTTATATATATATTTTGGTAACGTGCGCGTACGTTATAGTTTTTTTTTGGTAACGTGCGCGTACGTTATAGTTTTTTTTGGTAACGTGCGTGTACATTATTTATTTATTTATTTATTTTTTGATAACGTGCGCGTACGTTATAGTTCAAATCTGAAAAAAAAAAAAAAAAAAAAAAAAAAAAAAAAAAAGAAGAAAAAAAAGGAACCTGTTGGAACCTGGAACCGACCTTGGAACCTGTGACAGGGTAGGTTCTAGGTTCTCGGTTCTAACGGGTAGGTTCCAGGTTCCTCATTTTGAGGAACCTGTACCCGAGGGTAGGTTTCAGGTTCCAGACGGAACCGAACCGGAACCTGGAACCGCTCACCCCTATGTGTTACGTTCAGTCTTCTGGCTGTTTTTAGACTTTGACAATATCCTTTACATGTTCAATCATCTGCATGGTCTATTACTTAATCATTAAACATGTTAGTAGCCTTTGATTTATTTTGTCATCTTCAAAACATCATAAGGGATTTCCTAACAATCTCCCCTTTTTGATGATGACAAAACAATCTCTGAATATGCAGATTTGTAAACACGCTTTTAAAAATATTAATTTAAATCAAAGGAGATTAGAAGATAGCAAATAGATTGAGCATAACAATATATAGAAAAATAATCGCAGCTCAATATTATGCAATAAAATCAAACAATCAACACATATGCATATTCATATTCTCTCCCCCTTTTTGTCATAATCAAAAAGCGATATCAATTGAAAAAGTATCATGTAGAGAATATAAAGCGATAACAAATATTTTCCAAAAATCAGCTTTTATAAATTGAATATTAAAAATATGCAATATAGCTCACTTCGATCATATATATCAGCAAATATCCAATAAAAATCACGGATGCATTATAAAATTCACTTAACCCATTTTGTCATAATAAAAAGATAATATCAATAAGAGATTTGTTAATGACAAAAGGTAATAAGAGATGCACTAACCGGATTTTTTAGAACTTGGTAAGTTCTAACACATTTACCTTTTCTTCTTTCCATAATAATCAAGATCATGATCAATTCAAAAAGATTTTTCCATAATTGATCAAAGCTCCCCCTCAATTAGTTGCCTTTTTGAGGTGATCATGATTCTTTTCCTTTTCTTTTGGATTCACGTCCTCCCCCTGTCATCATGACAATATTTGCAAATAGAAACAATTGTTGCTTGTGCACGTTGAACATAATAATTTTTCCATTATTCCCTTTGTAGCAACAACATCTGCAACGATCGCTTGCATTTTGAAATTCGAGCCAAAAAAAAAAATTATTTTCTTCAATCAAGCTCTTCTCGAAATTCAACCTGCATAAACTTAACAAGCTTTTTGCACAAATAAGCTTTCGTACGACACATTAGGGATTTCCTCAACAATTTGCAAAATCTTTGCACAAGGAAGTGAATCTTTGAACCTCCAGAAGATAGTATAGAATCTCCATGATTTTCTGATCGAGTTTTCCAAAATTCATATGGAAGATTTTATTGTCACCTGCAAGATCTTGTATAATAGATAATCATCTTTGCAAAAAAGTCACGTAATATCTTCATTTGATTTGCAAATCAAACTTGTTAGATATAATATATCTTCTAAGAATATAGCAAGAGTGTCCTTTGAATATGCAATAATATCTTTTGAGATCAAAGGATTTCCTTGAGCATAAATTTCAAATATGCATTTTGCAAAAAGAAAATAGATATTTCTATCACGTGCCAAAATTGCAATACCTTATATTTATGACAAAAGATATTCGCAATATAATAAACAATCATCCAAAATCATGATAAATGCATGTAGAAATTTGTAAGGCGAGATGATAAAAAAATATTCTCTTACCCAAGGTATATGTTCGAAATATACCATTGACTAAAAAAAATCATTACCAATCTTCGTAGGAGATACTTTTCTGATTACACCAAAATCTACGTAGATTCGCAATCATTCTTGCCTTATTGAATTTCCTGCAATCAACTCATTTCCTTTTTGGTATCCATCAATTTGGATCCTTCCTTTTCGTTAGAGCAAAATATAAAATCTTCATAATCAAATATTCTTTCCAAACTCATCATAACATATTATTTAAGGAAAGAACATCTCAATAATATCTTAAAAAAGAAATTCTCACTTGGTTATAGCACGATAAAATCAGAGAGAATAAAATCAATGAGTATCTAAGAATATCTTGCATAATTAACATTACGCAAAACAAATTTTCACTTTGCAAAATATGACAAAATCTGAGTTTATAATATCAAACCAAATCACACGTATCAAATCATGACTCACGAAAAAAAAATCACGCGATTCTTTCTTCAAATCATAGAATTCGGTCATAATAAAATCTAAATCAATCAAGGATAAGTCAAATATGAGAATTATTGCCCAAATAAAATAAAAATTCCTTACCAAATTCTCTTTCTTCTTCTCCTTTATTTCCTACAAAAAATAACTTATCTTTTCTTTGGTACCCATTTTTTCTTGGGTCCATGAGAGTTAGTAGAATATGCTGCTTTTATCCTATCTTTCTTAATAGGTCTCCAAACTTTAGGACATTCTTTCTCAAAATGTTCCAAATCTCCACAATTTGAACACTCGAGGGCATTTCGACCAACAGGTTTTGTAAAGATCTTTTGAAAATGCTTCTTGTATGCAAGTCTAGGAGGTCTTTGTCTAAGTCTCTCCTTAACTTTAGGAAAATCAATTAGAGAATCACTTTCCTTATTGAAGCCAAGTCCCGACTTATTATAGTAAGGTACTTGTATGGAAAGGATATGCTCTAATGTTTTTGATCCATTTGAAAATCTTGTCGAAATATTTGAAAATTCTTTCTTTAAAGAATCATTTTCTTTGACAAGTAAATCTCGACTTTCGTTTGTTTGTATAAAATCTTTTTGCAAAATTTCAAAATTTTCATTTTGAGAAAGATCCTGTTGCCTAAGCCGAGAATTCTCCTTTTTAAGTTCGAAAATCATTTTAAGAGAAGATTTGAGATTTAAGCAGAGCTCATTTATATACTTTGAAACTTTGAGAGGAATTTTTGAATGGCTTACCTTGATTTCCTCATCGGATTCTGAGTCTGTGTCTGAGTCAGACTCAGATTCTGAATGTGCCATCAAGCATAGATTTCCTTGCTCATCATCTTCTTTTATTGTTCTTTTCTGGCCATTCTGCTTGTGTTGTCTTCTTCCACGGAATTTCCATTCTTTTCTATTTAGCTTTTTGATCATAAAAGCAAGTTCTTCGTCGTCCATGTCATTTTTTGAGTCTGTATCAACAGAATCGGCGTTAGATATTAAAGCGATGGATTTTTTACCTTCCGGATCTTCTTCGTTGATTTGTTCCACTTTGTAGGATTGAAGAGTGCCAATCAATTCATCAACGGAGAGTTGCATAATCCTCTGAGTTTCCCGGATTGAAGTCTTGACATGGTTCCAATCTTTTGAGAGACCTCGCAAGAGTTTGTTGACCTTCATTGGTGCAGAAATTTGCTGACCTTGATATGCTAAACCATTTACAATTTCTGTAAAACGGCCGAACATATCTCCAATCGACTCTCCTTGCTTCATCTTGAAGGATTCATATTGGCCAAGTAGGAAATTTACTCTTGTCTCTTTTACACGATCAGTCCCTTCATATGTAACATGAAGTCTATCCCAAACTTCTTTTGCTGTTTCACATGAAGAGATTCTGTTATATTCAGCAGGAGATAAAGCACAATATAAAGAATAAATGGCTTTTGCATCAAGCGCTTCTCTTTTGGACATCTCCATCCGAGACATAGGAGCAGGGGGTTTGGTTTCTTTGTCTTTGCCATTCTTATTTGATGTAGACGCAGCAGTGGGATTGATTTCTTTTTCCACAACATCCCATTGCAAGGGATCTCTGGATCTTATGAATGCTTTCATTTTGTTCTTCCATACGTTGTATTCCTTTCCATCAAAATATGGTGGCCTTGTGTTGCTTTGTCCCTCTATAAGTCTTGGTGCCAAGATACTAGCCATAAAAGATCTTTAGCTCAAAAGTAAAAACACATTTATAAACTGAGCACTTGGCTCTGATACCAATTGAAAGTGCAAGTAAGAACACCTAGAGGGGGGGGGGTGAATAGGTGTAAAAACAGATTCTGCAAAATGCAGTGAAAACATTTACTTTTAACCTGAGTCTGAATAGCAACAGACTTTTGAAACTGAGTCTGAATAGCAGCAGACTCTGAGCGAGATCAGACTTTAATAGTTAAATAGAATTACGAACAAAATAAAGAGATTCAAGGAAGAGAATAAGAACACAAGGTTTATAGTGGTTCGGCTTAATCCAAGCCTACGTCCACTCTCCCATACTAACAGCCTTCTTGGCTGGATTCCACTATGCAATCAACAAGAGATTACAACTTTGAGTGCAAACACTTAGTAGTAGATCACACTATCTCACTAAGTCACTCTTTTGGTATTTCTCTCAAGATCATAAACGTTTAAGCTCACGAGAGACAAGTGTATGATCGAAGGTCGCTCAGACTTTGGAATTATAAATTCTACGCTCCGTCTCTTACTTGCTCATCGGTCATTCATCTCCTTAAATACTCCTCCACTTCCAAACTAGCCGTTGGACAGCATCTTGAGGATCATCTTCCAATATACCCATTGGACAGCTCTGTATCTAGAAGATTTGGTAGCCGTTGAGTGACAAAAGTAGAATCCCAAATTGATTCCGATCGCCCATACAAACGAAATCTTGGTTTCCATAAGTAAAGCTTATTCGTATAGAAAGTTCTTGTCTTCAAGATCCAATTGTCAATCAATTAGATCGAGTCAATCAAATCAATCTTGATGTGAAATCCAAACCAGATCAGTAGCCGTTATATTTTTGGGGCTTGAGTTACGTTCTGTCAAATCTGGATGTAAAGTCTGAGAGCAGTAGACTTTACAATCTGAGTCTGAGTGCGATAGACTTTGTAATCTGAGTCTGAACATATTCTGCTTCCGAACATATTTAGCTTTAAGTTCAGCTTCAGCATATAGTCTGTCTTCTGGTTTTTCATTCACGTTCAGTCTGGAATTTGTCAGAGTGTGCAGACTTCTGATGTAGAACAGACTTTGACACTAAAGTCTGGCAGTCATCAAACTTTGACATAGAAGTCTGGAAATTTTCAAAATATACTTTGGACATGTGTTACATTCAGTCTTCTGGCCGTTTTCAGACTTTGACAATATCCTTTACATGTTCAATCATCTGCATGGTATATTACTTAACCATTAAACATGTTAGTAGCCTTTGATTTATTTTGTCATCTTCAAAACATCATAAGGGATTTTCCTAACAAAATTTAATGCCGTTGCATTGGTCAACACACCAACAATCAAGTTGAGGGCCCAGATTCAACCACAGCACCCGAGAGTACCTTGAATATATCAAGATGGCCAAAATATTTTGAGGAAATCACAGTCCCATCAACAAAAATCCTAAGATCTCTCTCTCGTGCCAACAAAACCACTCGGCTCCGTTGTTGCCATGCTCGTTGAAGCCACGACCGGCCTTCGTGGGGACCACCCATCGAACTCACTTAGGTTCTCGACTGCAGAACTAAGAGGACCAACCGCCATCTCTCTCTCTCTCTCCCCCTCCCTCCCTCCCTCCCTCCCCGCTAACATAACAAGCTAGTCGTTGGAGGTCATGACCTCCCTGGCTACAGACTTGGGGGGAGGAAGGGAGGGCACACTAAGTCAGAATAGGGTGTCAAGAGTGAAGGCGGCGGCTGTAGCGGATGGGATGGCACTAGAAAGGAAATGTGATGACGCCTGGGTTTAGGAGGGTGAAGAAGAATGAGGAGACCGAGAGAAATAGGGAAAAAATAACAGAAAACGAAAACTATGAGGACACATCTCGACTGCTGAAGATCCAACATGTTGATTGTGTTTTCTTCACCCCCTATATTTAAAGGATGTCTAATACATCTTCTCTTTATTCCCCTAGGAGATAGCCAATTCGTTGTCAAAGTCCCGTAACCACCTCCTCAAACCCTATTCTAAACATCAGGACAAGTATGCCAACATTCATGAAGGAAAAAAAATCCACCACTTCATTCTAGTTCAAAAGTTCTCTCCAAATTAATGTGTTGGCTTGTATCTTGATGAATTGAAGAAGTCAAATTTAATCATAGAACGAGGAATCCAAATCCTTCAATTAAATCATACTATTTATGTTTTAAATTTAACATTTCCATGAGCACCTCTCTATCTATATTTTCATTTAATTTACGGTGGGAAATACGATTTGAAAAAACAGTTTTCCCACCTTGGGCGAAAAAAAAGATATAGGTTAATAGCCGACCAAGAAGTAGAAGCGGATATTTTAAATTATCAATCCTTTAACTTGGAAAAGACACTTGAGTCCACATTGGAGGGATCAATATGCAACAAGATAAGCCTCTACTATGTCAGAAAAGATGCATCAATTTTCACAAGACTCAAGAGGTAAGAGTTAATTTCTTCTTACGACAGAAATCAGTTTAACAAATATTTTAGGACATTTGTTGAGTAATCAATATGAAAATGCAAGAGTTTCCATGAACAAGGAGTATATACTTAATAAATGCTTGGAGACACTCATTCAACATAATTTTTGATAGTATATACTCACATAAGTTTCATCTCGGATTCCCGCCACCAGAGGTAGGTGTTGAAAATGAGGAAATCTGCATCACGCCAATGCTTGGCATGATTTTCAATGGCTCGAACTCGAACAATCGGATGATGAGTTGACTGGTTCTTAGGATCATCGCAGTTTGATTCCACTAGAAATGGTGCTCAGTAAAACTCAATCGTCGCATTATATTCCTTCACATTCATCAAGTATTGTGATTGCCAAAAGTCTAATGTGTCAACGTTGAGGCACCAAATTAATCTTTATTTGGCAAGCCAAAAAAAAAAATGATTTATGGTACATTGCTTGTGTAAAATATTCATGTACTATGAAATAAATTCACTTGTGAAATTCAAAACATGCATTTTTATCATCATTAGAACTTTGCTCGTGTAGAGATTCTTTTATACCATTGGTGTCTAAAATAAAATTATAAATTCATTAGATAATATTACCAAAAATCTCAAACTGTTATGTCTGTATTACATTTATCCTAAACTTAACTTTTGAATGAGAGCGTGAAAGGGAGAGCACTTACACGAGCCCTGAAGATGCGTAAGGAGGCGCTATGGGGACCCGAAATGGATTTGAGGGTGGGAGGGATCGCGGCCTCGACCATGCAAACCATGGAGTGCCATTAGCCTCTGTTCAAAGAGTCGCCGACGTACACCAACCTCTTGCTCCTCAGCTTCTCCAACAACGCTGTCGCATTGAATCTAACCCCGTTTTCAGTGACGGAAAGCAGAAAGTGGCAACGAGCACACTAGGATCCTAAAGCATTCTTTAGATTTATAGAAGATGAAGAGAAGTGTGGAATGGAGTGTACACACATCCTTTTAAATACCTGGGAAGTTCACTATTGAATTATGTCTCGAGAGTAAGTCTACAATTCCGACCCGAGATGAAGTGTTATTTTTGAACATTCGAGTTTGTGCCATAAAAATATATATTTCCTGTTTGGTGTTAAAGTCTTAATTGATATTTCCTATTTTGTCTTTATATCAAATTGGAATGGGCAAAATAGAGAAGGAAATATATCGACAGGCTTATATTTTGAGTGCTACAGTTTATGGATTAATATTGGAATCGCCGAAGTGGGATTGGATTGGATAATATTTGTTCAACTGAAATTGGATTGTGTTGACTGAAGTTGGACTACTTTGGCTATGGCTATATATGCTTAATTAGGGATTTGTCTTCTAGTGTGTCTGGCCTTGCATTGATGTTTCAAGTGATGCGTGAGTGCTCTAAAAAGGAAGCGTTGTTACTGTGCAGAGGTGACTTCATCATGGGTTTTGCGGTGGCTGCAAGAAGAGTCTTTGAAGTGCGGTTGAGCATTTCATATTGTAAATTTCTTCATTGGAATTGAAAAATTAATTCATAAGAAATTTCGGGATTAAATATTACGTGCGTTATCGGATATAATGGGGGCTTAGGAAACACTGAACGTGTTTAAGTGATTTGAGTATGCAATTTTCATTATATCGCTTGATTTATAGTAAAATTCTTTTATGTGGACATAGGCGAATCACGTAAATTTGATATTTGATTTATTTTCTTATTCTATTTATTAAATTGTTTGATTGTCAGCTTTCCGCAATGGGATTGCCACCTCCATTTCTGATACTTCAAATCCTTCCTCCCGTACGCCTGGCATGTGATCTCTGCCCACATGTACTGGCGTTGCTTCTCCTTGTACGGTGGGTACGATACGTTGTCGTACGCCCACCTCCTGGAGAACAAGTCGCATTGACGGGTCGGTAGAATCGGTACCCTTGTGGCTGGCAGCGGATGGGTAGAAAGCGGAGACGACAAGGACGGCGACGAGCAGTGCCACCAGGGAGTGGAAGCTGCCGGTGACTGAAGATGCCCATGTGGGAGGTGCGATTGCAGCCACCTCCACCTGGGATCTATTTGCCATATTGTTGTTTTTCTCGTTTTCTCTCTCTCTCTCTCCTTTCTCTTTTCTTCAGCCTTCTTCTTGGCTTGTTGCTGAGGAGGCTGCTACTTTCTTCTGGGGTAGTTTCAAAGAGGAGGGAACAAAGAATCCACCCTGGTGCTATGGAAAAAAAATATTTAAAAAGATCAACAACTTAAAAAATATGTAACTGCCCCGGAAATTAAGGGTTAATTTTTTCGTGACACGTGAATGCATCTAATTATTCAATTTGAAGACTCGAAAGTAAATAAATTCAGTTTAGTCTTCCCAGATGATTAGTTTATTTTTCTCTGTTTTTAATGTTCTTGGTCAACGAAAGAAAATAATTGAATGACCACTTGCAAAGCAACCGCATTAAGCACCACAGTTATTTTTATACATTTTGTAGCAGGAGGCATTAGACATTTCAATAGTATAGATTCCCTTCTCTCATGTGGGGGTTGCATTCGGGATTTACAATGGAGAAAACTGCACCCTGTTAGCAAGAGGACAAGATGCCATACATGTGCTAAGACATTGTAATCATTTTAATAATGATAAATTAATTAGAGTTATTATACCGTTCACAAGACGTGAAATCTGTCTTCCACCGTTAGGCAATATCTATAAAAACTTCGATTTGAGTTGCTATAATTATTTAAAAACAAATACCAAACATAGATTGCGCAATATATTGACATTTGCAAATTAGAGATTTTCATGTTTAAGAAAATCATGTCGGCACATTATTGTCCAATTTATAAATTTTCATGCTTTTGGCTTGTTACGTACTATCAATCTTTATTAGAATTTCAACGCAATGTGCGACATCCGAAATTTCATCCGACGAAATAACGAGCCCTGAATACTTGACGAACCACGCCGCGTGATCAAGCCTGTTATCAAGCTGTACCGATAACACCACTGCGAAGACTTGGAACCCCGTTTGTTTCCGTCATAACCTCACTTGGCTGCACCGCCACCAGAAGCTTGAGCCCAACAACGAAGCAGACATCCGGCCACCTCTTGGTTCAATGCTGCGCTGCTACCGTTAGTTACACCACCTCCCGCCAAGCTGCCATTGCAATCTATGAGGACCTGAGGCAAGTAGATATCCTATGTTCTATCCTATGTTGATCGATTACGTGTGACGAGGATGGTTTCCTAAAAGATCGATGAACACCGTTCAGATCCTCATTTACTCGGAAGTTTTGATCATGTTACCTAGCTACATTGTCAAGTTCGAAGTAGTTGGGCTTGTGGTTGGGTCGTAGGAGCATGACCAGTTGATATCCAACATGTCAAGGATTGAAATGGCTGAAATTTCGAATTAAACTAGTGCTGGACTCAGGTTAAGTTCGGTTTAGCCGGACCCCGAACTTTAATAATTTTTTACTGACTCATGTGATGTAAATTTCATCAGACATTCTTAACAAATTCATCCCTTATTGGCTGTTCTATGACATATTTTGATTTCATAATTTTTGGACTTCATACGACAAAAATATATTTGAAAAACTAGGGAGTGTGGAAATCTGTTTCTAAGTTTACCGCACCGACCCCTCCCTGTTTTGTATTTTCCACAAAATTTTCGGTGAAGAATTCTATCACACATCCTTCATGACAATCGTAGAGTACATCATACACTACCACTTATAAAATTTCCATGATTTTTTGGTCTCATTTAGCCTGCAAAACATTTAATTTTTACTGTTTTGGGGCTCAGTTCACAAAAAAATTATTTAGAATTGTATAAGCTGAATTGGACTCCGGGTCCTTCATGAAAAATGTCCCTCTAGATCTTCTCTACCCTATATTAAAGCTTCGTAATTTTTGAAATCCTTTTATCTATGACAATCACTGCAGCTTCTAGAGTTGTGTAGGACGCATTTATAGGGTTAATTTAGGGACTTGATGTAGCACCTCTCTTGCAATCTATCTAGTACAGGCACGGGTGAGTTTAGGCTAATCTAGGGGAATAAAGATGATTGAGGATTTGCGGATTCACGCTTGAGTCCCAGGATAATAGTAACGTCAATATGCTTTTTAAAGTGAATTATGAACTTGTTGCATCATGGTATGGATATGTGACTGGGATTACCATTAGTGGGACGACGATGCCTTGGGTTGTAGTAGGGATGCCTGGAGGAGTAATGGGTTCCTCTAGATGCCTGGAGGTGTCACACAATCCCCCAGATATCCTTATGATGCCGGATGGTTGCAAGATGCCTGGGGGTAACTGGGTTCTCCGGATGATGATGGTAGCGGGAATTCCTATCAGATATAATGTTCGTACTTTTAAATTGACTTACTGATTACCTGCTTAGACAAAGCTACCGTTTATATTGATCCGTTACGTTAATTTGAAAAGGTGCTCATGTAAGTTGATGATTTGCTGTGCTTAATATTGAGGTTTTCTGGTTAGAATGGTGATCAATTTATGTAATATAGACTGGTGGACCTTCTGCTTGCTGAATATAGGTTCACTGGTTATTGACTTTATCTTTTCAGATCAATAAAAATGTCAGTCTTGCCTGCCTCTCCTATGGTCTGTTACGGAGTATAGGTTGACTTCACTTGGCAAGTGGATGAGTTCATACACCCTGGTTTCCTAGATGCAGTTTTTATTCGGATTATGTCTCATTTGGTTGTGGATGTGGGGCCTTCGACGGGGCTTATCACTCTTGGGTTCGTCGGAATGTACGCTCGTATTGATGGGTGCATTGTGGGTCCCCTCCTATTGTTTGCTGATAGACCGAGGGGCAAAGGTAGTCCTACCACATAGAAGGGAGGTAGGAGGAAGCTGGATTTTTGGAGACTTGGAGGATTTTTGACAAAGCCAGGAGGTCAGGGTTAAGCGACCATGTGTACAATTAGGTTAGGATGTGATGAGCGACTTACAACTTATGTAGTTATTAATACTTACCCTTTTGAATTTCCCAGTGTACCTAACTTGTCGCCTGACATACATATAAATAAAATAAGAAATGAAGTTGCCTCATTTATAGAAGTGCACATGCAACCGTAGATCTCTTTAGTCCCTTACGCTTTTGCATGCTTAAGGAAAACGAAACGAAAAATATAACTACACTACTAGTTTTATTAACTGTGATGTTTTGGGGGCGTCACATAATGTACAACATATTCGAACATTATGCTAGCGTTGTGGCGGTGTTTGCCATCACTAGTAGTGTGGCACCATGTGGCATCCAGACTATCCAGCCCTTGTTGGGCCCACACTCCTTACATGAGGTTATTCGTGCATCTGAGTTAGAGGAGAGATTCATGAAAGTGCTAGTATTAACACCTAGAGGGGGGTGAATAGGTGTTTAAAATAAGTCTTGATAAATAAATGCGGAATAAAATAAGTTGCGAGCAAAGTCTGAATAAGGATCAGAGTTTGATAAGCGAGCCACCGGACTTCTGATAGATGTTTAGAATCTGTTATGTGATGGAACAGATTTCTAAAATAACCTGTAAGTATGTAACAAACTTAAGTAAGAAGAGTTAAGGAAAGAGAATGCTATATACGAAATTTATAGTGGTTTGGCTTAGATCAAGCCTACATTCATTCTCCCACGCTAACAACCTTTTGGCTGGATTTCACTATGCAATCAACAAGATATTACAACTTTGAGTGCAAACACTCAGTGGTAGATCACACTATCTCACTAAGTCACTTTTTTGGTATTTCTCTCACGAAACGTTTGAGCTCACAAGAGACAAGTGTATGATCGAAGTTCGCTTATACTTTAAAATTATAAATTCTACGCTTTGTCTCTTACTTGCTCATCGGTCCTTGATCTCCTTAAATACTCATCCACTTTTAAACTAGCCGTTGGACAGTATTCAAAGGATCGTCTTCCAATCTACCTATTGGACAGATTTGTATCTAGAAGATTTAGTAGCCGTTGAGTAATAGAAGTAGAATCCCCATACAAACAGAATCTTGGTTTCCATAAGTAGAGTTTCTTCGTTTAGAAAGTTCTTGTCTTCAAGATTTAATTGTCAATCAATTAGATTGAGTCAATCAAATCTATCTTGGTATGAATTCCAAACCAGATCACTAGCCATTATATGTTTGGGGCTTGTGTTACGTTCTGTCGAGTTGTCTCGTTCTGAACATGCTTCGTTTTGAATTTGTTATGTTCTGAACTTGTGTCTCGTTTTGGACCTTGTCACGTTCTGGACTTATGTCTCGTTTTGTATGTAAAGTCTGAGAGTCTTTTGTTTGAAATAGACTTTACAATCTGGACATAAGTCTAAACATATTCTGCTTCTGAACATATTTAGCTTTAAGGTCTGGACACAATCTGAATAAGTTCAGCTTCAGCATATAGTCTGTCTTCTGGTTCTTCCAAGTATAGACTTTGATAATACCTTTACACGTTCTATCATCTACATAGTCTATTACTCAACCATTAAACACGTTAGTAGCCTTTGATTTATTTTGTCATCTTCAACCATTAAACACATTATTTATCGAGTTTTAAGTACAGGTCCTCTCATCAAAGGTTGGACTTTATTTGGCTTATATAAGCCAGCCCCATATTAGACTAATTAAGAATATTTATATTTCACCTTATTATACTAATCCCATAAAACGATAAATTACAATATCAATTAATGTAGCTAATATTCGAAAAAACTCTTACAAGATTAAGTTAGTACAAGAATTGTATGGAAACTTGTGTTTTTTAGTGGCACTCAGTTTAGCCTCACATATTCTTCAAATGCAATTTGACTAGGTCTGGTTGATTTAGTTCATGTAATATCTCGTCTAGTAATGGACCTATGACTTGACATCAACCGTGCTTTTTTAAAGAAAAATTAAATGGACGTCGCTAATTCTCATGCATCGTAATCTAAATAATTGATAGTGGTATCGTCCACAAACACTAAGAAAATTCACTTTTTGCGCATTAAGCACCCCAATTCAATTTCAAAATCAATTTCGATTGAAGGTCATTGTGGAGAATGTGCAAGAGGGGTTTATACACGTAAACACAAATCAATAACTATGGCTAGTAAATGCATAAATCCTAGTAGGCCAGTAATTGAATAAGTAGCTTTTCCTTAAAAGCCTAGAAAAAGAGAGAATTATTGAATGATAGTGTAAGAAGAGGGCACTTTCATGGTCCCTGAGGACCATAAAGGAGCCGTTGTGGCGATACAACTAGGAATTAAGGGTGGGAGGCATTGCGGACTCGCCAATACAACATGAAATGGTGTATATCTTCAATTGCAATGGAGTGAAACTAGCCCACCCTTTTTATAGATTGATTTGTCCCCATGCTATCACTATATATATATAATATAGGTAAACAAAAAGGTAAAAGTATAAGCAATGGCACAACTAATATTTAGAATTGCCTTAGGTGTGTATCTAACGGAAAATGTAAGTGTAGAGAAGTTTGTTCCACACATCGTGTACTCCAGGGAGGCACCAGTGGAAGTAATCCGCATAGTTAATTGGATTTGCAATCTGTTCTTTAGTCAGGGGATGCCACTGTTTTTTTTTTTTATAGATGGAGGGGTGTGCTTCCTTGCGATACTCCGAGAGCTGTGTGATATTGAGGACATGGATCGTGACGCCTCTTGTTTTGAGTTTCTCGATCACTCTCTCAACCACATGCATCATCCTAAGATCTGATCCAGTTCCCCAATACCCTTCTCTGGTAATTGGTTCGATTTTGCCTAAACAGCTTCTGCCAGGGACCCCGCCCTATTCCTCTGCTCTACCGTATAGAAAAAGAGCAACGCCATATGTATCAAGAAATTTGTCAAAGTTGGCCTAAAAGACAAGGTGTTGGGCTTGTTTAAATAACCGATGAAGGCCTAATGCATCGGTTTGGTACATTGAGTTTTGTAAACCTTTTTAGTTGGATCAATTACATGTAATAGGAAATTGCAAAATTTCAAGAAACAAAATGCATTGCATAAATATGTTTTAGTCAATCAACCTATGAAACTTTTTCTTTTGTTTCCGACCTTAGACTTTGTTAATTCATTATTAAAAAGATCGAAGAGCTCTTGGAAAAAAAGAAATGTAGGCTTCAATGATCCAAAAAAATTGATTTTAGACAACCGAGGTATCAAGAAGTTTAGGAATATGCACGAGCCTAATGTTGTCTTACTTTCGGGATGCATCACAAACCCACTCATACAAGTTATAATAACCAATGGTTTTAGACAAAGAAGCATGTGTTGAAAACTTACTTTTCGTGAGTCAGAGACATGCTAACAAAAAATAATTGGGTCTTTGATCTATTGACATGCACCTCCAACTAGTCTGACCAGGTATTGAGAGCCATTTCATATGCACGAGGCATTTTCACCGCTTTGTGTATTGCATTCGCACTTTCAAACGATCCCCATCTGGTCGAGATGTCAAAAAGCACATTATTATCGGAAGAAGAACAAATCGAAATAGAAAGATTTGCTTCGATTTGAAAAGTATTTGCCTTGAGGTGAGCATAGCACTCCAAGAGTTTCTTATGCGTATCCAACCCTCTTGTCTTCAAAAAATTTCAATTGATATCTGGCTTTATATCGAAGTATATAGCTCTCTCATAGTACTATAGAATTTACACAAAAGAGTCTAAATTTAGGAGATTGGACTTCTCCAAATTTAAGGGATAAATCTTCAATTATCGAACACTTAGGGCGCGTTTGGTAACGTTTCTGTTTCTAGGAACAATGTCGGATCAGAAATGATTCTTTTTGATTTTATTCCCGGGAACAATTACTAAGCATTTTAAACCATTTGGTAACTGTTCAAAATTTCAATTCCCGAAATAGAATTGCATTTGGCACCGTGCTCAAAATTTCTACTTCAAATCATTTTCTTTTAAATTTTAAATAATTTTTTTTTTTTTACATTTTTACATTTTTTTTTCTTCTTTTCCTCTCTTTCTCTTCTTCTTCAAGTTGCCAGTCGCCGGCCTTGGGATGATTGGCGAGGCCGTGCCTCATTGGTCGAGCCATGTCGGGGTTTGCCAAGCCTTGCCAATGATCGGGGGAGGCCTGGGTGAGGCCAAGCCTTGTTGGTGGCTGGACTTGCCTCTGGCGAGCTCACTGGATTAGTTGCCGGTGATCGGTGGTGGTGGGCGGTGGATGGCAGTGGACGGCAATGGTGGCGGCGGCAGCAGATGAAGAAGAAGAAAGAGGGAAGAAGAACAAGAAAAAAGAAAAAAAGAGAGAAAATAGGTTGCTTGATTCTAGAATTGTTCCTGGGAACAAAAAATCAACTATTTTTTACTCATCGATTCTGTTCCAAATCTACTTCCGAGAACAAAAAAAATAGAAATTAGTTCCTAAGAACAAACATTTTACCAAACGGATTTCTGTTCTAAATCTACCCCCGGGAACAAAATAATAGAAATTATCACTATTTGGCAAGTTGCCAAACGGGCCCTTAATGTATTGATGTGTCTTCTCGAGGTATTAGTTTTACAATTGGAAATTTATATAAGGATGTCTCTATCCTACATTAATTCCCTTAGGAGGTGGCCACATCGTTGCCAACTCTCGTGACCACACCTCAGACTCTATTTTAAACATTATGACAAGTTTGTCATAACCGTTAAGTGGAAAATCTACTTACTAATTCTCATTCAAAGTTCTCTCCAAGTTAATGTGTTGGTCTTGATGAATTGAATAAGTCAATTTACTCATAGATAGAAGGCTCTATATCCTTTAATTTGAATCATTCAATTTTTATTTTTAAGTATAACATTTCCATAAGTAGAAGTCAGCTTACCCATAGATTCAGGGATCTGAATCCTTTAATTAAATAATTCAATATATATTTTTAAGTTTAATCTTTCCATGAGCATTTGTCTGGATTTTAATTTTTATTTGGAATGGGAAATAGGATTGGAAACGCCACTTTTGGGACCTCGGGTAAAGATAGTAGAGGTAAATAGTCAGCCAAGAAGTAGAAATGGATATTTCAAATTAACAATTCCTTTAACTTAGAAAAGACACTCGTGTCAACATGCTTTTTTGTGGTTTTGTGTGTTTTTTCGGCTCGAGGATCCATGGTCATGGGAAACCTCACTTCACGTGTGACTTATGGAAAAGGGGCATGGGAAGCTCCATGATGTTAGCTATCTAATTATGAGCAAATATTCGACCAAAAAAAAAAAATATGAGCAAATAAAGAAAGAGTGGAGAATTTTCAATTGTACATTGACAAAAATCTTTGCACAAACACTATGTGTCATCGAAAAATGTCGGCAATCATGAAACTACTTCAAAGAGAAAACTAAAAGTTATTGAAAAGGCAGCTGTGATTTGCTTTTATTTAGGATTTTTATGATCTGCCTTTATTTAGGCCGTTTACTTAGGAAGTTTTGTGTGCATACATTTTTTTATTGTGTGGTCCTTGTATTTTTGGTAGTTTAGCCTAATTAGGAGTTTGTTTGATAGCTGTATCTTCTTGTGTATATGTTGTGTTTCTGTGGCAATGAAGGATGGAATTCTCATTCCAAAATTCCTCAGTTCTTTTACACGGTATTAAAGCCATGGCTGATGGAAAAAAAATGTGAGGAGAGTTCTAGAATGAACAAGAAAACCTCTAATTCTTACACACTAAATTCGAATGGCAACCCGGGTAACTTGATTACCCAAGTTCAGTTGAAGGGCAAGAATTATGAAGAATGGGCATGAGCTATGTGGATTGCATTATGAGCCAAGAAGAAATATGATTTTATTGATGGATTTGTCAAGCAATCGGCTGATGATTCGCTGGAACTTGAAGATTGGTGGACGGTTAATTCCATGTTGGTTTCTTGGGTGTTTAATACCATTGAACCGACACTTCGATCGACTATCTCTCACATGGAGAACGTGAAAGATCTGTGGGAAGATATCAAATAGAGATTCTCATTCGGGAATGGTCCACGGATGTAGCAACTGAGATCGGATTTGGCCAATTGTAGGTAGGATGGTCAACCCATTGTGTCCTATTTCGGTAAACTCAAAATCTTGTGGGATGAAATAAATAACTATGATAAGATACTAGTGTGTGTTTGTACAAGTTGCAGATGCAATTTTACCATTGAATTGGAAAGATAGCGTGAAGAAGAGAGAGTTCATTAGTGTTTGATGGGCTTAGATGAAGAAGGATATGGAATGGTGCATGCTAATATTTTGAGCACTGAATCTTTGCCTAATTTGAATTGTGTTTATGCTATGGTTGTTTAGCAAGAGCAATTGCGAACTATGACACGAACTAAGGATGAAAGAGGCAATCCCATAAAATTTGCAATTCGGGTAGGTGGTCAAAATTCGAGGGGGGATAAAGATAAAATCCCGTTTTGTTCTAATTGCAACCGAGAGGGACATTATATTGAAAGTAGTTTCCAGCTGATAGGATATCCAGAATGGTGCGGTAATAGACCACATGGAACCTCTGCTGGACAAGATAGTGGTCAAAAGCGTAGTAATAGAGGTGGACGTAACAAGGGAGAAGGTGCTCATGCCAACGTCTCACGGGCAACTGGAGTTGATGGTGGGGGAGGAGTTGTGACGGATTCAAATCAAAAGGATCTTAGTGGATTGAATGATGAGCAATGGGTGACTTTACTGGGAATGTTAAGTTCTCATCAGAATGGTGCCCATGAGAGGCTGACAAGTAAATAGAGTATTTTTCCTTAGATTATTGACACAGGAGCTTTCCACCATATGATAGGAATGTTGGCATTTTTGAGAGAATTGTGTGACATTGTGCCATGCTCAGTCGAGTTACCTGATGAAGAAAAGACCATGGCAGTGAAAGAAGGAACTGTGTTGCTTGGATGAGACTTGAAATTGCGATGAGTTCTTTTTGTGCCCAATTTGAAATGCAATCTGATTGCTATATCACAACTTCTTAAATATTCAAATTTGGTTATCCAACTCACTAACAAAATATGTGCTATACAGGACCTAAATTCGAGGAACCTGATTAGAGTGGGTGAGCAACACGAGGGGCTTTACTTTCTCAATGGAGTGACTTCGGTACATGCTTGCATGGTGACTGATGTGGAATCCTTTGAGCTTTGGCATAAAATAATGGGTAATCCTTCTTCTAAGGTGGTGGAGTTAATTCTAGAAGTTGGCAAAATGGTTAGGAAAACCAATAAAACTTGTAAAGGTTTGTTTTAGAGCAAAACAAACAAGAGAGATCTTCTCTTCTAGTGACAATAAAGCTAAAGATTGTTTTGAATTGATGCATTGTGATTTGTGGGGACCTTATAGAGTTCCAGCTTCATGTGGAGTAATTTATTTCTTAACAATTGTTGATGATTACTCTCGTGCCGTGTGGATATATTTGCTGAATGGAAAATAGAAGAAGTGGGTTGTGTTCTTAGGAAGTTTATTGCAATGATTAGATGCCAATTTGATAAAAATGTGAAAATTGTTAGAAGTGATAACAGAAGTGAATTTTTGTGTTTGAAAGAATATTTTGATGAACATGGGGATAAGTTCTTGTGTTGGAACACCTCAACAAAATGGCCAAGTGGAAAGAAAGCATCGTCATATCCTCATTGTTGCAAGAGCTTTGCGTTTTCAAGCAAATTTACCCATAGAATTTTGGAGAGAATGTGTAATTGTAGTTGGGTATTTGATTAACAAGACTCCATCTATATCACTGAATGGTAAAATCCCATATGAGATTATCTTTGGCCAACTTCCTTCTTACAAACATATTCGGATGCCATGTGACCGCTTCTATCGCTTATTTTTGGGCTAGTCATTGTAACCTTCCATGGCGCCTCAGACCTTGGAAAGATAATCTCCTGTGGGCTGTTTCCTTTCTGAAAGGGAAAGACTTCTATCATACTATCGCTCGGCATTCTTTCGATGCTATGTGCTATGTCATTTGGAAGAAAAGGAATGCTATTATATTTCGAGGAGAATCGGTGGTCCTTGCTGCTATGAAAAATCACATCATCAAGAATGTCAAGGATAAAGCTGCAACATTCTCCTCTATCTCGGATATCCCAAGGAATAGAAGATTGCAAAGAAATTGGGGCTTGGATCCAACCATCTTCGGTGATCGTGACGATATTACTTAATCTGCCTTCTCCAAAACCTGTAACTCCTCTCTGGCGTGGTCCGTCGACATTGGCCGTCATGATTGGCGTCTAAGGGTCTTCTTTTGGTTTAGCACTTGTGCTTCTTGCTGACCTTTTGGTCCTTCTTGTTGTTTTGTATCTTCTGCCTTTTTTCTTGATTCGGCTCCCTTCCACTCTCTCTGCCTTGCTTTGAAAGTGTAAGATTATGAGCTGTTTCTTGTTCTTGTATATTTGTTCAAAGCTATAATATCATTTACCATTACCAAAAAAAAAAAAAACATATTCGGATTTTTGGTTGTTTGTGCTATGCGCATAATCAGAATCGGGATAAAGATAAATTTGCTAGTAGAAGTCATTCGTGTGTTTTTGTTGGTTATCCGTTGGAAAAGAAGGGGTGGAGATTGTATGATTCAGAAGTTGGTGAATACTTTGTATCAAGAGATGTAGTGTTTGTTGAAATAGAATTTCCATATGCTAATGAGAAAATAGTAAGTGATGAACTCATTAAAAATAAAGTTATGGAGTTGGGTGATGAATTTGATGATTTGAAAAGTGACTTGAGAGAGGAGCACGCCGAAAGTATAGATAGAGAAAATGAGGTGGATCATGAAATGGAGGAATTGATCCACACAAACAATGAGGACGTGGAAAGAAGTGAAGTCGTTGAAGAGTAGCTAGGCATGGGACAAAGGGTCAAGCAACCGTTTGTTCATTTGAAAGATTATGTGACAAACGACAATAAGCCCCTCGACATGCTCATCGGGCAATCTGCCCGATCCGATTCCTTAGGTGCACCTTATTCTATAGCACATTATGTGAGTTATGAAAAATTTTCTGCGCAACACTGGTGTTTTTTGGCAGTAATTATTGCTAGACACAAACCAAACTCTTATGTGGAAGCAATTAAAGATGAACGGTGGAGAGAGGCCATGAGTAAAGAAAGCAATTGGGAGTAAGTGGGTGTATAAAATTAAGTACAATTCTGATGGAAGTGTTGAACAATACAAGGCGCGGTTGGTGATACTAGGAAATAATCAAGTTGAAGGCATAGATTATCAGGAGACTTTTGCTCCTACGGCAAAAATGTGCATTGTACGCACCTTTCTTGCCGTTGTGGTTGCAAAGAATTGGGAACTTCATCGGATGGACGTTCAAAATGCTTTCTTATGTGGGGATTTAAAGGAAGAGGTTTAAATGAAGATGCCGCTTGGATTTGCCTCTCAATCATCGGGGAAGGTATGTAGACTTCGGAAATCTCTATACGGTTTGCGGCAAGCACCTAGATGTTGGTTTGCGAAATTGGATGCATCTTTGAAAGCTTATGGATTTCAGCAATCATATTCAGATTACTCCTTGTTCACTTTTCGAGTTGGGATTGCTCAATTGAATGTGCTTATTTATGTTGATAATCTCGTTATCTCCGGTAATGATATTTCCGCTGTGCAAAAGTTCAAGAACTATTTGAGTCATTGTTTTCATATGAAAGACTTAGGAAAACTGAAATTTTTCTTGGGGATTGAAGTGGTGAGAAACTCAGATGGTATTTTCTTGTGTCAATGTAAGTGTGCGTTGGATGTGATTTTTTAGGTTGGATTGCTAGGTTCCAAGTCGGCTAAAACTCCTCTTGAACAAAATCACAAGCTGGCCCTTACTAAGAGCGATGATGTAGACAACCCTGCTCAGTATAGGCGCCTAGTGGGTCGGCTTATTTATCTAACAATAACTCGATCTGAATTGTCTTATTGTGTGCATATTCTTGCACGATTCATGCAGCGGCCAAAGAAAGCTCATTGGGAGGCAGCTATGAGAGTTCTGCGTTATTTGAAAGGAAATCTAGGTCAGGGTATTAAGTTGCATGCCAACTGTGACCTCAAATTGTTTGCTTATTGTGATTCTGATTGGGCTAGTTGTCCTTTGACGAGACGATATTTGACTGGTTACTTTGTTCTTTTGGGAGAATCACCTATCTCATGGAAGACAAAGAAGCAATAAATAGTGTCTCGCTCATCCGTTGAAGCTGAATATAGGTCTATGACTACTACAGCTTGTGAACTTAAGTGGTTGAAAGGATTATTGGATTCTTTTGGCGTGGTACATTCTCAACCTATGCACTTGTATTGCGACAGTCAGGCAGTTTTACATATAGCTGGCAATCCTGTTTATCATGAGCGTACCAAACATATTGAAGTGGATTGTCATTTTATTCATAATGAGATATTTAATTGTAACATTCAAACAGATTACATATGTAGTTCAATGCAGCCAACTATTATCTTCACGAAGGCATTGGGAAAGGATCAATTTAACTTTCTTCTTTGCAAGTTGGGCATTCGAGATCCCCATGCTTTAACTTGAGTGGGGGTATTGGAAAGGTTGCTGTGATCTACCTTTATTTAGGCCTTTTATGGTCTGCCTTTATTTAGGCCCTTTATTTAGGCTGTTTACTTAGGAAGTTTTGTGTGCATATCTTTTTTTATTGTGTGGTCCTTATATTTTTGGTAGTTTAGCCTAATTAGGAGTTTGTTTGATAGTTGTATCTTCTTGTATATATGTTGCGTTTCTGTGGTAATGAATGACAGAATTCTCATTCCAAAATTCCTCAGTTCTTTTGTAAAAGTACTAAGATTAGAGATAATTCTGGCCAATCATGTAAAAATATTGAAAATGCAAAGATAAATCAGATGATAAAAGTGAGCAGCTGGTGTTCCTTAATTGATTGACGGTTTTTTATTCGAATTACAATCGTAATACTTATCGTGGATGCAAAAGAAGGCAAACACATCCTACATGATTCCTAAAATTCATCAACATGTATTTACAAGCAATTATTAAACAAACTTACTACTTCGACATTGTGTCCAACACTTGAAAGTTACTCCTACGGTTTCACTTCATGACAGTAACAACAACCGATATTCCCCGGCCACTACAGCGAGTGGCTTCCAAAACCAGTGGCTTCATGATCTGATGATTGTGTTGGTCTAACAATTGTGTTAGTCTTCACTAGTGCTTTCAAGGTTGCCAACTCCATAACTAATTGACTTATTTCTAGTTCACCGCAAATCGCTTTGATCGTGACTCTCTTGTTGGCCTGACTAAACTTCATTCACCGACGCCCATCCCTTAGGAGTTGGTAATTTCTTTTAGCTTTTACAGTCGACAACTATTTAGTTGTTTTGTTGACTGCCTGTATTTGCCAACTAAAAGCTCTTGACACTTGGTGAATTTTACTTTTGCAAAGTCATGTGCTGGACCTCTTCTAGTTCGAGTCGATGGCCAAGGACTTGGGCAATTTTTGGTGTAAACACACTCTAGAGACCACACGACATCATATTCCTAAGGGAATACTTAATATGGATCTAATTCCTCTGTGTCACGTGATGCTTTCTTTGGTGTCTCAAACAGTTCTCAACTATTGATCTACAATATTGTACGTGAATGATCTACAATTCTCAACTATTGATCTACAGTCAAGATTGATGGAGACACCATGACATGGAAGATCTATATCCTAGTGGTAGAATGAACCAATAAAAGAATTGTACGAAGACTTGTGTATTTGAGTGACACGATGAGTCTCATATATTCTTAAAATGTGATTTGACTAGGTCTAGTGGGTTTGGTTTTTGTAATATCTGGCCGAGTAATGGGCTCATCACTTTGATTTGAACAGACGTTTTTTCTACAAGCGCCTAGTAAAAAGTAATCTATAGCGGTACTGTTGATAAACACTTGGGATTTGTTTGCCATCTTATTGATGCTGTGATTGACTGAAGATGCCCATGTGGGTGGCGCAACTGCAACCACTTGGGATTTGTTTGCCATCTTATTGATGCTCTCTCTCTCTCTCTTTTAGCCTTCTCTCACTTTCTTCTGGGGTAGTTAACTGTGGGGAAGCAGTATTGACCTGGGTTGGATCCTGATGCCTCGTTCTTCAAAGGGGAGAAAAAAGCAAAAAAGGAGTCCACCTCGGTGTTTTGGGAGGAATATTATAATGGACTGCAGCTCAGCCTGGCTAGCTGCATGCATTTATATATTCAATTTGAAGATTCAAAAGTTAAATAACAGTAGTTGGACTAAAGATGTCAAGCGATGAATTTGCCATCCCAGACACCCTTGATTGGTCTCCCCAGAAGATTAGTTTTTCAATGTTCTTGGTATGCAAAATAATTTATTGTAGAAGCGCCATCTGTCTGAATATTAATATACATTGGCGTCCATGTAGCTTCCAATCACACATGGCCATCTGTTTCGCATTATCTACTCCCAAGAAAGATTAATATAAATATATATGCAGTGCCCGTGATGATCTGTGGTTTGTCCAGAGATGGGTTAGGCAGCATTAAAGCGAAGAAAAATGTTGTCCTTGTGAAGGGAAAGTGTAAAATCACTCTTAAACTTATTGTGTGATATCAATTTATCATAAACTATTTAATTATGTTAATTTAGTGCTGAACCTTTGTATGAAATCTCATTATAACCATTTCGATCAATTTACGTCGGAAATTGTTGACGTAACGATCTTATTATTGTTGATCGTACTGCGCTGCATGTCACCACGTTAATAATTTCTGGCGAAAATTGGCTAGAAGGAGTACATTGGGAATTCAATATAAATGTTTAGAACTAAATTGATAAAATTACAAAGTTTAAAATTGAATTAGCATCTATAAAATAGATTTTAGACTAATTGAGCGATATTTGCTGATAAGAGGACTTATCAAGGTTCCTTGAAAGAAAAAATTAAATGAACTTATATGGGAGAGGAGGGACTGAGCTTAAAATTTGACTTAATATTTGTTATTATCATATGAAAGAAAACGCCGCATAAATGTAGAAAAGTGTAACAAAAAACAATTTCCTGTTTTTGACTGAAGATAAAAATGCTAAACAGTTTTATTGGAATATTCTCACTTAGTGTTGCTTCTAAGTTTATTTTCATCCCATTCAAGACACTAAAAATTAATATTCGCATTTTTAGTTCACTAAAAATAAGAGAAGTTTCGCTAGTGTCTCGAATTCTACCGGTATAAACTATAAATTATCATATTATGAGAAATGACTATTACCTATCTTATGTCAAGAAGTAAGTAAAGTGTTTTTATAGACTTGCCTAAATGTATAAGACGTTCATATTTTTCCTCTACAATGCCAATATAAATGCCATTAGAAAAGATTCAGTTTATCAAATGTGGATTAAGACAATATCCTCTGCGAGGAAAAAATGAATTGTGTACAATTGATGAGATCGATAGTATTGCTTATGAATAAAGATCCATCATAGAACGGAAAATCATTGTTTTGTGAAGTTATTTACATCATATGAATTTGTAAGATATTTATTGATATGTAATAACTGGAGCGGCAATTTGTGTTATTTGATTATTAATTTTTTTGGCCTTCATGTCGTCCATTCATATTGGTAATTTTAGTCGTTCCTTAAACATGCTTAATGGGTCAATTTATTATTTCTATATATGAGCAATAGATGTTTTGTCTTTTTTTTTTTTTGTAAGTATAGTTCACGAACCAAAGTTTCATTTGTAATGCCCCTATTGTGGAATTCAGATTCCATCGATGATCGATAGTATAATAACTCAATTAAGAAATGTATTTGTTAGGATAATGACACTACAGACACTAAAGTTAGTGTTGGTTCAAAGTTAAGTCTAATTTTTTTCCTAGTGTAATTAAGTTCTAAAACTTATAAGCTCTGTGCATTTTAGGACTTCCCTTAATTCCATGTCTTCTGGTGGGAAAAATCTCAAGTGGCCCCTGTTATAAATTATTAATCCGCACCTATTATAAATTATTAATCCCGTGCGGCAGACCTTTTTTTATTTGTTTGTCAAAACAAATTCCATTTCATTCATTCATTCAAAGCAATACGAAACAAGTGTTGTCATAGTAAATCCCAAAGAGGTTGGGGTGGCTTAGACAGCTAATTAATGGAAGGTATTGCTTTCCGGAGGACCTTGACGGTCCAATTTGCGACTTGGTTGGCTTCCCGTGAGGAGTGGGCTAAGGAAACACCTTTTAATTGGGCTAGGAAATCTTTGCAATCCTCAAATGAGCTCCTCAGGGCCCATGGCCTTTGGCTCGGTTCAGTAGAGAATTCAACAGATTCACTTCCTGGCGGGACTTCCACGTGCGAAACAGAAATTTGCTTTAGCTGAGTACCTTCCGCCAGCCACGACAAGGCCTCCTTCAACGCTAGGGCTTCGATCTCAGAGGCGGAAGAATCTGCGATCTTCTTTGCGAAGCCAGCCGCGATTGCTCCCCAGTGATCTCGACACACTACAACTGTGCCGACCCCTTTGCTGAGCCGTCAATCCAGGATCCATCTACATTGAATCTTCATGCCTTTTTTGCTCGTGACAACCATCACTCATGTGGCGGAGCTTATCTAACACAATACAATATTCTTTCACTGTTACCGCTATAGATACCTACTTTATTATTATTATTATTATTATTATTATTATTATTATTATTATTATTATTATTATTATTATTATTATTATTATTATTATTATTATTATTATTATTATTATTATTATTGAGGTTAACAAAATTCCAATTGAAAATCAGCCCTTGTGAAAATTACGATTGAAGGATATGATTGAAACTTGCTCTCCAAGAGCTTTCCAACGGCATCTAATTTGCCTGAATAGGATTTTTTGATCACCGGATATCCTGGCTTTTAATTGTAGCCATCCAATCTTGACTTGGTTGATAAAGTTGCAGTTGTCTAGATCATGTGATGAGATCATGTAGATTTGATCGTAAGATTTTGGATGTCTTGAGAATCATCTCAATCAAAGTTTTCTCGAGAAAGATAGCATTACTTTCTATTTCAACTATCTGTTTGGCCTAATTTGTGAAAATCCTTAGTCCCAACATTTTCTCGAAAACCATATCGTATTTTTGGAAAGTTCAAGTCATGAGTTTTCCATGAGCCCCGAAATCAATCAATTGGATGTTGGAAGAGAGAAATGAATGATCTAGGATTGGTCAAAGTCTTGAAAAAATTATGTGGACATCTCGTGGTCTATGTTAATGTCATTTGGTAAGCCGTCACGTATCGACAACACGACACGACACGCATGTGTACGTCATATCAGCACCTCGCTAGTATCCACTGGTGCACGGTTGACACGAAGCCACGTTGTTTCCAGGCTGCGTAGGCATCATTGGGATTAGCTGGAAAAAGACATTTCTCCTTCTCCCTCCAACTTTCAACTACATGCCAAAATTGGCTCACGGAAATTATAAACTGCCTAAACATGCCGATTCCAATGACTTGCTGAAGGTTCTTTGTGAAGAAGCAGGTTGGCATGTCGAAGAGGATGGAACCATTTCTAGAAAAGTAAGTCTTTTGAACGCTGTCTCAATCACAATGCTCAAGTGTTGCTAGTAAACTTTCTATTCTTTTTATACTTGTTTTATTTTGTGTTGTTAGAAAAGTAGAAGCTTTGGTTTCTTCATGATGAACAAGCACGATTACATGTGTATTTACAAATGATGCCGCAGAATGTTCCTCGGACAAGTCAAGCTCAAGTTCTCCAATCATGCACTTGAAGGTCTTGATTATTGCACTTGTGGTGATCGTGAAAAGGGAGAAGTACACTATTAGTACCATAAGTTGTGTACGGTGCTCACTTTGGTGCCAAAAGTTTTCGTCGGATCACTTAAGTGCCAAATCGGAGGAAAAACGATAATTTTGGTGCCACCAGCGAGAAATTTCGGCCAAAATGATTACGTGGCTTTTATATTTAAAAAAAAATTGATAAACCTTTTAAATGACGTCGTTTTCCATCCTCCTTAAGAAAACGACGTCGTTTTGCTGTCATACGTGGGTGGCCTAGGAAAAACGATGCCGCATAGCTCATTTGGGATTGAAATTAGGGTTTTTTTTTGTTCATCCTTGCCGACCTAGCTTGCTTGGCCACCGTCGCTTGGCCACTGTGCTCAACCACCGTCTCTCGACCATCGTACTCGGCCACCGTCACTCGGCCACCGTGCTCAGCCACCATCGCTTGGGCAGGAAGTGATGGGAAAATAGGAGGCGAGGGTGGAGGAGGAGGAGGAAGAAGGGGGGTCGAAGGTGCAGAGAGAGAGAGAAGGCAAGGAGTGCGAGGGGAACAAGGAGGGCACAGATGGAGATGGTGGATTGGGGAAGAAGATGACGCCGCCATGGCTGGTGCTGGTGTTGGTGCTGGTGTTGTTCTTCGGGGAAGAAGACGACGCCGCCATGGCTTCTCTCTCTCTCTCTCTTTCTCTCGATTTGGGGATTTAGGGTTTCGATCGACGCCAAATGACGTCGTTTTGTGGTTGACATGCTGATTGTACTCTCCGGCGAGCCATATCAGCGTAAAAAATTAATAAAAAACTGCCACGTTGGATTTCCGGCTAACCGGATCGGCATTGGTATTGAAATGATTGTTTTTCAAAATTTTTGGCACTTAAGTGATCTGACGGAAACTTTTGGCACCAAAGTGAGCATTGTACACAACTTATGGCACTGATAGTGTACTTCTCCCTCGTGAAAATGTATATCATGCCAACCGCTTTGCCTTGGAAAAAGTCTCTTCAGCCATGGAGCCTGTTCAAGAAGAAACTACTGACCTCATATTGTCATTGTAATAATAAGGGTCATATCATAAATAATTTTAGATAATAGATCGAGAAGAGTAGCGTACATCTACATCTTTGTGAATATACTATAGCTACATGGAAATATTTAGAATGAACTAAAAGAGGTTTCCTCAAGGGCTGGGTTTGTGGTTGAAGGTTAAAAGAGCAGTGGCACGTATTAATTACGTTCCTTTAGCTGCTTATACCTTCAAAAGAAATGTTGAAATCGTATTCTATATATCCACTTGAAATGAGTATTTCTTTTTCTGATCATACTTTTTGTTCACTTTTTATCAATACGATAGAAGATACGGTTGTCAAACTAGAGAGTGAACCTTTACCAGAATTATAATTCACATTGTTTGTCATCATTGCTAGTAGAGGTGTGCATGGTCCGGGCGGGCGGTCCCCGACCTAGAACCGAGAACCGCCCACTAAGGACCGGTTCTGAAAAATTGGAATCGGGATCCACCCGGGAACCGGACCGCCGGTCCGATCCGGTTCCTGGGTGGATCCATGGAACCGGTCTCACAATAATAATTATAACATTTTCTAAATCCCACCATGAGAACTCTTCATATTGAGTAATATACTAGAAACCAAAAGCTACACCAACTAAAAATCAAAACATAATGTTGAGTCAATGTCATTGCCATTTCCAGATTGTTATATAACAAAAGTACAAAAATCAAAAGATGAGTCAACCATGACCACTTGAAGATAATAAATTCTACAAAAGATTAAAATAAATTTTATCCATTAACGGTTAGGCAGTGAACTCAGTGGATTATCAACATGTTCCAATTAATGCTGTAATGGGTGTCCAGATGTTAGACCAAAAACAAGAGCAAAGTTAAAGTATAAGATTTAGAAGATTGAAAAGAGAAATTTGAGAGATTAATTGACTGAACTAAAAATTATCATTTCTTTTCTTCCATAGAGGTTCAGGGAATAACTTCAATTCTATATGCTTTTCACCGGTCTTGGATGCAGAAACCATGATTGCTTTTGAAAGAGAGGTCATATAAGAGATTTAGAACAACAATCTAATCAATTAATCAACCTCTACAACTGCTTTTTAATGTGAGAAAACTTGCAGAAAGGAAAGAGCAAAAACGAACCATTTTTCTCTTATTCTAGAATCGCATTAGGAAACTTCTTCAGTCATGGAAGGAGCATCCTACATTAAGGAACAATCACTAATCACAGTAACTCATCAGCCAAGTATAATTTTGTCTTGAATAGTGTTAGACCTTTTTCAAATAATACTCCAAAATATTGAAGATCAAGACTGGAGCACTTCAATTACTGTCAAGTCGCACAAGTAATAACTACATGCAACTGTAGATAAATAACACATATAACCAAATTTTCATAATCATCTCAATGTTGTCGGAAAAAATAAGTTTTGGGATGTCATATATTAGAAACTACACTAGCTTTTAATTAATTTTTTTAGTTATTTGATTTGGGTTTGTTAATTAGTAATTTCAATTTTTTTAATATTAAAAATTAATATATTATTTTAATATAATTGGTCCAGTCTGGGTGGGCGGGTGGACGGATCCACCCATGGAATTAAGAACTGGACCAGTATCCATCGGTTCCCATAAATTGGAACCGAACCTGACCGGATCCCTCAAGAACCACCAGTTCCGAGCGGTTTAGGCGGGTCTTGGTTCTTTTGCACACCCCTAATTGCCAGATATTAATTTGACTAGTGTATGGTTGTTCCTGCCTTTTATATTTGGGGTGGAGGGTTACTCAACTAAAAAATCCCCATCACATTACTGCACATTGAAAAAGATAAAAATGGTGGAAAAAAAGAAAAAAAAAAAGAAAAAGCAATCAAGGCACACTTTGTACATTCTTTCTTCTTTCAAGACAATTTTTGGCTTGTGGTGTGGTGAGGGGTGAATCCATCCCAGCTTCACTTAATTGTGGTCAAACCTCAAGTTAAGAAAAAGTAAGAAATAAGAAGTTATCTGAATCACAATTATCTGAATCACAATCCTTCAACTCTATTCTCTAATCTTTGTGTCCGATTTTGGAAAATGTGGGCGTAAAGAAGCTCGTTCCACACATCTGGCACTCCGGGCAAGCACCAATGGAAGCAATCTGCATAGCTAGTTGGCTTTGCCTTCTGCTCTTCGGTTAAGGGTTCCCATTGTCGCCTATGTATGGTCGGGTGTGCTTCCTTCCGGTACTCCGAGAGCTGAGTGATGTTCAGGATTTGAACCCCAAGGCCTCTCGCCTTCAACTGGTCGATCACGGACTCGACGACCCGCATAATTCCTGGGTCTGACCCACTTCCCCAGTACCCTTCTTTGGTGATAGGTTCGGTTTCCGCGTAGCAGTTTTGGCCTTCGTCCCCATCCCATTCCTCGGCTCTACGACATAGAAAAGAGCGTCGTCTTGCTTATTCCTTTGTAAACGAATCTTGCAGCCAAAAGGGGTGCATCGATGCTATGAAAAGATCATACCTTTCATGAGTTGGAGACATGCTAACAAAGAAGACTTGGGTCTTGGACCTATTCACTTGCACTTCCAACCAATCCGACCATGTGTTAAGAGCCATCTCATAGGCCCGTGGCATCATCACATCTTTGTAAATTCCATCCGGACTCCCGAACAAGCCCCACCTAAATTAAGAATAATTGCCACACGAAATTAAGGTTTAATTAGGAGTTATTAGCTCCTTTTTATTGAGAAAAAATGTTGGATATAATTTCCATTTATAGATGAAGTACTTACAAGACTTTCATTTGGGATCTCCTCCACCAAAGATACGAATCAAAAATGAGAATGTCAGCGTCGGACCAATGCCTCGCATGCTTCTCAATGGCTTGAACCCGGACGATCCGATCGGGCACTCGGTGGTTGACTGGGTCGTCCGAGTTGGATTCCACTAGCAATGGTGCCCAATAATACTCAATAGTCGCATTGTATTCCTAATTTTGTTGATACCAAAACCATTAAATTCCTGAAATCGTTCCCGAAAGAGCTAGGCATCTCAAATTTTCAAGACTAAAAGATATTGACATTTAAATCATTTGAAATTACATAACATTAAAACTTGGATGACAACGAAAACATCTCAATGATATCAATTTCACAGATGGCCACTTGAACTACATATTAAAGATACGATTATAGCTTTTGATAAAACTTTATCATCTTATATTGCATCAATTCAAACTTAATTTCAATGTCACTTGATGCATTGTTTATAACATAATTCGATATGACAACTCGCTGGATACCATAATTAATGATTTTTGAGGGGTGAGTTCAATTGAGGACAAGGTCTAAATTAAAATTATTGTGCTAGTTTCCAGAGATAAACTGGTTTTTAATTAATGATGGGTTTTTATTATATACAGAACTTGTAAACCGGTTGATTTGCATGAATGCCATGTACATTTAAAAGATATGTTTAGGGATGTGGAGGAATGTTGATTCTCCTTTTGCTGCTGCATTATATTCAAAGTCGAACGCTTTCTTCCTCACCTAAAATGTTGAAAAAAATGTCGTGAATCCGTAGAAAAGTTCAATGTCGTATATAAAAACAACGTACAATTGCCAACGTTGTTACGCTGTCTCCCATGAGAAAGAGTTTTAAGAGGGCAAGATAGAGATGTTGACTTACAGAGGCCTTGAAGATGAGCAAGGAGTTGTTGTGCTTGGACGACATCGATTTGAGGTTTGAAGGGATGGCCGACTCGACCAGGCAAACCATGGAGACCCACTGGCCTCGATTCAGCGAGTCACCCACGTACACGAGCCTCTTGTTCCTCAACCTCTCCAACAATGCTGTGGCATTGAACCTACCCTTGTTACCACCAGACACACAGCCACAACACTCAACTCATAAACCCTAATCAATTTCAGAAGCACATCAAAACTCGACTTGGGTATAGTGGAAATTCAAATAATGAGTCGGCTTCTCTCTCTCTCTCTACATCAAAACACAAGAGTCGTGTTCGATACTTAATGACAATCGTAACATATCACCCAATTTCGTAAATTAGTCTCGATATACCTAAAGTTATTTTCAAGAAAAATCGTTGATGCGTATATATACCTAGGAAGGTCACATCCATGGGGTTGCCACCTCCATTGCTGATACCTCAAGTCCCTCCGGCCGAACTTCTCGCAAGCCAATTGATCCGACATGTATGTGCACTCTTTCTCCTTGTAGAGAGGGTATGATACATTGTCGAACACCCACTGCCCCGAGAACAAGTTGCACTCCCGCTCGGTTGTCGACGTTGATGTGGACGGTGCTGGTGCTGGCGAAGCCGTTTCGGCCGAGTTTTGGAGGATTGCCGCTCTATCTTCATCTAGCAGTGGCTGCTCTGCGTCGCGGGTGAGGTAGACAACACCGATGACAATGCCGGCGACGAGGAGAGCCACCAGGGAGTGGAAGCTGGTCTTGATCCCCCACGAGGCAGCCGCTATTTGGGCTTTGTTTGCCATTGCCAAGAATTTTTTTCTTTTGGGTGCGCTTGGGTAGCTTGCTGCGGGAGTTATATGTGAGTGGTTCGCTTGTCATTGAAGTTGTTCAAGAGGAAGGAGATGATATCTTTTTGAGCGGGTTTGGTTTGGCTTCTCCCGAATTAGAGTAAGTGGAAACAGCTTTCTTGGGTAGTTTGAGGAAAGCAATTGATTGGGAAGGCTTGTCTGCTTCGGTTAGTCAATTGTTCCCAAACACCCATTCTTTTTCCTTTCTAAATTATGTTTCCTACATCATCATCATGATGGATTTGGTTTTATCCACTTTGGATACCGAACCCTATTCAATAAATGTCACTTTCCAGGCGCTCCAATCTAACCTATCTAACAAATTTAATTGGTTGCTTTATGGTTTCTTTAACCAATGCTGAGTTCTCGAATCTCTGGCAGTCAATCGGCTTATTGCATACTTTATCGACCAAATCTTTTTCACCGTGCTATTATTGACTGACAAGACTCGTTTTACTATTCTTACGCTAAACTACTCACACCCATAAAAGGGCGGGTGCCACGCCTCATTCCACAAAACTTGCACGTAATTAGCTCTGCTCATCAGAGAATGTTACCGTGTCAATGAAGGAAGACATTATTGAGAACCTAATGAGAATTAAAATCTTTTCAATTATTATTATTGTTATTATTATTATTCGTATCTTGTCATTTGGCCTCAAATAGACCTTATAAACTAATAATTCCAATCGATGCTCTTGAATCTTCCGGTAATTTCATCTCGTGTTAAGGTAAAAAAACGGCTTGAGTTGGTCGGGGGATCAGTTGAGGGGTAATAGCGGTATGTAGCAAAAGGCAGAAAGCTATCTTACCCAGAGAATAAAGAACAGCAAAAAAGCTAGCTGTGTTGCAATTTCTTTGATCCTTTTCAAAACTTCAATATAATCAAAACAAGAAAAGGCGAATTAGGTTTCGGAGTGGTTGGCACTTCCACGTCTCGATTCGGTGTCTTGAAGTCACCTCAAGAAGAAAACCCCTCCCTGAGGGAATGGCAGGTGGGGAAAATTTAATATTGATTAAAATAAACATTTTTTGTGTTTATGATATATTTACTTGACTATGGTCGCTGGATATTGAAGTATCAATGCCCAAAGGTACACGGGACTACTTACTTGATTGGGATGAACATATAGAATCGGTTGCACACGCAATCATCTGTTAATGTTTAAAGAGCAATGATAGCATTACCAGAATTTATCTCCTCCAAATGGAAAGAGTCATGTCCTTTACAAAGCCAATACTTTTCACGTGCATGTTTGGATTTCATATTCATGTAAGTTGTCCGAGGTTATATTGTATAGATATAATCGTAATGATAGTGATTGTTATGAGAGACTATAACCTAGAATAACTTGCAACTAGAAAGTATAAATTGGGCATGATACTTAGAGCAAAGTTGTTGTGTTCTGCACTAATATAGATACTATCAGTGAATATACAGATATTTGTGGATGACAAAAGTTGAACTAGACCAAACCAGATAATCTATTGGGCTTGTTGAGGGTCGATTTGAGAAAGAAATTTTATAAGCGATATTTATAAAGTCTTTTGACCTGAAGGTCTTCTTTACTTTTATACAAGCAGTCCCATTACTTTGATTCGTCAATCGGTCATACCTTAATACAAGGTAAACCTCGGCATGCCGGCTCATGTGAGTAATTTATGAAGAGTATTAAGTACCTTGGGATCCATCACTTCTAATGGTAGAGGAGAATGTCTAAAATTGCATCTTTTGACTAACCAAAAAACCAGCCGGTCTATTCAAACATTTTTTTACTGTAAATTATGCTGTTAGTAAGTTTTTTTTCATCTAAACTCTTTCATGGTCGAGAGGATAGAGATGCACATACTCAATGAACCGCAGAGAATTGTGTGATAGACCTCTACGACTAAATATGAACTATTGGTTGATGGAAGGACTTGTATTAATAAATCACCATCGGATATCTCATTTATAATCTCTACCTCGTTGGGCGAAATTACAATTTGTTAAAGTACATAATTACATATTGTCCACATAAATAGAGATTTATCTTACCAAATATTATATTCATATAATCGAAAAAAATATGAATGTTCCATTCACAATTAACGGCACAGAGACGATGAAAAGACCTTTTTTTAAGAAAAAAAAAATCTTTGCAAATCATGTTTTGCAATCTGAACCGCCTGGTCCATTTAACCAATTAATCAATTAATGTCTTAATGTATCATGAATTTAAGCTAGCCATTCGCTATCGCCTTGCTCTTCTTTTGACTCAAAGGTTCAATTTCGAAGAAGGTAGGCACAAAGAAGCTTGTTCCAAACGTAGGCGTCAATGACCGCAATCTGCATAGTTCTTGGGATTAGCTATCTGGTCTTCTGTCAGCGCATGCCATTGTCTTCTGCAAATGGTTGGGTGCGCTTCCTTGCAATACTTGGAGAGCTGGGTAATGTTGAGGTTGTGAACAGTGAGGCCTCTCGTTTTGGGATTGAACTCTGCAAATACAAACATTGGCGATTAGTAAGTCCCTTGGCATATCGTGTTAGAATTTTTCTTTCTATTGTTATCTTTTTTGAATTTTATCATATCACTCTTTGACGGCTTAAAAGAGGGGAAAAGTACTAAAAAAGTCCTCAACCTATTACATTGGTATCAATTTAGTTATAAACCTTTCAATCGGACTAATTTAATCTTAAATCTTTTCAATTGATACCAATTCAGTCCATCTAGTCAATTTTGGTTAGCCGGCGTTGACGTGGATATTGGCCGATGCTGACCGTCCGGCCAATACTGGTGTGGCAATTTTCCTTTTCTTTTTTCTATTCTTCTTCCTTGGCTTCTTCTCTTGCAGTGGCTGGCTCGCCCCGCCTAGATCTGGGCAAGGCTAGCCTCGCCATGGCCTTATTGTGGGTGAAGGCAGCCTCGCCTGTGGTCGGTGAGGCCATGACAGCCTTCACCCCTCAGGAAAGGCCAGGTGAGGGTTGCAACCCTTGCTGGCGGCTAGCAAGGGCTTCCTAGCCCTCGCCCAGTGGTCTATGAACCTTGTCGGAGCCTCACTGGCCACTATGGGAGAAGAAGCACAAGGAAGAAGAAGAGAAAAAAGAAAATGAAAAAGAAAAAAATTAATAAAAAAATAGAAAAAAATAAAATAAATTGTTTGAAAATTGCCATGTTAGCATCTAGCTACTAGCCAGCATCCATGTCTGCATCAGCTGGCCAAAATTGATTGGATGGACTGAATTAGTATTAATGTAAAAAGATTTAGAACTAAATTGATTTAATTAAAAAAGTTTAGAATTGAATTGGTACTAATACAATAAGTTTATGACTTTTTTGGTACTTTTCTCCCCTAAAAGAGTGTGACCTTTTTACGCTCTTTTCATAGTCATCGGAATGTACATATTTTTGGTTTGAAGAGAATCTTTTGTGTGAATATATTTGACATTCGATTTGAATGTAAATCTCTCGAGTAACTATTGAATATGCCAAACATAGATTTCCTATATCAGTCATTGTATTGCACAAGGATATCATGTAAGTTTTAAATGATTTTGGTATGGTGCATGTGTGTGGATATGCTAATGATCACAAGGAATCATGTGTCTGATAAGTGACATTAATCACATGGAGCAATAGATATATTCAGTCGGCTCATCACTCAATGATTTAAACTACAGAGTAAAATGAATCCAATTGCATATGTTAATGGACTCAAATTTAGGTTCACTGTCGATAATCTCTCTAACTAAGACGAGGTCTCAAACTTTTACCGCATCTCATTCTCAGATTTGTTGATGCTTGGTGTTACCAATGGTAACCAAGTGGAGTAAGGACTTTGGAATCAATTAACTAATGGAGGAGAAAATGCTCCTATATGTTCGAAAGAGGGAGTCTGCTTTTCGTTATGGCGATGGTGGAGATTCAATCGAGTTGAAATTCGTCGGGGACTCACTGAATTAAGTGACTGACGGAGTGGAAATGCTTCTCTGTATTCAGGATAGAGTTTGTGCTTGCTTGTAATCACATCAGATAAGTGATGTGGTACGGAGCGTTTGATCATCGGCTAATAACTAAATGACTTCTTAAGCTTTTGGGTGAAAAATTTAACTGAATAAGCTAAACAGGCTATGAATAAATGAAGTACTTGTTCTTGAAGACAAGGAATGGGACCTTTTTATGCGCACATCGAACATATTAGCAACATATATGGCATTTAATATATAAAACACTAGATGTCAAAAATTTCAATCTAATCATGTAAGAAATGTCAAAGTCAATAAAAATCTTTTTTGGTTTTCCCAATTGCTGCATTTGATTTGAAGGAACTAGGCAAATTTTTTGGGGAAAATGATCAAAAAAGCCTTACAATTATTATACGGTGCCAATTCAATCCTAAACTATTTAATTTTTCAATTTAGTCTTATAACCTTTTGGCAATTTTCCAATGTAGTAGTTATTTTGGCTAATTTTGATAGGAAATTATTGATGTGGATGTCGACCGTCTTATGTGGCACAATCAATGCTTAGGATGGTCGGCGTTAAAGTGGACAATTTTTTTGCATTTTTTTTTTTACCTTTTTTCTCCTTTTTATTTTCTTTCCCCTTTTGCTTTTTTCTTATTTCCTTTCGTTGGCCATAGGTGAGGATTGAGATGCCCTTGCTGGCCACTAGTGAGGGCTTGTGGCCCCCTCACCTAGAGTTGGTGAGGGCCACGACGCCTTTACCAAATTTGGGCCAATTAAGGGCATCGCCTATGGTCGATGGAGCAGGCCATTGCCAAGGTTGTTGACAGGCGAAGAAAAAAATCATACAAATTAAGAAATTGGAAAAATTGTCCCCGTTAGTGTCAACCTCCATGCCATGCGGAATGGAAAGTGTCTACCTTAGTGATTTTAGGTCAACATTGGCCAAAATGACTACAATAGCAAATCATCAAAAGGTTTAAGATTAAATTAGTAAAATTAAAAAATTTATAACAGAATTAGTTGCTATGTAATAGGTCTAGAACTTTATAAATATTTTTTCCCAATTACTTGTGTCCAAAAGTCTATACATTCTAGAAGGGAAATGTGTCAGATTAATCCTAAACCTATTGCATTGGTGCCAATTTTGCTTTAAACTTTTCCATGGTGCCAATTTAGTTCTAAACCTTTTGATTTAATATTAACTTAGTCTTTCTAAGCTAATTTTGACCTGATATTGCTAACGTAGATGCCAACCGGCCTACACGGAACTGTTGGGGTTGGCGTAAGTAATTTTCAGTAATGTTTTAATATTTTTTTTTCTATTTTTTTCCCATCTTCTTCCTTTTGCTAGTGACTAGCCACCGGCCACAGGCGAGGCCTAGTGAGGTTCGACCTTACCCAAGCCAGGGTGACCTTATCTGGTGTCGTCTTCACTGAGGTGATGAGCTAACGAAGAACACCATCGTCTTGGATTTGTTTATGTGAACTTCCAACTAGTCTGACCATGTATTTAGAGCCATCTCATAAGCATGATACTTTTAACCATCTTATAAATTCCGTCAACACTTCGAAACGAGCCCCACCTAATCAAGGGAAATGAAAAATATATATTTACATAAGTATATATCGGAGTGAATTTCTCCCGAAATCAATTCTATCCATTCCAAAAGTTTTTCCAGAACTCATGACTTTATTGATGCACTTACAAAACATTTGGGATAAGGTTCACCCACCAAACATAAGAGTCGAATATGAGAAAATGTCCGCATCCGACCAATGTCTCACATGCTTATTGATGGCTTGAACTTGAACACGATCTTGTCGATCGAAGCTATGGCCGTAGGTATCGTCTTTTTTTACTTCCACAAGCATTGGTTATCAGTAGAATTCAATCGTGTTGTATTAAAAGCACCACAATATTTAGCACGATTCTTGATGGGCGCAGCTCAACAATTCAATGGCAAAATGTATGTCCTCACAGCTCAAGAGGGCACGGTAGCGGAGAAAAAAGGGGAGGGAGAGAGACTCTCATAGGCCTCGAAGACGAATAAGGAGTGATTGAGGAAGTGCGAGACAGATTTGAGGTGGGAACGGATGGAGGACTCGACAAGGTGGACGATGGAGTACCATTGCTCTCTGTTCAAGGAGTCCCCAACGCACACCATGATCCTGTCCCTCAAACCTCCCCAACAACCGCGTCACGTTGAACCTATACACCTCAGTTTTGGGGAAATGTTTATATAGAAGAAGAAATTAAGGTATGAATGTAGGTTTAATTTGTGGTTCGTGCGTGCCTTGGGATGGTGTCACGGCCATGGGGTTGCCATGCCACCTCTGGTGCTGGTACTTCAAGTCCTTCCGTCCGTACTTCTTGCTAGCCTGCTCCTCTGACATGAACGTGCATCTTCTCCGAGAAAATATTAGGTACGTAAGACGCTCCAGCGTGGCAAACAAGAAGGCGGTTGGAGCGCGAATTTTACATCATGACAGTATGCATCACTTTGTTAAACTAAATTTAAGGGGAGTAGAAGAACATACTGATTCGTACCACAGAGCATGATAGACAGTTCCATAAGAACCTGAGAGAGGAGGAACGGCAGACTAAATATCAGAATGAACACTAAGAGAGTACAGTATTACCATAAGCATCGCAAACACACGGAAACAAATATGACCAAATCATCTCAGAAGCAAGAAAAATCTACACTGCATGACAATAATCAATTGAGACTGGATGCATTTGCAGTGCATCTCAGCAAAGTTATTGGGGAATATACATATAAACATCAATATGGAAGAATAACAGATCTGGCTTTTCAAGGACTATCCATGATTTGCAACAATAGCACTCATTTTAGAGCCTTTTCGAAGTATGTCCTACTGGCATAATGAATAGCCAGACCCAAGATTAAAGAAAAACTACAGGTGAAAAGCATACTACTAATGACTTTTCAGGCATCGCTGAACTCTTATAAAATCCCTTCCTCACCCCATCAGACAGAGAAAGAGAGAAAAGAGAAAGCGAGAAATTACTTGGACAAGCCGGTGCCGGATCTGGAGCCGGAGGGGGGGGCGTGGTGGTTCGCCGGTCATGCGGCGGTTCGTTGTCGAAGAGAGGGAGGGCAGACAGAGACGCGAGGAGAGACAAAAGAGGGACGGACGAGTCGGGGCCGGAAGCGGAGCCAGAGGGGTGGCGCGGTGGTTCGCCGGTCGGAAAGAGGGAGGTCGCACGTCGGTCGGTCAGAAAGAGGGAGGTCGCACGCCGGTATCCTCCTGGTTCGTCGGTTGCTCTCGGTGGTTCACCGGTCGGAAAAAGCGAGGGCAGAGAGAGAGGGAATTCGTCAGGGAGAGAGAGCGAGGGTAGAGAGAGAGGCACAAAGAAGAACCCGTGCGACAGAAAACCCTCTCTCTAGAAGCTACAGTACATGAAAATTTTCAAAATGGGCGCCTGAAATTGTGGGTCCCACGAGACACGTGTCGCGCTCCCACCGCCTTCTTGTTTGCCACGCTGGAGCGTCTTACGTACCTAATATTTTCTCCCTCCTCGTCTAGCGGTACGACACCTTACCGTACACCCACCTCCCCTAGGATAGATCGCACTCCCACCGCTCCGTTTTGCTTGAGTTCCGGACTGCTTTTGTATTTGTGTTCCTAGGCGCTTCTCTACTAGCGTTGGCTTCCTCCAACATCTGTCGCTCCAAGTTGCATGTGAGGTACACAACTGCTTAAAATATTATTAAAATTTATCTACGTTAATATTGATTTCGTCATGTAAGATGGTTGGCATCTAAGTGAGCAATTTTTTATGAAAATCAGTCAGATGAATTTAATTGATAAAATATGAAAATGTTTAGAACTCAATTGACATAATTAAAAGTTTTAGCGCTGAATTGACAAAAAATACAATAAATTTACAATTTTTTAGAAAATTGTCTCAATGAAAATTGATTTGTGAAGAGAAATTTTGAAAAGAAAATGTCTGAGTAATAAATTTTGTTAAGGGAATTTAGTTTGTACAACATAAAATTGTATGTTTCCAATCCCAATGGAAACGTAAAAAGCCCTACCCTATTAGTAAGTTTAATAAGAAAAATGTATTTGTTTCTCAAAAAATAAAAGATTAGAAATTATTTTTGTAAAAATAATTACTTATAGCGCTTACATAAATGATCGAAAGAAAAAAAATTATTATCCACGAAAATATTTAAGTATAGATTATCATCTATAATGAATTTTTTTTTAACTAATTATTTCAAGTGGTACAAACAATTATTTTTAAAAAATATATTTTAAATTATTCTTTTTTCATAAAATAAATGGAGCTGAAATTTGATCCCATTTTCCTTCATTCCCTCCAATTTTGGACTGACGGAATCATCGTTGATCTATCACTATTATATGTCAAAGTATATAGATTGACAGACAAAAGTATATCAATTGCACAACTAGTATTTTTCAATTGCCTCTTTGCACCTTCAACTCAAAAATTAAACCTAGGTGTCTAAAATATGGAAATACAAGTGTAGAGAAGTTCGTTCCACACATCTGGGGAGGCCCCAGTGGAAGTAATCCGCATAAATAACAGGATTTGCAATAGTCAGGGGATGCCAGTATTTTCTATTAATGGTGGGGTTTGCTTCCTTGCGATACTCCGAGAGCTGTGTAATATTGAGAACGTGAATCGTGACGCTTCGTCTTTCGAGTTTCTTGATTACTCTCTCTGCCACACGCATCATCGCAAGAACCGATCCAGTTCCCCATTACCCTTCTTGAGTAATTGGTTCGGTTTCACCCTAACAGCTTCGGCCAGGAATCCCACCCCATTCCCCCGCACTGTCGTAAGAAAAAAGAGTAACGCCAGATATACAAGAAACTCGAAAAATTTGACATGCCAAGTAACATGCCCCAAATTAGTTGTATGCTCAGATAAAAATTATTTAAAACACGAGGTGTGGGGCTTGTTCAAATAACCAAATTAAGGCCTAGTGCATGATTTGGTATACTCAGTTTTGTAAACCATTTTAATTGGATTGTTTTTTTTTTTTTTTTTTGGTGAAAGGTAATAAATATATTGAGCAAAGACCAACTGAATAAAAAGATCACGGTATCAAAACCCACATTCAAAACAACATATCATAATGAGTGGAAGGATGTCGGGTTGTAAAAGCCACAGTCATGGCAACCCAATAACAAACACAAAGGAAAAGCATGGTATGAACAACTGGCGAACAGATGCAAGATGCCCTTAGGTAGGGAAAAAAATCCTCAGGAAGTAGCAAAAGCCGCTGCATTGAAGGCTTTAATCAAGACGCACAAGCTGAAAGGAAGGCAGCTAACGATCCCCATAAAAGATGACTGGGTTAATGCCCTAGCTTTGCTGCAACCTTTTATTCCTGTAGTTATCTTCGACATTCCTAAAAGTGATCGTCTTATCTCTGACCACTGTAAAGAGATGGTTCTTCATAGCCGGGATAGAAAGAGGTTGTTCTATGAAGATAATGCTATTCTTGTTATTTCAAATAATATGACACAACGCTCCAAAGGAGAAATGAGCTATGCACTTATAAAACTCATTTCCCATAAGCATGGTGGTGGCCTAACGAAGATTATTCTCCCACAACCCGTTACACCAAGGCAGATTGCATTTGGCTGTCCAAAAGAAAGCAACCTCAGCCATGACACAACACCCAAAAAACAGATGGTCAATAGAATCCGGCACATCGTTGCAGAAGGCACAAACATCACTATCTATTCTGCCATGAGACAATAAGGCTGCGCATGACAAAATTTCTGAAACAGAAATTGATTTCTGGCCAGCAATCAATTTCTCAATTTCTATTCCCCGGATAAGTTTCTGAGCAAAGAAACCTGTTTGATAACGACTCAAAATTTCTATTTCTGAAACAAAAATCCGTTTGATAACAGAATAAAATTTCGATTTCTAGGAATAGAAATTGATTAGATAATAACATATGAAATCCTCAAATACAAAATAATAGTCGAAATAATACTAAAATAACATAGGAAATCCTCAAATACAAAATAATAGTCGAAATAATACTAATACATTACAAAAGTTAAAAATACAATTTCATGGAATTTCCGGCATATTATTATCCTTTGCCATTTTATTGGCAATGGTTTTTCTAAGCGTATTTATTTGATTTCCCTCTTTGGTCAATGTATCATTTGCAAGCTCATCTTACATGGGTTCAGACAAGTATTGCGGAAGCATGAATATGGGTGCCATCAATGGTGCCTATACAGTCTTATCATTTTATCAAAGAATTATACAAGATTATCAACAAAATAAAATTGATTGTGTAAATGAATATATGAGAATTCTACCTTGAAGTAATGTTTATGGTTAGGAACCAATCGGGAGAAGGTCAGTTTATTTTGATTCTCGAATTAAATCAGTCTAGTTGCTCATCCCTAATTTCTTTATTGTTGCTTAATGAACCTTTAATGGCCATTGCATAGCAAAGAGAGAGATTCTCTTGAATCTCTTGCCTTCGAATTAAAATTCAAGATTGTGTAACAATTTAATTATTTTGATTTTATAAGAATTTTGAATATGTAAAGAAACGAGGATAAATTTCTAGGCACATTTTTTATTCATCTATTACGTAAGAACTTTTCTTCAACTGGCCATGCGCGTGCATTTTCTAAGAGGAAAGAGCCCCATTGTTTTTAAGTAAGCATTTGAAAAATTTGGTCGTTTTTGAAAATTGGGGACCCATTTCATTGCCTTTCATTCTAAAGAGGAAGTTATCAAAACAAAATTTGAAAAAAAATGAAAAAAAAAACACGAGCAAAATAAGAAAAAGAAAATTAACAATAATTTGTGAAGTTGTGGTTATAAGTGAATTAAGTCAGCAAGAAAGCGTAAGGTTCTTTTATATGGTTTGATTTCAGTTTCTGATTTCTATTTCAGAAACTGAGAAGTTCTCTATTTCTGGAATAGAAATCTGTTTCAGAAATAGAGAAATCAAATTGCGTTACCAAACGGATTTTTGTTCCAAACCTATTCCAGGGAATAGAGAAACAGAGAAATCGAGAAACAGAAATTTTGTCATGCGCACCCTAAAAGTGTCTTGGTGGGCAGCCTGCACTTGGCCATAAGCCAAATGTTTACTTGATATTGTGGTATAATTTCGTTGTTCCAAACGAACGTATGCCAAAGAACCTGAGTTCTCTTCCGCCTAAAGGTCTCCCAAGCCGTCGCAACAGTGAAACGTCCTGACGAATTCTCCCTCCAGCAAAAGCAATCCGAATTCTAAGAGAGGCTTGGGAGGGGATGATCCCACGACTCAAGCACCAACTTGAGAGGCTGCCCAGCATCAGAGAAGAGATCAGCCACTATTACTTGCCTAGAAAGCCCTTAACTGTAGATGAATGAGTCCGAAAAGAATAAGTTTAGGGGGCCCCTGGGGTGCCAATTGTCAAACCATAAGGAGGTAGAGAGGCCGTCCCCAATCCTCCAATAGAAGGCATTTTGGACCTCGCTTATGAAGGATAGGATTTTAATTGGATTGTTTCTTAATAAGGAAAACTATAAAACTTCAAAGAAACAAAAGGCATGGCATCAATATGTTAGTCAATCAACCTATGATAGTCAATTGACCTACGAACCTTCATCGTAGATTTTGCTAATTCATTGGCAAGTAGATTGAAGAGCATTTGGAAAAAAAGAAATGGAGACTTAAATGATCCTGACAATTGCTTTTAGGACAAGAAAGCCATGGAGAAATTAAGGGATATGCACGAGCCTAATATTGCATTGTTTCCGGGGAAAATGCATCGCACAACTCATCTCTACGAGTTGTAACTTGAAATAGCTTTAGATAGAGAGCAATGTGGTGAAAACTTACTTTTCGTGAGACGGAGACATGTTGACGAAGAATAATTGTTCTTTGATTTATTGACATGCGCCTCCAACTAGTCTGACCAGGTATTGAGAGCCATCTCATATGCACGAGGCATTTTCACCACTTTGTGCATCGCAGTGGGACTTTCAAACAGTCCCCATCTGGTTGAGATATTAGAAAGCACATTTTTATTGAAAGAAGAAAAAAATCCAAGTAGAAAGAGTAACTTCCCTTTAAAAAGTATTAGTCTCAAGTTGAGCTTAGCATTGACCTTATGAGTTTCTCATGCGTATCCAACCCTCATGTCTTATTTTGGCTTCATGTTGAAAAGCATCCAGCTCTCTTACTGTATCATATAATTTACTTAAGAGTCCTAGTTTAGGGGATTGGGCTTCCTTGAATTTAGGGGATAAATTCACGTCTTAAATTTAGTCTCGTTGCATTGATCAACACACCAACAATTGAGTTGAGGGCCCAAATTCACCCACAGCACCCAAGAGTACCTTGAATATATCAAGATGGCCAAAATATTTTGAGGAAATCACAGTCCCATCAACAAAAATCCTAAGATCTCTCTCTCTCTCTCTCTCTCTCTCGTGCCTACAAAACCACTCGGCTCCGTTGTTGCCATGCTCATTGAAGCCACGACCGGCCTCCGTGGAGATCACCCATCGAACTCACTTAGGTTCTCGACTGCAAAACTAAGAGGACCAACCGCTATTAGGGGTGAGCGGTTCCCGGTTTCGGTTCGGTTTCGTCTGGAACTTGGAACTAGGGGTGAGCGGTTCCTGGTTTCGGTTAAATTCCGTTTAGAACTTGGAACCTATCCTCAGGTACAGGTTTCTCATTTTTTGGAACCTGGAACCTACCCGTCAAAACCAAAAACCTGGAACCTACCCTGTCATAGGTTCTAGGATCGGTTCCAGGTTCCAACAGGTTTTTTTTTTTTTTTCATTTTCAAATTTGAACTATAATGAAGAAGGAAAGAGACAAACCAAAACTTATATGTCCATAAATTGCCAAAAATAGTTCCTTGGGAGCATATGCATCCAAAAAAAAAAAAAACCTTTACTAGAGCAGAATAGAATGTACCGTATAAGAAATTATGCCCACACCAAAGCCTTCTAGCAATCTTCCCATGTATAGAAAAGAAGAATCCTAAAAGAACATTGTAAATGTCAAGCTTGAGCACTTCCCTTCTAGATGCCACAACATATGGCATAGATAGTTAAATACACAAACTCACTTTGGCAAAGGAAATGGCAAGCCATCCAATGATATTTGGGATGGAAGCAATCATCAGAGACTGTAGTTGACAACGTACAATAAACCTCCATCACATTAGTTAGAACAAGCAAATCTTACTGTAAAAATGCAATGTTGACAAAGAAAAGCTAATCAACAAATTCAACCCAACCCCTTTTTGTCCAATATACTCTGCAATCTGACTGCTGGCTATTGCCCCAACCATAGCCCCTACATTTGATAACAAACCAAACCAGGAGAACTGACCCATAATCCGATTAGCTGCTGTACTCAAGAAAACCCAATACAAATTTGAGATAGAGAGTTGAGAGATTCACACCTCTGAGATGGTAAGACCAAGATCCTCTACGATTGCAGATTGTGTAGGCGATGAGTAACCTGACTGTTTATAAGCAATCAACACTCAGATAAGAACATCAACGGCTACTAATGTTCAGTCAAACGAATTGAGTTCAAAAGCAATGCCAATTTTTGAAGTTACCCATCCTCATTTGCTCTTGACTAGAGTTGATTTCATTGTTTGATAATCAAGAGAAAGGGGCTTTTCACATAGTAGTGCTTTTGCAATCATGCTCAAGTGACCGAACGGGCAAATAAATCGACAAAGACAGATTGAGAAAGCTGCTTACAGTGAAGCTGAACTGAATAGGACCCTAAGCAACGATTAAGATGCAGGCAATGATTGATATGGAGCTCTCGCGAATTGCTTGAGAAGAGCCCAACATGCTGGATTGCCTCGAGCTCATCCGATATCAACTTCCCGTGTGCAAGAACGGCTTCCGAAGATCCCTCCCCTCTTCATTCTCCTCTCTGAAGCTCATGTTTTCCCGCAAACTCCTGACATTGGCCTCCTCTCAATTGGGTCAAGAATGATCGAAACAGACTTTGCAAACACTGCCGAGTAATATGTGACAGAAGGTTCTTATCAAGATTTAAAGGTAATGAAAAAACATGACAAATGGAAGATCTGAAGCTTGTCAATCTCTAGTCTTGTTAGAAGGCCACGACGGCTCATCAATAACAAAGAATTCATATTGGTTTTGAATTGCTTCTTCCTTCTTTGAATTCCCGAAGATTGACCGAAACCATTCTTCTTCATCGTCATACACCTTGATCCACCATACCACATAGCAATAGACATCAGATCAACAAGTTTCTGTATTACAACTCACAAGATAATCTTTTCCTTTCAGGCCCTCCTAATCATGACTCAAACAAACCCACATCCTAACTCTGAAAAATCGAGCAAGGCCATATCTAATGAAAGCACAAAGAAACTAACAAACGAACTCGATGGTCTTAAGCGCATCTTAAATCGCCTCACCAACACAAACATCTCACTCTTCCAAACTAGTCAATCACATTCTCAATCAGCAAAAGCCAAGATCTTGTCATCATTTTTGTTTTCAACAATCTCAATTGACCTGTAAGAAGCGGCAGTTCGTCAAGATACAACTAAAAAGAACACGTCCAAACTCCACCCTCTGAAAAGATATCGCAGGGAGCATCAGACCTATCATCTGCCATCATCAGAGCAACACCCACGAACCCCACTGAGCAGCACCAACATAAAAGTGTGATCGAACAAATGGGCAAGCATAGAAACACGCATTCTCCATGACTAGATAAAAAAGAAATGAAATTTTTCCCTTGACATATGCAGAGAAGCGACTTGGTGTAGAAATTGGTGGAGAGATTGATGAAGGTGGGGAGGCCAAGCTTCTCGAAGAGGTTGGTGCCGTCGATGGCGAAGGCAGCGGTGGAGTCGAGGGTGAGCGGCGGTGGCGTCGAGGGCAAGCGGAGGTGGCGTCGAGCAAAGGTCAGCGGTGGCTCGCCGAGTAAAGGTCGGCGGTGGCATCGAGGGCGAGTGGCGGTGGCGTCGAGGGGCAAAGAACGGGAGAAGAGAACTGATTTGGGATTTTTATATTTGGGGCTTTTTTTAGCCCTAACTGGTTTCGATTTGGGTTCCCATAGGAACGGAACCGGAATCGGAACCGGAACCGCTGGTTCCTAGAAAAAGGGAACCGGGAACCGGAACCAGTCCCTTTAGAACCGGGAACCGTGCTCGCCCCTACCTGGAACCTACCCTTGGGTATAGGTTCCTCAATTTTTGGAATCTGGAATCTACCCGTCAGAACCGAGAACCTGGAACCTACCCTGTCATAGGTTCCGGATTCCAACATGTTTTTTTTTTTGTTTCATTTTCGTAATGGGCGCAAATATCTAAAAGCCGAAATAATTCAATAATTAGCCCTCCATTTTCAATACCTGCCAATACACAACAATATGAATCTTTTACATCCAAATGGACAACTAAATTCATAATTTTCTAGAGAAAACATTGTCTAATGTATAATTTGGTGATTATAATAACCACAAAACCAAGGATGATGGATTGAGATGAGCAAAGCGAAAGGGCTCGAGCAAAGCTCCCTCAACGCTGAGCTGGACGTAAATAGCAGAGTCAGTTCGTTACGTACTTTCTTCCCCATGGGTAGACGTTCATAGCTTGTAACCGATTCCCCACTACCAGGTTCGATCTCCACTGACCACACTTTGGAAGTCGTTGGCTGCTCGTCTTTGAGTGTCGACCGAGAATCACCATGACAAAACGTAACTTTCGAATCGTGGAAAGTTCCTAGAGAATATCCTGCTTGATTTCTCACTTTTGCAATTGCTCATCTTAGTTAGGCAAAGGAGCAATCTGTCACTTGAGCAAAAATGCGGAGGAAAACCTATCGTCTCTTCGTCGATCAGCCGGTAGGTCCCCGTTGGAGTCTCCAATGGTGTCCCGCGTTGCCCTCAACCGAATAGGCGGAAGGGGAGAGAGTGGGGGTGTGATTGAGCTGGAGGTGGAGGTGGAGGTGAAGGCGGAGGCGAATGGGTTTGGAGTTAAGGTTGATTGGGCGGCTGGGCGAGTGGCGAGCTGCGTCGGGGCGGCTGGGCGAGCTAGCAGCCTCCATCGGGGGGACGAGCGGCGTCCAACGACGGTGTCGACGGCAAGCGGCTGAGCGGCGAGGTGAGTGAGGGGTGACGGCATCCAGTAGCGGTGTCGAGGGAGGTTCGGTGACGGCGAGCACGCAACGATGGTAGCGAGACGGCGATGAAGACATGAGTCTCACGGCACCAACGGCAGCACGAACGGTGCGGCAAAGACGGTGGCGGTCGTGGCTCAACCCATGGGCAAGGGGGGAAGAGCTCGGTTCTGGCGGAGGCGGTGGCGGTTCGGAGCAATGATAGCCTAGACGGCTGAGCGAGCAGCGGTAAGAGGTGGTGACGGTGGCTTGGGGATAGCGGTAGTGACTCACGGCGGTGAGGGGTGGCGTGGACGGCGCGACAGCTCGTCAAGCTTAACGGCGAGACGGCTCGTCGGACGAGTGGTGGGTGGTGGTGGTTCGATGGCCAAGAGGTGGTGATGAATAGGGCGTGGGGCGGCGATGTGGTGGTGGGTGAAGCAACGGCCAGCAAGAAGAAGAAGAAGAAGAAGAAGAAGAAAGGTGTGGGGTTTCAGCCGAGAGAGGGGGAAAGAGAAGAGAGAGAGAGAGAAGAAAAGAAAAAGTTGGGGGGTGGGAGAGGAAGTGATGTGAGAGGAAAAATGGGAGAAAAGAAAGAGAGAGAAAGAAAGAAAGGGGAAGGGGGAAGTGTGCTAGGGTTTTTTTTTGAATTCTGATCGGTTTCGGTTCCGATTCCTAGGAAAAGGGAACCAGGAACAAGAACCAGAACTGGTTTCTTTAGAACTGGGAATCAAACCGGACCCTCCGGTTCAGTTCTCCAGTTCTCGATTCTACCTGGGAACCGTGCTCACCCCTAACCGCTATCTTCCCCCCAAACCCGACCCGACCCGACCCGACCCGACCCGACAAGCTAGTCGTTGGAGGTCATGACCTCCCAAGCTAAAGACTTGGGGGAGGAAGGGAGGGCACATTGAGGCCTCGTTTGGTTCCACATTTGCAATGGGCTTTGGGACTCTAAAGTCCCTTGGCCAAATGTAAACGCGTTTGGTTTGTCTTTTTGCTTAACTTTAGAAAAATATAATTATTTTATTAAAGAGCTCTAAGGGCTTTTAGTACAAAGTAGGTCTTGAGATACTTTTGGAAGTTGCATATTTAGAATGCAAGTCTTGGCCTTGGTTACTATTCATCTTTTCGAAAACTGTCGCATGGAAAAGTCGATCGGAGGCTGATGACTATTGGCCAAGGGGTCGCATGCGCTGGCGATTGCTACTTGAGGGTCGCTCGACCTCGGTGATCGTCGCTGGACCTCAGGTGACGCCTGGGTCGCGTGACTCGGGTGACTGTCGTGCGACCTCAAGTGACCTCGCCTAAGGTGGGCGACCTCAAGCGAGGCCCTCCGGGGGCCATATCTAATAGTCTGGCGGCCAAATTCGGTGGTCCGGTGGCTAGATTTGGCCAGTCGATGGCTGGACTTAAAAGAAAAATTACAAAAATCTTTTTTTTTTTTTTTTTTTTAATTTAGTAAAAGTCTTTTATAAATTCAATTTTTATCAAACGGTATTTTAGTCAAAGTTGTTTCCCAATGCACTTTAAAATTACAATTCACCAAATACTATTTGCATTTTGGAAAACTCCTTTAACCCAAAGGTATTTGTATTTTTCTAAAGACATTTCTCCAAAGCCGAACCAAATGAAGGCGGGGGGCTGTAGCTGATGGGTGGCACTAGGAAGGAAATGTGATGACGCCTGGGTTTAGAAGGGTGAAGAAGAAGAAGGAGACCGAGAGAAATAGGGAAAAAAGAACAAAAAACGAAAACAATGAGGGCACATCTCGGCTGCTGAAGATCCAACATGTCGATCGTGTTTTCTTCATCCCCTATATTTAAAGGATGTCTAATACATCTTCTCTTTATTCCCATAGGAGATAGCCAATTCGTTGTCAAGTCTTGTAACTACCTCCTCAAACCCTATTCTAAACATCAGGACAAGTATGCCAACATTCATGAAGACAAAAAATCCACCACTTCATTCTAGTTCAAAAGTTCTCTCCAAATTAATGTGTTGGCTTGTGTCTTGGTGAATTGAAGAAGTCAAATTTAATTATAGAATGAGGAATCCATATACTTCAATTAAATTATACTATTTATGTTTTAAATTTAACATTTCCATGAGCACCTCTCTGTCTGCATTTTCATTTAATTTACGGTGAGAAATACGATTTGAAAAAACAGCTTTCCCACCTCGGGCGAAAAAAAAAAGGTATAGGTTAATAGCCGACCAAGAAGTAGAAGCGGATATTTCAAATTATCAATCCTTTAACTTGGAAAAGACACTTGAGTCCACATTGGAGGGATCAATATGCAACAGGGTAAGCCTCTACTATGTCATAAAAGATGCATTAATTTTCACAAGACTCAAGAGGTAAGATTTTTTTTTTTTTTTTTAATAATTGAGGACTCCACCACGGGCCCCCCGTGCCCAAATGACTCTTGAGGGCCGGTCCTCTATACCTCGGGGAAGACTAGCACAAGACCCCAACATCATAACCCTCCACTTACAACACTAGCAACCAGCAGGATTTGAACTCTCGACCTCAGCGATGAGGGAGGGACTTTAATACTAGCGTGGCTACCCACGGTTGGGTCTCAAGAAGTAAGAGTTAATTTCTTCTTACGACAGAAATCAGTTAACAAATATTCTAGGACTTTTGTTGAGTAATCAAATATGAAAATGCAATAGTTTCCATGAAAATGATGGCTTTTCTTATGATGTAATCACTCATTTGGAATTGAGACTTTTTTGAAGGAGTATATACTTAATAAAAGCTTTTGCTCAAAAAAAAAATATACTTAATAAAAGCTTGGAGACACTCATTCAGCATAATTTTCCATAGTATATACTCACATAAGTTCCATCTCGGATTCCCTCCACCAGAGATAGGTGTTGAAAATGAGGAAATCTGCATCACGCCAATGCTTGGCATGATTTTCAATGGCTCGAACTCGAACAATCCGATGATGAGTCGACTGGTTCTTAGGATCATCGTAGTTTGACTCCACTAGAAATGGTGCTTAGTAAAACTCAATCGTAGCATTATATTCTTTCACATTCACCACGTATTGTGATTGCCAAAAGTCTAATGTGTCAACATTGAGGCACCAAATTAATCTTTATTTGGCAAGCCAAAAAAAAAAAAAATCATTTATGGTACATTGCTTGTGTAAAATATTCATGTACTATGAAATAAATTCACTTGTGAAATTCAAAACATGCATTTTTATCATCATCAGAACTTTGCTTGTGTAGAGATTCTTTTATATCATTAGTGTCTAAAATAAAATTATAAATTCATTAGCTAATATCACCAAAAATTTCAAATTGATATGTCCGTCCGTGTTAGATTTACTCTAAACTAACTTTTGAATGAGAGTGTGAAAGGGAGAACACTTATATGAGCCTTGAAGATGCGTAAGGAGGCGCCATGGGGACCCGACATGGATTTGAGGGTGGGAGGGATCGCGGCCTCGACCATGCAAACCATGGAGTGCCATTAGCCTCTGTTCAAAGAGTCGTTGACGTACACCAACCTCTTGATCCTCAGCTTCTCCGACAACGTTGTCGCATTGAATCTAACCCCGTTTTCTGTGATGGAAAGCAGAAAGTGGCAACGAGCACACTAGGATCCTAACGCATTCTTTAGATTTATAGAAGATGAAGAGAAGTGTGGAATGGAGTGTACACGCATCCTTATAAATACCTGGGAAGTTCACTGTTGAATTATGTCTCAAAAGTAAGCCTGCAAATGAAATCCAACCCAAGATGAAGTGTTATTTGTAAACATCCGACTATGTGCCATAAAAATATATATTTCCTGTTTGGTGTTAAAGTCTTAATTGATATTTCCTATTTTTGTCTTTATATCAAATTGGAATGGGCAAAATAGAGAAGGAAATATATAGACAGACTTATATTTTGAGCGCTACAGTTTGTGGATTAATATTGGAAAGGCCGAAGTGGGATTGGATTGGATAATATTTGTTCAACTGAAATTAGATTGTGTTGACCGAAGTTGGACTATTTTGGCTATGGCTATATTATGCATAATTAGGGATTTGTCCTCTAGGGTGTCTCACCTTGCATTGATGTTTCAAGTGATGTGTGAGCACTCTAAAAAGGAAGCGTTGTTACTGTGTAGAGGTGACTTCATCATGGGTTTTGCGGTGGCCGCAAGAAGAGTCTTTGAAGTGCTGTCGAGCATTTGATATTGTAAATTTCTTCATTGGAATTGAAAGATTATTTCGTGAGAAATTTTGGGATTAAATAGTGCGTGTGTTATTGGATGTAAATGGGGTTTAGGAAACACTGAACGTGTTTAAGTGACTTGAGTGTGCAATTTTCATTATATCGCTTGATCTATAATAAAATTCATTGCTGTTCTCTCATGTAGACGTAAGCGAATCACATAAATTTGATATTTGATTTATTTTCTTATTCTATCTATTAAATTGTTCGATTGTTAGCTTTCCGCGACGGGATTGCCACCTCAATTTTCTGATACTTCAAGCCCTTCCTCCCGTACGCGTGGCATGTGATCTCCGACGACATGTACTGGCGTTGCTTCTCCTTGTACAGTTGGTACGATACGTGGTCCACGCCCACCTCCCGGAGAACAAGTCGCATTGAGGGGTCGGTAGACTCGGTGCCCTTGTGGCTGGTCGCGCGAGAGGTAGAGGGTGGAGACGACAAGGACGGCGACGAGCAGTGCCACCAGGGAGTGGAAGCTGCCGGCAACTGAGGATGCCCATGTGGGAGGTGCGATTGCAGCCACCAGGGATCTGTTTGCCATATTGTTGTTGCTCTCGTTCTCTCTTTCTCTCTCCCCTCTCTTTTCTTCAGCCTTCTTCTTGTCTTGTTGCTGAGGACGCTGCTACTTTCTCCTGGGGTAGTTAACTGGGGGAGGCGATATTGACCGAGATCGGATTCTGATGCATCTGTAATTCGAACTTTCAAAGAGGAGAGAACAAAGAATCCACCCTGGTGCTATGGAAAAAAAATATTTAAAAGGATGGACAACTTAAAAAATATGTTACCGCCCCGGAAATTAGGGGTTAATTTTTTCGTGACACGTGAATGCATATAATTATTCAATTTGAAGACTCAAAAGTAAATAAATTCAGTTGAGTCTTCCCAGATGATTAGTTTATTTTTCTTGGGCAACAAAAGAAAATAATTGAATGACCACTTGCAAAGCAACCGCATTAAGCACGACAGTTATTTTTATACATTTTGCAGCAGGAGGCATTAGATATTTCAAAAGTATAGATTCCCTTAGCAAGAGGACAAGACGCTATACATGTACTGAGACATTGTAATCTTTTTAAAAATGATAAATTAATTAGAGTTATTATACCGTTCACAAGACATGAAATCTGTTTTCGACCGTCAGGCAATATCTATAAAGACTTCGATTTGAGTTGATATAATTATTTAAAAATTAATACTAAACATAGATTGCACAATATATTGACTTACAGATTTTCGTGTTTAAGAAAATCATGTCGGCACATTATTGTTCAATTTAAAAATTTTCATGCTTTTAGCTCGTTGTGTACTATCAATATTTATTAGAATTTCAGCGCAACATATGACGTATCCAAATTTAATGCTAGAGTTGCGGTGGTCTTTGCCATTACCTGGTAGCATGAAACCATGTGCCATCTAGACTGTCCAACCATCGCCGGCCTATGCTCTTTATGTGAGGTTATTTGTGAATTAGAGTTAGCGAAGAGAGTTAAGCATTGTTTATAGAGTTTTAAGTCACAGGCTCTCTCATCAAAAGTTGGGCTTTACTCGGCTTATACAAGCTAGCTTTATATTAGACTAATTGAGAATCTTTATATCTCATATTATTATAATAATCCCGTAAAACGGTAAATTATAATATCAATTATTCTTAAAAGATTAAGTTAGTACAAGAATTGTATGGAAACTTGTGCTTTTTGGTGGTACTCAGTATAGCCTCACATTATCTTCAAATGCAATTTGACTAGGTCTAGTTGATTTAGTTTATGTAATATCTCGTCTAGTAATGGACTCATATCTTGATATCAACTGTGCTTTTTTTAGGAAAAATTAACATGGACGTTGCTTTTTCTCATGCACCCTAATCAAAATAATTAATAGTGGTAATGTCCATAAACACTAAGAAAATTCACTTTTTGCCCATTCAGCATCCCAATTCAATTTCAAAATCAAGTTTGATTGAAGGTCATTGTCGAAAATGTCCGAGAGGGGTTTATATATCCAAACATAAAACAATAACTGTGACTAGTATGCATAAATCCCAGTAGGCCAGTAATTGAATGAGTAGCTTTTCCTTAAGAGCCTAGAAAAAGAGAGAAATCATCTAATGACGTGTAAGAGGAGAGCACCTAGATGGGCCCCGAAGACCATAAAGGAGCCGTTGTGGCGATACAACTAGGGTTTAAGGGTGGGACACTGGGAGGGATTGCGGACTCGACAATACGACATGAAATGGGGTATGTCTTCAATTGTAATGGGAGCGAAACTAGCCCACCCTTTTTATAGATTGATTTGCCCCCATTCTATCACTATGAATAATATATAGATAAACAAAAAGGTAAAAGTATAAGTAATGGCATAACTAATATTCGGAATTTGCCCTAGATGTGTATATAACGGAAAATGTAAGTGTAGAGAAGTTCGTTCCACACATCTGGCACTCCAGGGAGGCACCAGTGGAGGCAATCCGCATAGCTAATCGGATCTGCAAGCTGCTCTTTAGTTAGGGGATGCCACTGTTTCCTATAGATGGCGGGGTGCGCGTCCTTGCGATACTCTGAGAGTTGGGTGATATTGAGGACGTGGATTGTGACGCCTCTTATTTTGAGTTTCTCGATCACGCTCTCCACCACACGCATCATCGCAGGAACCGACCCATTACCCCAATACCCTTCTCGGGTAATTGCTTCGGTTTCCCCTAAACAGTTTCTGCCAGGGACCCCGCCCCATTCCTCTGCTCTGCCATATAGAAAAAGAGCAACGCCATATGTATCAAGAAATTTGTAGAAGTTGGCTTAAAACACGAGGTGTTGGGCTCGTTTTAATGACCAATAAAGGCCTAGTGCATGATTTGGTACCTCGAGTTTAGTAAATCCTTTTAGTTGGATCGAAGTAAATGTAACAGGAAATTGCAAAATTTCAATAAAAACAATGCAATGCATAAAGATGTTTTAGTCAATCAACCTACGAACCTTTTCTGTTGTTTTCGACGTTAGACTTTGTTAATTCATTATTAAGCAGATCGAAGAGCTCTTGGAAAAAAGAAATGAAGGCTTCAATGATCCTAACTATTTGCTTTAAGAAAAAAGAGGCATCGCCAGACAAAGAGGCATGTGGTAAAAACTTACTTCTTGTGAGTCGGAGACATGCTAACGAAGATCAATTGAGTCTTTGATTTGTTGACATGCATCTCCAACCAGTCTGACCAGGTATTGAGAGCCATCTCATATGCACTAGTCATTTTCACCATTTTGTGTATTGCATCTGGACTTTCGAATGATCCCCACCTGATCGAGATATTAAAAATCACATTCTCATTGAAAGAAGAACAAATCGAAGTAGAAAGATCAGCTTCCATTTAAGAACTATTTACCTTAAGGTGAGCTCAGCACTGACCTTAAGAGTTTCTTATGCGTATCCAACTCTCGCGTCTTCAAGAAATTTCAATTGAGACTTAGTTTTATATTGAAGTATATAGCTCTCTCATATTATTATAGAATTTACACAAAAGAGTCTTAGGAGACAGGATTTCTCTAAATTTAGGGGATAAATCCTCAATTATCGAACATTTAATGTGTTAATGTGTCCTCTTCTCGAGGTATTAAGTTTACAATTGGAAATTTATATAAGGATGTTTCTATCTTATATTTATTCCCGTAGGAGGTAGCCACGTCGTTGCCAAGTCTCGTGACCACCTCTCAAACTCTAGACATTATGACAAGTTTGTCATTATCATAAAGTGAAAAATCTACTACTTCGCTTTTTGTTCGAAAGTTCTCTCCAAGTTAATGTGTTAGCTTGTATCCTGATGAATCGAAGAAGTCAATTTCCTTATAGATAGAGGGATCCATATCCTTTAATTCAAATCATTCAATTTATTTTTTGAAGTTTAACATTTCCATGAGTAGAAGAAGTCAGTTTACACATAGATTAAGGGATCCGAATCCTTTAATTAAGTAATTCAATTTACATTTTTAAGTTTAACATTTTCACGAGCATCTCTCTGTCTTCACTATAATTTTTATTCAGAGTGGGAAATAGGATTTGAAACGCCACATTTCGGACCTCGGATAAAGAAAGTAGAGATAAATAGCCAATCAAGAAGTAGAAATGGAGATTTCAAAGGGCTATATTAGCATAACAGTATTGTTAGAATAACGGTTTATTATAAGCCACAAATTTTTAAAGAAATGGGTTTTACAACAATTTATAATTATTTGTGATTTGATTTTTGTTGTTGTTCAGAATAGACTGTTATTCTCATAGTACATTAAAATTATCATGCAATCATTTCTTTATTTCAAATTACCAATCACTTAAACTTAGAAAAGACACTCTTGTCAACATTGGAGGGATCATTGTGCAACTGAAAAAAACCTCTAGAATATTAGAAAACCAAAATTAAGGGGGTAAAAGTATATTTTCTTTCTTATAACAGAATTCAGTTAACAAAAATTTTACGGCACTTGTTGAGTAGTTAAATAAAAGCAATGTTATAGTTTTCGCGATAGTGATGACTTATTTTTTTAAATGCAAGTATTTAATATATTTGGAATTGAAACTTTTCTCATTAAGTTTATGCTTAATAAATACTCTTGAGACACTTGTAAAACATAATTTCTAATAGTACATACTCACAAGAGTTCAATCTTGGGTAACCTCCACCAGAGGTAGCAGTCGAAGATGAGGAAATCTGCATCATTCCAACGCCTGGCATGTTTTTCAATAGCCTGAGCTCGGGCGATGCGATGATCAGCCGAGTGGCTCACCGCGTTATCGCAATTAGACTCCACAAGCATTGGCGCCCAGTAGTACTCAATCGTCGCATTGTATTCCTTCACATTCATGAAACATGGTAAATACCAAATACCAAATGAAAGAAAGTTTAGACATCAAATTATATATCATTTGGCTAGCAAGAAAAAAATGATTTATACAAAGTACATCGGCAGTGTAGAATTTTTTTTACACAAGTAGTCGTGAGATGAAAAGCCTCATCTGCTTATGGAATGAATTCATTTGCCAAAATCAAAGAATTGCATATGTATCAGCGTCAGAACTTTGCTTGCCAAATAATTTTTTTACACTACCGGTGTCCAAAAACAAAAGTACAAATTCTTTTCTACCGGTGATGGGTGGGTTTTCTAACGAGCATTTGAAATAAATAAATAAAAGAATTGGATGCGTCAGCTTCTGCTAAGTTCTCGAAGAAGCATCCATCATTTAATTGTTGATACCGTTATCTTTTTATTTGTTTACACCGATTTTCTTCGGCTCGAGGATCCATAGTCATGGGAAACCTCACTTCACGTGCGACTTATGGAAAAGGAGCATTGGAAGCTCCACAATCTTACCTATCTAATTATGAGCAAATATTCGACCAAAAAAAAAAAAAAAAAAGAGCGAATAAAGTAAGAGTGAAGAATTTTCAATCGTACATTGACAAAAATCTTTGCACAAACACTATGTGTCGTCGAAAAATGTCGGCAATCATGAAACTACTTCGAAGAGAAAACTAAAAGTACTAAGATTAGAGATAACTCCGGCCAATCATGTAAAAATATTGAAAATGTAAAGATAAATCAGATGATAAAAGTGATAAAAGTGAGCAGCTGGCGTTCCTTTATTGACCGACTGTTTTCTATTGAATTACGATCGTAATACTTATCGCGCCTACCAATGGATGCAAAAGAGGGCAAACACATCCTACATGATTCCTAAAATTCATCAACATGTATTTACAAGCAATTATTAAACAAACTTCTACTTCGACATTGTGTCCAACACCTGAAAGTTACTCCTGCGGTTTCACTTCATGACAGTAACAACAACCGATATTCCCCGGCCACTACAGCGAGTGGCTTCCAAAACTAGTGGCTTCATGATCTGATGATTGTGTTGGTCTAACAATTGTGTTCGTCTTCACTAGTGCTTTCAAGGTTGCCAGCTCCATAACTAATTGACTTATTTCTAATTCACCGCAAATCGTTTTGATCGCAACTCTCTTGTCGGCCTAACTAAACTTCATTCACCGACACCCATACCTTAGGAGTTGGTAGTTTCTTTTAGCTTTTACAGTCGACAACTATTTAGTTGTTTTGTTGACTGTCTATATTTGCCAACTAAAAGCTCTTGACACTCGGCGAATTTTACTTCTGCAAAGTCTTGTGCTGGACCTCTTCTAGTTCGAGTCGATGGCCAGGGACTTGGGCAATTTTTGGTGTAAAAACACTCTAGAGACCACACGACATCATATTCCTAAGGGATTACTTAATATGGATCTAAATCCTCTGTGTCACATGATGCTTTCTTTGGTGTCTCAAACAGTTCTCAACTATCGATCTACAATATTGTACGTGAATGAGGTACGCATCAACAGTCAAGATAGATGGAGACACCATGACATGGAAGATCTATATCCTAGTGGTAGAATTAACCAGTACAAAAATTGCACGAAGACTTGTGTATTTGAGTGACACCCATATGTGAGTCTCATATATTCTTAAGATGTGATTTGACTAGGTCTAGTGGGTTTGGTTTTTGCAATATCTGGCCGAGTAATGGACCCATGACTTTGATTTGAACAGAGGTTTTTTCTACAAGCGCCTAATCAAAAATAATCTATAGCGGCACTGTTGATAAACACTAAGATATTTCACTTTTTTTAAAAAAAAAAAAACCAAAATCCCTTTGAGGTCATTTTGGTAAATGTGCAAGATGGGTCAATACATACATACATACATACATACATACATATGTATATATAAAAATTTAAATAAATAACCGTGACTACCAAATGCATAAATGTCAGTAGGAGCGCACAAGAAAAAGAAGAAGAGGAGGAAGAAGAATAATAATCATTTAATGACTGTGTTGGCGGAGAGCACTTACATGGGCCCTGAAGACGACTAAGGAGGCGTTGTAATGATACGACAGGGATTTGAGGTCGGGAGGGATTGCGGACTGGACCATGCAAACCATGGAATCCCATTGGTTTCTATTCAAGGAGTCGCCCACGTACATAAATCTCTTGTTCCTCAGCCTCTCCAACAACGCCGTGGCATTGAACCTGAACCCCATTTTCAGTGACGGAAGCAGAAATTTCATTCGGGAGATCTCATAAAGAAAGGGGGGTTTTGCGCTGCCTAACTTAGTGAGAAGTAGAAGATGATGAAGAAAAGCAGAGTGGAGCAGACGCGCATCATTATACCTGGGAAGATCACAGCCGTGGGGTTGCCATCGCCATTGCTGGTACCTCAAGTCCTTCCTCCCGTACGCCTCGCACGCGTGCTGCTCCGACATGTACGAGCATTCCTTCTCCTTGTACAATGGGTATGATACGTTGTCGTACACCCACTTCCCGGAGAACAAGTCGCATCGGGAGGACCGTCTGGTGGGCGTCGGGCTCCGGAGTTGTGGCTGTTCGCTCGAAAGGTAGACGGCGGAAATGACAAGGGCGGTGACGAGCAAAGCCACGACGAAGTGGAAGCTGCCGGTGACTGAAGATGCCCATGTGGGTGGCGCGACTGCAGCCACTTGGGATTTGTTCGCCATTTTATTGACGCTGTCTCTCTCTCTCTCTCTTTTAGCCTTCTCTCACTTTCTTCTGGGGTAGTTAACTTTGGGGAAGCAGTATTGACTTGGGTTGGACACTTGATGCCTCGTTCTTCAAAGAAGAGAAAAAAGCAAAAAAGGAGTCCACCTCGGTGTTGTGGGAGGAATATTATAATGAACTGCAGCTCAGCCTGCTTAGCTGCATGCATTTATATATTCAATTTGAAGATTCAAAAGTTAAATAATAGTAGTTGGACTAAAGATGCCAAGCGATTAATTTGCCGTCCCAGACACCCTTGTTTGGTCTCCCTAGAAGATTAGTTTTTCAACGTTCTTGGTATGTAAAATAATTTATAGCAGAAGCGCCAATTGTCTGAATATTAATATATATTGGCGTCCATGTAGCTTCCAATCACACATGGCCATCTGTTTCGTATTATCTACTCCCAAGAAAGATGAATATAAATATATATGCAGTACCCGTGATGATCTGTGGTTTGTCCTAAGATGGGTTAGACAACATTAAAGCGAAGAAAAATGTTGTCCTTATGAAGGGAAAGTGTAAAATCAGTCTTTAGACTTATTGCGTGATATCAATTTATCATAAACTTTTTAATTATATTAATTTAGAACTGAACCTTTGTATGAAATCTCATTATAACCATTTCAATTAATTTACGTCGAAAATTGCTGACGTAACGATTTGATTATTGTTGGTCGTATTATGCTGCGCGTCACCGCGTTAACAAATTCTGGCGAAAAATGGCTAGAAGGAGTACATTGGGAATTCAATATAAAGGTTTAGAACTAAATTGATAAAAATAAAAAGTTTAAAATTGAATTAGCACCTGTAAAATATATTTTAGATTGATTGAGTGATATCCGTTGATAGGAGGACTTATCAAGGTTCCTTAAAAAAAAATAATTAAATGAACTTATATGGGAGAGGAGGGACTCAGCTTAAAATTTGACTTAATATTTGTTTTTATCATATGAAAGAAAACGCTGCATAATCGAGCAATGTAGAAAAGTGTAACAAAAAACAATTTCCTGTTTTTGACTGAAGATAAAAATGCTAAACAGTTTTATTGGAATATTCTCAGTTAGTGTTGCTTCTAAGTTTATTTTCATCCAACACACTAAAAATTAATAGTCACATTTTTATTTGACTGAAAATAAGAGAAGTTTCACTAGTGTCTCAAATTCTACCGGTATAAACTATAAAAGATCATATTATGAGAAATGACTATTACCTATCTTATGACAAGAAGTAAATAAAGTGTTTTTATAGACTTGCCTAAATGTATAAGATGTTCATCCTTTTCCTCTACAATGCCAATATAAATGCCATTAGAAAAGATTTGGTTTATCAAATGTGGATTAAGACAATATCCTTTGTGAGGAAAAAGTGAATTGCGTAGAATTGATGAGATCGATAGTATCACTTAAGAATAAAGATCCATCATAGAACAAAAAATCATTGTTTTGTGAAGTTATTTACATCATATGAATTTGTATGATATTTATTGATATATAATAACTAGAGCAGCAATTTGTGTTATTTAACTATTAATTTTTTTGGCCTTCATGTCGTCCATTCATATTGGTAATTCTAGTCGTTCCTTAAACATGCTTAATGGGTCGATTTATTCTTTCTATATATGGGCAATAGATGTTTTGCCTTTTTTTTTTGGTTGTAAGTATAGTTCACGAACCAAAGTTTCCATTTGTAATGCCCCTATTGTGGAATTCAGATTCCATCCATGATCGATGGTCTAATGACTCAATTAAGAAATGTATTTGTTAGGATAATGACACTACAGGCACTAAAATTAGCGTTGGTTCAAACTCAAGTCTAATTTTTTTTAGTGTATTAAAGTTCTAAAACTTATAAGCTCTGTACATTTTAGAACTTCCCTTAAGTCCATGTCTTCTGGTGGGGAAAATCTCAAGTGGCACATGTTATAAATTATTAATCTGCACCTGTTATAAATTATTAATCCCGTGCAGCAGACCTTTTTTTATTTGTTTGTCAAAACAAGTTCCATTTCATTCATTCATTCAAAGCAATATGAAACAAGTGTTGTCATAGTAAATCTCAAAGGTTGCGTTTGACAGTCGGGATAAAATTTGGGATATGATTTGATTTATCCTATCCTACGTTTAGTGCTCACTCAAGATTGATAAAGTTGGATATAGACATGATAAAATTATCTTATGGGGGAGGTGGGATAAAGGTGGATAGGATTTCTAATGTCTATAATAGGAAAGTTATTTTTCTTGAATAACAAACTTATTAAATTAACAAAATTGAAATTATATTTCAATATAAATAATATTTGAATTCTAATTTAAGAAATTAAAAAAAAATTTATTTTTAATTAATCTTATTTTAATTTATATATTCAACTTTAATTCTATCTTATAATAAACATTCAATCTATAATTAAATATTTATATTTATTATATATTTTAGGTATTTTTGTATTTTATGTATGTTAGTACAGTTTACTATTTGATAAAATTTTATTAAAGAATGATGAAAGGGGAAAAAAGAAATAATAATGAAAATAATATAAAAAAGAGGAAAAATAAAATAAAAATAAAAATTTAATAAAGAATAATGTTACAAGAGATTTTCACCATCTCCGTTCATGAACATTTAGGTTCATTTATAATGATATGCCATTTATATAAAAAAAAAAATGTACATAATATGATGTGAACATATCCGACTTTAATATTGCGATTCACTAAATAATGGACGAGATATAAAAAAATACAAGGATTTTATATCATCTCCTATCCAGTCCTATCCCGATTAGAAATCCGAACGACCAAACGTGGGTGGCTTAGACAGCTAATTAATGGAAGGTATCGCTTTTTGAAGGACCTTGATGGTCCAATTTGCGACTTGGTTGGCTTCCCGTGAGGAGTGGGCTAAGGATACACCTTTTAATTGGGCTAGGAAATCTTTGCAATCCTCAAAGGAGCTCCTCAGGGCCCATGGCCTTTGGCTCGGTTCAGTAGAGAATTCAACAGATTCACTTCCTGGCGGGACTTCCACGTGAGGAACAGAAATTTGCTTTAGCTGAGTACCTTCCGCCAGCCACGACAATGCCTCCTTCAACGCTAGGGCTTCGATCTCAGAGGCGGAAGAATCTGCGATCTTCTTTGCGAAGCCAGCGGCGATTGCTCCCCATTGATCTCGACACACTACAACTGCCGACCCCTTTGATGAGCCGTCAATCCAGGATCAATCTACATTGAATCTTCATGCCTCTTTTGCTCGTGACAACCATCACTCATGTGGCTGAGCTTATCTAACGCAATACAATATTCTTTCACTGTTACCACTATAGATACCTAATTTTTTTTTTTTTTTTTTTTTGAGGTTAACAAAATTCCAATCGAAAATCAGTCCTTGTGAAAATTACGATTGAAGGATATGATTGAATCTTGCTCTCCAAGAGCTTTCCAACGGCATCTAATTTGCCTGAATAGGATTTTTTGATCACCGGATATCCTGGCTTTTAATTGTAGTCATCCGATCTTGACTGGGTTGATAAAGTTGTAGTTGTCTAGATCATGTGATGAGATCATGTAGAGTTGATCGTAAGATTTTGGATGTCTTGAGAATCATCTCAATCAAAGTTTTATCAAGAAAGATAGCATTACTTTCTATTTCAACTATCTGTTTAGCCTAATTTGTGAAAATCCTTAGTCCTAACATTTTCTCGAAAACCATATTGTATTTTGGGAAAGTTCAAGTCATGAGTTTTCCATGAGCCCCGAAATCAATCAATTGGATGTTGGAAGAGAGAAATGAATGATCTAGGATTGGTCAAAGTCTTGAAAAAATTATGTGGACATCTCGTAGCCTATGTTAATGTCATTTGGTAAGCCGTCACGTATCGACAACATGACATGACACGCATGTGAACATCGTACCAGGACCTCGCTGGTATCCACTGGTGCACAGCTGACACGAAGCCACGTGGTTTCCAGGCTGCGCAGGCATCATTGGGATTAGCTGGAAAAAGAAATTTCTCCTTCTCCCTCCAACTTTCAACTACATGCCAAAATTAGCTCACGAAAGTCACAAGTACTTTGTCACTCTCCCACTCCCTCATTTCCCTCATTTCCTAACATGGACTCCGGTTTCGGAGAATATAGGCATAGAGGAGCTCGTTCCACACGTCGGAGACTCCCGGGAGACACCAGTGGAAGCAATCGGCGTAGCTTGTCGGATCGGCCAGCTGCTCTTGACTCAGGGGATGCCACTGCCTTTTGTAAATGGAAGGGTGCGCGTCTTTGCGATACTCCGATAGCTGCGTAATGTTCAGGATTCGAACGCCAAGGCCCCTTGCTCGCAGTCTGTCGATAACCGCCTCCACAGCTCGCATCAGCTCGGGCCTTGACCCGCTTCCTGAATACCCCTCTCTGGTGATGGGTTCAGTTTCTTGGTAGCAATTGTGACCGTCGAATCCGCCCCAATCCCCGGCTCTGCATTATAGAAGAGCTACGGATGAACCGATGCAACATAAGATTTCGAGTAATTGCAAAAAGAAAATAGGCTGTACATTGCGAGGGAAATGGTCACCTGTCATGGGTTGGGGACAAGCTGACGAAGAACACTTGGGTCTTGGATCTGTTGATGTGAACCTCCAGCCAATCTGACCATTTATTCAGGGCCATTTCATACACACGAGGTGCTTGTTCCATCTTGTATACTCCATCAGGACTCCCAAATGATCCCCACCTAAATTCAAACATGTAGTGTTTCTTATATTCGGTTTGAGTGAAACCATTCACTAAGAATTGTCTTTCAATGCAGAGAGCAATTGTAGTTAATATTTCAACAGCTAAACTGAAGACTGTTCTTTCTCTTTTAAGAACAAAATGAAGGACTTGATCTTCTTTCTCTTTAAGGGATAGATTGAGTGGTCAAGTGCTTAGTTTAGATTTGACAGATCTTACTATAGAATCGAATTATATGCCACGTAAAGTAAACTTGAGGTATGCTCATGACCCTACGGACTAGTAGAGAAAGAATAATTTAATGATGGTGGTTGAATGTCTAATCAACTTACTTTAATTCTATATTGATTAGTGACAACTCTAGTTTGGATTTATAGATGAGATCATAATTTTAACAAGTTGCCCAAACCTAGGATTTCAAATGATTTTAGTAATCTAAGGCACTACAAACGGGCGACCTAAGTTTTAAAATGGCGCTCCAATTGCTACCAAATCTCTTTTTCAAACTCACTTCTTTTAGTCCAAAAAATTTTCTTATTTCGTCTGCCTCAACATTTTCATCCTTAAATGCTTGTATACTCTCCAATGTATATCACTAGTAATGCAATATGCAACTTGTTTATAGGTAATATCCTCAATTGTCCTATTATGTTGTGAATAGTTTAGGTTACAGGAAAATTAGATATCATATTCTTTCATAATGATTTGTATTGTCTTAATGATCTTTCTACAATATTACCCTATGTAAAATCTATTTTAAGCAAAATACCGAACTTTATAAAATGTTTAAATATTATGAAAAATCACATGCATATCTACATGTTGTTATATGTATGTTTTTTTCTTAACATTTTTAAGTGTTCATGTTACACAAAAGTGAAAAGTCGAAGAAGATAAAGTTAAAAGTAAATTTCGCTGAAAACAGAAAGATAGAGTTTGAAAAGTTCTCAACTTAGAGATGCATTAGAAGTGTCACAGAGCACATGAAGGGACTTACAAAACTTTAACCTCAGGTCTCAGCCACCAGAGGTAGGAATTGAATATGAGAATGTCCGCATCCGACCAAACCCTTGCATGCTTTTCAATGGCCTGAACTCGAACGACTCGCTCGGGTAAACGATGATTATAGGGATGGTCACTATTGGATTCCACTAGCATTGGTGCCCAGTAGAACTCAATCGTCGCGTTGTATTCCTAAGTTCATTCATTAACCCCAACATTATCAACAAATGTCCAAATTAAGGCACTGGGATTGATTAAAGTTAGAATAGAGATTGTTACTCGTTCGCATGCATTGGCTCGCGCCCGACTTCTCTCTCATCCCCTTCTAAACACCCTCATGCCCAAGTTCTCACCATTTTAAATTTGTGGCACTTTCTCTTGTAATTGTCTTCCCCTAGCATCCCCCAAAACAAAGCCTAAATAGATGGATCGACTGCTGCAGTTAATTCGAAAGAGACAAGTACTCGTTCCTAGGATGATCTCCTAGCATTGATACTGGCGAAAAGCAAAAAGAAAGTTGTCGATGGGGGGCCGAGCTTGACCTGTGCCCGGAAAGAATATGTCCAAAGCCCCCAATCCAATTAAAGAACCTAAAAAAATATTATGGGTAGGCTTAGTCGGGCCAGGCGAAATGTATTTGAAATCTCCGATTTGTGTAAGGGGGACTCCTCAATCTTGTTCGGCTCCTAGCAGATTCAGAATAAGTCATTGGTGGCTCTAATCTCACTTAGTTGATTATGGAAAATCAAGTTAGATTCAGCAAAGGTTTGGAAGAGTCCCTGCAAAAGCATAAGGCGCCACTTCGCAAGGGATATTTGCATCCTTGAGGTTCATTGGGAGGGGCACGACCGGTAAGAATAGCGTTCAATCGTAATCCAACACAAGAGATAGAGGGAACTCTTTGTTTTTCTATGCGCACAGTATCACTGTAATAGCAAGAAAATATTAGAGTGATAGGGCAATACCTATGAACATGGAAGAGAAAGTTATTGGCATAAGAATAGTAAGAGTGCCAAAACTTCTGTACGGCATTCACTTAAATGCCAAGATTTTTTTTTTTTTTTTTGGCTTACTTGACTGTCACATCAGAGAAAAATCAATTACTTGAGTGCCAAATGTCTTATGAGAATTTTTTTTTTCATTTTTTAATTTGTATTTTGCTTTTTTTTTTTCTCTAGGGCCGGCAAGGGTCACCGGTGACCCTCACCAACCTCGGCCGCCTCACCTAGATTGGGTGAGGCCACTGGGGTCTCGCCGAGGGCCTTCGTGACAAGATTTGGGTGATGCGACTGTGACTAGTGAGGGTCGCTAGTGATCCTCACCGATTCTAAAGAAAAAAAAGCAAAAAATAAAAATAAAATAAGAAATTCAAAAATATAATATTAAAAATATTAAAATACATTTTCAGCTGCCACGTCAGCTTTTTTGACAGGGCAAATCAGAAGTAGTACTCAAGTGATCGATTTTTCAATTTGTGACACTCAAGTGAGCAAAAAAAAAAAAAAGATTGGCACTTAAGTGAGCATCGTACAAAAGTATTGAGACTTATACTATTCTTACCCTAAAAGTTATCAATGAGAGCTTGCAATTAACCATGCGCATGTTTTATTTTAAGATATTATATATATTTTTAAGCCAAAACACTCTCTTGTCTCAATTTTATTTTCCAATTATCATTGCATTAGAGTTGAATCTAGCCACTATGCCACCACTTTCTCTTTCATCAAGTTACCATATTATTTAAAAATAATTAATAATAATATAATAATTACATATTACATATACTGGTAATTAAATAATTATTCAATTCCTCTATAAGTCTTCATTTGTTTCATGGAAAATAACATATAAGAAAACGTTTTTAGGATTTTCCGGTATTCGGTTTATGGAAAATAAACTAATTAAAGAAAACATTTTCCCCTATTAGGAAAAATACCTTCGAATGTGAGGAAAATGTTCTCCATTTTTCAGAAAGAGAAAAACATTTTCCATAACTGTTTTTACCTCACTTTCTTTCACCAAACACATTTTCCTTTTATTTTTATGTTTTCTTTTTCTTTTTATTCTTTTTAAAAATTGAGTTTTTAATTATTTTTATATTTCTCATTTTCTTTCCTTTTTCTCCTTTCTTGGTTGGTTACCGGGCACGGCAGCGTCTAGCGATTAGTAATTGACCACGGGGTAGCTTGAGCCTCGCCTCAAGCCAATGATGCTCAAGCTCACTAGATACTAGCCAGGCTCGAGCTCGCTGACTAGTGGCGAGTTGGGTGAGGTCGAGCATGCTTGAGGCTCTAGTCCAGCTAGCTAGGTGGGGCTCGAGCCTCACCCAACTCATCGAATGTGGTGAGGCTGCCTTAGGTGAACTCGAGCTTACCGACTTGCGTCATGGTTGGTGGCTAGGCAATCGGCCATCGGCAAGGAACATGGTGGCAAACAAAGGAGGAGGAAGAATGAAGAAGGAGGAAGGAAAAAAAAAAAATAAAAAAATAAAAAAGGAAAAATTTAAAAATAAAAAAATCAAATTTAAAAAAATAAAAAATAAATTCGAATTCAAATTTTTAAAAAATATAAAAATTAAATTTTTTTTTTTGGTTGATTAAAAAAATGAAAATTCAATTTTTTTAGTAATTTTTCCTAGAAAATCAAATTAAATACCAAATGGTGGAAAATTTTTTCAACTTTATTTTTAGGTTTTAATCGAATACCGGAAAATATCGTCATTTTTCTGGAAAATGGCTTTGTGGAAAACATTTTCTGAAAATATGATATTTTCTACGAAATGACCGGAGTCAAAAAATGATGCATTTCTCTTCATGCATAGCCCACCTACGGTCATGCACGCCCTTCAACCCGAGTTCTAATTGTGCCTAGAGTTATGTCATATATGAGGAATGATTTTGTTTTCAATTTGTAAAAGGGAATTTGGAAAACATACTCTACATACGATCAATTGAAACTTTGTAATTTTCTGGATTCATAATGGATTTCTTCCTGGTAAGTACAAACACTTGCTGGGATAGTGCAGTAGAAGTCCACCATGTTCACTTGGGATATTGCCAATGAAGTTAAAGTCTGAACTCGTCCATATATCAAGTTGTACCCATTTTAACTTAAAAGCTTAAATTAATGAGTTATGGGTCAAGTTAAATTTAATAACTACTCTTTGTCACACCAATTCTATGACGTAGGACTTTTCTAAAAAAATCACATGTATATCTTCATAGTCTCCCCCTTTAAATGTGAGCTCAGTATTAGGTTTGTTCCCTTTTAATTCAAATATCTTTTAGCATCAACATGTTCTCTTTTTCCAAACTGAACCTCTTTTTTCTATAGATTGAACCATGCAAGTTGCCATTGAGACGGTGTTACTACTCCACAGCGCCCACCTTCACCTCAGCCCTTTTCACCAGACCGAACTATTAAGGGTATTAGCTACTATTGGGATTGTGCTGCCACACCACAATACCTACTTTTGCCGTAGGTCTCTTTTGTTAGACTAAACCATGAAGGCTGCCCGCAAATTGTGTTAAAAGATATTCATCATACATCAATTCACATTTTAAGTGAGCCACCCATTAACCACCAGGTTTGATACTATTTACTAGGAATGCACAAAAAAAAATTGATACTTTCACCTGGAAGATTGCCAATGGGGAACCTAAGTTTGACCCCGTTGACATATCCAATGGGACTTACTTTCATTCAAAAGTTTAAGTTAATTATCTATGATTAAGTATGATATATTAATTACTCCACACCACAACATTACTCCGATAGGATACTTTTCTAACACAACTCACCGGCATTTTTATAATACTTAGGCTAGACCATGTAAATCTTCGATATCTTTATTATTCATTGTTGATTTCTTCGGTAATTTCGTTTTCTCGTATTTGACATTGAATTGCAAGATTCTTTAACTTCCTAGTTAATTTCACAGCCCAAAGCGGGAAGTAATTTCAGGTGAAGGTCACAATCATCAAAATAACTATAGTTCACAAAGTACCGGCAATTCGAGCAAAACGCGCAACCAGAAAGGGAATTAATAATATCCGAGGAAAGATTTTCGCGTCACCAGCAATTAACATAATAATCTACTTGAAGAGGAAAAAGAAAAACGAAGGAGATAACTTACCACGGCATTGAAGGCGATTAACGAGTGATTATGGCGATAAGATATCCATTTGAGGTTGGGGGGATGGAGGACTCCACGAGGCAAATCATGGACACCCATTGTCCTCTGTTCAGAGAGTCCCCAACGTACACCATCCTCTTGTTCCTCAATCTCTCCAGCAACCACGTCGCATTGAACCTGCACCTCATTAGGCCAACATCAATAGAAGCTTTATATCTATATTCTGGGAAGAAATTCTCTTCAAGAGTGTAATAAATACAGTGGAAAAGACAAATGTTCAATATTGAAGTCTCACGGGAAAGCTTGCTGTGCAAAGGAACTACACAATGAGTAGAGAAATTACACGATGATCTAAATTGCTAGATCTGGTGGGATTTACATTCGATGTGATTTATCGGAGGTAATGGCGAGTTGGGAGGGACATCATCTTATAGCAATTCCTTTCATTGCAGTTATGGATTAGAACAGCGAGAGATGCATATACCTGGGAATGTCACAGCCATGAGGTTGCCACCTCCAATGGCGATACCCCAAGTCCTTCCGTCCGAACTTCTCGCATGCCACCTGGTCCGACATGAACGTGCACTGCTTCTCCTCGTACAACGGATAAGACGCGTTGTCGTACACCCACCTTCCCGAGAACAGATCGCACGACGTCTTTGCGCTGGCTGCGCTTTGAAGTGAGGCGCCATCGTCCGGCAGCGGCCGAAACCGAGAGCCGTCGCGCGCGAGGGAGAGGACGGCAACAACGACAGAGGCGACCAGCAAGGCGACGAGGGAGTGGAAGCTGCGCCTGACACCCCATGTGGCTGGAGTTATTTCAGTCTTGTTCACCATTATTTTTCCCTTTGCGAACTCTCTTATAATCTTCTGCGTCTTTTTTGCACCTATATGTACCGAGGGGGACCTTATGGGCTCGACGGGAGACCCACGCCTCGTGTCCTTATCTACTTTCTTGTCTGGAGCAATTAATTTTCTCCATGATTGATTCTATTATGTAAATTTGAAGAAGTAACCAAAAAAAAAAAAAAAAAACATTTCATGAGTCCATCTTGTATAAGTTCGGGATCTCGATCTCTCATAGGGTTTATCTGATCTTGTGCTTAAAACGTATATGATATACACACTTATATACATTGTATTGTTAATCATTTATTAATCAACTAGACCTTTGAACCGATTCGAACCTCTAACTTCTTGCAATATGAAAGAGTTGGAATCTAAAATCTAAGATGCAATATATCTCAAATTTGAGATATTATTTTGGCAAGAAAATTATCAGAATCGTCTTAAATCTATTATAATTATGTTAATTTAGTCTTAAATTTTATTTTTTTAAAGATAAATTGACTCCTAAACTTTTGACAATCAAGACAAGTCCCTTCCTTCCATCTAAAACTTTTGACTTTAGTATTTTTTGAATGCAAGTTCCGGGGTTTAATGAAATTCTCTTTCCAGTCTTGCCTTCAGTTATAGGTATTCATGTTTTACACTTGCTTTGTGCCTTCTCTTTCTTTGCTCAATCCCTTCCCTACCAATCTCTTCCATCACAAACTCATCTCTTTCTCTACTCACTCGTCGACCAAATTCCTCGGCCGTCGCTATTGCCGTAAATGAGGACAACTGGATGAGACTGAGAGGCGACGGTGACGAGCCGAGGTGTACGTGTCGACCCTAGTAGTGCTTGACTGAGCCTTAGATTTAGAGCTTCGCTCAGCCTCACATCTTCATCGACATGAGGTCGATGGCTTGGGGCATCCCTAATTCGAGATTGAGCGGCAGTGGCGACTTGACTGCGGCTACATGACCCCAGCGAGGAAGCTGCGCCACCAAGACGACCGACATGAGGGGATTGACGCAAGGGATCAATTGAGCTGAGGACGAAGGAAGGGTTGGCATCACTGCCGAGCTTTGGGTGACGCCACATCGAGTCTCGCTGGGGGCTGGTGAGGCTGGTCCACGCTGGATTCGACCTTCCCAACCTTGAGTCGACTGGCTACGTAGACAGAGGTACACACACAAAGTATGAAGTCCGACTTTCGATCTGTTTTGAACAAGTCAAAACGTCGTGGTGAATTAGAGGAGATGAAGAGAAAAGCTAGAGCAGAGACGTGTGCTTTCTTCACTTGCTAGTGCATGTTTGATCCTGTCCGTTTTACATGATGAATTCACTGTTTGATCTTCATATCCTCCCCTGTTTCTCAGGTTTGGCACTTCGGTCTCATAATATAAAATCATAATGCCAAAACACTCCCAAACGCACTGTTTATCATTTTAATCTAACCTAAGGCGATACAATCATGATTTTGTCACTTTAGGTCTCATGTAAGGTGATAAAAATCATACTTATTACCGTAGGTTCTAAATTGACCCAACTTTGTTTATATCAATGGCAACAAAGAACATATTTCGTCGCTTAAAGTTCAACCTAAGTTAACAACACTATGAATTTGTCACCTTTGATTGATTTTAACGTGACAAACCTAACAATTTGTCATCTTTGGATAGCCGAAGGCATGTGGCAAAAATTTCTGTCGGGTGTTTTTCTAGAAGTGATTAGAAACTTACCAGCATTTCAGAAATCTACCAACTATCAAAGATTTGCCAGATTTTTTTTTGTTGACTGGACCGTGGACTGTCGTTACTAATTAATACGTGACCTAGAGTTAAAAGATGGGTTTAGAGATAGGCAATCAGATGACTATGAGCGGGCGCCTAGGCGACAAAGGAGATATCAACTGACTTCTAAGCTGCAAGTTTTAGCCCCTTTATGGCGTTAACGACATCGAGAAACTTAATTTTCGTAATTTTTTCAAAAGAAAAGTCCACGCCAAAGCGCAAACCCCATCAATTCATTCAGTCAGGACTTGACAAGCATGTAAGCGAATAAATAATGAAAACCATAATCTACAGTTCTTACAAATCGGATGACATGAAATCTTCTGATTTGGGACAACACAGATTGATCACAAGGATAGAGTCTTAAAGTTACAGCCTACTGAAGCCAAATTAATCGAGTAACGTCGACTGGGAGCATATTCAAAATAGTTCACGACCTATTAAATAATTTATCTATTTCTTATGTTTAGGAGTCTAATTATGAAAAATGTAGGCATACAGGAGCTCATTCCACACATCCGGCAGTCCGGGAAGGCACCAATGGAAGCAATCTGCGTAGGTGACAGGGTTTGCCATTTGATGTTGAGTGAGGTTTTTGGTTTGCTCTTTATAAATGGATACGTGTGCGTCCTTGCGATACTCCGAGAGCTTCGTGATGTCGAGCACGTGTACGTTGAGGCCTCTTTTCTGGAGCTTGTTGACTGCCTTCCGGAGTGTGTGCATCATCCCGCGAGTCGACCTTCTTACCCTATACCCTCCTTCAATGATCGGTTCTGTTTCTTCGAAGCAGTTGTGATCCGCAATCCCACCCCAATCCTCGGCTCTGCAAAGAGTTGGTAAGTTTCGGAAGATAAACCTTTGAACTGTGCTAAATAAAATAAAATAAAATTTGCACAACAAAGTGTGATTATTATGACTGAGTTAGGTAATCAGTATTAGACGAATAATTCAACATGAGAGAACTGTAGTAGGTTTCTTTCCGTGTGATTATCAACAGATCGGTAAACCTAGATTTAAACAGTTAATATCGAAGTTCGTTTCCAGTTTCTATGAGTTAAGTCTACCTTTCATGAGTTGCAGACATGCCAATGAAGAACACCTGGGTCTTCGAACTGTTTACATGAACTTGGATCCAATCTGACCAAGTGTTTAAAGCGATCTTGTATGCTGGAAGCATTTTCATCATCTCATAATTTTTGTCCGGACCGATAAATGATTCCCATCTGGTTGCCAAAATTCAAGAAAGAAGGATGTTAGCAGACATCCAAAAAAACAGATGGGATGATATTTTTCTAATTTCATCACATATTATGTATACATTGATGATCTTCCCTAGTTATAGCGTACAAGACGACAGACTAAAGTATCAAGTCTCTTATGCTTATTAGCATTGCAACATCAAACATTTGAACTTAACAAGAGGATAATTACGTAAATAGCCTTTGCACTTTTATTAAACATCAAATGACGTCCACCCCAAATCTTTAAAATTGGCCAAATGAAGGGCATCATCTGTCTTGCACGTTGTGTTCTTAACGGACCGCTTAAATTTTATTTCGGTCTCTCTCTGTGTTGCAATTGGAAACTAAGTTGCCCCTACATATCATTAGCTCCTTCTACACTATCATTGCGGAGTTTGCATTATGCTTAATCGGAGGCCTGTGTTAAGCCAACTTTGGGAATTAGTGATGTTATTGAACGTTCACCAAAAGTTTAATATGTAAGATGTCATTACCCATTTTAGCGAGTAAGCTAAAACAGAGAACGAACTAAAGAGTTGTCCCTCTCTCAACATCCATAAAGTAGCAACTAGAAACCTGGAGGTCAAATTGCAAACTTTAGAACTTCCAAGATGCATGATTTTCTAATACCGAGCAAAACTTACTATACCATGGTATGCTCAAGATGCATATACTTACGAAACTTTGATCTCTGGCCTTTCCCTCCACCAAAGATAGGAATCGAAGATGAGGATGTCCACGTCGGACCAATGCCTTGCATGCTTTTCAATGGCCCCAAGTCGAACGATCCGGTTGTCTAGGTGATGGTTCATTGGATCGTCACAGTTGGATTCCACCAGCAACGGTGCCCAATAGAATTCAATGGTCGCATTGTAGTCCTAATCAATGTCATCCAGTGACCAGTTAATCAGTTCCAAAAGTCAAGCTCAGACATAACTTAATGCACCCAAGAAGATCACCTAGTTGGTCAATTGCGCATGCTCATGGTTACCTTTTCACTTGTCATACATAGTTGGCTTGGTTTCATCAATAAATGCTACAAATGCACTTGATAAAGAGTGCTATGTCGGCTTTGACAGTCATGCTTTGTAGAAAAATAATAGAAAAAGGATTCGATTTGAACAATGAAAAATATTTGATGTGCAACAAAGAACATTCCTACTTTTCTAAAGTTCCTATTTAAGCGTCCTAAATATATTTGTTAACAAGATCCATTTGGTATTGATGAAATCTTTTGCTTGATTATCAATTGAAAACACGGTTTAGTACTCAAAATTCAACATTCCTCATTAATTAATCAATATAGCTTCGCTAGTTTGAAACTGAAAGATATAACTTAGTGTTGAGAAAACATCTCCTTCGTGATATTAGAGGTCGTTGTCTCATATTACTTTCTTATATTAGACCTATCTCTTTGTCCTTCGCAAACTAGATTATAGAACATTAGGTACTTTGTATGCAATAATGTGGCCACAACTCAACCAATCACTACCACCGCACGTTTGATTAGGTGAAAGATCAAAATATATTTAAAAATTTGTCCCTTCTTCCAAGTTCAGTGTGCTTAAATCTAATGTTGTTTGGCACGGCATTTTGCGGAAAAGACAAGGACTGAATCTCCAAAGCTATAAACAAAAGAATAAAAAAATCAGGAAAATGTTGTCCTTTCATTGACCAACGGCTATTCTATTTCCAATCTTCCTAGAGTAGGTACATTTCGTGCAGCGGTGAAGGCGCACAGAGAATATAACGAAATTAGAAACTTTCGTTTGAAGCACCGTGGTAGATCAATCTTCGTTAAACGTGCCCAATGAGGCCTACTGCACATGTATCGGGATAACCAAAGTTTTATATAATTAGGAAACGTGAACAATTTCTTCTGTATTTTTTGGGAAAAAATTGAAGGCAGAAAACTCAGAAGAGACTTACAAGGGCGTTGAAGACGATGCTGGCAGGGCGACGACTCGAGAAGGATCTTCGCTTCTTAGGGATAGATGACTCCACCATGCAAACGAGAGAAACCCATTGACCTCGGTTGAGAGAGTCCCCCACGAACATCAATCTCTTGTTCCTTAGCCTCTCTAACAGCGCTGTGGCATTGAACCTTCGGTAATGTCGCCATCCACATTGTCAGAAAACCCTAACCAAAATTTCCTCTAAAGAAAACGGCAACGCATTAAAATGCCGCCTTAAATGCTTTAATTATCGATTCTCGAAAGTAAGAACGCAGGAACTTGGTTATGTTCTATGGCGGCGTGATGCATGCTAAAAACAATGCCTTAGAAGAAGGCACTGCATCTAAGCGGTGATTCAATGACCTGTCGACTCTTCGCCCTCGACGCAGCACGAGTGCTCTCAAAGGTTCGAACGTACTCCAGTGTATCCTAATGGAGAGTCGTAAATGTGTGTGCATATTATTAAAAATACCTGGGAAGGTCACAACCATGGGGTTGCCACCTCCATTGCTGGTAGTTCGAGTCCTTCCGCCCGAACTTCCCGCAAGCCAGTTGGCCCAACATGTATTTGCACTGTCCCTCCTTGTATAGGGGGCGCGACACATTGTCGAAAACCCAACTTCCCGAGAACACGTCACACAGCGCCGATGTCGCCGGCAATGTCGCCGGCGATGGTGCAATATCGGTCAGGTTTGAGAAGAGCGGCTCTCTATCTCTGCCCAGCAAGAATGATAGCTGCTTCTCGCATGACGATGTCGCCGGCGATGGTGCAATGTCGGTCACGTTTGAGAAGAGCGGCTCTCTATCTCTGCCCAGCAAGAATGATAGCTGCTTCTCGCCGTAATGTGCGGGGTATATGGCGGCGAGGATGATGGTGCCGATGAGCAGAGCCACCAGGCAAGGGAAGATGCTCCTGAGTCCCCACCGTATGGCTGCTGTCTGGGCTTTGTGTGCCATCTGATTTGGTTCTCTTGTGCCATTTGATTTGATTCTCTCATGATGCATTTTATGTTCTCCGCTTGGAAGAATGAAAAGGAAAGCCGAAGATTGATTGTAACTTGTGCAGAGAAAGTTTTGGTGATCGGTTCTTATATGACAGGAACAGGAGATTCTGCACTGGTATTTTAAAAAAATTATGAAAAATAAAACCTGTACTTCTTTTATTCAAACCGTCCCTAGAGACCCTCTCTCTTTTTTTTTCCCTTTATTAGCTGGATCATTGATGTCTGACTGTCCGGTTACAAGGTAAACCTCAATAGACAGTAGGTATTTTATGTTACCATGTTGGCCCACTCCGCCCGTTATGTAATCCTAGTAGACTGAGAGGACCGCATTTTTTATTTTAATTTACAGATGCCCGCATGCTCAACACCCCCAGTTTACTTCTGTATATTTTTCTTTTCCAAGAGGTGGGAATATCCTCTTGGTACCTTACATCCTAATTGTCTCGAGGTCTAGATTGAATTAGGATGAAGCCTTTTAGGGCGTGCATAACAAAATTTCAAGAATAAAAATCAATTTCTATTCCATGGATGAGTTTCTCAGCAAAGAAACACGTTTGATAACGATTCATAATTTCTATTTATAGAGTAAAAATTCGTTTGATAAAAGAATAAAATTTATATTTCTAGAATCGGCGACGATCGGCATTCAGTGGCCGGAGTGTGACGTCTGGCAATTAGTGTCCGGCAATCGGTGATTGACGGCGGGTGGTTGGAGTCCAGCGTCTAGCGGCCGACGTCCGGAGTTCGGCGTCCGGCGTTTGGTGTCCGACGTCCGGAGTCCGGCATTCGGTGTTTGGCATCCGAAGGCCGACAATCGGTGGCCGGCAGTGGGGGGCCAACGGTTGGAGTTCGGTGGCCGGCAGTGGGGGGCCAACGGTTGGAGTTCGGCGTCCGGAGGCCAGTGACGGGTGGCCAATGGCCGGCGATAAGGGGCCAACGCCTAGAGTTCGGTGGCCGGTGACCGGCAGCTGGCGGAGGGTGGCCAACGGCCAAAGTCTGATGGTCGGTGGTGACCAACGGGCGGTCGGTGGGGGGCGTTCGGTGGTCAACGGTGGGCCTTCGGTGTCTAATGGTTGGCAATGAGTGGCCAACAATCAACGAGCATCCAACATCCGGCAGCCAACGGTTGGTGACGAGTGGTTGGAGTTCGGTGGCTAATGGTGGCTAGTGGTCGGTGGCAAGCGGCTGATGGCCAAGGCCAATGGCGGGTGGGCGGCAACTAGCGGCGGGCGTTTAGCATCTCACAAGTGGTGGGTGGGTGATGGGCAATGATGAGAGTGAACGGTGAAGAAAGTTTTGATTTCTCATTTTTGTTCTAGAAATAGAAAAGCTAAAAATTTTAACTTCTGATTTCTACTTCAAATTTATTTATGGAGTAAAAATCTGTTCCATAAATAGAAAAATGAAATTGTGTTACCAAACGGATTTCTATTCCAAACATGTTCCGAGGAATAGAGAAATAGAGAAATAGAGAAATAGAAATATTGTCATGCGCGCCCTTAACGACTTGCTTAGATTCATATTTTTTAGATTTATACCATCATGAACTTCATCCATATTAAATGGAAAGGATTATCATTATGTGCACCTTTTGTGAACAAGGTTTTACACACAAGCACTAATACATATGGGCTCGCAATTTGTGCTAGCATGACTTGATCATTTTTGGAATTGTGTCGATCTAAAATATATAATTTTGTTCCTACATGCCAAATAACTTAATCATGATGACAACGTGTTAATTCGTGCAAATTCTTATCTACATATAAATGGAACGTGTTGTGTCATATTCGGATTTCTCTTTATAATTCTTATCTCGTATCATGTTTGTATTGTGCGAAGACAGGCCGTACATATCATAGCCAGCCCCAAATACATGTAGAATTGACCGAAAAGAAAAAAATGATTCAAATTGCTAAACCAAGCAAATCAAATTGTTTTGTAGTTTTGTTCGCCTGAAAAGGTTTTTTTTTTTCTTAAAAAAAAAAACTGTCCTTATTATTAAATCAACCTATAGTGAAGGCTTACTGTAAAAAAAAATGGTTATATTTTTAACCGAACACATCTAATTGGTGGCTTATAAATTAGGGAAAATTGTCCAATTAGTCCTAAATCTATTGTACGGATGTCAATTCAATCTTAATTTTTTCAATTTTGTCAATTTAGTTATAAATTTTTGCACAAAATTCTAATGTAATCATTCCCGCAAATTTTACTAAAACTTGTGGACGTGGCAATGTGTTATGTAGGATGATTGGTGATGATTGAATCATCACGTCAACGATTTTCAGCAAATATCGATAAAAACCATATTATACTTTTCCATAAAATTTTATGACTAAATTGGCAAAATTGAAAACTTTAGAATAGAATTGACATTCGTATAATATGATTACGGATTATTAACACCATCCACATGTAAACTTAAGTGAAAGTAAAAGTGGTTGATGTCATTTTTGTGATTAATTAGTAAAAGGCATGGTTAAGGGAAATATTTCGAACTAGGGACAGAGGGAAACTTTATTCCGAGGACTCAACCAATGGCTAAAATAACCAGTGTAATAACAAGAAAAATGGACTCTATTCAAATTTATTAACTGTCACAAGAGTATTAAAAGAATGAATTTGTCATAGTTGTTTTATTTATTAAGCATCTCTCACGTCACTTTATATTTTTATTTGAAGCAAGCTCCATTGTGATTTTTTTTTTTGAAAAAATGAGGGCACTTCAAATTTTTATTTGAAATTTTCCCTTTATTAATTGGTCCAAATCCCCTTAAAATGTAAATGAGTCTAACAAATGTGGATGAAATTTGTCATTTTCTACTTCAGATTAGTTCTAAGATAGCTCATTGCATATGTCAACATGTAAGAATTTTAGCCAATTGAAAGATAGATTCGGATACTGACCAAAAAAAAAAAAAAAAAAAAGATAGATTCGGATCACATGTATTACTTTAAGATTTTTTATGTGGCAAAAATCAACTTGTGTTAAATGCATCTGATGGTTCAGATTCGAGATTTTTAATAATATGAACCCTATAGAGTGTGAAATGCGTCTTTAATGTCGATTGTCGTACAATTATTCCACGTGACAAGAAATCTGGAGTGGAGGCGTGGGACTGATTGTGGAGAGAAGGGTGCCAAAAACAGTCTTACGTTGTCGTATAGAAGACAGCAAATAAAAACAAAAGAAAATAGGTGGTCCGAATTTTTAGGGAAAACGAGAAAATTCATATCCTCTCTGTCTCTCCACTCTCTCTCTTTCTCTCTCTTTCTCTCGCGCAGGTGGGTGTGCTCGAGGAGGAGGGTGGAGAGGCGAGATCTGAGGGAGAGAGCGATTTAGATTAAAGAAAGAAAGCAAAAAGACGCCGTCTTTAATTCGGTGAAGATGGATCAGGTGCTCAACAAGGTGGGCACGTATTGGTTCAGCAAGAAGGCCAACAAGGAGATCAACTCCGTCGGCGATGACATCAATGTACGTCCGTTTCCTTCTCTCGCATTCCTCCGTCTCCACATGATGTTTGTTGGTGTGGTTTCGGTTGAGCAAATGTTGTTTATGAGGCCGATTTCGTGTTAAATTTTTTCCTTTTGCCACGAGATTCGGGTTGGCTCGGTGATGGGTCGGTGCGATGTTGGGAGATGGGTTTCGAAATTGATCGTTCGGAGCGGTGCGATGTGGTTTTGATTTGGTGATTGTGACGTTTGAGATGCAGCTGCGATGGCCAATTTCGTGAGATTTGGGAGAATGATGCTTGTAAGAGGGCGGTCGGTCGTTTTTCTGCATTTTCGAGAATTGGGTTTTCTTTGCACGTGATTTCTGGCAATTTAGTGCCGTTGTTCTTGTTTAACCTGTAAATTGGTATTCCCCATCAAAGTCCAGGACGACGGGCAATGTCTCATTCTGTGATCATGTTGATTGGTGTGCTAGGTTGGGTTCTCTCTTTTATGACGGTCGAAGTGATGATTTTTAATCTTGGTATTGTGTTCATGGCTGTTTGAATGCATTACATGGTTTTTCCTGTGCTGGCGTCGTCTCAAATTCTATTTAGGTGCGGTTGTAATTCGGTAAATGCACGAGTGTGCCAATAGAGGGAAAGTTCTGATCGTGTGCTATAGCATCCATATGTGATGTGCCCTCTTGATATTGGTGAGTTTCGGCATGCCGTCTAGGTCAAGGTCAGTTAGATTATAGAAATTAGAATCTGTGGATCACTTTCGAATGTGAATGGGAACTGGAAAAATGGTTGTCATCTATCTAAAGCAAGACAGATGTGAGAACCATAAGAGTGCTATTATTTTGCTTAATCTGTGTTAGTCATATTTAAGCAGTCCCTTCCTATCATACTGGAAAATTCTTTTTCTACTATTAGATGTGGTGGTGCTTTTCAATATTTTTCTGGTGCGCATACTGTATACAGATGGGTATGTTGTCTAAGTGTTAGATGTTGACTGATCAATCCGAATGTTGAACTCTCTCGGCAGTGTGCAAGGCTAATTTGTTTAGATTACCAACATTTTGCTTCAGATTATTATGGCGACTTGGTTTGACCTGCAGCTTGATTTGATTACCCACTGTAGTTTCATAGTCTGGTGTTTGAAACTATATATGCCAAATTCAAAGTATCCAAATCCTTTGAAGGATATTAAGGACATGGCTTTTGATTAGCATGAAAAAACTCATGTTATGTGGCCTTAATCAGCTCAACAGTAAGATGCACTAGATCTTCAATGGCCTTAGGTTCTCCCTTTTCTCATGGTAAACTTTCTTAGAAGTTGAAATTTACATCACTAGAACACTTGATCTACAAATCTCAAGGTGACATTGTAAATTAATCTGAAACGTACTCAATGGCTGTATAGATCCCTTGCAACTTCATTCTCAAGAAACATCCATTAAGGGCACCCTTTCTCTTCTAATAAATCCTCATTTCAGATGTACGGATGAGACATATCATGGACTCTATTTATACTTTGTACTTTGGCTTCTTTCATTAAATAATGTTTCTGGTATGCTGACATATCTATTTATTCTCTGATAGTCAATGTCCAGCAGCATCGAAGGAGGAGCAAAATGGCTGGTTAACAAAATCAAAGGTTTGGTTAAACTGCAATCTGCAACTTATACGTCATATGCTTTGGTTGCTAATTATATGCTTGCTGCTATCCCTATGGCTTAAGTTTTCTTGTATCTTTGGAATTTCCATCTAGTGTGTATAGTAGTAATCTCTTAAGGATGGATGCAGAAGTTTTAAATTATTCTGCAACTTATCATCAAGTTGGTTGTCAATTTGGTGCTATAACTTGCCCAAATTTTTAAATTGAAAATGTGCCATAATAGTCTACCTTGATCAAAAGAAAAAATCATGGTTTTCTTAGGGTGCTCTCTTCCCTAGCAAGAAGTTATAGTGAAATTAAGGATTGTGGATGCTAGTAGAACTTGTTACTGATTTTCTGCAAAAAATGTAGCTATCAGACATAAACTTGTGACTTCTCAGACCCATCGGCATTCTTTAATGCATGAGGTTTTCATCAACTGTGCTAGGCTAATTAAACCTGGTGCTTGTGGGCGTGGTCAAGTTAATTGCATGGAACTTCTTGGTATGATCTGGGTGCATGACACAGTTGAGATGACAGTCATCATAAATCCATTGAGTATCATAAGTATAGGCAGTTAGTGGTCTTGAGAAACATTTACCGCCACTGGAGTTGTTTTAAGGCATTTCTCCTTTGTCTTTCTTTCCATTCTTCTATAAATGTCTAAATTACAAATCTGATCTGCGGCATAGTGGGAGATTTCAGCCGTCGTAGTGATGTGGACATCATCCTTAATAGGGAATAATTGACTTTCCATTGATGCCCTTTTCTGCAGGGAAGATGCAAAAGCCACTTCCAGAACTCCTAAAGGAATATGACCTGCCAGTTGGGATCTTTCCTCGTGACGCAACAAACTATGAATTTAATGAAGAGACAGGAAAGCTCACAGTCTTCATACCCTCAATCTGCGAAGTGGGCTACAAGGACTCTTCGGTTTTACGCTTTTTCACCACAGTTACTGGATATCTTGAGAAAGGGAAACTGGCAGACATAGAAGGGATGAAAACAAAGGTGATGATATGGGTGAAGGTGACGGTGATATCAGCTGAAGGATCAAAGCTTCATTTCACTGCTGGGATGAAGAAAACCCGGAGCAGAGATGCTTATGAGGCTCTCAGAGATGGAGTAATTGTAGATAAGTTCTAAAACACGCGAAGCTTGTATTTGTTTACTTGGTACTGTTCTGATGAGCTTCTGTGCTTACAATGCTTCGGACCGATGTGGCTTGGTTAACTACTAGCATGAAAACTTTCAAGTGTATGTAATCTTCATCTGTTCTAAATGTTTCTATCAGGGTGTTAGCCCAATCTCAAGATCTGTTCTTGTCAGAATTCAATGACTTTTGGGTAATTTGCATGAATTTGCAACCATAAGCAGAGTCGTCTGCCATGTTATTGAGGAATCAAAAGCTAGAGAGAGCTGCACATCGAACTGTGGATTGAATATGCCATTAAATTTCTTCCGCTGTGAACTGTCAAGTACTTGTTTTTCTGTAGCTTTCTCATCTTGGAAAGCAACGTCATGCATTTTGTGACGCTTACTGTAACATTTAACGAATGACGTGGAACTTTTGTTCCGTTCAGAAATCAAGTTATGGAAACCTCGCTAACTACATTACTGGCAATTGAATTGGACTGTCCAGGAAGGAGAAGCAATAGATCCATTCGTCAGATGGGACCATATCTTAACTCAAATTTGCACGACCTTTTTTTATTCTAAAGTAGATCCATCTTTAAATTGAATCCAAAACAATAGATTTATCCCAATTTTTTATTTTTTTTATCAAATTAAGTGAAAAAACATTTTAAAACGATTTAACTTGTGTTAATTTTACCGATGCAACTAATATGGTTGCTTTCGTTCAAAATAAATTTAATTTAGGGGAACAAATACTATTTGAAGGAATTAATGAATCAACCTACTATAACATGTGCAGAAATTTAATTATGCGATCAACTGATCGAACATAAAAGTTATTGACATTATAATTGATTTATCATCTTACAGTTTATTTTCCCGTCTTTTTAAAATAAATTTAAAAATGAAGACTTATTAAATAGTTTAGCATAGTCAAATTTGCCATAATTGTTCCTGCGATTTAAAAGGTTTTATTCAAACTCATATGGACGATCTTATGAAAACATATAGCTTAAGGTATTCTGTTTCTAATTAATTTTAGGCCCCGTAAGCTAGTTTTCTCTCAACTTAATTTGGTGGCGTAGTTCTTATTTTATGGAAGGAAGAAATCAATGAAGTGGATGGCAAGGGAGGTAGCAAAGCTTCGATGGGATGTGAAATAACAGTGACATTGAACAAGTCAATGCTTACTAGGCACTCTTTTTCTTTAGCTAAGTTATCTGATGAGCGCTCAACCTGGGTTGGTCCTCCAGCGCAAGCAGATCCTAAGAGGGACGACTCCATTTGTGACCCAAGCAATGAATTGTTATGCGGAACACCGATGGATTACAAAATGCAAAACCAGGAAATTGTACCTGCCGATTCTCTTCTATGAAGTCTGTCTGTGCAAAGCAGGCTAAAGATCGCACCACTCGCAAGCGAATTTCCAAACTCCGGTTGCTTGTGCCTGTGTAACCTATACCACAGTGATAATGTATTGAATCTTGGGTTGAATGTCATATATCAGTTCCGGATCAATGGCCTTTCCTGGATTGACACGGCCGACCCCAATGGTGAAGATATCTGCAGGTTGAAATATTTCATCCATGGAAAGTTTTGTTTGTCTATGAAGTTCGATTTTCGAGCAGAAGTCATGATGGCGGACTTAACAACGGCCTCAGGTGTCCAGTCGGGATGAGATCTATTTACCAAAGCCGCGACTCTGCTGGGGTGAGGGCAACTCACTGAAGTGCCAGACATCCCATCTTTATCGGTCAAATTCTGATTTTTGTATCATTGCTGCGAGGAAATTGTGATGCTGATAAAATGCTAAGACTGAGATCAACAATGTCTGGCTTCAGAAGTCCTGGTCTAGCCAAGCTGGGCCACCTGTGAAGGAGGCAATTGCAGGGGCAGTTGGGTTTGCAGCACGGTTCCCTTGAGCAGGATCATAACAGTAGTTTTTGCTGAGAAACGTATGCTTTGATCTTCTGACCGCCAAAGACACCAAGATGAGACGAGGAGTCACTGAGCAGAGCAGCTGACGAGGATCCTGATTCTGAATGGCTGCAGAGCCTATGGCAATCATGTAACCGAGAAGTTGAGCAGAGTGACCTATGATCGGGACATAAACATTCGATACTTTCACGATTGCAGCTTCAACCCTGCTAGTAAGTTCGCACAAGAACAGACTTAAAATGTTTCTCACAATCGATAGAGGTGTTCTTCGGGTGCCATGCCAACTGCTGCGCCTATAGCATGCCCAAGCGCATGCGCCCACTCCACAAAAGCACCATCAGTCGTGCCAGCCGTGTGAGTGCCCTACCCGATATTGTTGATTGGCAGAGTATCTTATTTTTCAAGCTGAGAGATGAGGAGGATCAGCACCAGTCAACTAGTTGTTACATTCAGAAGGTTTGTAATCGCAACCTGCTTTCCATTCAGCCCGTGGAGGCGTCATCGGGTACCAAATGCATTGCGGTTGGGCCATCATCCTTGGTCCATCTGCGAGTCGTTTAGAGAAAAAAAAAAAAAGAGTTCTCCCGGGATAGTACGCTCTGACACAGATCCTAGCTTATGATTGTTAGACTAAATATAAACTTAAAACCTAGCGATCCTGATTTATCAATAACAGATAAATTCATACAGGATTCGGGATCGAATTGCGGAAACATAAAGATTAACATACCTCCGGCCATTGATGAAATTTGCAAAAGTAGAAGACCCAAAACCTTCTAGGATCCACATAACACGATTGATCTGCAATATGGAGAACACCAGATCTGTACGTCCTGTTCTACTAGTCAATACCCCTCAAACCTGATGGTGTGGTTTTCTGTAGTGATTAGGGTTTGAACTAGACGACCTGACGTTTTTATTCCGTTTATTACATTATCGATATCTTCCATCAAGACCATTATGGTAATGTATTAATGAGCAAATATCACGTAATACACGTGGGTAATAAATTAGGCAATAAATCGGAATACAATTGGGAATACAATATTGGGATCATATTCAGAATAATAAAATATATTACATATTAAAACATTCTCCCACTTGATCCCAATATTCCATCAAATGAGTTATTAACCCAAACCCACATAAACTTCATACTGAAATAAAACACATGAATTATGGCGATAAGTCCTCTTAGAGCGAGTATTATCTTACGTGTATCACAATGTATTTCATTAGTCCATATGTGATCAAATAACTTAATGAATAAACCTCATGTTTACTCCAGGTCAAACGTAATTGTTTTTCTCATAATAACTGAATGTATACAACTGTATTGAGAAAAACATTATAAATGAATAAAAGACTCACAAATTCTTCTATATAAAGAAAAATTTACATGATTGGACCAATGCCCATTCTAGATACATGATCCTTATAACTCATTGGTGGCATGCCTTTAGTTAAAGAACAACTATCATCAATCTAATGCATACGTGTTCTATGACCACTTTCTTCTCTTTAACATGTTCTCTGATGTCTAAATACTTGATGTCGATGTGCTTGCTTCGAATACCACTTTTGTGGTTCTTAGCTATACAAACTGCAGCTGAATTGTCGCAAAATATTCTTAATGGCCTAGCAATGAAATTTATAACTCTAAGCCCTGATATGAAACTTTTCAACCACACACCATGTGAGGTAGCCTCAAAACAGGAAACGAACTCTGCTTCCATAGTGGAAGTGGCAACCAAGGTCTGTTTTGCACTCCTCCAGGATACAGCTCTGCTAGTAAACATAAAAACATATCCCGATGTTGATTTACGGGAATCAATGCAGCCAGCAAAGTCTGAGTCCGAGTAACCAACTACTTCCAAGTTGTCCATCCGTCTATACATAAGCATGTGTCCCTTTGTTCCTTGAAGGTACCTCATTACTTTCTTTGCAGCTCTCCAGTGGTCCATACCTGGATTACTCTGGTATCTTCCCAACATTCCCACAGCAAAAGCTATGTCAGGTCGAGTGCAAACCTGAGCATACATCAAGCTTCCTACAGCGGAAGCATATGGGATGTTCTTCATTTGTTCCCTTTCAAAATCTTTCTTTGGGCATTGATTTAAATTAAAACTATCACCCTTCACAATTGGTGCTATACTTGGTGAACAATCTTTCATCCGAAACCTCTCTAAGACCTTATTGATATAGCTTTCTTGAGATAGTCCTAATATACCTCGAGGTCTATCTCTATGGATCTTAATGCTAATGACATAAGACGCTTCACCCATATCCTTCATATTAAAACTCTTAGAGAAAAATTGTTTCACTTCATATAACAAACCATTGTCATTGGTTGCAAGTAAAATGTCATCTACATATAGAATAAGGAAACAAATTTTGCTCTCACTAACCTTTTGGTATATACATTGATCTATGACATTCTCTATAAAACCGAATGAAGAGATGACTTCATGGAATCTTAAGTACCATTGGCGGGATGCTTGTTTCAAGCCATATAGAGACCTTTTAAGCTTGCATACCAAATGCTCACCAGAACTAGAGAAGAACCATTCTGGTTGTTTTATGTAAACCACTTCTTCCAATTTTCCATTGAGGAATGCCATTTTCACATCCATTTGATGTAATTCCATATCAAAATGAACAACCAATGCCAAAATAGTACGAAGAGAATCTTTCTTGGATACAGGAGAAAACGTCTCCGTGTAATCGATTCCCTCATTTTGAGTAAATCCCTTGGCAACGAGTCTGGCTTTGTATCTCTCAATATTGCCTAATGAATCATTCTTAGTTTTGAAGATTCATTTACAACCAATGGCCCTCGCACCATTAGGCAACTCAACTAAATCCCAGACTTCATTTGATGCCATAGAATTCATCTCTTCCTTCATAGCATTGTACCATAAATTTGATTTATCACAACTCATGGCTTGTGAAAACGTCTCAGAATCACTTTCAGTTCTAACATTATAGTCAGATTCTTGTAGATACACAATATAATCATTAGGAATTGCAGTTTTTTTTCATTCTAGTAGACCTTCTCAATGTTGCATCAACATCCTCCTGAGGAGTTTGTTGTTCAACTGGAAGCTCAACAGTATTTGGTAATTGTTGAACAATTGGGTCTACCGGATCAATATCAGCAGGTTGTGGATCTTCAATGACTGGTTGCTCAATGACCGGTTGAACTGAAGGGGTGTTTTAAGCAACAACCAATCCAGTATCTGAGGTGGAAGGTTGAGTATCTGAATGATCTTCCTCAAGAACAAAGTCCTTGAATTGATCGCTCCCACTAATAAGATTATTCTGAAGAAATTTAGCATTTCTTGATTCTACAAACCTAGTGGTGTGAGATGGACAATAAAATCTATATCCTTTGGACTTTTCGGCATATCTAACGAAATACCCACTTATAGTCTTTGGATCTAACTTCTTTTCCTGTGGATTGTAGACTCTTACTTCAGATGGGCATCCCAAAACATGTACATGTCGCAAACTCGGTTTCCAACTTTTGAATAACTCAAAAGGTGTCCTTGGAATAGCCTTGTTTGGAACTCGGTTTAATATGTACACAGCCGTTTTAAGAGCCTCAGTCCACAAAAACTTAGGAAGTTTGGAGTTGCTGAGCATACTCCGCACCATGTCCAATAATGTTCGGTTTCTTCTTTCTGCGACACCATTTTGGTTCGATGAACCAGGCATAATGTATTGGGTAATAATCCCATGCTCTTCAAGAAACTTCGCATATGGACCAAGTGCTTGTCCATCTTCAGTGTATCTACCATAGTATTCTCCACCTCTATTTGACCTCACGATCTTAATTTGCTTGTCGCATTGTTTCTCTATTTCAGTTTTAAATACCTTAAAGGCATCTAGTGCTTCGTGCTTATTTGAAGCAAGTAGAGATACATGAATCGCGAATAATTTTCTATGAAAGAAATGAAGTATCTCTGACTATTTTAGTTCATATCTGGACTACAAATATCTGTATGTATGATTTCTAATATTTCTGTACTCCTCTTAGCACATTTCTTTGACTTGTTGGTCTGTTTTCCCTTTATACAGTCCATACAAGTGTCATAATCAGTAAAATCTAGAGTATTAAGTACTCCATCATTTACTAGTCTCTTAATTTTATCCATGGAGATATGTCCCAACCTCCGGTGCCACAACATAGTGGAATTCTCATTCACAACACATCGTTTTATACCAGCATTGTCATGAACATGCATCGCATTATTAATGGCATTGTCTTGTAAATTAATTCGAAATAGACCGTCAGACAAAATACCACTCCCAACAATTTCAGATTTATACGATAATTAAATGTTGAATCTGAAAATTCAAAGGAGTATCCCAAAGGTATAAGTTTTGAAACTGAAATTAAATTCCTAGAAAAACTAGGAATATAAAAGGTCATTTCTAAAATTAAAACAAAACCACTATTGAGAGCTAATTTGCATGTCCCAATAGCTTCCACACGCGAGCGCATCTTGTTTCCTGAATAGATGCCTTGTTCATTTCCCATTGGTTTCCGCTGGTTCTGAAAACCCTACAAGGAATTCGAAATGTGGATTGTAGAATCAGAATCAATCCACCAAGTGTTGTGACTCACATCAACCATATTAGTTTCATAACAAACACATGCAAGTTGGTTACCTTTCTTTTTTAGCCAGGCCTTAAATTTGGCGCAATCCTTCTTCAGTGCCCCTTCTTTTTATAGTAGAAGCACTTGGATTCCTTCTTAATGCCAGCTTGGGGAGGTAGAGGCATCTTACCTTTTTCCTTTTGCTTGCCTTGACTTTTATACTTATCTTGTGTTCCATATGAGCACTTTCTCATTTATTCATAAGCAGCCTCTCTTCCTCTTGAACACACATGGTCATAAGTTCATTGATTGGCCATTTAGTATTATGTGTGTTGTAAGAGATCTTGAAAGGGGCATATTCTTGTGGGAGAGTATTTAGGATATAGTATATAAGAAAGGATTCTGATATCCCAACCTCAAGATTCTTCAGCTGAGCTGTAATGTCCCTCATCTTCATGATGTGCTCACGCATACCTCTTACACTGGTAAGCTTCAATGATGAGAACTTCATAATTAGGGTCATGGCATGCGCCTTCTCTGAAGACTCAAATTGTGTATCAATAGTTCGTTGACATTGTTATGCTGAATGACTGAACCACGAATGCTAGCAGAGAGTTTTGTCTTTATGTACATCACACTAAGACGGTTGGACCGCTCCCATTGAGCATAATAGGTATATTCAACATGAGTACTATTCTCAGTAGGTTCGGGTGGTTCATCTGATCTTAGAGCATAATCAAGATCCATGCACTCCAATCGAAGAAGAACTAATTCTCTTCATTCTTTAAAGTTATTTCATTAAGCTCGGGAACAATTATACCAGAACTAATCGTAGGTGGTAAGACTACATCATAATCAAAGAAAACTTATGTATTAATATATTTGAGGTTAATAAACTTAAATCATATTTTACCAATGTAAAACATGCTATAAAATATGAACCGCATAACATCAAAAACTGCCTGTGGGCAAAGTTTCTAATTTAAATTGATTCATAATTACTTCATGATGAAACTATCAAATTATATCCCCTTCCTTAATCCCTCTGGGTAAATTAAGAAAGATAAAATAATATTCCATCCTAATTAATCACATTAATATATTGAAAATTCCTGTGGGATAAAATTCATAATATTAATGTGAATAATTACAATTATTGTCTTTGACTATATGTGATCCAAAGGCTCTTAATGCATATAATTTAATATAATCAAAGATGCTGTGGCTAATCCTTAATTAATTAAATATATACGAATCACTAGACATTTAATTTTATAAAAAAAAAATATTCATAAAATTGCACCTTAGGGTAGAATAGTAAAATCACATGCAAAAGGGGCAAAACTGGAATTTTGCATGCAAGGCTAGAATTGGAATTTTACTTATAAGGGGTAAAATAGGATTTTACACCCAAAAAGGGCAAAATTGTAAATTTCCACACCCCAGGGGGCAAAACGGAATTTTATTTAGGCAAGGGCAGAAACGCAATTTTCCAAAATGTGGAGGGGCAGAATCGAGAAACCATAGGCGCGCGTGCAATGCACGCACGCGCCCGAGACCTTCTTTTCGGCTTTCTTCTTCCGCTATTCTTCCGCCATGACCAGTTTCCATCCGCCGCCTGGGTCTCCTCCCACAGCCCATGTCCGACCAAATTGATTTATGGATTTTGAAGAGAACATCGGGACGCACGAATAAATTCAAGATCCGGCAAAAACGACCAATGTATGAACTAGAATTAAGCCAAAAACAATTTGCCCTAAAAAACCCTAATCACCAAAATTTCACCGCTCTATTAACCTCCGACGATCAATAATATGTTGAAAAATTTAAGGGTTTTTCTTCCTAATGGCGGTGTGATCATGCAGATTCATTATCACATGGTGGGTCGCCCGAATTTGACCGGAATTTTAAAATTCCGTACCAAGCAATAAAAATCCGAATTTACCCCAATACATAATTCAATGAAATAATAAATAAATTCCAAAAGGTTTCACCAAGGCAGAGATAAATATGCTCTTATACTAACTGTTAGACTAAATATAAACTTAAAACCTAGCGATCCCGATTTATCAATAACAGATAAATTCATACAGGATCCGGGATCAAATTGCGGAAACATAAAGGTCAACATACCTCCGGCCATTTATGAAATTTGCAAAAGTAGAAGACCCAAAACCTTCTAGGATCCACGCAACACGATTGATCTGCAATATGGAGAATACCAGATCTGTACGTCCTGTTCTACTAGTCAATACCTCTCAAACCTGATGGTGTGGTTTTCTGTAGTGATTAGGGTTTGAACTATACGACCTGACATTTTTATTCCGTTTATTACATTACCGATATCTTCCATCAAGACCATTATGGTAATGTATTAACGGACAAATATCACGTAATACACGTGGGTAATAAATTGGGCAATAAATCGGAATACAATTGGGAATACAATATTGGGATCATATTCCGAATAATAAAATATATTACATATTATAACAATGATGGCATCGACTTCATTTGGATACGGCCTTGCTGCATAACGATCATCACGTGTTGGTCAATAATGTAAGTTCGAAGGTTTCTGCTTGCTGGATCATTGGCAAGAGCAAACTGGACATGGACAATGGGCGACGAGATTACGGACGTCTGTCCTACGGTAGATCGTGAGCTCTAGCGTCCGAAATTATGTTCTGTTTTGAAGAGACTGACCAGGGCATCTACTTTGCTGGTTACAGCACAACCTAGGTTGGTCCTCCACAATAATTTGTTTCTATTAACTTCTGTAATTAAGTTCAGAACTCGCTTATCTTGGTTTAATGATTATCCTAAGATCGCATGAGTCAAAACAAAAGTTTAAAAAAGCGATTTTCAACTGAATATAATAAAAATTTCACCTAATATAGCTCTAATATTTGGTTCTTTGAGAAGATTCACATGACTACGATATACTTGACCGATGAATTTTTTCCTTGGCAAATAATATCCAATAATTTAACAATTGTAGTTGAGCTCTTCACTTTGATTTGTTACTTTTAAATAAAATGAGAAAAATCGTCCTCAATCTTTTGACATTTTTATATAATGAAAATTTGAAACCTGCTAAGTGAGCCTCCCTTTTCTTTCTTTCTTTCTTTCTTTTTTTTTTGTCGAAAGTGAGCCTCCCTTTTCCATTGTCAAAATTTGAGGCTAAGGCATGGATATGCAAGCATTTCCTAATTCAGATTGTGGACGACACCCTTTCATATATCGTTCTCACTTTCTCTCCGCTTGATTTAATAGTTGTCAAATCAAAATATAAATTGTGAATCGAATTGTCAAATTTATGATTGGTGAGTAGATAATCGGATTGAAAAGTAAGATTCGTAAAAAAAAAAAAAAAAAAAAAAAAAAAAAAAAAAAAAAAAAAAAAAAACCAACATTAGTTTCAATTGACTTACACATACGAAAGTTCGTGAAAAGCCATAGGTTTATAAGTTTCAAATGATGTAAACAGTGTTTATGTGTCATTTCATTCTCGTAATACTATGAAATTATCACAATATTTTATATAACACAGAATCCCACAAAAATTACCCCATTTGAATCGAGAGACTTGAATTCAATTGTGGATCAAGAGATCTGACGATTGAGTATTACATCAAATTCGACACCCATTTATTTATCAATTAAAACTTAATAAATCAAATCATAAGACACGAATTGAATACAAGACTATATTGATAACAATACCTGGAATATCAAAGGAGAATATACTCTGAGAGCACCTAGAATCTTTTCACGGTAGAAAGCATCTAAAGATTGTCGATGAATTGAAAAAGAACACATTTTTGGGCTAGAATACAGAGCACCTAGGACGATTCTCTACGTAACACCGCAATGTAGACAAAGCATGGAAAGCGGCCATCCACTCCACTCGAGAGATTCCATGTCGACCTCTCAATAATATCTAAAGCTCTTGACATTAATCGAAGAGAGAACGAGAAATGGCAGAGAGTGGCATCTCCAGCATGCCTTGGCCAAAAGAAAGGAAAAAAGTTACAGTTCAGGACAAATGTATTGTACGTCGTATGTGAAGGCAGACTACTTCGTTTCCAATGGTTCCACGAAAGCACAACACCAGTTCTTCGTCATCATCTTCGAACTTGCACCAGAGAGAGGTGGAACACTGATTCGACTGCTCATTCGCTTATCGCAGTATTATTTGATACCCGCTAATTGCCCTTAATCCTATAATTAGGAGTCACGTGGTCTTCATCTTTAAAGTTATGGATAAGTGCACTTGAACTCCTAAAACTTATTATTAAAGTATAATTGAGTCCTAAAACTTTCAATAAATATCATTAAGTCCTAAAATATGTTACGAAAGTGTAATAAAGTCTTAATACTCTCAAGAAATGTAATCAAATTCTAAAACTTATTAAATTAGTCCAATCAAGTCCTTTCGTTAATTGTATTTTTTCAAATTTTAGGATTTAATTGCATTTTCGTGACAAGTTTTAGGACTTTCATTGTACTTTTTGAAAGTTTTATGACTCGCTTACATTTTCGTGACAAGTTTTAGAATTTAATTGTAATTTTTGAAAATTTTAGAACTCCATTATATTTTTTTTTGTCGGTCCTACTCTATTCCTATTCTAACGCTCACTTTCTGATTTTTGTACAGCGTGCCAGTCGAAACCCACTTTTAAAACTACAGCGTCCCCATCCCAACCCCCTTGAAAAGGTGGGGATTCGAACCCCAACTTCCCCATTCCAAATTGGAAGGGTGGTTACTGGAGCAAATCCCAGTGGTTGGACTCCATTATACTTTCTGACGAATTTTAGGACTTCCAGTGCATTTATTCCCTAGATTTAGAATAGTCCAGCCTTGAAGTTGCTAATACAACTCTTCTGCGAAATCGAAAAATACAGCTGTACGTATTGGCTGGATTCCTTTGGCTCCTGGTGCTTCGCATGCATTAGTAACCTCGGCTTTTACTGTCGTTGAGCCGTTGGAAGAAGGACTTCGAGGTCTCGTAGGTCGACCAACAGATTGCGGCGGCCGGTGCGTGGAAGAGCATCCTCGGAATCCATCCTCTCATGAGCCCACGATACCCATCTTTGTTCACCACAGCTCGAATGACGTCCCTGATCGAACTGCTTGAGAATCTATCGCAACCGCAGACTCCCTGCACATTCATGGTGAGAACAATAGTTTTCGTTTTGTCCTAAAACTACCGATATCGCTAAAGCTGTAATCGGAGCTACGTAAAAAACAAACCAGAGCACGGATAACAGTGGTTGTAAATGATATAAACCCAAGATGCTCAGACAGCTGAGGAAACTCAACGAATGTAACTGTCAAACAGAGAGGGACAAGTAATAACCACGAAAGTGATTATGTGCTTCACTAGAGAAAACTGACGACTCACTATTCACTCTCCCCTGACCAAAAATTTCAAAGGAGCATACGAATGGTTCAGGGCCAAAATGCATAGATAGCATGGTCTGCTAGTACTATACAACTAAACATGCTTCTGATCACTGCATCAAGAACAACTAAAAAATCTTCAGGCTTTGTCTGGAGACAGCATTTGTTAATGTCCATATATCAGAAGAAACTTTTTTACTTGTGGCTCTGCTGTATTATGACTCTGTCAACAACTCCTCCGTTTGGCATGATAGAAGAGAAGACTACCATTCATGTACTTCAGGAACCAGGAGAACAGAACATGACCACTTTTAGGGTATGTTTATTTCATAGAAAACTCGAGATTTGAAAGATATTTTTGGAAAAATGATCACTTGTATCGCTTTAAAAAATGAACGAATGCAAAATGTTATGATCACCCATGAAATTTGTTAGACTTAAATTGTTAGTGATAATAAAAATATTTCTGTTAACTAATTTTTCTAAATGATATAACTAGCCATTTTTTTTAAGCGCTCTGTTCGTTTCGCGAAAAATAATTTCCGGGAAAAATTTTTGGATTTTCCGGCGTTTGTTTCATGGAAAATGAATTCCTTAGGGAAAATGTTTTCCATGAATAGAAAAAAGTCTTTTACATTAGGGGAAAATGTTTTTTACTTTTTAAAAGTGGAAAACATTTTCCTCACTTGATCTTTCTTATCTCATACCTCTACAAATCTGATTTTCTCCTCCTCTTTCTTCTTCTTCTTTTCTTTTTTTTTTATTCGAATTATTGTTTAATTTTAATTTTCTTTTTTAATTCGAATTATTTTTATTTTCATTTTCATTTTTTTTCCTTTTTCTTTTCTTTTTTTATTTTTCTTTTCTTTGTTTCCCCTTTTTTTTTTTTTTTTTCTTGGCTAGTCGTCGGCCGTCACCAAGTTAATCTCAAGATCGTCAGACGAGCCTCGAGCTTGATGCTCGCGCTCACCAATCTGGTGAGTGCAAAATATTTTCCTTATTGAACACCGAAAATATTTTCCGAAACTTTTTCAAGTTTTAATTGAACACTAGAAAATATTGTCATTTTTCTGGAAAATGACTTCTGGGAATATTTTTGGCGAAATGAACGGACCCTAAATTTCAAGTTTTCCATAAAATAAACGCACTCCTAATTTCTACATGGAGGTGTAAGCGATTAGCACACTGGCACTAAACAAGAGCACACATTTAAAACCATAAAAACAGAACTTTGATAACGATACCGATAGACACTCTTCCTTGGGTTGAGTCATTTGTCATTACCTGGCATTGCAGCTGTGTCTTGACTACGTCAAGCGGAGTCGTGACTGCAGCCGCCAACGCCCCTGCTGCCGCCCCGGCCGTCGCGTGCACCACCAGGCTCTCGTCACTTGCTGATTCCACCAAGAATGCCTCCATCAGACCCCGCTTTGCGGCCTCGTATGTTGCGAAGTGCACCGCCGTGAAGGGCGCGTTCATCACGACAGTCGTCCGGTACGATGCATAGAACGCCCCGATCCCTTCCTCCACCAGGACCCGCCTCACGCAGTCGCCCACCCCCCGGTACGGGCTCCTCTCCAGCTGCAGCCGCTGCTTCACCATGTCCAATGGGGTGATCACCGCATCGCTTGCCACGGTCGCGCACACCCCGGACGCGGCGTGGGCCACGGGGTTGTTTGGGTCACCAGAAGAGAAGGACTCCTTGAAGAGCTCGTAGATGGAGAAGTAGACTGCGTGGGCTGGCCCGGCTCCAAGACCCATTGCGCCGATGCCCCGGTAGAGCCCGGCCGGGCCTTCAAGCTTCAGGATGGAGGTGAAGGCCTGGCGGACTCCAGGTTGGGTCCGGCACGACCCGGCTAGGGCCTGCATGCGAGTCTTGAGGGTGTCCACGGGGAACATGGCCATGTGCTCGATGGAGCCGGCGACGGAGCCGGCGACCATATATTGCCAGAACAAGAGGCCATCGTGGCGGTAGGTAGAGACGGTAAGTTCAGGGCTGAAGTCCGGTGATTTGGCTACAGGTCGGTATTGGGGAGAGACGTCAGTGGCGGCCATGGAGCGGTGGTGGAGGTGGTAATGGTAGTGAGGAGGGAGGTGTGGTTGGGGGGTTTAAAAAGGGGAGAAATTTATTGGCGTTTGGAGATCGCTTTCGGGGTGGAATAAGAATGGCCTTTATCTCCATGCTCAATTATTTTCTTCTTAGTGATACTTTTGGGATGTGGGATGGGAGGGAAAGAGACTGCACCAGGCAATATACATATTTGTATAGATTTTTCTGGACAAGTTAGCATATCCTACAAACTCACTTTTTTTTTTTTTTTTTATCAGTTCTACGCTAATCCTACTCTAACACTCATTCTCGACTTTTCGTCTGCTCAGGTGCGGGGCGTGGGAATCAAAACCCACACCCGAAATGAAATCTTCCCCACCCCCGTCCGAGAAGGTGGGGATTTGAACCCCAACCTCCCCTTCCAAGATGGAAGGGTGGCCACAGGGGACATTCTTAGTTTAAGTACCCTGAACTCTAAAATCTTATCAAGTACCTAGGCTCACATAATAGACTAAAGTTAAATGGTCTAACTTTTAAAATCAAGTTCGAGCTCGTTAATTTTTTTTTTAAAATTTAATTAGGTTTTACATTTGAGTGGTTATCCATTTTGAGCAGGTTTCTTATTTTGTATCTAATTATTTTCTATATATAACAAGTGTCTTTGTTATGATGAGTATTAAAGAGGCTGATTCTTTAAGAATTACACTTTAAAGCAATTCGAGAGGGTTGAAGCCAATAAGTCTTGAATTACACCCTATAATAATTAATGAATGAGATTGAAAGATTATTTTGTGAGCAATTGTGAAGCTAAACATTGTGTGGATTATTGGATATAATTAGAGGCTAGAAAATATTGAGAGTATTTGAGCGATTGGAGAATATTTGTAATCTCTATTGCACTGCTTGATCTTTAATAGAATCTTGTGTTGCTCTCCTTGTGGATATAAATCATGCTGTCCGAATCACACAAATTTGATATTTGATTATTTTCTTGCTTTGCGCATTTCTTGTTTGAATTGCTTGGTTTTGCCAACAATTTTTATTAAAGCAAGGCTTTGGCTGAGTTGAAGTGAATCATGGCGATAGATTAAAGGAAAAGTTAAAATAAAAAAAAATTAATAGGAAAGATTTTGGTTTTTGAAGATGCATATTGAGGATTACCTCTATCAGAGGAGTTTGCATTTACTGTTATTTAGGAAAAAGCTAGAGTTAATGAAGGAAACTGATTGGAATGTGTTGGATGGACAAACATCAGCTAACATTGACTTTTAAAGTCAAGTTTAACATTGATAGATTAATGAGTAAATGTATTTTTAATCCCTTCTTTTTCTTAGATATGGATTGTCTTCTCAAGGAGGCCATCACCGGTAAATAAAGTTTTTGAGTTGAGGTGGATAGAATACATATGGTAAGGTTTTCTAATAATTGTTTTAGTTTAAACTATTGCAAAATGATTAACTATGTTTGTTGTTTCTTTGATTTTCAAGTGGTTAGAATTTAGAGAAATCTTTTATGGATGGTTAAGGAATAAGATTTTATAATTTGTGTTTTATTTTATGTATTTAAAACCTTTTATTATTTATTTCATTTTACATGTTCATCTTTTATGGATTGTTACTTTTAATGGGTGGAAATTTCTGTTGTTGCTTTAACTTTAATTTTACTTGACTAGGGGATGAGTTGGACGCTTCCTAATTGCTTTATATTTCTGTTTGCTTTGTACTGAACTTCTTATTGTTTTGTTTCTCTACTATCTTGTTGTAATAGCTATTTGTCTTGGTTGTAAATAAGGAGGTGTAAATAAAAAATGGAAACAAAATAACGAAAAAAAGAGGAGAAATTGGCTGGTTACTAATTAGGCATTAGAACTAGAATGATCGCAGGGTTGGTTCTAAAAACTAGAAATCGGTCTTGACCAAGTAGGTTTCAGGGTTGGAACCAAGAATCTACCCACCTCGGAATCGTTCACTCTTCTATGAAAAATATTTAAATTCAAAATAGGACATTTAGATTAGAAAACTTATTCAAATTAAAAAATCTACTTGTGTTGATTTCTTTTATTGGTTCAAACTTGAGACATATTCCAACACTAACATAGAAAAGAAGCTACGGAAAGGCAACTAGCACCTGAGCTATTGACTTTAGTTGATTGGAAATCCATGGATGATATACTTTAAAATTGTTGAGGTGCATGTTAATTGTTGAGGGTGTTTCATGAAGAAGTCTCTCATTAGGAACGTGATGTAAGTACAATAGATAATATATCTTAATTGACTCATAATCTATTAATTATGTTTTTAAATGAATGTGGATTCAACTGAATATGTTGACAAATTCAAATTTAGGCTTTCCCTTAAAATCTCCCAAGTTAAAGGTATTAGCCTTTCGTTGTGTCTTTAATATGATATCTAAATCGATGGTTTGGATGGGCATGGCCTAACATGTGTGAATTGGGGTGCAATGAATATCTCAAAGTAAAGAATCTCGAATGTGACGCCTAATTGAGGCGGCAAATAGTGCATTCCTAGTGAGCTTGGTCGAGCTAAGGCTAAAGAGGAGTCAAGACGGATGTTGTGTCCAGCAGAATTTGGCCAAAGGTAGAGATTTAAGTTGAGATTGGTGCGGATGGATGCATGGACATAAGGCTCACATTTTAGGAGGAGATTTATTGAGAATTATTGAGATACACAAGTGAGGGTGTTAGGCAAAAGAAGCCCTCCATTGGAGATATGATGTAAAGTAAAGCAATGAATATATATTCTTGGCTCATAACCAGTGATTTAATATTTTGAGTGGAAATGAGTCCAACTTCATATGTTGACGGACTCGTATTTGTGCTTTTTCTTGACGATCTCCCTAAGCGAAGGTTTTCGGATTTTGTAGTACCTCCCAACAAAAGCTAAAGTATGCATTCACAAAATGACAAGCATGCTCCCTTCATATTTCAGATTTTGTTGAAATTGTACTTCAGAACTACTAAGAGATAAAATTTCGGACATCTTTGAATTTTATTGAGCTTGACAGGACGACAAATTATCTCCACAGAGCACGCCGTGTGCTATCCCCAAGACCATATCGCAGCGATAAGTATCACAAGCCAAAGCAACATAACATCGCTCTCAGAATCTGTCACATTCCTCGTGAGAACGAACGGGAGATAAGAGCTTAGACACAGAGACACGTTTCTGCGGAATCGTGTGGCGTCCACAAGCTTCATTTGCATGGCTGTAAAGATGATAAACCATATACTATCATGATCACTAAAAAGGACCCTCGTGCAGAATCACATCATCTCAATCGGCCGACTCCGGTGAGCAGAATCGGCATCCATATCGTGATAACGGAGCTTTATGTAGCATCAATAGTAATTCGTGTGATCGGAGATGAAACGACGATTGATCATAAGTGTAGCAAATCGTAGGATAGATGGAGAGTTAATTAGGAAATTTTAGTTGATCAAGGACCCAATTGACCAGCGGTCCCCAGGCACCAATAAAAGTCAAAGTCACGCTTCGTCCCTTTGCACAAAGTGTTTAAGATTCTTTGCTTTTGGAGTGAGTGCACCTCCTCCAATTCAAGCAAAAATTAGGCAAAAATTAGAAAAAGATAAGAGAGCCAACTAAAGAAATTATTATGTTGTTTATGTTGTCCATCGGGCTTGGCCCAAATTGAGCTCTACCGCTGAAGCCGCCCTCTCGAATTGTTTCATCTCGCTCCACATTTGAAGTTCCCACCCAAGTCGTCCTTCGGCCTGTGCATCGATTTATGGAGGGCGAAAGAACAAAAAATCCATCAGGAGAAGACCGTGTTTTTCTCTAGCTATGCCTCTCGTTGGCATCAGACAATCATTACATCGCTCACTTTTACGATTATATTTCAAGAGATTGTATTCCGATTTTCCGATGTTTGAATAACGGAAAATTAATTGATATATGGAAAAACTTAGTGGGGGAAAATGACTCCCCTTCCGACAAGAAGTAAACCACTTTATTGAATCACTGAGTGCATTTGTTTCACTGAAACTTCATGTTAAAATAAATTTCCAAGAAAAATGGTTAATTTTCATTTATTTGATGGTTAAAGAAAAGTCGTTTCCTTATTATCCAAAAGATAAGTCGTTTTTCTCTTAGGGTCCCGTTCGTTTCGCGGAAAGTGACTTTCGGAAAAATATATGTCGGATTTTCCGGTATTCGTTTCACGGAAAATGAACTAGTCAAGGAAAATATTTTCTATCATTAGAAAAAACAACCATTAAAGTGAGGAAAACGTTTTCCACTCTTGAAGAGTGGAAAACGTTTTCCATGACTTCTTCCCTCCTACTTTTTTATTAATACATTTTCATTTTATTTTTATGCTTTTTTTTTTTTTTTTTTTTTAAAATCAAGTTTTTAATTTCTTTTCTTTTCTTTCTTTCCTATTCATCTTCTTCTTTGGCTCGACCGGCCACGGCGATTTTCGACGACTAGCCGCAAGCCAGCGGCTGGCGACCTTGTCGGCCTCGCCCTAGGCCGGCGAGGCTTCGCCTAGTCCGATCCGGCGAAGCCGAGATCGGGCCTCGCCAGATCGGGCGAGGCGGAGCTCGCCGGCCTAGGTGGAGCTCACAACTTGCCAGATCCGGCGAGCTGGGCGAGGCTCGAGCCTCAACTAAGCTTGCCGCGAGCTTCGCCAGGCTTTGGTGAGCCGCAAGCTCGCCGGATCTGGCAGCGGAGCTTGCGGCTCACCAAAGCCCGGCAAAGCTTGCGGCGAGCTCGGGTGAGATCGGCCGAGCCTCGAGCTCGCTGGATGTGGCCACCAGGTCTTGGTCGGCCGTCGAGCAGTCGGCCATCGTCAGGTAGGAAGGAGGCGGCGGCGGCGGCGGAAGGAGGAGGAAGGAGGCGGTGGCGGAGGAAGGAGGAGGAAGAAGGAAGAGGAAGGAGGAAGGAGGAAGGAAAAGAAAAAAATAAAATAAAAAAGAAAGAAAAATAAACATAAACATAAAAATTTCGATTTTTAAAAATATAAATAATTAAAAATTCAATTTTTTAAAAATATAAAAAATAAAATTATTTTTTTGGTCAATTAAAAATATTAAAATTCAATTTTTGATAATTTTTCCCAAACAATTAAATGAGTTAACGAACGATGGAAAATATTTTCCACTCAAATTTTAGATTTTTTAAACACCGGAAAATAGAGTCATTTTCCTAGAAAATGACTTCGAAGAAAATATTTTTAAAACATGATATTTTCCGCGAAACGAACGGAATCTAAGCTTATTATTATTTTTTTTATTATGTAAAACATTTTCTATAAATTGATTATTTTTCTGTCATCTAAATACTAAAAGGTTAGCCGTATTGGCTGCTTGTTGTTTCCCCTTTGATTCTCAACCTTTTCGTTGCTCATTTTGAGAAGCCGACACCACCACCGGATTCACCATCCTCATAGGAGTCATAGCTTGAAGTTTCGCCTCAAAAGAGCCACCGAACGCGCACTCATCCACCTACCACACGCCTTCCCATTGCGGATCCACCAAGGCCAACCACACGAGCAGTGGTTTGAGAAAAGAGTTTTTATGGCATTGTCTGACATTGATTTCAAACTTTTGCTTACTTATTTGAAGTTACGTTGAGTTTGAGGGGATGTTGCAATACTATAATATTTACTTATTCTCTATATCTCTTAAGATTATGCATATATTTCCTTTGATTGTGCATATCATTGATTAATTATATTTGGTATTATATTTATCTTATTACTTTAAATAGACATCCAATAAAGTCTATTTTGATCTACTTTTTTTCAAATAGACAAAATATATAGAAATTCCACAATTTCTATCTTTCGTGTTATTTCTCATCTAAAAGGATATTTGATGGAAGATTAAATCTTGCTAAAGTATGTTGCTAAACCTACTAATAACCTCCACAACCCCATGTCGGGTGCGAAAATATTTGTATTCATCATTTTTTTTTTTTGGTCGGTCCTACTCTATTTCTATTCATCAATTATCAAACAACTTTCTGCTCCTTATTCCACAATTCAAATATTTCCCACGTAAAGTTCAAAACTCAAAATTTTCAAAATCTAGTTTTCAATTATATCAAACTAGCCACAAATATAATGCCGTGCGAAGTTCTAGCCCGCCACCTGACCCGAACACCCGAGCTCCATTAGTGACTTGACGAATTAGTTAATGGGATCACTCATTCTTAAGAGACAACAAAAGAAAAAATTGCTAAAAATTGAATTTGGATTGGATTAAGTACAAGTCTAGTCAAGTAAGGGTTGAAAATCGTATTGTAGAAAAATTGTTCAATATGGATTAAATTGGTCAATTTGGATCGGATCATTTTCGACCCACCCATTTGATGAGTTTATAGAGAGGTTAGTTTTAAGATGATGCAACTTAAAACATTGATATATAGAAGGGTAATGACATAAATAGTTTAAGAACTTTGGTTCAATATGCAATATTGTCATGGGACTTTTAATTTGTTCAATGTATACCTAAACTATTGGTAGATATTCAATCTAGTTCATAAATTATACAAAAATGTTCAATGTCATCCTTCCATTAATTCAAGTTAACGGAATCTACCGATGTAGATTCCAATTTGTTAAGTTTGAATGATGGATAAAGAAAAAGTTACACATGGATTACCCAAGTAAGATGTTTATCTCAAATCATGATATAATATCCCTTCATCAAGTAACAAATGAATATATTAAATATTTATTAATAGTTTAGGGATCGTATTAAATCAAAAGTTTGGCGATAACTTGGCACGTTTGTATCATTTTCCCATGTTCACATGCAGTGTTCTCTTTTTGGCTTCTAGATCTTCAAGCCATGATTGCCATGGCCACTGGTTTTCAGTAACTATGTCATTTTCCACGAAGCTGTCGGGCGTCTCCATATGAAACTAGTCAAGCCCTCTGCCAAGAAAATAACAACTCCTTAGCGAATTTTCAAAGCTTACTCGCATTTCGTGGATAAGTATCACTGATCTGACTCTTATTCTCCATCCCATCCCTTATGTCTCGTGTGATATGCAAGTCTTGGAATTAATTAATCTTACTTGTTGCATCTAAATATTTTCTAAAAATTGAGATTAACACAATTTGAATTTTATTTAATGAGGAACACTTCAGACTCTTCGAACATAAAAATGATGGTGCAAGGATTTGTTTTTAATGTTTTGATAACTTTTTAAATGGGTGAGAAAATCAAAAGAGCAAGTTTTTGCTTATTTAAGCGAAAATGACCTCGTCTATGGGTGAAGCTTCTTTGAGTTTGAACATTCAATAGTTTTGACCTAAAGAAAATACTCAAGTCAAGGAGGTTTGAGCTTAATCAAGTTATTGAATTTTTTTTTGCTTGTTTTGAAAGCATATATTCGAGAATTAGAAACACATACACAATCTTACGGTTTATTTTCAGTCTAAGATTGTGTTAAGAATTCGAGTACCCGCTAAGTATGAGCTTAGATCGAAATTTGTATTTTGTTAATATAGAATTGACAAGTCTAAATGATTGTCCTTCAATCATGCCCTAATAAAAAATTATCTTGATTTGACTCCACAAGACTTAGGTTTGCACTTAATACTCTTTGAATGAAAGATCGCGAAAGTGCTACCACAATTATACCACAATTATTTGATTCGGTTTACTTGGAATTGAAAAGTTTGAGATTGTCGAGCTTATCGCTATAGCCCCGTCGATACGCCAAATGGATGTGACGGACCGCGACGCGTGGAGCGACCTAGCAGCTGCAGCGCGTGAGCTTAAATCTCCAGCAAGAAAAGGACAAAAAATCTGGAGGCTGCTTTACCAGCGACCGTGAGAGAAGGGGCATGGCCACGTGTCTCGCGGTATCTGGTCCATAGTCTGGTTTCACATTTGGGTCGGGTCGTCGTGAGCTGGCCACACGCCCCCGGCTCTTCATCCACCGGATCCTCGCCACGTGGATCCGATCCGACGGCCTCCCCGATCCCCCATCCGTCCGGAACTCTTTTGGCTATAAAACGACAAAAGACGAGCTGCGTTGTCCAACTGCGATCGCGCCTCCTCCTCACTCATCATCTCCATTTCCTTCTCCATCTGATCCGGCGTGTTTCTCTCGATCTCGATCGACCGGAGATGATGTTGTCGAGCCTCGTTTCGGCTTTCTCTCCATCGCCGAGCGATAAGCTTTCGTCCGTGTCCATGGCGAGCTCATTTGCGCCTCCTCTGAGTTTTCCGCCATCGAGTTCGAGACGAAAGGACGTCCGTGCGGCGAGGGTGCGGGCCTCCGCGGAAGGCGATGGTCGGCCTCTCACGGGCGTCGTCTTCCAGCCTTTCCAGGAGGTCAAGAGAGAAGATCTTGCAGTCCCACTATCGCCTTATCTCTCCCTCGCACGTCAATGCTATGCCGAGGACTGCGAAGCCGCGATCAACGAGCAGATCAAGTAAGAAGGGCAAAACAATGGATTTCCTCTTCCTTCCTTCGCTTGTGACAACCTCTGAGTTGAGAAATATATTCATACATGCACTTTTCGAAGAATGGTTTGTATAACACCATATCAGAGCGCATACATCACGAGTTTTAATGTCGGTGCTCCTCGTTTTGGTTCTGTCTTTCTCTCCTGCTGCTCTTTTGCCTCGGATTGTCTGTGTGATGTAGTTGTGAGTGTTAAGATGTATCCAATATATTTATTGGAGGCTTGTTTTTTCGTATAGCTTAAGCTTTTCAGAAGAATGGTTTATGTGTAACGCAACCATTTCCGTTGGTTGAATCAATTCTTTTTTTTTTGCTCTTGGTCTTGTGACTAGCGTGGAGTACACAGTGTCATATGTTTACCACGCCATGTACGCGTATTTCGACCGGGACAACGTTGCTCTCAAGGGCCTTGCCAAGTAAGCCGATCGAAAAGATTCATTCCGATGCTGTTCTGATTGCTTTGATACTAATATGGTATTTTAATCGTTCGGATGTCTTTGGATTATCAAAGATTTTATAAGGAGTCGAGTGAAGAGGAAAGAGAGCATGCTGAGAAGTTGATGGAGTATCAGGTAAGACAGAAGAAAATGGAATACGACTTCATCTTGGTCTTGATTCATGTAGCTGTAGGCATGATAATTACCGATGACTCTCTATGCTTTTGTTTTGTCAATAGAACAAACGTGGAGGGAAAGTGAAACTGCACTCCATCTTGATGCCGCCTTCGGAGTTCGAACATGTCGAGAAAGGAGATGCTCTTTACTGTAAGCTTCTTTGCTAATTTCTCTTGACTTACTTTGTAAGTTTAAGGTTCTCGATGAAGTGCGGTGTCTTTGTTGCGCAATTGGTGTCATTGGATCGGTTCTTTCATTAAAATTTATCCTGATGCGATTCACTGATTCAGCCATGGAACTAGCTTTATCTCTGGAGAAGTTAACAAACGAGAAGCTCCTGAGCCTGCACAGGGTAATGATACTCTTGAACTTAACAATTCAGCAAGCACCAACGTGCTATGCTTATGTACCTACTCTGTCTATTGTCGGATGTTCTTTTCATAGTGAAACGGAAAGCCTTATCGGATGATTTTTTTACTGTATATTTGCAGGTTGCAGCACAAAACAATGACCCGCAGCTGACCGATTTTATAGAAAGCGAGTTCTTGTATGAGCAGGTTAGCTGGATGGTTGGAAAAGGCTACTTTTTCCCCCGTGATTGCTTACCTTCTCAAACTCACATTTCAATTATCAGGAAGATGATTCCATCTGTTCTATAATTTCAACATTGATGCACTCTTTAAGATTTGATTGTAGTAATTTCGAAGAATCTACCAGTCGTAATCTGTTCTGCCATGTCCATAGGTCGAAGCAATCAAGAAGATTGCAGATTTCGTCACGCAGATGAGGATGGTTGGAAAAGGCCATGGTAGAACCCGAAACCAAAAGAAAAACTAATTTTTTTTGGTATTCCAAATTCCGAATCTGAAATACCATCAGATTCTACTTCAAGCCTTCAACAAATCAGACAACAGGCTTCACAATAGGATCTCATCTGTCTTCGTGTCACTCTCTCTCCTAATGTTGAGTTCTAACTCGGGCCATTTCAATGACTTGCAGGTGTATGGCATTTCGATCAGATGCTGCTCCATGAGGGCGATGCTGCTTAATGTCGCAATTGGGGTGGACGAGTCTAATCTTTTCCCGTTAGCAGATTGAACAAATCACCACCACGGGAAAAATTTCAAGAGCTTGTCTTCATAGATAGTTCGGATGCTCTCCAAACAAACTGCCGTTTCCCCACCCCATTTTGTACAGTTTACTGAAAGCCTGGGGATAGAAGTTTAGTCAATGAAAGCTGCTTACTAAACGTGTCAACTTCCCTTTCCGTTCCCTCAATAAAATGAATCGAGGCTGGTGCGCCGTACCTCCCATCTTTTCTGTCTCTCAGCAATTTTCATTTCTTGCACAAAATTTCACTGCTTTTTGACTCGTCCGAAGGCATGTCGAAAGCTATAGCGGAACTTCCTCGTCTTGCCGATTTGATTACGGCTCAACAAAGATAAAATTGTGCATAGATTCAATGGATCATCAGTGCAACTTTTTAACGCTCCCCGTAAGCCTTTTCCTATTGTACACGAGCCTGATTCGTCAATCTGAAGGATACGTCAAGCAGGAACAGACAAAGACTGTAACAAATATAATGACCTCAAATTGCCCATAAAAATTAACATGAAGATCTAATTCGCAAGAGCAAATTTAGTTAAGACGAACAAAAAACAAAATGCCCACTTCCCAGAATCCTCTCGTAGCTAAATAACAACTGCTAGTCTGCTGCTAATCCAACGCATGCATCAAAAGTAAACTCACACAGTCCGCGGATGCTTGAGCTGCAAGCCTTTTCCTCACCTCCTCGATGATGGACAGCTTGATACCTTTGCCCTTAAGAAGAGAGGGAGACCCAAGGCTTCATTCCCTTTCCGATGATGAACCCATCGCCCAGGCGAGCAGCAAACTTGTGGCCCTGCGCATCTTGGATGTGAATGGTCTCAAAAGTTCCCTTATGCTCTTCACGGTTCTGGATAACTCAGAACCAACATCGAGTTTTGACAAACTCAGTGAACCTGTTGGACTCCAGATCAAGTTTGATGGTGGCGCTGATCAGATTTTTGAATTTTTTTTTTTTTTTTTGCTTGTTTCCAAAGCATCATTTGAGAATTAGAAACATAAACACAATATGTTATGCATTAGTTTCAGTCTAAGGTCGCTTAAGGATTTGAGTTCCAGCTGGATATGAGCTTAGGTTGAAATTTACATTTCGTTAACCAAGTACGACAAGTTTGAACGGTTGGCTCGAAGCCTGAATGGTAGGTTATTTTGAAACGACTCGACAAGACTAGATGCTGCACTCGATACATTCTTTGTACGAGTGAAGCAGCGGGTTGATGCTGCCACAATCATCCGACACTTGTAAAGGGAGGTTTCATTTGAGCAGTAACAACCCGGTGGGCTCCAAATTGGAATGTCCGAGACATATGAGCTTGTCACCGCAGCTCTGTCGACACGTCAAATGAAAGTTACAGTGACAGAGGTCGATGTGCGGAGCGGGTGTTCTCCACCGAGCAGCTTTAGCGCGTGACCAGCGACGGTGGAGAAGACGGGATGGGGATGGCTACGTGCATCGGAGATCTTATCGGGATTCTGGTTTCACATTGGGTCTCGGTCGTCGTGAGCAGGCCACACGCCCCGAAAACTTCATCCACCAGATCCTTGCCACGTAAATCCGATCCGACGGCCTCCCCTGATCCCCCATCCGCCTGGAACTCTCTGGCTTCCCGTGCTTCTATCGTCCCGCTATGAATTGTCAACAACGAGTCGGGTTGTGCAACCGTGATCGCGCCGCCTTACTTCTCATCGCCATTTCTTTCTCCACCTGATCACCAGAGACGATGTCGTCGAGCCTTGTTTCGGCTTTCGCTCTATTGCCGAGCGATAAGCTTTCGTCCATGTCCATGGTGAGCTCATTTGGACCGTCTCTGAGTTTTCCACCGTCGAGTTCGACACAAAAGAACGTCCGTGTGGCGAGGGTGCGAGCCTCCGCAGAAGGCGATGGTCCAGCTCTCGCGGGCATCGTCTTCCAGCCTTTCCAAGAGGTCAAGAGAGAAGATCTTGCGGTCCCCATGTCGCCTCATCTCTCCCTCGCTCGTCAATGCTATTCCGACGAGAGCGAAGCTACCATCAATGAGCAGATCAAGTAAGAAGGGCAGGCCATCGATTTCCTCTTGCTTCATTTGGTTGTGACAAACTCTTGAGTTAAGAAATATATCCAAACATGTGTTTAAGAAGAGCCGTTAGCGTAATTCGGCATCCGAGTTTTAATGTTGTTGCTCCTTGTTTTGATTCTATCTTTCACTCCTGGTGCTAGTTTGCCTCCGATTGTCTGTGTGATGTAGTTGTGAATGTCAAGATGTATCCAATATATTTCTTGGAGGCTTGCTTTTACGGATAGCTTAAGCTTTTCAGAAGATGTTTTATGTATAACACGACCATTTCTGTCTGTTTGAATCATTATTTTTTGTTCTTGGTCCTGTGACTAGTGTGGAGTACACTGTGTCGTACGTTTACCACGCCATGTATGCGTATTTCGACCGGGACAACGTTGCTCTCAAGGGCCTTGCCAAGTAAGCCATTTCGATGCCGTTCTGATTGCTTTGATACTAATATGATATTTTAATCGTTCGGATGTCTTTGGTTTATCAAAGATTTTATAAGGAGTCGAGTGAAGAGGAAAGAGAGCATGCTGAGAAGCTGATGGAGTATCAGGTAAGACAGAAGAAAATGGAATTTGGATTCATTTTAGATTCATTTTGGTCTTGATTCATGTGGCTGTAGGCATGATGATTACCGATGATTCTATGTGCTTTTGTTCTGTTAATACATAGAACAAGCGTGGAGGGAAAGTGAAACTGCACTCCATCTTGTTGCCGCCTTCAGAGTTCGAACATGTCGAGAAAGGAGATGCCCTTTACTGTAAGCATTTTTGCTAATTTCTCTAACTTCCCTTGTAGCTTTTAGGTTCTCGATCAAGTGCAGTTTTTTTCTCTTGGGCGATTAGCGTCATCGGATTGGTTCTTTCATATCTTCTTTTGACATGATTCACTGATTCAGCAATGGAACTAGCGTTATCACTGGAGAAGTTAACAAACGAGAAGCTCCTGGGCCTGCACAGGGTAATAATACTCTTAAAACTTTCTGTGCCTACTCTATCTATTCTTGTTTGTTATTTTCCAATTGAAATGATAAGTGTCATCGGATGATTTTCTCCTGCATATTTACAGGTCGCAGAACAGAACAATGACCCGCAGCTCACCGATTTTATAGAAAGCGAGTTTTTGTATGAGCAGGTTAACCGGAGATCCCTTAATTTCCTAGTTTTTCCCCAGTGATCTCGGTTACTTTCTCTAACATACTTTTCTGATTTCAAACTTTTTTGCACTCTCAAAGATTTGATTGTCGTTATTTCATAGAATCTACAAGTCCTAACCTGTTCTGGCATGTCCATAGGTCGAAGCAATCAAGAAGATCGCAGATTTCGTCACGCAGCTGAGAATGGTTGGAAAAGGCCATGGTATGCATCCGAAACTGAAAGAAAAATCTAATTTCTTTCGTATTCCATATCGGAATCAGAAATGCCATCACCCTTCTGCTTCAAGCCTTCGACAAATCGGACAGTAGGCTTCACGATAAGACCTTATATTGAGTTCTAACTCTGGCCATTTTGATGACTTCCAGGTGTTTGGCATTTCGATCAGATGCTACTCCATGAAGGCGACATGGTGTAACGTCGCAACCAGGGTGATCGAATCAAATCTGTTCCGGTTTGCAGATTGAACAAATCATCACCAGGAGAAAGCTTTCGAGAGCTTGTGTTTGGAAATGGTTCAGATGCTCTCTAAACAAAGTGCTGTTTCCTCGCTCTATTTTGTATAATGAATTGAAAGTCTGGGTATAGAACTTTAGTTATTGAAGGCTGCTTTACCAACATACCATCTTCCCTTTCCATTACCTCTATAGAATGAATCAAGGCTGGTCCGCTGGACCGTGCCCTGACTCGCCCTCTCTTCTCTCTTTGCTTTTTTCTTTTCCTTGCACAGAACTTCCCCTGTTTTTAACTTGCACAAATGTGCAAAGCTACACCGTAACTTCCTTGTTTTGCTAATTTGAATACGGTTCAGAAAAGATAAAATTGTGCATAGATTCAATACATCGTCGGCACAACGTAATTACACTATCCATGAGCCTTTCCTCTTCTATACGAGAATAACTCCTCAATCTTTTCGTTACCTCAAACGGGAACAGAAATCAAGCATGCAAAGAAACACACTGTAACAGATACTATGACCTCAAATTGCCCATAAAAATTGACAGGAAAATCTAATTCGAAATAGCAAAATTAGTCAGAATTGCAATGGAACAAAAAACAAAATGCCCACTTCCCAAAATCCTCTTGTGGCTAAATAACAACTGCCAGTCTGCTCCTAATCCAACACACGCATCAAAAGTAAACTCATGCAGTTGCGGATGCCTGAGCTGCAAGCCTTTTCCTTGCCTCCTCAATGATGGACAGCTTAATACCCTTGCCCTTAGGAAGGGAGACCCAAGGCTTTGTTCCCTTTCCGATGATGAACACATTGGCCAAACGAGTAGCAAACTCGTGGCCCTGTGCATCTTGGACGTGAATGGTCTCAAAAGTTCCCTTATGTTTTTCGCGGTTCTTGATAACTCCAACACGTCCCCTGTTCCTTCCTCCAGTAACCATGACAACATTCCCGACATCAAATTTGATGAAGTCAGTGATCTTGTTGGCCTCAAGGTCAAGTTTGACAGTGTCATTAGCCTTGATCACAGGGTCGGGGTAGCGGATAGTCCGGCCATCATAAGTGTTAAGGTATGGGATGCCTTTCTGCCCAAACTGGATTGAACGAACTTTACAAAGCTTGAACTGCAATAGATGTATTCCATAAAATCAGTGGATGGAAACAACATAAAAAAATTTATTAAAATCTTTATGCATTTGGTATACTCAATGCAACCAACATAGCCGACAGAGAGAGATGAGAGACCAACCTTTGCCTCGTCATCCCTAATGCTGTGGAGTCGGAATCGGCCCTTAGTGTCATAGAGGAGACGGAAGTTCTCATTTGTCTTGGGAATCGATACCACATCTAATAAGTGAGAAAATAAAAATATAAACATACATATAGTCAATAACCGTATGACACAAATTGCAATTCACAATAGTCATCTGCAAACAAGATTACCCTCCATATAAACATAGAACTAGCAACCAATGACAGATAAATTATCCTATTAAGTAATACAATATTGGCATATATATTGGGTGCCACTGTTCTCACATAGCTGCCAAAAAGAGACAATTCACTCTACAGTTAACAGTAAATGATAAAACATGTATTGGCAAGCAAAAACACCGTCTTGCAGATCAAAAGACAAACATTATACACAAAAATGCTCCCTCCCTGGAAGGGCATTTGTGATATTATCCACTGCTTCCAGTGGAAACCTTGGAAACAGAAAAGAGCACTGAGGTCTCAAAAAGGAGAAGTGAGGCATCAACATACCCATGAAACCAGCAGGGTAAGTCTTATCTGTCCTGACTTTGTTGTCAACAAGAATGTGGCGCTGCATCAGGATGGCAATGACCTCACGATACGTAAGAGCATATTTCAGCCTGTTACGCAGAATGAGGATCAAGGGCAAACATTCCCTGGATTTGTGAGGTCCGGAGGATGGCTTAGGCGCCTGCACATCCAGAGATAACATTAGAATGCAGAATGAAAGACATCGCAAAGGCAAAGCAACGATTCACGTAAAAGAGAAAAGGGGATTCAACAGGTCACTTACAAATGCACCGCCTAGCTTGTCGAGCATCCAATGCTTGGGAGCATTGAGCCTCTTTAAATGCTTCTTCAATCCACGTGCCTGCAATGTGCAAGAACATTACAATTGATGAGGAAAAAGGTTGGGGGAAAAAAAAAAAACCAAACTTCCTTGGACTGATAACGGGGAACATCGAATTATCATGTGCCCGATGACTTCGCAGCTGAACAAATTCCGCTATCCCAAAAAAACCCACAAACTTGCTGCGCCTTCAGGGCTCAGATCATTTCAAACAAAACTCAAAATCAACTAATTGCTCACTTCTCAGCGCAAACACATCCATTAGAAAAACTAACTTGACAAAGCCCGACCGCGAAAAATTAGAGCAACAACCAAGTTCACTCCACAATGAGGCGGGCGTCAGGCATCAACAAAGCCCTCATCCCGTCCAAACACTCCACCAGGCACAGAAACAAAGACGCTGGAGCTCGCGAGCTCATCACCACCCTCACGCAACCCTCCAGTAAGCCGCAAGTATTTGGCAACACTACTTCCGCACATCAAAAGGGATGTCGTCAACACACCATGCAAAAACCTCCAATCTACAAAGCACTAACGCACACAGAGAAAGGAAGGGGACAGGGAGAAGAGAGGGTTGCTGACCATTTTGGTTGCTTCAGCTCAGACGAGACGGCGGAAGGAGCTCTTCCCCACCGGTCCTCCTGAAGTAGCACTCGATTTCCGCCGCTTTGAGCAAGCGAGAGAGAGACGGTGGATGGAGGAATGAGAGGGCTCCGTCGAAACCCTAGGGTCCCTTTATTCCATCTCTCGCGCGGATTTGGGCTTTACGGGCTTCTCATCCGGAAGCCCGAACAGGCCCACGTCGCCGACGGCCGAGCAGAATCGGCCCAAGAACAACCGTTATGGGCCTTGAACCGAGATGGATCCGTGAAAACGTTTTTCTTCTCTAAGGTCCACGTGACAAAATTTCTGGAACAAAAATTGATCTCTATCAGAAATTTGGAAGTTAAAAATTTTAGCTTCTGATTTCTTTTTCAAATATATTTCGGAATGAAATCTGTTTTCGAATTAGAAAAATCAAATCGTTCTACAAATGGATTGCTCCAAACCTATTCCTAGGAAACGAGAGACATAAAAATTTTATCATGCGCGCCCTAACCATTTCATACGCACCAACACCAAATAATTATTTGAGTGCACTGTAGGCTCTGCCATGTAGGATCAATCGAAACGAAAAGAAAAGATAGCCACCCGTTACTGTCCCTCAAATAGGAGTACGTGCTTTTAAAACATAACATGTCATTGTAGAAGTAACTTTTGAACATTAAAAAAACGTAATGAAAAGATTCTTTCTTTTTCAATTTTTTTTTAAATTTTTTCCTAGGAAAATCTCTTTAAATCTCAATCCAAATATAAAATGTGTAATTAAATTGAGATATTTTATGTATATGATAAAGTAGACTATGCATGACAATTATTGCTACAGCACCACAAAAAATTGTATTTTCATATAATTTGATTGTGGAAAAGTGGAGAAAGAAAAGTGAGTTTACACTAGTTTTATAGCTAAGAATGAGTCACGGTATGCAGAGCATCCGTTTCAGGGAAAAAGAATCCTCAAGCTGATCCTGTTGCAACCCCATCACCTTCCATCTCTGAACGTCTACAAGAGAGAGAGAGAGAGAGATGCCTTCGGTTTTGACTTCATTCATTGAGATGACAATTGCGTTCAAGACCCCACTCTGCAAACTATTGCGTTGACCATTCATTCCCAGATTAGCCTGTTGAGTCTAACTTTTAACTGTTTTAGGGCGGTTTGTTTCAGCCCGGCGAAGTTTCAGTGTCGGAACCGAACCTGATCGACCCTGATCTGGTGTCTGTAGGTGTCCATTTGAAATAGAAGTTGGTCCTTTCTGTCGATCTAACTCGATTCGGGCGCAACTCTTACGTGTATCGTCGGTCCTACTGCAAATGGGGCATGAACCTCGGTCATGTGCTCGGTGACATCAGATTCTTTGGTCGAGAATTTAGTGAACATGAAGACCGTCGTCACACTTCCGAGCAAGTCACCAAATGTGCTCGTTTAGAGTGACGTGAATGAATGTGTGTCCTGGCGGATTACGCCTATAAATTGGCTGTCATGCAAGTCGCATTTGCGCTCAGACACTCAACAACACAGACGCGAAATGGCTTCCGGTGGCAGGCTATTCCCCTTCGCTCTTGTGACTCTGTTCCTCTGCCTCATCTCCCCATCTCCATCGCTGTCCTCTGATGACGATAAGGTGAAATTGTCCCTCTACTACGAAAGCCTGTGTCCCGGCAGCGCAGATTTCATAGCCAACCACCTCGTGAAGGCCATCGAGAATGGTCTCATAAACATCATCGACCTCAAAATTGTCCCTTGGGGCAATGCTCAAATCGACAATCGCACCGGAGCATTCATATGCCAGGTCTAGTTTCAAAATTTGAAACTCAAATTTTGTTCTTCTTCGTGTCAATAAATTCTCTCGCGCGGTGATCTGGCCACTACCTGTTTATGAGTCCTCTGAATATTGTTGCAGCATGGTGAGGATGAATGCTACCTTAACACCATTCAAGCTTGTGCCATCGAGGTCTGGTCTGATCTGGTAAGCGTGGCTTCGAACTGCTCTGGCCTTTATCTATGTTTTCAATCTATATACACCATGTGCCGAAAGATTTCTCGCTTTTGGTTTGTATTGACTAAATTTGTTTTCTCTTAATGTATTGTACTCCGGTCCAGAAACCGCATTTCAATTTCATTAGCTGCGTGGAGGGTAAGATCTCCAAGGGTGGGCTGCGATCGGGGAAGGTCTCTGCCGCGTATCAGGAAAAGCCCTCCTCAAATGTTGCAGCCTCAGTAGTGTGGGAGTCTTGTGCTGAAGAGCTAAAATTGGAGGAAGCAGGCATCTACAAGTGCTACACCAGCGGACGTGGAAGAGAGGTAAAGCCGAAATGCCGTAGACATAAGCCAATGCATGCTCGCAGCATATTCTACCGCTGTTTCACGATCGATAGATGAAGAAACTGATGCTTGTTTTAAAAGGATTTGCTGCCGTCTCACCAGTCCTCTGTTTTTAAACTGTCTGATGCTTACTTCGGCTTCATGATGGTTCAAATTTTCCTCATATGCAGCTTGAACTACAGTACAAGACCGAGACCGACCAGCTTATTCCGCCTCACGAGTACACGCCGTGGGTTACCGTAAATGACCAACCGCTCTACTATGTTCGTATCCTAATACCCCCGTCTCTGTCTATGTTTCTCTCTCTGTCTCTCGAGCTTGGATCTGATGCATTGTGGTTTGCAGGAATTCTTGAATTTCATAGACTTCGTGTGCAAGGCTTACAAGGGCGGCCTGGGAAAACCCCCCGCTTGCAACTCGACTCGTTGAGGAGCGATGAAGCAAGAGATACCACAGATCCTTTTAAGCACATATACGATCTCTGTTGATTTAGTGCGGCCACTGTTTTTTGGTCCCTTTAGACCAAATCAGCTAAAAATGGAAGGATTAAACCATGTATGTTTGGTTAACACTTAGTTTGTGCTATGTTTCTAAATAAAATTGCATGTTCAGCCAAACGAATCCATTGGCTACTGGTTAATCGAGTTCATGTTGTCGATGGTTAATCGAGTTCACGTTGCTGATTATTTTTGTTAGAGCATGGTCGTGTCGTGCGGTTCTTGATTTGGGTGTGGTTTGGCTGTCGATTTTAATGTTGCTTGCAATTACTTTCCAAATTGAGATCGCTTGATTTCGAATTACGACTAGGGGCAACCACGTCTCGGATCTAATTTTTTGAATACGTGGGTTTGGAAGATGCAATTAGCTCATCTAATGGATGAAGCATAGGATTAGTATCAACGGGATAATATAGTCCAAGATCTTTGGGAGTGATATACGGGCTATGAACGGGTATATGTTGCTATTTTTTGTAAAAGTACGTGGAAAATATTTGGCACTCTTATAATCATAATTGAAAATGATGTTGTCATCAGTTTACGTCGATGGTGCTAAATACTAAAGGAGCTTGCAAATTAGAATAGGAGTATTTGGATTGCAAATTACTGTTAAAAAATCATATCTAATAATTGCATGCTATCGAAAGAATTTTATATGCATTCACGTGATCATGATATCCTGTAAGTACTTCGAAAATAATAAGTGATAATTAACAGATTACATCATGAACAGGTTAATGAAAAGACATGAAATAATTCAAACATTAAACTTGTTTTACACGCATATAATATGCCGTGTGTTCTATATGTATACTAATAAGAGCGAGCATTGTTTATATGTTCAATTACCGCACAAAAGTCGGAAGCTTTACTCTGTATTAAAAAAAGATCACAAAGCAGGTCCTAATTCCAAATTAAAGAAATCGATAAGTGCAAGATTTCTAAGGGTTTATTAGGGTCATATGACTCAATATCCATTCTGGAAACCTTACCACATACACTTTTTCAGAAGGACGGCGTAAAAAGATACAGAGTACCGTGAAAAACTTTTAAGGAAGTGCATAAATACAGAATTATATACCAAGTCTCAACTAGGGCACAGGATGCAAGGATCATCAAATCGTCCCCATTAAATTTTTTACCATGGAACCGAATCCTATGAACAATTATTAGACGAAATCGAGATTTCTTTTGACATAGATAATGAATCATATACACAAATAAATACTCTCGTTCTCCGATGCGATTTAAAACAAGGAGAATACAACTTAGAACCTAGATCCTATACAGGTCTTCCGTAAATAGAGGGATTCCCCTAAGCTGAAAATCTGACCAGAGGCATGCTGGAGTCTCTCCACTCCAACACCATCTCATACTCGTTCTCTCCAATTGCCATTGAATATGACCTCTTCCCACTAATCAATCCCATGGCTTCGAACTTGCTTGGCTTATTCTCCAACCATCTACGCCACAAGACCCCAATGGAACATCCAAACGTTCTCTCATTTCTTCCCAAGTTAGGAGCCAGCCAAGGCAAGAAACAAAGGGCGAGACAAAAAGAGACTCCACGGCTAGCCTTGCCTCTACCAGCTGCTTGCTTGGGAAATCTGACTTTATTGATTCCAAAATCGCATGGTAATCCCTGATGTTCTTATCGAAGAACTCAACGAAATTTCGCAATTCACGGCTAGTTTCTCCTTGGCCCGAAGTTGTTGTGCCTCCGATGGTGGGATTTGCTATCGCTTCCTTGGCCAATCTCAAGAACTCACCAACTTGCCTGTTGTTTCTCCTCTTTCATATGTGTGGAAGACCCTTCATTACATTGAAGACCATCCATTGTGATGTACCATTATTATTACCTCCTCTTTGGCTCAGTTTCTTCATCTCACTCACTAACGCATCGATCCTCATCTCTTCCACCACCAACTCTACACCGAGAGCCTTTACCTGCTCTTGAAGCCTACTCTTTGCTCCCTCGAATTCGATCAAACCTTTCTCATCGTCCCATTTCATCGAAGTTATCCTCAGAGCTACACGTCTCCTCGCCATTGCCATGGACTCGATCAATCCCCATCATTGGAACGCTTCTCCCATGTCAAAGTCTATAACATGCACGGCCTCGATGTGTTTGGGCAAGGATTCGAGAACTGTTGAATTTGCCGCAAAATGGGCGAATCTCCCATGGGGGTATATTTGGTATATTGCATATGACGCTGGCCTAAAGTTCTTGAAAGCCTCATGCTTTATGTAATTAAGGTCTTGTTTTCTGTCGAACGTGTAGAAGGCGAGGCAATCGATTGCGTTGCCAGCGGGTTTGCTCTCTCGCCGATGCATCCTGAGATCACATCAAGGAGCCCGCTCTGCTCGTTTTCCATGGCCTCGCCATATGCCTTAAGGAGATGAGGGAGGCCGAGTTTATTATCGACCTCCATTCACTCGGATGGCAGGACTAAAGACGCTTGGACTGATGAGACGTCGTTGCTGATCTCCGAGTATAGGGATGGAGTAGGGCTAGGAGTCCACCCCTTATCGTTGCAGCTCAAGATCGGCTCAAACCCATCGATCTCCATCAGGATAGTTTCAATAGGGTCCAATTTGCTATTCGTGGAGTGTTGAATCTCACCGAGATTCGGCGAAAACTTGGAGGGCAAATAAGGGGTAATAGCAACCGAGAGGAGTCCTCAGCATTGGTGAAGGGTGAACAAAATTCATGTCCTCCAACATAGTGTTGGAAGTTTGTTTGTAAAACAAACTAAATGTATTTTTCCTTGTCCAACGTAAGGAAAAGTGGAAGGAAGTGGGCCAATTAATAAATGTGGGGTTTCTTTTTATACCTAAAAGGAATTATTAGGTGTGGGCTAGACCCCATCATACCTACGTGTAGGTGTGCGATTATTAGGCGCACTTAGCAGATGGACCACAAAATGCTAGTATTCTTATGGTCAGAGGTTCTACTGGTATATCTAGGAGTTTGGAAGAAATCTATCCACGGGACTTGCAACCAATGCTCTAATTCCTTGGTTTGTCTTGTCTTTTGCTTCGTTTTGAATATGTTTAGCTCTTTAGTCTACCAAATTTGGGGTTTATGACATCATTGACTTGCGAGGGCTGCATGACCCCCACCCTCAATTGGCGAGGGCATTGTGGCCCTTGCCAGTGGCGGTCGGCAAGAGCCCAACCATAATAATAATAATAATAATAATAATAATAATAATAATAATAATAATAATAATAATAATAATAATAATAATAATAATAATAATAATAATAATAATAATAATAATAATAATAATAATAATAATAATAAAAGTAGGAAAAAAGAAAAAAATTAAAAAATTATTAAAAAATATTAAAAATTGTTCATGTATGACCGATCATCTAGTCTCCGACAATCAGACAGAGGCCACGATCGGCGAGGGTCGGCCTCCCCAACCTCGGGCAAGATTGCCTTCATTGTCCTCGGGTAGGGCTCGCCCTTGCCAGAGGTCAGCGAGGGTCTCCCTCACGGGCCTCAAGTGAGGTTGCCCTCGCCGAGATCTAGCGAGGGGCAACCTTACCGGCCTTGGGCAAGCTCACCCTTGCCGAATTTGGCAAGGGTGAGCCTCGCTCACAATCGATTGGGTCATCCCTCACTAGTTTCCAGCGGGGGCTACCTCCCTTGAGGTCGCCCTAGCCATCCCAGGTAGGGCTCAACCTCGCCTAAGACCGGTGAGGCCGACCCTCGCCGGTTGTGGCCTCTGGCCAATCTAGCAAGAGGAGAAAAAAAGAGAGGAAAGAAATAAAAAAAAAAAAAAAAGAGAAAAAAGAAATTAAAGAAATTAAAAACAAAAAAAAATAATTTTAAAATTCATAAACAAAATTAAAAAATTTTAAAAAACTTTCCACATCATTCGGCCAAAATTAGCAAGATAGACTTAATTGATAAAAAGTGAAAATGTTTAGGACTTAATTGACAAAGTTCAAAGGTTTACAACTGAATTGGCAAAAGTGTAATAGGTTTAAAATTTTTTGAATAATTTTTCCCATTGCGAGATCAGATTTAGTAGCTCGCTCTACTCGTTTTCAATGGCCTCTCCATATGCCTTAAGGAGATGGGGGAGGCCGAGTTTATTATCAACATCATTGGTGATGTCCGAGTTATGATAACACCATCTTGTTGAGGATATTGCTCATTATTTTCGGAAGGTTTCAGGGAAAGGTTGATCAATGAGACGTCATGGATGTTGTGACATCCTGATTTTCCAATTCTGTTTTTAATAAAATGAGACGGGCATTTCATCTTCGCACATGTAGTTCTTTTCCTTGAGTCGACCACTCATGTGAAAATTAGTCTATCAGGTTAAGCCGTTAAGAGATTCTAATGCATCAGACCCGTGAATTTGACCAAGAAGTGACCTTTCGACTGAGCTAATTTGTAAGGGTCATTACGACACAGTTAAAAATCGATTATGGACCGGAGATAGGTCGACTTGACAAAGACATGTGATCAAGTGTGGGTGATTCCACCAGATCGCATAATTCTTGTTGATCGACACTAGACTGGCTTTTCTATTGTTTGGGTACCCTGGTCTGTATTTGAAACCTTAAGATTACCCCCAACAGCCGAGAGTCGTCAATGTGTCAAAGATGTATATTGTGGCTTGAAAATGATCAACCATAGGTCAAATGCATGAAAATTTCTAAAAGCTACCTAGTAGATCAGGATGCGCTAGTATCGTGCTAGAGTGAAATTAACCGTGAAATTGAAATTGAATTATGAAATTGGAAGTCTTGTGGTGTCACAAATCATTTTAGGAATATTGACTCATCTTTGGAAGATTTTTCATGCAAATAGAGTTTTTCGGTAAAATAATCAAAGTATGGTAAATTTGGTTCGGGAAATTGGTAGGCCCGCTTTTGATCATACTTTTGGGACCCAAGATGGTTCTATGGTCAAGTAAATATGTGAATTGAAGTGTGGTGACATTGGATTAATTTTATGGATTTTAATTTGGTTCAATTAGAAGAGAATTGAATGAAATTGAAAGAATTAAGGTACAAAGTTTAAAAATTCGTATGCCATGGGTCAAGAGGGATTTTTGACCCATTGGAGTATTGTTATGGAAGATTTGAGTGAGTGGAAGATGACATCACCTGAGGTCATGGTGGGGCCAAAGCGAATGGAGTATTGACAAGTGTCAGATGCCCATTGGTCCTCAAAAAGGGCCCACCACTTCACACTTCATCTCCTCCCTTGGATTAAGGAGTGTCTTGGAACTAGAGGAGGAGAGAGAGAGAGAGAAGTTGCGACTAGAACTAGCAGCCGCACGCCCCTTTGCCTGCACGCTCAATGTCGCTGCACGTCGCCAGAGCCGTCATCATTGCCACCCGTCCGCGCGCTCACTTGTCGGCCAGCTCGCCGCTCCGCCTTCGCCCGAGTCTCCAGCTTAGTCATCGTCCGTCGCAATAGCTACTCGCCACTGCCAGGGTCGCTAGAAGACCACCGGAGCCATTGCTAGTTGTCGCCCGAGCTGCCGCCGTCCCTCTTCGTCGGTTCCGTGCTTAACCAGCCGCCGACATGCCTCCGTCCAAGCTTGGTCAGCCACTGGAGTTCTAGCCCTAGTCCAGAACTTCAAGGCCCATTTTGGGTGCCTTCCGGTCCTCTTTTGGTGTTGCCCCTAGGAGGTTTTCCGACCGCCTTGCCGTTGTCTTCGCCGGAGACTCATTAGAAAGCGATTCCGGTGAATTTAGCCTCATAAACCTTGATTAGAGGATTAACGATACCTTAAGTGTGCTTAGTCTAAGCTAAGTAAGTTTATGTTGTTAGATTAGTTTAATTAAGTGAGAATTAGATTAAGGGGTGTGATTAGTTTAGGGTATGTTTAATTAAGGCTAATTAGATGTTTATGTTAGTATAATAATGATTTGGCCTTAATTGATTATTTTTTAATAAATAAGTATTTTCGAAATTATTTAATTATTTAATAATATTTTATATTATTTAAAATTATTAAAATATTATTATTGAATTAATTTTCGGAATAAAATTAATTATTTATTAAATTCGAAAATTATTTCAGGACCTTAAATTCTCATAATTTCGTGCTGATCGTTGCTATGCATTCAGATTTTGAATTTGATAAGTGGATATTGCAAATTGAATGTTGATTGTAAAAAATAAGGATTTTATTCATAAAATCCCAAGTGTCGGGTTTTGATACCAAAATTGGATTTTAAGGATTATATTAAATAGTGGGGTTTGAAAAAGTGAGATATTGATTTTCTAGTTCAAAATTAACGTGCCCCCACACACGTGAATAATTTATGGAATATTTTTAATATGAAGAAAAGAGGTTGGAACCACCGCCCTCAGCGGTGCAGCTAGCTCGGGCTCTCTCACCCTCATGAAGGGGAGAAGTTCGAATCCCAGAGGCAACGTTAGGGATTCTTATCTGGAGTACTGTGATGGTGGGTCCTGTAGTCGCTCTTCCAGGGTTTGCTCGCCGGCTGTCGGTTTACGGGGTTCCCTAGGTTACCAAAATAAAAAAGAGACCGGGATCACTATTTTAAATTGAAGCATTGAGTGAAATGTAAGGTGTCCTGGGCCGAGTATGAATTTATTGGGTGATAATTAAGAGGAAATTGTCTAGAGCTATTGAGCTAGACTTACCCCTATATGGGATGCCTCATACAACGAATGCAGGTTGCAGTAGATTTTGAGCTCATGCTCCTTTGGGAATGCCGTCGACTTAATGACGAAGCCGTGCTCCAAGGTGGGGAGACGATGCCTAGCTAGATGACAGTAGATAGTTAAACTGCGAGTAGGCTATATTCATGTGTGATAGTGAATAAAAATTGGAACGCATTTTGAGTGTGACTGATGTGTCGGATTATGGGACGGAATTGTGTGACACGGTATGTGATGTGGCATAATAATTTGGTCTTATAATAAGGACTTATGTGGTTGTGATTTTGTGAAAGTGATTGCGTTCCAATTGTTTAAGTTCTTATTACTACCTGTGATTGAGTGATATGAATTGTACTAACCTACAAGAAGGAAATAAGACGAGGTAAGTCTTCTATGTAGTGTGGCTAGGCCACTCTTGGGCGTATTTTCTTTCTAATAGGGGTTTAGGGGGTGAACTTGCTGAGACAATGTCTCACCCTGTTGTGAGCAAAATATTACAGGACCGTAGATGGCGGAACCCCTAGAGCGATATGGTATTCCCATGCAGATTATGGAACAAGTGCATAGTTTTCCGGATCCTGATAGTCATTGGATCTATGAGCTGATTAGGACCGCGATATGGATCCAGGAGGCATGTTTGTCAGGGTGCTTCATAGATATAGGGCGTGGTTATGCTTTGGACCAAATGGTTTCAGGGTTGGTCCACTTGATAATTTTGATATTTCACCTGCTGTGATGGAAGCCATTCTAGATGAGGGCATAGCTGACCCTCTCGATGGTGGGGTGGATGACCCGTCGTCTCCGGAGGCTGATTAGCCAGAAGTGGGGTCGACGAACTGTCGCGACCTCTTTTTTTTCCGGCGCCCGATCGGGGCGGGCGCCTCGCGGAGGCTAATGGCTCGGCTGTTTTAATTAAGCCCGGACTCTCCCAAGTCCACCAATTCACGACTTTAATGGTCAAAGTTTTTAACTTGTAAGTTAATTTTTAAGACGGAGTCGCCACTAATCAATTTGAGGTGGGTTGATTAGAAACCCATGCGAAGTATTGGGAGAAATACTCGCTCCTGCGCAACCAGAGAAATTAGGATCGGGGACTTGATTACACTAGTTAATCACTAATGCCCTTTCGGTACCTAACCTTGTTTAAACCCCGAGGCTTTTTGGATGTTTGAGGGATTTTCCACGCATTTTTGGGGTCCTTTTTCCAATTTTTTTGGACATAAAAAGGACTTTTGGATTTTTTTTTTTTTTCGGGTTTTTAGAAAATATAAGTCTTTTTGGCTTTTTCTGAATTTTTGGTTTTTTTTTTTTGGATTTTTGGCATTTTTTTTGGAAAATATGAAATATTTTTGATTTTTTTTTTTGGAAAATCAAATATTTTTTAAATTTTTTTAATATTTTTTTTGAAATTAAAATATTTTTTAATATTTTTTTGAAATTATATTTTTTTATTTTGATTTTGATTTTGGAAAATAAATTATTTATTTATTTTAAATATTATTTAGAATAAAGTAAAATAAAAGCCGTTGCGGGCCCGACTCGGATTTTTTGCCTTTTTCTTTTTTTTTTTTTTTTTTTTTTTTTGAAAACGGTGCCGTTTAAGGGGGGAATCGGTGAAAACCCTACCCGGTTCCCGACCCGGGTCCGACCCAACGACCGGGTCGCGACCCGGAAAGATCGGGAACCCTAGGGTTCCCGATTCGCGGCGCTGAGGAGGACGACGTGGCGGCAACGGCGGTGACGGCAGCGACGGAGGGGGAATGGTGACGGCGACGGCTACCCGTGCGAGGTGGTGGCGGTGAGCGGTGGCGACGGCGAAGGGTGCGCCCCTTCCTCTTCGATTTCTCCTCCTTTTTCTCTCTCTCTCTCCCGGTCGTGAGCTCGGATCCGGGTTTCGCTTGCCAACGGTCTCCCGAAGTCTCGGAGGGAGATCGTTGAGCTCGCGACCTGACCGCCTTGCCCTTGCTTCGCTTTGAGTTCCTTGAAGTCTCTCAGGGGGGCTCGGAGCTTTGCCGGCTGCTGCGCGTGCTTCAATGGAGGCGGGGACGGGGGTATTTATAGGCGAGGGGGTGGCCGGTCGACGGAACTTCGACCGCCGGTCCCCCTCGCGTGCTGAGCGACTCCGGACGGCCAGACCGGCGTCCCATCCGACGCCAGCTGCCCCCACGTCGCCATTCGTCCGCCCTTCCGACGTCGCGCCTCCTGCGCGTGCGTTGCAGAGGCGCACGGAGGAGGAAGAAGGAGTGCGTCGCACGGGCCGGGCCGTGAGGGCCCTCGCGAGGGAGAGAGGAGGGGCAGGGCTCGAAGGCCCAGCCCAACGAGCTGTGTTTTTTTGCTTTTGTTTTGTTTTTTCTGTTTGTTTTGCTTTGTTATTTTGTTTATTTATTATCCGAAAAGATGAAATAAAATAAAATAAAAACCTAATTAATAATGAAATTGAGAATTTAGGCGTCAACAATTTTGCCCCTCTTTGAAGGTGAGTTCGCAGAGGTTACATTCAAAGACAAACTGATGCCTAAATTTTATCCATGCATGTGTAACATATTATATTTTATTTAGGACCTATTATTCTATGTAGAAGAGGAGTAATATAACTTTACATATACTAAGACAGATAAGAAGATACCTGGAGTTACTTACCGGGAATAGGTGAGATAGGGTGTGAACCCCGAGTTTTGGCAAGTATCAAGGTGTCGTCTTACCTGGTGACATGAGAGGGTTGCTTCTCTAGGACCCGAACTATTCTTCGGTCGCCTATTAGAGCAATCAACGATTTATCTAGGACCCGAACCTTTCTTCGGTCGCCTTGACGGAAATTGCTCCTCCGGGACTCGAACTATTCTTTGGCCGCCTGTTGGAGTAATTAGTGGTTTGTCTCAGACCCGAATCGTTCTTCGGTTGCCGTGACGAGAAATTGCTTCTCCAGGACTCGAACCATTCTTCGGTCGCTTGTTAAAACAATCAATGATTTGTCTAGGACTCGAACCTTTCTTTGGTCGCCTTGACGGGAAATTGATTCTCTAGGGCCCGAACCATTCTTCAGTCGCCTGTTAAAACAATCAATGATTTGTCTAGGACTCGAACCTTTCTTCGGTCGACTTGATGGGAAATTGCTCCTCCAGGATTTGAACCATTCTTCGGTCGCCTGTTGGAGCAATTAGTGGTTTGTCTAGGACTCGAACCTTTCTTCGGTCGCCTTGACGGTAAACTGTTTCTCCAGGACTCGAACCATTCTTCGGTCGCTTATTAAAATAATCAATGATTTGTCTAGGACTCGAACCTTTCTTCGGTCGCCTTGACGGGAGATGCGCCGACCTTTCTCAGGGCATCTCATTTGTGGGTGCCTGATTTGCATCGAGGACACCAGTTGGTACCCGACCTTCCTCGGGAGATGCGTCGACCTTTCTCAGGGCCTCTGTTTTGTGGAGGTGTCTGATCTCTGTTAAAGACACCTGTTGGAACCCGACCTTTTTCGGGAGGATGCACCGACCTTTCTCAGGGCATCAATTTGTGGAGATGTCTGACCTCTGTCAAAGACACCAGTTGGTACCCGACCTTTCTCGGGAGATGCGCCGACCTTTCTTAGGGCATCAATTTGTGAGGTGCCTGATCTTCGTCAAAGACACTAGTTGGAACCCGACCTTTCTCGGGGGATGCACCGACCTTTCTCAGGGCATCGATTTATGAGGTGCTTGATCTTTGTCAAAGACACCTGTTGGAACCCGACCTTTCTCGGGGGATGCGCCGACTTTTCTCAGGGCATCGATTTGTGGGGTGCCTGATCTTCGTCAAGGACACCTGTTGGACCCGACCTTTCTCGGGAGATGCGCCGACCTTTCTTAGGGCATCGATTTGTGGAAGATACCTAGACATTCACAGGCATTGAAAGAGTACCTGGATATTCACAAGTACAAACCTGGAGGATATTTGGGCCTTTGCAAGCATTGAAGGGGTACTTGGATGTTAACAAGTACAGACTTTGAAGGATGCCTGAACGTTTGCAGGCGTTGAAGAGGTACTCGGATGATCACGAGTACGAATTTCTAAAAATACCTGGCAAACGGGATATCGAGGATGGATGTCGCATATTCATGGAGGTCTCTCACCTTTTGATAATTGGGGAATATTGAGGACGTACTTGAGATATTCGTGAAGGTCTCTCACCTTCTGGTAATTGGGAATATCGAGGACGTACTTGAGATATTCGTGAAGGTCTCTCACCTTCTGGAAATTGGGAATATCGAGGCCGTACCTCGCATATTCGTGAAGGTCTCCCACCTCCTAGCAATTAGGGAATATCGAGGATGTACCTGTGATATTCGTGAAGGTCTCTCACCTCCTGGTTATGGGGAATATCGATGACGTACCTCGCATATTCGTGAAGGTCTCTCACCTCCGGGTAGTTGGGAATATCGAGGACGTACTTGAGATATTCGTGAAGGTCTCTCACCTCCTGGTTATGGGGAATATCGAGGACGTACCTCGCATATTCGTGAAGGTCTCTCACCTCCTGGTAGTTGGGAATATCAAGGACGTACCTGAGATATTCGTGAAGGTCTCCCACCTCCTGGCAATTAGAGAATATCGAGGACGTACCTAGGATATTCGTGAAGGTCTCTCACCTCTTGGTAATTAGGAATATCGAGGACGTACCTGAGATATTCGTGAAGGTCTCTCACCTCCTGGTTATGGGGAATATCGAGGACGTCCCTCGCATATTCGTGAAGGTCTCTTATCTTCTGGAAATTGGGAATATCAAGGACGTACCTCGCATATTCGTGAAGGTCTCCCACCTCCTGGAAATTAAGGAATATCGAGGACATACCTGGGATATTCGTGAAGGTCTCTCACCTCCTGGTAATTGGGGAATATCGAGGACGTACCTGGGATATTCGTGAAGGTCTCTTACCTCCTGAAAATTGGGGAATATCGAGGACGTACCTGGGATATTCGTGAAGGTCTCTTACCTCCTGGAAATTGGGGGAATATCGAGGACGTACCTCGCATATTCATGAAGGTCTTTCACCTTCTGGTAATTGAGAATATCGAGGGCATGCCCCGCATATTCGTGAAGGTCTCTCACCTCCTGGTAATTGAGAATTTGAATGTAGCACAAGACTTACCTGGATGGCCGCCGGCACACAGGTGTACAAAGTAGAGAAATATTTGGATGAACACAAATATTTAATGATATAATCAGGGACCACTCAACTGGTCCAAGTGTAAGAAAGCATACCAGGTAATTGCGGGCGCATAATGTGGTGGAATACTTGAGTAGTTGCTAGAATTCAAAGATACAATTTTGAGGACAACTCGGACAAGTCGAGTGTCACGGAAAGGGAGTATCCGAACGATGATCGGTACTCAAAGACAAGAGGATACTTTGATAGTCATGAGCATCCAAACTTTAAAGACAACTTGAACAGGTCGAGTGTCAACAGAGGGAGTACCCGAGTATTGGCAGGCACTCGAAAACAATGGGATAACCGGACGGTTGCAAATATCGATGCAGGGACAACTCGAACAGGTCGAGTGTCGATAAGAGGGAGTACCAGGCAAATGGCAGGTACTCAAAGACAAGGGGATACTCAAACCGCTGCAAGCACCCAAACTCAGGGGACGACTCGAGTAAGTCGAGTGACAAGAAGAGAGTACCAGGACAGTGGTAGGTACTTTAAGACAGATAGGGATATGTTTATTTGGCAATATCTCTGATTACTAAGAGTATGTTCATTATTTACACAATATGTAGACATGTACACAATGATTGTATATGCTGTAAACTCATAAATTCAAAATGTGATTTATGCATGACAATTTCGTCAGTTTTGTATCATCCGAATTCCACTGGGGAAGATTTTGAAAGACAACCCTTATTTAGAATGTAGATATCTTGAGCATGCTAGATGAGGGACTTTTAGTCTAAAAGGACTTTTCACTCACTCTCATGGAAAGGCTATTTTATCCTGACCATTGATGCGGGATTTATAAGGATCACACTTCTCCTTTGTCCTCATGTCAGCAAGGGTCCAAGTATTCTCGCAAGTGGTACGACTTTACCAATGTGAGAGGTCTTTGTTGAAATTGTGATGAAGACTTGGTTAGCAACTCATCAAAGGGGACCATCAAGGTTGAAGTCGATGCATGAAAATGTTGCACGATTCTCTCCGGGTTTACAAGTCAGGAACCCTGCGAAAAGAGATAGAGTAATCTTGCTCGTACTTCTTCGAGCGATATTTATGCACATACGAAATCCTACGTTAATTGAAGTGCCGCTAGTCTGAAGAGACTTTTTACAATGGGAATATAACGTAGACTCGGCTCACATATAGAAGGGGTGAGAGTTGGTGAATGTCTTGGCATTTGTCACTGGTCTTTCTTCTTACTATCAAATGGAGATTTTACAACCACAACTTTTTCTTGGCTGTATTTTTGACTGGGGGCATTGACCTTGCTTTTACTAGGCACACTGCTTTTCTATGCCCTTGTTTTTATTCCAGTCCCTCATTTATGGGCATTGACCTTGCTTTTACCAGGTACATTGCTTTTTTATGCCCCTGCTTTTTCATTTTTGTTGCTTGAGGAACTGATCTAGGCGAGTTCAATCGAAGCACCATTATTTAGACTTTGAATCTTCATCTTCAGCCAGCACTCTTGGCTTTGGCAATAACTTCTGCTTTGTCTCAATGTGAGGGTAAAATTACAAACTCACTTGGGTTACACAATGTATACAAATGCATAGAAAAGGAATTGCTCTTCGTCATTCTAAGGCACTTAAATTAACACGAGTGTTCATATGCAATAAAGACACTCGAAGATTGATGCAAGTGCGAGCAAGAGAATTTCTATCCCTCTTCTCACCTTGTGATGCTGATTTGCCTTGTCTTTGACATGCTCCAGTGTGGGGTGATTCTTGATGAGAGAAGCTTCACCAATGTATGGGGCTAAAGGGGGGTGAGCAATGAAATGCCTCTCACTATTTTGGTTATCGTACCATTCGCGAGAGAACTCTTTACCCTGCAGTCATGGAATTTTCTACACTCATCTCACAAGTGTATAGATGGGGGACTGTGTGTAGGATATGGCTTGCCTGTCATCATTCTGACGTGCCTCATCCAACATGCTCAACTAATCTTGTATTCTTCATTTAGCTGTCTATTCTAGCAATCCTTAATGGAATCAGTGATTTAGACAGACAAAATCATCATGCAAAAATCCATTTGGAGTAGACATGCAGCATTTTCTGAAGTATGAGAGAGTTTGTGCTCTCAAAACAAATGAATGATTTTTTACTCAAGAGACCCTATTGACAACTTTAGGGGTGTTTACTTGGTGAAATTGTATTTACAAATGTATTGAATTTTGAACATCAAAAGAGCTATTCACAAATGGTTATTTACAGATGAGTGTTGATGGGTTGTCTCTATTGAATAAGGAGATAACACACGAATGATCAGCTAAGGATTGGGACTCCGAACGGGCATCTTTGCTTTTGCCCTTGCGGAAGAGAAGATGTGGAAATAGATCAATTAGTAGGGCTAAAATCACATGTGATTTGAGGCCTGAAAGGTTTCTGTCATCTGCCTTGGCGACACTTGAGATGCCATTTGGCTTGGGAGAGCTTATCATGGTCTGACATGCCTCTCATTGATTTGTTTTCTACATCTTTGACGATCAGGTGATCCTGCAACAGAAGAGAGGGATCATATTAGTTAGAAGCTCTTTCAGGAGTCGAATAACTTGGAAGCGATACAACATTACCCTTCACTGGTTTACAGATGTTTGAATAGACCTGAAGCACGAGGAGGATATGAATTCCTGTAATTTTTACTCCGTTGGGTCAATTGCTCTCTTGTAATTTGCAGGTGCAAGAGAAGCAAAATTTTATTTTTTTCAAGCGGCTAACTGTCGTGTCGGGAATTCGAACCCTCGACTTTGGATCATTTTGCTCTTTCCTGGCTACCACTCGGCTAGAGGCGCCGACAATGTTCGTGGGGGGGAGTTTCCTTTTCCATTTAACCGAACCGGCTCTTGGACGACGCGTCCTTTCATACCAAGCTAGGTAAATTGATGTGGGTCACTTGATTTACCCAAATTAACCATTAAGCTTGTTTCTTGAATCCTAGGCTTCCTGTCAATAGGAGAAAATGTGTCAAAAATGAGTTTAGATATTGGGAGTATTGGAAACGATACCAAATTACTCTTCCCCAGAGTTCATATTTGTTGACTCCTAGGGATGTTTGAGTGTCAATGACGGCCTTTTGTCTTTGACACAGTTCAATGTCTCTTTTGATCAACCCTCCTCATTTGTGACCCTGTATACATGATTGCTGGTCGTTGATTCATCTTCAACGCCTTCCTTCTGTGGAATTTTTCCTCTGTCCTTGACTATAGCTGCATTGAGCAAAAAGTCACATACCTCAAGCTTCTATGGAATTCGAGATGGGCAATAAAAAACCTCTAGCTTTCTGATAGCAATTATTATTTTTTTGAAGAATACGTGTCTAGAACACGGAGTGAAGCTTCCAGACTCTGGAGTCATTGTCTGGAGTGGGGCTATAGATCGCCTTGACTGTCTGGATTTTCTCCCTATTGACAGTAATGAATTCAAAGGAAGAGAAGAAATTTCTTCCTTGTACTTCTTGGCTTGTCGAAGCTGGAAATCCCTTCAATGAAACTATGATGTCTAATTGTTCGGGCATGTCAGGGGGAGGAGATATTTCCTCCGTCTTGAAAAGGAATTGGACAGGAGTGAGGTGGAACACACAGAGCTCCTGAGGACGGCCTGCAAACATGGGAAGGTCGAAAGCAGCCTGGAGGAGGTTATCCTGCCTCGAGCTACCATGGTATGCGTGCGTCGGGTTTAACCGCATGCCTATGCCTATTATGTCCGATCTTTTGTTTCCTGTACACAGAAGAGATGAGACATCATTTTCAAAATTATGTTCAGGGAATAAGACTTACCTTCTTTGAAACAGGATGATCCTTTTTGTTTGCCCCTGCTTCCTTGAAATGGTGTCTTTGAATTTGGTCTGTTCACATGATGTGCTAGTTTTAAATGCTTTCTGTTACACTAAGTCAAAGGGAATGATGTTCTGAGACATGAAGTGAGAGAGTCAGGAAGACAAACATGGTTAAATTTATCATCTTGTTTTGACGAAAGCTTTTGGTGATGAAATATTTTTTTTATTTTCAGAACATGTCTTTGGGGGAGAAAAAGCATGAGGAAGCCCAGCCCTCAGTATTCTCCTTGGATGATATTTTCTTTTCATGGTTGGATAGCATCACTGGGCTGGTTTGGAATACCGCCTCATGCTTTCAAAACAAAATATTATAACCATACATTAAAGTACTGGAATGAAAAAGACAACAGTAGCGCACTAGATAAAAACAAAACTAATAAAAACTCCTATGAAAAGGAGCGCTTTGATAGTGCTGGTCCTGAAGTCAAACGTCTTTGAATTCCTCGCCTCCAGTAGACTTGAAGTATTCGCATGCGATGACTATTTTGTTGAAGCTACGAAAGTGTAACCCATGCAGCCAATAGCGATGTTCGTGGGGCAAAGTTTCTATGAACTGCTTTATCAATTCTTCTTCAGTCAGTTGAGGGTAGGCTTGCATCATAAAAGCCCTCCACCTTCCTGCATATGCTCGGCAATCCTCCATTGGTCTTCTTCCGAAGTGGGCCAAACTCTGGCAAGGCAACTCAGTTCCAATCTGGTTTTGGTATTGATGCAAGAATGTGGAAGACAGCTCATTCCAATCCTTTATGAGGTAAATACTTGCTGTGATGAACCATTGCAATGCAGACCCTGTAAGAGTTTCTTGGAACGCCTGAGTTATGAATGACATCGGGCCATGGTACTGACTCATTTCAATGTGAAGATATTGTAAATGAGCCACAGGGCAAGTCGTGCCGTTATACTTGCAAATATTAGGTATCCATACTTCGCTGGGGGTTATGATCATATGAGGGCAAGACGGGCTTGACATGTCTTGGTTAGGCCACTGGTTTTCCCACTGCATATTCGTTGAAGTGGTGAATTTTTCTGTTTTAGGGAAGTTGGACTCTACCGAGATCACTCCATTGCCTTCTTCTGGGTCAAAATTTCCGAATGAGGATGACGTATTGAAGCCATCCTCATGGTCGGAGGACGAGTTTAGTAGCTCGTTAGGATCGTAGCGGATAAAGACGTACGTTTCTTCTTCTGACAGGCCTTCATCCCCGGGTGAGGGTAGGAAACAGTTATATGATGAGTAATCAGTTCCATCGAAATAACGCTGGAAATCCTTGGGATTGTATTCTAGGGACTAGAAGTCATCAGGGTCATATTCTAGAGGAAGGTAGCCTTCAGAGTTGTATTCCAGAGAATGCTTGAAGTTTTGATGCAGTGGTTCGCCAGTTATCAAATTTCGCCTATACTCGGTGGTAGATGTTGAATTGATTGGTTTAGGCTTTCTTTTCTTGGCTCCCGGTCCAGACCTTTTGAGTAAGGCCCTTCATTTTGCCAGTTCGATTTTGTCAACGGAAACGAGAGATATTAAGGCTTCACTCTCTGTTTCACTTTCTATGTCGATAGGGGTTGGTATTTTTTGAACCCTAACTCTTACAGTAAGCTTGGGGAGTTGTCCTATCGTGCCCCGGTCTTGAACAAGCTCCGTACTTGTGATCTCGTACATAGGTTCCTTACCTTTCCGAGTGGGAAACTTTTCAATAATATGACGTTGCTCAGTTGCCCATTTATCATGCAAGGCTTCATTGACATTTGACGACTCCTCATGCTCCGGGATCATCGGTTCTTCGTAGGGCAAGGCGATGTCAGGGCTGATGTCAATATCATATTCTTGGTGGAAAACATGAATTAGTTCCTTCCAGGTTTTAAGGGAACTAATCTTCCTGACGATGTACCATCGCAAGGCAGGGCCGGTCAGGTTTGATTGGTATGATTGAATCATCCTTTGGACCAGGTAGGCTTGTAAGTAGGTCTCTGGGCGGGAGGTTTCAGCATACCTTTCGCATTCAGGCATTCTGAGTTCTTCAGGGATCTTAAAACTGACATAATTGGACGAGTCAATGGGATTCGGCTCTTACGGTGTCTCTCAACTTTTTCATGATCTTTTCAAGCTGTTCATCTTGTTGGTTATTATCGCGGCAGATTTGCGGGTGCCGAAGTGTGCTTAAAGTAGTTATGGAGTTGGGTTTAGCTTGGGTGGATTCCATTTGCCTTGAGAGTTGTCGAAGGACAATGGACATCTGTCCTACACCGCCTTCAATGTTGGTGAGACGATTTTTACATCATTCGATTGGGTCCTATCACATGAGGCCATTCACGGGTGGCGATAGGCGACGATCCATAATTACCCGTGTCGCAAAAATCATGAATGAGTACGAAAGCAAACAAAGATTGACCCATGGCAATGGTCTAAGCGCTTCTTTATTTATCAAAAGAGGATTTTATAGACCACACACTTCGACATTTAAAACTTGAAATGACAGAAAGAAATACTATGTATTAAACAAAAGTCCCTAAACAATGGGACGGAATTTTTACAATATCAATACTAAAGGACACATGATTGCTAGTTATATGCGACGGGAGCCTTGTTCTTGCGCAGTGCTTGTCTTCTTGAACCGGCTTTGAGACATGCATCCAGCTTATCCCCAAATCCCCTTGCATAAGCTCGCTTGTTCATGTTGGTGATCTCGCGATTGGGTGAGGAATCGATGGCTTCCACTTTGTCGGGATATGATGGTTGTGGATGTAGGACTCAGAGGCGTGATGGGCCTTTTCTTGTCCCTCAAGCCCTTCAGGTATCACAATTCTTTTACGATGGCACCTGCTCCACGTTTTCTCAATGATGTCAATCTCGAATGTGTATTCACGACTTTGATGGGTGAAAAGGAGTGGAGGGGCCTTCCTCTTGAAAGGCGGTGGGATCTCTGAAGGGCTCCATACTTTGTCGCGCCACCCGATATGGGAAATAAGAGATGCCGCCGGTGAAACCAAGCAACGGAATTGGATGGCGGCGTCTGTAAGCAAAGTAAGCTCTCTTTTCATGGAACCAACCAGCACACCATTGGAACGCCTCAGGAGCTGGGTTTCTTAGAAAGTTTATCCAATTTAAATAGCTTTGGCTAGGAATGTATGGTCCTAAAACCATAAATTTCTGAAATGGATTTTCAAAAACATTTATTTCGAGACGATCGCATGAAGCCTCGAAATTCGCTTAGTGAGAAAAGAACCAGACTTGTAAGATTTACGGGGAGACCCGCATGACTTTTTCCGTGTTTTCTTTAAAACGATTGAGGGACAAGAATGTTTCAGCTAAGATCATGTTGACATAATTTTGCCCCCTTAAGATCGATCAACTATCCATGCCATCTTTGGACTTATGACATTTCTTTGATGGGGGAAAATGATGAACCCGAAAAGGCCAAGAGGAAAATCTCGCTTTTTCGAGTCATGGGTTGATTTTCAAAACAGGCAGTCAAAAATGTTAGGGGGCAGGTACTATGGTTGTTTTCAAGAATTTGCCTCATAACATGGACTTTAGTTCCTAAGAGTCGTGCTAACCCACACAACGGGATAATGCCTGTTGATGGCCTAACAAGCCTTTTCTCGAGAGGCATTCCAGTGATGATGCTGTATTCTTCTAGAGTTGGGGTTAGCTCGAACCCACCAAATATAAAAGTAGTCGTCTTTGGGCACCAAAAATGTGCCACGGCTTGTATGACTTCGGGGTGAATACGGATTTGGATCAACGATAGAAGATGACCGACTTTGGCTTTCACACGCTCTTGGGCATACTGGTCCAATTGACCCCACCATCTAAAGAGCTCTGCCTTGGGAGTGGGAATAAGCTGGATGTCATCTTCTCCCATCGCATATAAACTGGGACTCGAAAAACTCACCCTAAATTGCCATGGGTCAATAAAAGGACTGAGTAAAAGTAAATAAATTACTTTGCTTTTAAAGAAAATGGCAAGTACAAAGACGTGCACATGAGATGTGCGGCTCGATTTCTAAGCGAGAAGGCTTGTTGAAATTAAAAGGGTATCCGCCCGTTGCAGTCTCACGTTAGCAGCATACCCTCCTAACCTCGGCTAAAGAAATTCGGGGAAAAGAAAGGTAACCTCTACATCGCAGTCTCGTGTTCGAGGTCGTATCTTTCTTGACACCATCCTAAATATCCTATGGCGGCCCAGGTCCGGCGGTCGGGTTGTGTGTGCCATGTGTAGTGTTGAAACAAAGAAAGCATGCACCACAATTCATAATCACAAGACAATCTATTTTAAGCAAGGTTAAAATAAATTTCTAAGCTACTGACCTGCATAAAAAAAAACCTAAGTCAGTAAAGAATTTAAACAAGGCAAAAAAGGCCTAAGTCCTCAAAGTCCCCAGTGGAGTCGCCAAGCTGTCGCGATCTCTTTTTTTTCCGGCGCCCGATCGGGGCGGGCGCCTCGCGGAGGCTAATGGCTCGGCTGATTTAATTAAGCCCGGACTCTCCCAAGTCCACCAATTCACGACTTTAATGGTCAAAGTTTTTAACTTGTAAGTTAATTTTTAAGACGGAGTCGCCACTAATCAATTTGAGGTGGGTTGATTAGAAACCCATGCGAAGTATTTGGAGAAATACTCGTTCCTACGCAACCAGAGAAATTAGGATCGGGGACTTGATTACACTAGTTAATCACTAATGCCCTTTCGGTACCTAACCTTATTTAAACCCTGAGGCTTTTTGGATGTTTGAGGGATTTTCCACGCATTTTGGGAAAAAAAACATTTTTGGGGTCCTTTTTCCAATTTTTTGGACATAAAAAGGACTTTTGGATTTTTTTTTTTTCGGGTTTTTAGAAAATATAAGTCTTTTTGGCTTTTTCTGAATTTTTGGTTTTTTTTTTTTTTTTTTGGATTTTTGGCATTTTTTGGAAAATATGAAATATTTTTGATTTTTTTTGGAAAATCAAATATTTTTTAAATTTTTTAAATTTTTTTTTGAAATTAAAATATTTTTTAATATTTTTTGAAATTATATATTTTTTTGATTTTGATTTTGATTTTGGAAAATAAATTATTTATTTATTTTAAATATTATTTAGAATAAAGTAAAATAAAAGCCGTTGCGGGCCCGACTCGGATTTTTTGCCTTTTTTTCCTTTTTTCTTTTTTTTTTTTGAAAATGGTGCCGTTTAAAGGGGGGGAACCGGTGAAAACCCTACCCGGTTCCCTTGACCCGGGTCCGACCCAACGACCCGGGTCGCGACCCGGAAAGATCGGGAACCCTAGGGTTCCCCGGTCGCGCGCGCCGAGGAGGACGACGCGGCGGCAACGGCGGTGACGGCAGCGACGGAGGGGGGAATGGTGACGCGCGACGGCTACCTGTGCGAGGTGGTGGCGGTGAGCGGTGGCGACGGCGAAGGGTGCGCCCCCTTCCTCTTCGATTTCTCCTCCTTTCTCTCTCTCTCTCTCCTGGCCGCGAGCTCGGATCTGGGTTTCGCTTGCCAACGGTCTCCCCCGAAGTCTCTCGGAGGGAGATCGTTGAGCTCGCGACCCGACCGCCTTGCCCTTGCTTCGCTTTGAGTTCCCTGAAGTCTCTCAAGGGGCTCGAAGCTTTGCCGGCTGCTGCGCGTGCTTCAACGGAGGCGGGGACGGGGGTATTTATAGGCGAGGGGGTGGCCGGTCGACGGAACTTCGACTGCCGGTCCCCCTTGCGTGCTAAGCGACTCCGGACGGCCAGACCGGCGTCCCATCCGACGCCAGCTGCCCCCACGTCGCCATTCGTCCGCCCTTCCGGGGTCGCGCCTCCTGCGCGTGCGTTGCAGAGACACACGGAGGAGGAAGAAGGAGTGCGTCGCACGGGCCGGGCCGTGAGGGCCCTCGCGAGGGAGAGAGGAGGGGCAGGGCTCGAAGGCCCAGCCCAACGAGCTGTGTTTTTTTGCTTTTGTTTTGTTTTTTTCTGTTTGTTTTGCTTTGTTATTTTGTTTATTTATTATCCGAAAAAGATGAAATAAAATAAAATAAAATAAAAACCTAATTAATAATGAAATTGAGAATTTAGGCGTCAACACGAACCAGTCCAACTAGTGGTCATAGGACGGTTCCTTCTTTTTGGTGAACTGATCTTTTTGTAGACTGACCCATTTTTTATGTATGTAAACTCTGGTGTGATTATATATGAAAGTAAGTTGGTTTGTTAATAAGTTGGTTTCCTGCTGTCTTATCCCGTGAGTTTTTGTCAGGAATTTTATAATATGTTCTGCATGTTCATAATAAATAAATGGGGTCGGTGACACTACCTGGGAATGTCACATTTGCATGACTATAACGGGTTGTTCGCGTGTCTCGGGGTTCAGGGCGTGACAGGTATTCATATATGTGGATTATGCTATACCACATATAGATGAGGATTAAATTGATTAAATTATTTAAATAAATATTAGAGTTTTATTCCACCAATTGTCCTTGCTGGGTCTTCTTCCTTTCTTGGCAGATACTGTGGAGGTTGTTACGTTGCGTGAGCGTTCACTACTATAACACAATAAGATTAATTAATTGTTACTTAATTGTTAAGGGCCATTATTGTGTCTTTTCTTGCTATTTACCTTTGAATCAGTCAGAAATATCCTCAAACTGAATTAGAAAAAGAGAGGAATGCGATGGGCGTCAACGTCAAATTGCAGACATTCGGGGGTCTCTCATTGTATTAGGGCCAAAGGTGATCTTTTATTATATTCTTGAAAGAGGAGAGGGTCGAAGTGGGAGCCTCTTCTGTTGTAAAACCTCGACGTAACATAGAGATCCTCGTCTTTGAGAAACATATATTCTAGTACGCTGAAAGGACAAGCAGATGTGGCCACAAAATGAATATTAGTTTTGCATGGCTAACAATCTTAAGGTCAGACAGGTTCTTCCAGTTCATTTGGGAATGTCTGCAAGACATGTTTGAAATGGATGAATTCTGTCCAAAACGGGAACTCGATAATCCTAGAAGTCGGGTCTGGTATGGCAGTTTCAAATCCAATCAAATAAGCATATCGGTCTTTGATCCCTGTTCAAACCCGCTTAAATCATTGCTACTCTTCTTCCACATTAAATTTCGAATAGAAGTATTCTAGCACATAAAATATGTGAAAATCATCTCAAGCCATGTCATGATGGCTATCGTAATGTTTGTATGTTTTAGATTCAATAAAACGATGGATATAACCTGGTTTATCTTGAAGAAATTAGGGTCTTTGATAAGATGACTACACAGTGATGATTTGCCCTTCATGGTGATACCTGCTTATTGGGTTGTAAAATATGGAATCGTCTCACTTCCAAAGACTCATCTACTGTCTCCGCCCAATTAACAGTCGGATTTGCAACACATATCTACCGAACATCCCGACAATCTCTCTCTCTCTCTCTCTCTCTCTCTCTCTCTCTCTCTCTATCTATCTCTCACCATTAATTGCCACCTCCAGCTCCAAGCCCGTGATGCCGTGATCTTGGATCGAGCACGAGGGGTTTTGCGAACGTTTAGAGAGAGAGAGAGAGAGAGAGAGAGAGAGAGAGAGATTACTCCGGAAGATAGAGGGAGGACGAGGCTACAGAAGGAGTCGGGAATTAAAGGAAAATGGTTATCAAATGATTGATTTTTTATGAAACAGATGTACACCGATAGAGATATTATGCACATTTTAATTACGCCAAGTTTGAGTTTTCCTTCTAAACAGGGTAATAATTTAACTAGGTCAAGATTTAACCGGTCTAGTGCTAAAAGCGTGTAAAACTGAGGTGAGATGCCGCTTTGTCGTATGCAAAATCAAAGTCGGGGGCATAAGATTCAACAATGATCGAATTGTCCCTCTAATTTTTTCTACCATGGGAGGGAATCATATAAACAATTACTAGACTGAATTTAGATTTCCTTTCACAAATAAAACGAATCATATACACAAATATATACTCTTACTCTTGGATGCGTTCTTAAAGAAAAATAATGTAATTGGAACCTATAATCCTATACAATTGCTTTAAACATAGAGGGATTCCCCCAAGCTGAAAATCTGACCAGAGGCATGTGGGAATCTTTCCATTCCAACACCATCTCGTTCTCATTCTCTCCAGTTGCCACTGGATATGACTTCTTCCCACTGATCAGCCTCGTGGCTTCCATCAAACTTGCTTGGCTTATTCTCCAACCATCCACGTAACAAGACCCCAGTGGAACATCCAAACGTTCCCTCATTTCTACCCAAGTTTGGAACCAGTCAAGGCAAGAAACAAAGGGCGAGACAAAAAGAGACTCCACAGCTAGCCTTGCCTCTACAAGCTGCTGGCTTGGGAAATCTGACTCAATTGATTCCAAAATTGCATGGTAATACCTGATGTTCTGTTCAAAGAACTCGCCGAAACCCGAGCAATTTCGGGATTCGCAGCTAGTTTCTCCTCGGCCCGAAGTTATTATGCCTCTGATAGCGGGATGTGCAATGACTTCTTTGGCCAATCTCAAGAACTCCCCAACTAGCCTCTCGCTTCTCCTCCTTCCCGTGTGTGGAAGACCCTTCATTACATTGAAGACCATCCATTGTGATCTCATATCATTATTAGTACCTCCTCTTTGGCTTAGTCTCTTCATCTCACTCGCTAACGCATCAATCCTCGACTCTTCCACCACCAACTCCACACCAACAGCCTTTGCTTGCTCTTGAAGCCTCCTCTTCACCTCTTCGAATTCGATCAAACCTTTCTCGTCATCCCATTTCATTGAAGTTATCCTCAGAGCTACACGTCTCCTCACCATTGCCATGGACTCAATCAACGCCCACCATTGGAACGCTTCTCCCATGTCGAAGTCTATAACATGCACGGCCTCGATGTGTTTGGGCAAGGATTCAAGAATCACTGAATTAGCCGCAAAATGGGCGAATCTCCCGTGGGGCAATATTTGGTATATTGCATATGATGCTGGCTTAAAGTTCTTGAAAGCCTGTTGTTTTATGTAATTAAGGTCTCGTTTCCTGTCGAACATGTAGAAGGCGAAGCGATTCATCACGTTGCCAAGTGGGTTTGCTCTCTCATCGATGCATCCTGAGATCACTTCGAGGAGCTCGCTCTGCTCATTTTCCATGGCCTCGCCATATGCCTTAAGAAGATGAGGGAGGCTGAGTTTATTATCGACCTCCATTCCCTCGAATGGCAGGACTAAAGACGCTTGGACTAATGAGACATCATTGCTGATCTCCGAGTATAGGGATGGAGTAGGGCTAGGAGTCCTCCCCTTATCATTGCAGCTTGAGATCAGCTCGAACCCATCAATCTCCATCAGGAAAGTTTCAATGGGGTCCAATTCGCTATTCTTGGAGTTACGAATCTCCCCGAGATTCGGCGAATACTCAGAGGGCAAGTAAGAGGGGGATAGACACAGAGAGGAGCCCTCTGTTTCTGTGAAGGGAGAACAAAATTTATGTTCTCCAACGCAGAATTCTGGATTGGGACAAGGTCCCATAACATGGCCAACTGGATCGTTCATGACCTCAAAGATTGGCCATGAAGGAACCCTGTGGAATTCTGACGGCATCATCTTGTTGAAGATTCTGTGGATTGTTTTTTTTTGAAGGATTTGGGGGGGAGCTTGATCGACGAGAAGTCGAGGGTATTTATATCTGCGGTTCACGCAATACAATAATAGGAATAAAGATGAGGAAGAGTTTCATTCCGGCAAGTTTCCCGACCGAGGTCTTCTTCCTTTCTTGGAAGATTCTTGGAAGTTGTTACGTTGCTTGATCGTTCCCCACAATACCACAATATGTTTAATTGATTATCACTCAATTTTTTTTTTGGGTCGAAATTATTATGTATTATTTATTAATTAATTGTTAAGGGCCATAGTTTTCCATGTCTTTTAAATGTAATTATCTTTTAACTGGTAATTACAACCAGCCGTGTGTCTCTTTCGAGTCATAGATAATCTTTTATTGTAGGATCAATGTCATGAAAATCTCAAATCAGTACATATATGACAAATTTATCTCAAACAAATTTTTTGATCATCAAAAATCCCACACTACAACATTTTTGACAAATTTACACTCTGTTAAATTCTAATGCGAAATCATGAACTGGAACCTTTATGACAAACTAAGGATAAAATCTTAAATTAATATACACATCAACCGTCATGTGTTATTCAACTTAGCAATTTGATAATAAGTTTTAAGAAAATTAAGAGATGATAAATTTGTTACAAATATACTAGTTTAGAGTTTAATTTGAGGTAAATTTGCCATAAATATACCAATTTAGAGTTTTTCGTTTTATTAATCCTTTATTGTATTATTCAAAGAGTAGAGAGAGAGTTTCGTTTTATTAATCCTTTATTGTATTATTCAAAGAGTAGAGAGAGAGAGAGAGAGAGAGAGAGAGAGAGTTGAAGAGCGATCCTCTTTGTAGCAAAACCTCTACGTGCATACATAGAGATTCTCGTCTTCGTGAAATCCATATTCTACTACGCTGAAAGGACAAGCAGATATGGCCACAAAGTAAATATTAGTTTTGCATGGCTAATATATCTTACGGTCAGAGAGGTTCTGACAGCATATGTAAGAGTTTCGTCTCCCGCGAAGTTGGGGACGTCAGTGTCACGGACTAAAAAATGGATGATTTGTGTCCAAAGCATTAACTGGATTAGCCTAATTAAATTTCAAAGGCAGGTTTCTTAATGGCAGTTCCAAACCCAACTCAAAAAGTATATGCCATTATGATCCCTGTCCAGATACGTTGAACTATAACTTTTCTTCCACAATAATTTTCGCACAAAAGTACTCTTAGTACAGAAAATAATGAAAATCATTTTGAGCCCTATTGCGACCACAATCATAATGTTTTGTATGTTTTAGATTCAACAAAAGGAGACCTGGGTTTATTATAAAGGGATTAGGGTCTTTGATTAGATGACATCATGGATTCAAGATTGATAGTGCCTGCTTATAAAGATGAAAATTATGGAACGATCGGATTTGCGCCTCATATATACCAAACATCTCAACGGAAAAAATCTCCCTCCCCGCCATCACTCGCACCCTCCGCTTTTGAGCACCGTCTACTGCTTCTTCAGCATAACATATGAAGCCCACGGCGAGACACGTTATAGTTTCAAAATAGATTAGCCAAAAGCAAATAAGAGACTTAGGTAGACATCCCCATACTATAATACCAACGGAATGTTTAAGAAAATTGTTGGGTTCTTCGGATCCCCAAAAACCGGATTCGGCACTAAACCGAACCCCTAAATCAAATGCGGAAGATAAGCCCGGGAATTGTCACGTATCACCGATCGAAAAGCACACCACTGATTCGAGCATACCTTGTTAGCCACAGATTAGACACCGACGCCGATAAGAGGAAGAGAAATCAGTCCAGTTCGATCCGATGTCGAAAAATCGCCGTTGAATGGAAGATGGCGTCGCTTCTTGGAGAGAGAATTTTGGACGAAAAGGAGAACGTACGTTGAATTATGCCAAAAGGTACGTTCTCCCTTTCTCTCATCCCTTTTATACCTTTCCCTTCCACGGGCCTTATTCCCGTGGGCCGGGCCTTTAGGCCCATCATGGGACGGGCCTTAAGCCCATCTACTCTAAAACCATCATCTCCCACTCGCACATGGTGGACCAAAACCAACATGGGCGGATAGGCCCAACTTAGGCCCATCAATTGAAAATCCTCTTTTCCTCTTTCAACATTCATACCGGTGAATAATCCATGCACCAAAGATACTTTGAGAGCTCGTTCTGCTATACATCTGTTAGGAATATATAGTAACTCATAATGGGCGTCACATTCCGAGTATAAAAACCATAAAAAAATGAAGAACAAATTTTGCCTGAAGGGATGCTCAAGTGGTAAGCTTGTTTATCCTCCTCGTTTAGTTCTAGTTCAAATCACCACACTTTCAAATTCTCTTGAGACTACCTTGGAAGCAGAAAAGTGTGCATTTTCGATAATTACCACATATGCACACTTTTCAAATATTTAAATGCGTGAAAGACTATTATTAAATTAACTTGGAGAATCTTGATTTGGAACTTCGTGGTGATTAAAGAGAATGAGACTCATCTGATAGAGATATTTTCGCGTGACCATGCATAAGCACGAAACTTTGCAAGTTTGAAGCAAATACGTCTCCTTTTCTAACTCATGCATTAGGCTTCTCCTATTGTCGTGAATGGTGGCGAAGAACATTTTCATGCTGCGCGATCGGCCGATGCGAATGGCTGCTGCTCACAAGATGACTTGCCACGTTTGGCGGCTCCGGTGTTTTTTCTTCCTGTTTTGGAGGCCACAAAATGGGATCTTTTATGTCTTCTGATAATCATATCCTCCTTGCCCACTTGCTTTTAGCTTTGATCTTTGGCACTCTGCCTGTCATTTTCATCTCGAAAGATAAATATAAAATATCAATTATTTCATGAAATATTTGCTGTCTTTTGAAGACATGATGGCAACTGGATTAGTTCATTAATTAATTCCATTTACAGCCTTATTTTACTCAACATACCCACATATGACTCAATTTACTGGCGATACATTAAATAAGAATTATCTCATTGACATGTCCACCTATGAATGCCTCCAGGTGGATTTTGCAGGTGAAATAAATTAATGGACTACAGCTTAATTCACGCAACGTATCCAAAGGATTAGAACCTTTGAAGTAAAATGACCAAAATGCCCCTAAATTTTAAGAGAAATAGCTTAAGCACCCCCCACAAGCTAATATATATATATATATATATTCCTCTTTGCCTCCCTTTCCACACAACCACCACAAACCAAATATAGGGCTATCAAATTTGGAAGATTTGGAAATCTTATCTTTAGAAGTTAGAAGATTTATAATCTTATTTTTAGAATTTTGAAAGTTTTCAATTTTATGTATTTCTTTTCTTACAAGTAAATCTTTTAGAATGTATTTTTGGGTATATAAATACCCACCTACGTTTAATGGAAACACAACAACAATTTTTATTCCAACGTGGTATTACAACCATCTAAGGGCTAACACCCCTTTTCAAACCTAGCTTTCTTCTTCTAGCTTTTCCCTTCCAATGGTGGTTGGTATGGCTCTAGATCTTGCCACTGCCATTCATAACTCCCATTACAAACCCCTCTTCTACACTTCCTCCATTCGGATATGCTCACCACTTCCTTTCTCTATATCTCATAGCATCCAATTACTTGCTATGGAAAGCATAGGTTATCCTGTTTCTTGAGGAACAAAACCTCTATGGCCATGTTGATGGAACCACAACTTGTCCCTCCGATGCAACCCAAGCAGCTCTCTGGCAACAGCAAGATGCTTCCACCATGAGTCTTCTAATTGTGTTCCTCTCAGAATCAGTTTTACCTTTGATTGTTGGTAGACAAACTAATAAAGCCATATGGGATGCTCTCAATGCCTCTTTTGGCTTAGCTTTTGCTACGCATATGCTCTCTCTTCATCTCAGTCTTCAACGTTTGCAATAGAAACATTATAAATTAGTTATTGATTTCCTCCAACATGCTAAATCCATTGTCGATGAGATGGGTGTAGTAAAGTCAGATGTTTACTGTATTTTTCTTACTTTCCAAACTCTTGTCGAATGTCACTTTTCACGAAAAATAAAGGCTGTTCTGGGGTGGGGAATTTTTTGCCCTGCCCTCCTTTTTCTCAAAAATTGGTATTGCTCAACATGTTCATTTCGATGAAATGTGTTTTCCCTTCTCAGTCCATCAACTCATTCATCACTTCCTATGCCTATCCTAGTATCGTGGGCTTCGGCAACTATTGGCGTTCCTCCTCCTACCAACACAATGAGACCACAGACTCCTCCACCAACTCTCCCAGCATCGTCTACTACTGATTCACCCATCTCCCTGCCCTAAGAGCCAGGCCTCTCCATGACTTTTATCATTCCTGCTCATCATCCTCTCCACCACCACTATTGTCGCCCCCATCTAGGCCAACATGCACCTACATCATGGAAGTTTACTCTTGTCCTCCTCAAATTAATACAACCACCGCCCCCCTCACCGAACCAACCTCATTCACCCAAGCCAACAAAATCCCTAAGTGACGTGCAGTTATGACTGATGAATTTAATGGCTTGTTAAAAAATGGCACACATGATCTTTAGTCCCTCGCAATTCCTCCATGAATTTTGTTGGGTATAAATGGATTTACAGAGTTAAGCGCAAAGTGGATGGTAGTCTTGAGTGCTATAAATCTCGCTTGGTCGTTAAAGGTTTTCACCAGCAACAAGGCTTGATTATACGGAAACCCTTAGTCCAATTGTGAAAATTACCATTGCTCACTTCGTATTATCTCTTGTAGTCTCTTAAGGGTGGCAAGTGCAATAATTAGATGTGGAAAATGCTTTCCTACATGGGGTTCTTTTTGAAGAGGTGTACATAGAGTAGTCCCTTGATTTTGCAGACCCAACTTATCATGATTATGTTTGCAAGTTGCACTATTCTCAATATGGTCTCAAGCAAGCTCTGAGAGCCTGGTTTCGACGACTTTCATAGTTTTTGCTTTCTTGGGAATCTCAGCGTTACGAACAGATCCCTCATTGTTTATCTATCGAAGAGGCACTAATATCATTTATTTTTAGATTTATGTTGATGACATTCTGATTACAGGTAATGTATCTTCTACTATTAGTGCAATTTTATCAGATTTCTCAATTAAGGATCTTAGTTCACTCCACTTCTTCCTTAGGATAGAGGTTGTCTCTCACTCTAACAAGTTACTTCTCTCTCAAGAACACTATATTGATGATCTTCTTCACCGGCTTGGGATGTCTAAGTTCAAGCCTATCCAAAATTCTATGGCCATGACTACAAAACCATCTAAGAAAGGGGGTGTTCTAATATCTAATCCTACTTTGTATGGGTCTATAGTTGGTGCCCTACAATATGTGATATTGACATGACCAGATTTCTTCTTTTCTATTAATAAAGCTTGTCAATTATGCATGCACCGTCTAAAGACCACTGGCAAATGGTGAAACATATCTTGCGCTATCTCAAGCATACAAGGTCATTTGGTTTGCTCGCAAGCCTTTTCCAATGCAAATTGGGCTGGTAGCTCTAATGACAGGAAGTCAACGGTGGGTATGCTATTTTTCTTGTTGGAATTCAAGTCAGCGGAAGACGACTTACTTTTATCAGATGCGCAAATAACAATTAAACCCGGAACGAACGTTGAATTGCGGATGAATCACGAACAAAAATACTTCACGTTGGTCTGAATGCAATCACGAGGAAAGCACATGATTTCCACAGCGTAAATGCCGATTATTCTTGTAAAGAAGAAATGGAACGCTTCCTTTTTCTCTTGATGGAAAGGGGACAAGACAATGAGAGAATTCTGAGCGTATGTTCTTCCAACCGTGCCAATGGTTGTCTTCAGGAGACTCTTATACATCTCCCTTCATACCCTTTCAAGGGGTGTCTTTCCATCGTAGCATATCAATACGAAACGGTGCGTTTCAATCGCACCCCATCATGGACATACCAATTAAGTACAACGTCTCCCACTTGGACATGATGAGCTTGATAGTGCTCTATCAAGAATAGAAGGCATTCAACATTCATCAATTTTACAAAGCAATTCATACTTGCAAGTAAGCCGTGCGATCAGTGAGTACACCTGTACTTGGGAGCTCAAATTATGCACCTGTTAGAGATGACATAATGGCTACAACCTCGAAAAGAAGTGCCTTAGACATATTTTGTTACATCAATCCAAGTATACATATCCCTTAAAGGCTATACTTGATTATTCTCAAAACACCATGTATTTATAATTATATCCACAACCACAGAAGGCGATATAATTGGTCGACCAGTAAATACATATGATAGATGTAAAACAACAATAGTCTTCCTTCACACTCATGTTTCTCTCTATTTCAGAACAACTGCTTTCCTAGACACGTCCCATAAGGCCATATCTATTCATGACCGCCAGTACATGCTAAAGTAGCAACATTGATCTTTCACTTCGAGAATATAGTCAGAAGTAACATAGGGCACAAAATGAGGTAAATTATAAATTACCTCAAGGGCTCACACGATGAGTAAATAGGGATAATTTTACTCACATTCCCTTGTCGGTCGTACAATGCACATGTAGTATGAATTACATGCTCTAGTGGATTTCTCTTTCTATAAGAGCGTATGTCATTTATTAAATATATCCACTATACGGATCTTAGCCTAAACATAGTCACGTGCTTCTCATGTACTCATATTTAGCTCGAGTGCTATATCAGCTCACTTTCTATAGCGTCTAATTAAGTACTTGCATCCGGCATCTTTCAGGTATACATGATTGTGGGACTATCATGTTCAGTCTTATTATAAACAAATCACAAACCTCATCATAACTCCAATCAAGGCGACATCTTATTTTATGTACTAAACTTGTTCTTCAGCATTTATTTGTACATAATGTCTCATCTTAACGTGCTAACTATAGCACTTGAGATGATTGCCCGTGTAAGTGAGCCAATCATTGCCTGATGACATACTTTTCAATAATATATGTGTGTATATGCTAATCTCATAATATATTTGTACTTATTGATAAAATATTAAGTCACTAATAAACAAACAAATACAATACATATGTCCACAAATACATAAAATAATGATCTTCTATAATAACACATCATATTCTATGCAATCCTAGTGACATCTTGTGGGTCAAGAATATGTTTCTAGAAATAGCCTTCGTAAATGGATCAGCAACCATTCTATTAGTTGAAATATATTGTAGGATCACTTCTTTCTGTGCTATAATATCTCTGATGAAGTTATTCTTGATGTCAATGTGTTTCGTCCTTTCATAATACTTGGGATTTTTCACATAAGCAATGGTTGCTTGACTATCGCAATAAACTGTCACCGGTCTTGGAACCTCAGTGACAATGGCTAAATTTTCAAAGAAACGTTTTAGCCATAATGCTTATTGTACTGTGCTAGAACATGCAATAAATTCAGCCTCCATCGTAGACAAGGCCGTGCATGTATGTTTCTTGCTATTCCAAGAAATTTCATCTCCATTGAGCAAGAACGCATATCCAGAAGTCGATTTATGCTTATCCAGGTCTCCACCCCAATCAGCATCAGAATAGCCTAATAGGCGTAAATCATTCCCTTGGTAACAAAGTCGATAATCCATAATGCCCTTCAAGTATCTCAGGATCTTCTTCACTACTTTCCAGTGTGCTTGACCAGGATTTGATTGATATCGACTCACCAATCCCACGGCATAACATATGTCAGGTTAAGTACACATCATAGCATACATCAAACTTTCAACCGCACTAACGTAAGAAACCGTTTCCATGACTTTAATTTCTTTTGGAGTCTTATGACACATCTTAGTACTTAGGCTTTCACCTTGTATGACAAGGGTATCAATGGGATTATAGTGTTGAATATTGAAACGTTCAAGAATCTTCATAATATAAGACTCTTGTGATAAAGTAATGAGTTTCCTTGATCAATCTCTTTCAATCTTAACTCCTAATATATAAGTAGCTTCTCCCATGTCCTTCATTTCAAAAATTGGAGGACAACCATTCTTTTATGGTGATAACTAAAACCTTGTCATTTCCAACCAATAGAATATCGTTCACATAAAGTGATGAAATCACAAATTTATCTTCGAACCGCTTGACATATACACAGTGATCTTCTTCGATCATCATGAAACCAAAAGTTGTTATGGCTCGATGAAAACAAAGATACCACTGTCTAGATGATTGCTTAAGGCCATATATTAAGCGATGAAGTTTGCAAACTTTATGTTCTTGACCTTTAGCTGTGAAACCTATTGGTTGTTTCATATAGGTTTCCTCATCTAGTTCTTCATTGAGAAATGTTGTTTTTACATCTATTTGATGTAATTCAAGATCCAAATGTGCAACGATGGCTAGAATAAGGCGTATTGAGGCAAACCTTACAATTGGTGAAAATGTTTCCTCATAATCTATACCCTCTTGTTAAGTATAACCTTTCACTATAACGCGAGCCTTATACTTTTCAGTGGATCTATCCGCCCTTCGCTTAATCTTAAAGACCCATTTGTTTCCAATGACCTTATGATTAGGTGGTAGATCAACCAAGTCTCAGACATAATTTGCCCTCATTGACTCAATTTCATCTTCCAAAACTTTTCTCAATTCTTCCTTATCAGAGGATGAATGAGCCTCTTGAACAGTCTTAGGCTCAGCATCATCTTTTTGAGCAATCATAATTGCTTCATCTTCAATCTTAAAATGACGACAAGGAATGTTTTTACGATTACTTTTACGCAACTGAATTTCTCTTAAATTCAATTCACCAGATGATGCAACACTCCCACTAGGTCTTGCATATTGAGGTAAATCTTCATTTCCCTTTACAACATTAGTGAGTGTGTTATTATGATCTTCTATCTCATATAATTTGAAGTTCTTATCAATCTCACCTCTACTAGGAAAATCGTTCTCCAAGAACATGACATCTCGTGATTCCATTTCGGTTACACTCCCATCAGCTTGTTCACCTATGAACACGTACCTTTTGAAGTGTTCAGAATATCTTATAAATATACATTTCTTCTCTCTATAGCCTAATTTGCCATATTTATGGGAAGATTCATGAACATAAGCTGCACATCCCCATGAACGTAGAATACTCAAGTCTGGTTTCCTACCAATCCATAATTCATAAGGGGTGAAAGTGACCGATTTTGAGGGCACTCAGTTAAATACATAGACAACAGTCAATAGTGCATCTCCCCAATAGGAGATAGATAAATTTGCTTGCGCTATCATAGACCTAATCATTTCTAATAGGCTTCTATTCCTTCTCTTAGCTACCCCATTTTGTTGTGGAGTATCAGAAATAGTCAATTGTCGTATAATTCCCTTTTCATCACAAATAGCCTTGAATTGCTTAGATAGATACTCACGTCTATGATCGGTTTTCAATACCTTTATTGTTTTATTCAACTGATTCTCTACCATCGTTATATATCGTCTAAAGCAGTCTAATGCTTCTAACTTATGGGAGATTAGAAAGATATAATCGAAACGCGTGAAATCATTTATGAAAGTGATGAAATATGAGGCTTCATGCCTCACCCTCACATTCAAAGGACCACAAATGTCAGAATGTATGAATTGTAATGGAAATTTGGCTCTAGTCCCTTTACCAAATGGTTTTCTAGTTACTTTTTCCGCTAGACAATGTTCACATATGGGTAAATTAACATTAGTGAGTGACCCTAAAAGGCATTCTCTAGCTAATCTTTGCATTCTTTGCAACCCAATGTGATCTAATTTAGCATAACAAGTACTTGCATCAAACTCAACATTACTAGAAGATGCAATTTAAAAAAAAAAAAAACAACCATCAATATTAACATTATACTGATCATAGTCAATGTTTAACACTATAAAACCATTCGATACATGACCTGAACCATAATGAACCATTCCATACAAAATGTCAACACAATTATCATGAAAATTAAATACATAACCTAGGCTAAGAAGAACAACTATGGAGACCAAGTTTCGTCGAATATTTGGAGCATAGAGGACATCATCTAGGAATAGGTTTCGACCACAATGTAAAATTAATTTACATATGTCGATACCTTTCACTTCAACTCTTGAGTTATTCCCAACAAATATCCATCTTCTTTCAGGCTGTATCCGACAATACTCCACAAATACTTCTCGGTCTCTAGCTACGTGGTCTGTTACTCTTGAGTCTACAGTCCACATTGAATGAGATTCAGCAAACATTACAGTGCTAGAAACAAAATCATTACTTAAAGTAATGGAGTAATAGGGTACATCTTTCGGCTCAATGCATTCACGAGCAAAGTGACCCATCTTACCACAATTGTAGCACTTCATCTTGGCCTTGTCCTTCTTCCCACCACGCTTCTTGCATTGGAAGGTCTTAGCCCTTTTAGGTGCTTGATCAATCTTCTTTCCTTTATTGTTGAATTGTGAATTTCTTTTTGCGCTTGAAACCCGAAGCTTTGCGCAAACTCGATTAAGCAACATAAGCATGGGTAGAGAATCTTGCAGCCTTTAGGCACTCATCCTCTAATTCCAAATGACACGCTATATCATTAAAAGTGACAATATTATCATTCTACGTCATATTGATCTTCATATGCTCTAAATTGTCACAAAGAGACCTTATAACAGCTTGAACTTACCGTTCATCAATAAGGGAGTGACCTGCCGACTTCAGCTCACAAATCATGTTTGACATCTCCCGAAGATGCTGCCTTATCGTTACATTTGGGCGCTTTCGATATGTGTCAAACTTGATGGTGAGTCTCCTCAGCTTAGTGGCATATGTACCCCCAAACTTATCTTTCAAGGCAACCCACATTGCTTGAGCTTTATCATAACTTTCAAACTCACACATGATATCATCTTGCATATAGCTCAGCAATGTGATGCGAGCAATGCTATTCGTCTTTTTCCAAGCTTGATAAGCTTCTAGATCTCTCCTGTGTTGAGCTAAAGTTCCATGTTCAGGTTCATTCATGGTGTGGTTGAGGGTTTCCAAAACCTCTTGCTCCTCAAGGATGTACTGAACCTTTCGGTGTCAAATATCATAATTGTTTTTTTTTATACCCAGGGAACCTCTATGCACTGTTTTGCGGCGGAGTAAACCCTGGAAGAGTAGTAGAGTCACCACCACCCTTGCTGCCCCGAGTAAGTCACTTGACAACGCTACAAGTTGAACACAAGACCTCTCCCGAAAGGAACCGGTGCTCAACCAACAATGCCGCCACCACAGGTGGTTCAAATATCATAATTGTTATTGTACAGCTTCTCACCCTTATTGTGGTCAGCCACAATGGTCTTGGATGCCGATGCCATAATCAATTGCTATAACACATTGACATAATAAATGCAGAAGCAATACTAGCACACTTTTCAGAGTAACACACATATTTAATTTACAACAAAGACAAACTAAATTAATCATAATTCAACAAAAGACACATAAACGAAAGTTCACTATGTTCCCAATCAGCTCCTATGTACGATTGTTCTATTATCATTCATTAGTTTAATTTGCGTAAATTTTAAGTTCTAGGTAAGAACTCTTTTGAATTCTACCAACCTACGAACTCCCACTAGGAAAAATAATTACATGACCTCATGTAATTTCTACATTTTTCCATTAACAAAAAAGCATAGCATAATGTGAATCAACGCGCAAAAAACAATCATGCTGCAACTACAATAAAAAATGCAATTCAACATGTAACGGAAAAACAAGGATTTCCTACCATTGTTCAAATTTTCTTGGAACTAGAAAACTGCAAGTATATTAAACTATATACACGCTACCATCGAACCAAGCTCTACTTAGCATATATGACATCATTTTCATACAGGCTAGCTACTGTATTTCCTAAAGCGTAAGAAAATACCAGCTAAAAATGAATAAATTATGCATTAAACCCCCAAAAATACCCGTACTTAGGGTTCCCTACACATTTTCATACCTTTAAAAAAATTGAAAAATTAAAAATAATTACACCATAGTGTAGAGCACATCCATACGAATCAAACATCGTCGATCACGCTCTAATCGGAGCTCGCACGCGCCCTCACGCACCGCCTGAGTGCGAGGCGCGTGTGGCGCACGTGCTAGCGAGCCCAAAGGACTCCTGGCTGGTCCGACCAATCTGACCGCTCGACCAGTTGACCGGTCAATGACTCGGTCGGGTCGGGTCGGGTTTCCAGAAGGGTCGGGTCTCGGGTTGGGTCGCCAACTGGTGATCGGCCGGCTAACTACGGCCGGGAGTGATGTCATTGATGATGTCATCCAACGGTTACCGACTGTTGGATGACATCATGGATGACGTCATGGTGACGTCATCACGCATGGGTTCGCCAACGCGCATGTGACGTCACGCGTCGGTTTGTTGATGCAGTGCATGACATCACGCGATGATTCGCTGGCGTGCCCAGCGCGTCAAGCGCGTGGATCCCACATGCAATGGCTTCTGGCCGCGTGAGTGGGCGCGTCCAACGTCCTCTGGTGACGCTCGACCCATTGTCGGACTCGTTTCGATGAGCACTTTTACCCTGTATATTTAAAAAATTATTTTGGCCGAAAAAATATTTCGAAAAATTACCAAAATGGTACGGGTGTACCCAATCTCGAACCCATTCTTCGCTTCAGTTCATTTTCGACAATTCAGATAGCAATTCCGATTAATAAACATCTAACCAGTGTAGATTTCATACTCTTGATCTCGATATCAAATGGTAAACAAGAAAAGTCGATGAAAAACAAGGCAGAAACCACGATCGGGCTCTGATACCAATGTTGGAATTCAAGTCGGCGAAAGACGACTTACCTTTATCCCATGCGCAAACAACAATTAACCCCAGAACAAACGTTGAATTACGGATGAATCACGAACAAAAATACTTCACGTTGGTCTGAATGCAATCACAAGGAAAGCACCCGATTTTCACAGCGTAAATGCCGATTGTTCTTGTAAAGAAGAAATGGAACGCTTCCTTTTTCTCTTGATGGAAAGGGGACAAGACAATGAGAGGATTCTGAGCGTACGTTCTTCCAACCATGCCAACGGTTGTCTTTAGGAGACTCTTATACATCTCCCTTCATATTCTTTCAAGGGGTGTCTTTCTATCGTAGCATATCAAGACGAAACGGTGCGTTTCAATTGCACCCCATCATGGACGTACCAATTAAGTACAACATTTCTTGGTCCTAACTTGATCTTTTGGAGTTCCAAAAATAATGAATTGTAGCGCACTCTTCCACAAAGTCTGAGTATAAAGCTGTTGCCGATGCTACAGCTAAACTGATTTGGCTCGAGTCACTCTTTCAAGAGCTTGGATTCCCTCTTCAAGGTCCTCCCATCCTTTGGTGAGATAATATTGGTGCCACTTATCTGTCTCCAAATTTGGTTTTCCATGCTCGTATTAAACATATTGAAATTAACTTTCACTTTGTTCGTGATTATGTCAACAGCTCAGTATGCAGTTTATTTCAATAGCTGACCAACTCACTGATGCACTCACCAAAGCTCTTCCTCAAGCACGTTTTGCATTTTTACGAGACAAGTTGAAGATTCGCCATCTCAACCCTTCCACTTGAAGGAGTGTATCAACCAAATATGGGGCTATCAAATTTGGAAGATTTATAATCTTATCTTTAGAAGTTGAAAGATTTAGAATCTTATTTTTAGAAGTTTGAAAGTTTCCAATTTTATGTATTTTTTTTTCTTGCAAGTAAATCTTCTATAATATACTCTTGGGTATATAAATACCCACCTACGTTTAATGGAAACACAACAACAATTTCTGTTTCAACAGCCACCACACCCCGTCGCGCCTGACATTGAGGCACGACTGCACTTGCCCGCCATGCGACCATCCTTCTCTCTCATCACCATCGCCATCGCCTGGTCGATCATTCTCGGTCTCTCTCCCCTTTCCCTCGGCCATCTAGGTTTGAAGGTTGACAGCTCGCTCGCTGGGCGGTGGCGGCAAGAGAGGTCAAGATCATCGTGCAAAATGGCGATGCCAACCTCATGCAACCCCACGCTAGGGCAGCCTTAGATTAGAGGTCACGACCTCCCCTGTGACCTGATTTGGCTGCACACACTTGCTTGTGCCGCAAAGATCCAAGGAATCTGGATAAACATGCAGAATATGAGCTTTTTTTTTAAATGTTCGATTGTTTCTCAAGTATAGTACCACAAATTTCAATAAAAATTACGGCTTTATAGAAGATCGGTCCCCATTTTCTTCTACAATGCCCTAGAAGCACCCATGAAGAAGCAATCGTTAACTTGATTGTTTCTTGAAAAGTGGCTTCAATACTCATTTTAATTCACGTTTAACTACGCTTTAGAGCTCCTCCAAACCAGCAATTTGGATTGATTGGTCCATTAGAAATATGGTTTTGTTAATGGGTGCCATCGTAATATTTATCAAACATACTTAATGAGCAAATATTCAAGTTTTTAAATATTAATTGAACATCATAAGAACAGTGAACGCATGGGAAAATGCAAATATTTATTTGTATAGACATGTGATTAATGTTTTTCAAGTATATGTGATTGACTTCGATTATGCAACATGTTTTTTCCCCTTACTTAATAATCTTCATTTCTCTTTTCTTTTGCTTTTTTAACTTATGTCTAACTGTTTAAACAGGTGAATCTGCATGGATGGTGCAAGGGAAAAGATGATCTCCTCCTGGTCTATGAATTCATTCTTCGAAGCGAACAATGGCGACATCTTAAATTGGGACCGGCATTCAAGATCATGAAAGGCGTAGCTTTCGAGCTGCTTTACCTGCATGAAGAGTGGAAGCAAGTGGTGGTACGTAGGGACGTGAAGGCGAAAGACGTCCCGCTCAATTCCAACACGAACGTGAAACTGGGCGACTTCAGGCTCGCTCGACTCTATGACCACGGGAAGAATCCCTCCACGACCAACGTCATGGGCACGTTGGGGTACATGGAATCCAAATTGTCGCACACGGGTAAGGCAACAGGCGCAATGCGACATGTACTCATTCGGATTTCCGATGCTGGAAGTAGCATGTGGGAGGAGGCCCATCGACCAGACCGCGTCGTCAGATCAGATCCTGTTGGTTGATTGGGTGAAGAAGTGCTGGTCGGATGGTTCTATAGTTGAAGCTGCTCATGGAAAACTGCAAAGATGCTCTGTGGTCGAGGAGGTGGAGTTGGTGCAAAAGCTCGGGGAGTTTTGTGCACAAAAGGCGCCGGAGGCCACGCCGAGTTTGAGGCGACTGACTCGTCTTCTATACGGAAGGGATGCTTTTCCCAGCGAAAAAGGTAGGTCAAATATGTACTTATCTAGAACAGCTGAAAAAGTAAGGGACCTCGGCTGTCTGTTCAGTTGATGTACCCAAGAAGATAAAATAGTTGCACACACGATTTTCAGGGTTTGCGCACAATAGATATGTATGTGATCCCACGTTGCCAATATTCGGATTGCTGTTCTAGTAGATTGGTATTTTAACCAATCTCATATTAGCACAGTGCATTTCGATATCCTGTGGATGTGCATGAGCCGCGACCACAACAAACAATGCCGTACTGTCGATGGGCTCGGGTGGCACTGCCTGCAACGATGCCGATGTCACGGTGAGCAATGTTGAGCGTCCGATGATTGTTGACGCCTAAATTTCGTCTTCTTAAATTAGGTTTTTATTAATTATCTTTTTTTCCTTTTTTTAGATAATAAAAAAAAAAAACAAACAAACAAACAAACGAAAAACAAAAATAAAGCAAAAGCAGCCTGTCGGGCTGGGCCTTCGAGCCCAGCCCCTCCATTTTCTCGCGCGGGCTCCTTTCGGCCCGGTCCGTGTGACGCGCCCCCTTTTCCCCCTTTTCTTTCTTCTTCCTTCTTCTTCCTTCTTCTTTCTTCTTTTTTCTTCTAGTTTTGCTCCTTCTCTGTAAGCCACGCACAGAAGGCGCGATGCCGGACGGACACACAACGACGATGTGCGCAGACCAGCTGGTGATGGGACGTGCCTTCAAAGCAAGCAAGTGGGTGGCTGAGGTGACGCCGGTCCAGCCACGCCAAGGCCGGTTGGCACGCGGAAGACTGACGGCCCAAGCTCTCCGTCGACCGGATTCCTTCGCCTATAAATAGGCCGGCACCACCTCCGTCCAAGGGCATCGCAAGCTTGGAAACCTTCTCTTGAGAGACTTCGGGGGGAGACCGAAGGGCGAGCGAGGGAGGAAGCGGGTCATGAGCTTAAACGACCTCCCACCGAGAGACATCGGGGGAGGCCGCCAGCAAACGAACCGGCAGAGAGGAGGGAAATCAGAGGGCGAAAGGGGGCTGAACGAGAGAGGAATCGAAGGAGAGAGGGTCGGATCTGGGTGCGAAGGCTCATCACAGTCGCCTTCACCCAGTCCCCAACGCCGTCTAGATTTGAGAGAGAGAAGAATCGGGGAAAGAGGGTCGAGATCTTGGCGCAGATCTGGAAATCCGCTGTGCCGAGCCACCTCGAACCAGGCCACCCCCGTCGCTGTGACCGAGCATCAGTCCCGACGCCGGCCGCTACTCCCCCAACTCAGACCTGCAATTGCTCGAAGACTCGGTCGAATCAAAGCCCTACATTGCGGGGTCGACCGGTGCAGCTCGCGGAGACAGGTGCGAGTTCAGTCGCCGTCGCCGCCATTCGACCTCCTAGCCCCTCCATTGGCGCCGCGGGTATACGAGGAGGGAGGAGACGTCTCATCGGGTCACGACCCAGGTCGGATCCGGGTAGGGCTCCGCGAGTTGGGTCGCGGCTGCGAACCGGGTCGGGAGAGGTTCGAAGCCGGGTCGGGAACCGGGTAGGGTTTCACCGGTTCCCCCCCAAACGACACTGTTTCAAAATAAAAAAATAAAAAATATATATAAAAAGGCAAAAAAATCCGAGTCGGCTTTTATTTTATTTTATTCTAAATAATATATTAAATAAATAATTTATTTCCAAAAAAATCAAAATCAAAAAATATAATTTCGAAAAATATTTAAAAAAATATTTTAATTTCCAAAAAACAGAAAATATTAAAAAATATAAAAAATGTTTTATTTTTCAGAAAAATCAAGAAAAATAAAAAAAAAATAATACTTTATTTTCCAAAAATATATTTTCAAAAAAAAATCAAAAATAAAAAATATTTCATATTTTCTAAAAATGCCAAAAATCCAAAAAAGAGACAAAAATTCAAAAAAGCCAAAAAGACTTGTTTTTTTTTTTTAAATACCAAAAATCCCTTTTATGTCCAAAAAAAAAAAAAAAAGACTCAAAAATGTTTTTCCTCCAAAAATGCATGGAAAATCCCTAAAACATCCAAAAAACCTCGGGTTTAAATAAGATTAGGTACCGAAAGGGTATTAGTGATTAACTAGTGTAATCAAGTCTCCGATCCTAATTTTCTCTGGTTGCGCAAGAGCGAGTATTTCTCCCAATACTTCGCATGGGTTTCTAATCAACCCACCCAAAATTAATTAGTGGCGACTCCGTTTTAAAAATTAACTTACAGGTTAAAAATTCAGATTATTAAAGTCGTGAATTAGTGGACTTGGGAGAGTCCGGGCATAACTAATTTCAGCCGAGCCATCAGCCTCCGCCAGGTGCCCACCCCGATCGGGCGCCAAAAAAAAAAGAGGTCACAACAATGATGACGTGTTTTTCGCTTTCCATTTGTTGCGCATTAATCTTATAGACCAGTTCTAGCGGGCATGATGTGATGTTTGATGTTACTGTCTGCATACTTTGGGTTTTTCTCAACCTATTCGTGATGCCCTCGTCTGGGCTCCATCTCACTTTGAGAATGGACTGGGCCTTGCTTCGGTCCCTCTTTCTTTTCCATTCCCGTGATATTAAACTTACCTTGCCATTAATTAAACATTGGGTCTTATTTTGAATTTTTAAAGCCAAAACTGGTAGCATGTTTCTATAGAGAGATGACATCTTCGTCATTGATGGATATGAATCCACGGAAGTTTGACATTCCAAAGATTTTATGCGTGATTGATCTTGATTTGTGGCTTGATCTCATGTAAAATATAAATCAGGAGAAAAAAAAGGAAATTTGAATTTAAAACAGAGCCCTACTAAACATTTTTTTTATTTGGTGATAAGGGTGACTTGTGAGCGTATTTGTTTTATGAAAAATGAATGGTCTTAAGAAGAGGACCTTACCCCATTCTCGAACTTCTGTCGAGCTCTCCCCTGCCCGCATTTCCTTTTGACCGAGCCAAAGAAATGTCTCCACTTGTTGCCAACAGTTTTTCTTTGGAATTCTACTAAAAAAATATCTTCATTATTGATTACAATTTATGTCTAAATACTTTTATAGACAACAACATTTATTTTTGTAAGGGTTTAAGCGATAATTTTTAGAAAAATATGTTTTAAAAAATTATTTTTTTGAAACAAATTGAGTTTCAACAAAGCTACCCTTTTTGTCATTTAAAAGTCCTAACATTATCCCAGTGGATAATTTATTGCAAATTGATTACTAAAGCATTTTTATATCTACAACACGAGTTAATTTGGCAGATCAATTCGTTTGGATTGACTTCCACTTCTTGTTTTTTTGCTTAATCAAAATCTTGCGCCTCACACGCAATTTACATTTTTTATATCTAAAATTTGCGAAAGTTTGATAACACACAAATATCAACAAGTACGGTCACACATAATTTATCATAGTTTTCCTAAACTTGAATAATAATTTGTATTTTGACAGGAAAGTATTTAAAAAAAGTACTTTTTCCTTTTACTTAAGTGTAAATAAGCAGTCTCTTCAGAGAATTCGAATTACAATTAATCACATATTTTAAGTTAAAAATAATGCTTAACCGTTGAACTTCCATTAAATTTGGCGAAAGAAAAAGTTTTGCCATAATATGTGTCTATATGATACATATGTTTCCACCTCCCAAATATGCGATATGAGGAGAGTCTCCTAGATGACACGGACAAAGCGCATTACATTATCAAGAAGTGAATAATTTTAAAAACTCCTCAATACTCTGACAAACAACAACATATCAAAGGTCAATGGTGGTGGAATTGAGGACCTGCGCAATGGTCAAACGGTGTCCGCATGGCTACGACCTTAGACCCTTTCAATGTTTACATTTTCCTTCTTTTTTCCTCGTTTTAACGTCATTTTCCATGATTTTACACATTGACTAGGGAGAGCGCAAGAAAAGGAGAACGACGTGGCACCTAAAATACCTGTCCAGAAAAAACATAAGTCGACTGAGAAGATATGGAACAAGTCAAAGCAATTCCTATAGAATATTGATGACTATTACGCATTTAAAAAATCAAAACCAAAATTGACCCATTTTCTAAGATATGGTATCTTTTGCGTTACCAAAGAGATGACAATGCCTGAGGAGAGACAAGTAGAAGGTTTGTATAAGCAATCTCTTGCTGTGGAGGGTCCATGGACATATATTATTATACGACCCTGGTCCAGGCTGAGCTGTAGACTTCTTATTCTATTTTACTTCTCTTATAGTTTTATATATTCATGGTGTAATCGAGAACTAGTCAGGAAAATGTCTTGATGTGCTGCGCGAGGCTAATAAAGTCTTGCGATCTTGAGACGTGCGTGAATCTGGACCAGCTTTCTCCAAATTTGAGCATTGGGAATAGCTTTTGCTCAATTATTTAGTGTTGGCCAAAGATGGCTCCTAATGTTAGGATACGAGAATAAGTTTTTAATTAACCCTAGTCAATTCACAGGGAGAGAGAGATTGATTGATTGATTTACGTCACGAAGAGAATTAAGCAAACTTTCCCCTATAGTGATTGTACGACATTTCTCTTCAAAAATTATTTCAAGAGATGATGGTGACATAATGCCACTTTTTAATTTTGTATTTCTTTAATGAATATTAACTCATAAAAGTAGGGTTTATATTAGATTGTCAAAATCCCGAGATATGCGAATCACGTAACTTAAAAGAAGTGAATGTGATGGAACACAACACAAGCATTTAACCCTAATAAACTAATGATCCTCCCCTAATTGGTAATTAACGGCTCGTGTTCGAAAGAGCTGCGAGCCTCCGAAGCAAGTCCAATGCACGACTTCTTGTGTGAAATAGTACATTGGAAAGCAACGTCAAGATTTTTTTTTGGTCGGAAACGGGCATATATTAGCATAGTAAAAGATCAAGTGGGAAACAAAGAACTGCCCATGAGGAGGGCATCGTTACATAGCATGTCAAGAACTATTGGGGGCGAGATGGCCCGGTTATACGGAAGGGATCCTCGTCCATGGGCTTTAGAGGCCCGGGGCCGCGAGCATTGGCTTCGCGGCGACAATGGAGAACCCTAGCGTCGGCTGAAGCCATTCGTGAGGTCGGCGACTTCGGCGAAGAGAGCGCGACACTCCCACGGTGGCGAACGGCTGTGATTAACGGTTTCAACGAGGATGAGGCAGTCAGATTCCAACAATAGGTGAGAGCTTGTCTTGTTATTGCTGATCAATTCCTTCAAAGCATGGATGAGCGCGAGAATCTCTGTTTCCAGGGCAGATGATGCGGGGACAGTGCGGGAGGATCCTCCAAGCAAGCAGCCCGTATGATCGCGGATAACGCGCCGTAGCGCCCGGTGAGGGGCAATCGGAAAGGCGCCGTCCACATTTACTTTCAAAGTACCTGCGGGGCGGGAGCCAAGTGCGGCGAGAGGTCAGCCATGCGGAGTGTCCTTTCGGGTCCTGGTGGGCGAGCCGGCACTGGAGTTTGGCAAAGGCAGAGGCTTTCTCGACAAGGAGCTCCGGGGATGTGCGCTGTTGACGAAATACAAACTGATTCCGAGATTTCCAGAGCTCCCATAAGAGGCTCACGGTGAATTCGAACGGAGGCACAGCCCTCGTCTGGGTAAGTACTTCAGATATCCACGCATCCATCCTATTAGTGTTGTAAGCAAACCTGTCAATCTGAACGTTTGGATGGTTCCAGACCGCTTGAGTCCTTGGGCATTGTAAGAGAAGATGTTCAGTGGTTTCGATGGAGGTATCACAAAGAGGACAAAGAGGGTTGTCGATTAGATGCCTGCGAAATAGGTTGGCTTTAGTTGGGAGAGCGTTCGCGGATGGCCCGAGAAAATAGCGGATTTTGGGGGCCGTTTTAGCTTTCCAAATCTGCTTCCAAACCGACTTAGGCGTCCGGAAGGAAGAGGAGGCTTGGGGTAAGGGTTGTGGGGTAACGTCTGCGCTGGATAAAATGATAGCCACTCTTCACGTGTATATGCCATCTGGGTAGCCGGTGTCCACATCGATCGATCCTTTGTTGTTGTAGGCCAAATTTTCAACTGCGGTATTTCTTTGGACAATGGATTCATCAAAGAATCGATGCGAAGGGAGACATCCCGGGAATGGAGTTCGGCCCTGAGAAGACCGGATACGGTCGAGGTTCGGTTCAGTAGCCGGGCTGCCAAGGATTCCGAGAGGTAACCATTTATCTTCTCTAATGTTGATTGAAGTGCCATCCCCACAGACCATTGAAGTTGAGGTTTAATAGAATCTCGCCCGGCGGGATCCGAGCCAACCCCAGGATGGTCGATGTCCCTGCCCGGCATGCCGAAGGTGGTTGAGTGGAAATAAAGGGCTTTGAAAACTCTGTTGCAGAGCGAGGAGGGATCTTGGAAGAGTCGCCAAGCCCGCTTGCCGAGGAGAGCCTTGTTGAAAGCAAGTAAGTCCCGGAATCCCAGCCCTCCTGCTGCTTTGTTTTGTTTCAGTAGATCCCAATTGCGCCAGTGTATGCCGGATTTGTTCTTTGTTGTTTCTCCACCAAAACCACGGAGATTTGCTGTTCAATAGCTCTACAAATAGAGACGGGGATCTTGAATATGGACATCGCATCTTTGTGGTAATGCTTGGATAATAGACTTAAGCAAAATTTCCTTGCCCCCTTTGGAAAGAAAATTTTCTTTCCAACCTTCTAATTTTGAGTGAACTCGGTCTAGGACCCAAGCAAACAATGCTTTTTAGAGGAGCCCCAATCGGAAGGCGGCCGAGATACTTACTGTTTTTGCTAGGATCGGCACCCTTAGTTCACTTGCCAAATTCTGTTTCAGCTGCTTTGTGGGCGGTGTTGTCCTAGGAAGAGGCGGATTTGTTTGTTGATTTGCTGCCGGCAGCGAGACAATACCTTGGTTGAGTAGGTTCGCTAGATTTTGACACTCGAAATACAGCCCTTCATAAAGAAGATGGCATCGTCGGCAAATAGAAGATGGGATAAGACGGGGCTCCATCTGTTGAGTTTAATGCCTGCGCAGGGACCCCATAGCGACAGCTTGGTGGATAAGAGTAGAGAGCATATTTGCCACTAGGATGAATAAATAGGGGGATAGAGGGTCGCCCTGTCGAAGCCCTCGAGTTGGGTGGAAGTAAGGTAGTTGTTCTCCATTGAGCTTGATACTAAGGGAAGTGGTGGTCACGCAATGCATAATTCTCTGGACCCAAGTAGCATGGAATCCTAATTGACGGAGATAAGCGTCTAAGAAATCCCATTCCACCCTGTCGTAGGCTTTCAGCATGTCCAATTTCAAGATCGCTTGAAAGTTCTTCTTGTTTGTTTTTGTTCTGAGCTGATGTAAAACCTCCTGAACTATAAGAATGTTGTCTTGGATTTGCCTGCCTGATACAAAAGCACTTTGCTCTTCTGAAATTAACTGTGGTAGGCATTGTTTGAGACGGTTGGCTAAGACTTTGGCGATGATTTTGTACAGAAAATTGCATACACTAATAGGGCGGAACTGGTCGAGCCTCTCTGGATTCGGAGTCTTAGGTATTAGAGAGATAGAGGTCCGATTGATTTCCTGTGGCAGCACCCCGGTGATAAAAAACGTGCACCGTGTGAAACACATCTTCTTTGATGATATCCCAGTGGTGGTGGTAGAATAGCCCATTTAAGCCATCCGGACCAGGGGCTTTTGTGGCTCCCAACTGAAAGGTAGCCCGTGTAACCTCCTCTTTAGTTAGATCAGCAAGCAGTAAGTTATTCATTTCCGTAGTCACAACACCAGGGCACTGAGCTAGAACAAGAGTAAAATCCCGATGTCCCATTGAGGTATAAAGGGTGCGGAAGAAGTTGAAAGTAGTGTATTTAACCTGGTGGTGATCGCGGGTCCATTCATCAGTGGAAGTCTTTAACATGCTGATGCGGTTCTGCTTGCGTCTATGGACGGTAGTCGCATGAAAGAAACGTGTGTTTTTATCCCCCCATCTCAACCATTTAATTCTGGAGCGCATTGCCCGGTAGTGTTCTTCTGAAGCCAAGTGTTCTGGATTTGTTTCTTGAGAGAATTGAACTGATCCTTATTAAAATGTGTAGCGGGAGAGTTGGTATTTGTTGAAGTTGTTCTTGGAGTGAAGCTAGATGGCGGTGACCTACTTGGAAGCGTTGGCTACTCCATTTGGTAAGAGCGGCAGTGGTTGCTTGAAGCTTCTTGATGATGGTAGAGTGTGCTAGAGAGGCTGAAGACCAAGCTGATGCCACAACCCGACGACAATCATCATCCTCCAGCCAAAAAGATTCAAAGGTAAACTTTTTTTCCTTTTGTTTGATAGAGGGCGGTGTTAAGTAGCAACGGGCTGTGATCGGAGCCGATCGCCGGTAGAGCATGAACCTCAGCTTCGACATAGGTCATACGCCATTCGATAGTGCATAGGGCACGGTCTAGCCTTTCCTTGACAATAGCATCCCCACTGCGTTGGTTCATCCAGGTATAGGCGCAGCCCTTAGTGTCCATATCCAATAAAGCGCAGTCCTGTAAGAGAGATCGGAAAGCATGGAGTCGATATTGTTCGACAGGTCTTTGACCAACCTTTTCCCAGTAATGCAAAACCTCGTTGAAATCACCAATACACAGCCACGGAAGAGTGTGTAAAAGACAGAGACGTCTTAAAACATCCCAGAAGAGATGTCGCTGAGAATAGGTAGCCGGAGCATGTAGGAAGGTTATGCTCATGGGAGATATAGTGTTGTCTGCTGAAAGGATAGTGTCGATAAAATTGGAACCATGAGCATGGACTGAGAGAGAAATGTGGTCCTTCCAAAAAAGTGCCATTCCCCCTGCCAAACCTATAGGATTGACCACGAAGCTACTATGAAAATGAAGACGTCTGGTAAGAGTATTCACAAAAAGTTCATGATTCCTAGTTTCCATTAGGAACACAACATCGGGCTTATCTGGGCAATAATTGCTCGAAGAGCTTGAACTGTCCGGGGGTTGCCCAACCCCTGGCAGTTCCAACTCAGAAGTCTCATTTGTCCATCGGTGGCTTATTCGGGCAAGCCACCACAGCCCATTCATTTGCCCTGTGGGCCTCACGAATAGGAGTATCCAAAAGAAGACTTTCATCGAATGGCTCCGGTAAGTGAGAGCGGGAGCCATAGGGGGAAGACCTTTTTGCTTTCTTGAGAGGGGTTGTTTTGGGTTGCAGCCGAACCTGTTTGCCCTTCTGAAGTATAGATGATGTAGCTTGTGCTGCCTGGATAACTGAGAACTGATTTGGGACAGGGGTGTGCAGTCGCAGGGAGTCAGTTGCTATAGCAGTGGGGAAGAGAGGGTTACTCGGAAGCTGACTTGTGGACATAGGAGGGGGCTGCTGTGGAAGGCAAGCATCAAAGGAGAGAACTGGGGAGCTGGCTGCACATGGTGCTGAAGGAAGGAGTAATTGGCCAGAGACAGGAGTGTCAGGTACCACAGTCTCTATATCTTGTTGCTTAGTGTTTAATTCGTAGAAGGCCTGCCAGAACGGGCTGTGCTCTTTCACCTCTGCCCGAAGCCATTGACCATAGTACATTTGATCCCTCGCCTCAAACTGAGTCTCATCATAGGGTATTTCTTTGCAATACGAGGCATAATGGCCCATGCGTCCACAGGAGTAGCAGTAGTGAGGTAAGCGCTCATAACGGAAATCAAGCCACAAGTTCCTCCCTGGCATACGGATAAGTTTACCCTGTTTTAATGGTTCGTGAAGGTTGAGTTCCACTTTGGCTCTGCCCACTCTGATAGGTGAGCCCTCCTTTGAGTCAATTCTGATCTCGACAACCTTACCAACATCACTGAGAGCTCTACTAACTAACTGACTTGTACAACATTCTAGGGGGAGCCCAAATATTTGTATCCAAAATGCACAGCTAGTAAAATCATAACAGTATAGAGGAGTGGTAGGGATCCATGGTTTGAGTATGAGCAGATTACTAGAGAAAAGCCAAGGGCCATTGTCAAGCACTCGCTGTTTGTCTGTTTCTGATGTGAATCTGAAAACATAGAGACCTTCCTCACTCTGGGTGATGTTCACATTGTCAATGCGCCACGCGCGTTTCATCGTATTCTGAAAAGCAGTAAAGTTTACGGTAGAATTAGTAACGATTTTCCCAATCAAGCTCAACTTACACTCTTCGATTTTGGCGATAGGAGGAGTATCCGCCCAATCTTGTATGATCTGGGGGCTCCAGAGGCGGCCAAGACGGCTACAGAGTGCAGCGAGACGAGCCTCCTCGCCCTGACTTGAGCTGGCCATGCGGAGGAAGCTAGGGCAGCAGGCACTGATAGAAGCCGGCAAACTTCCTCGTTATCGAGTATAGGAGGGAAATCCGAGACATGCAGAAGAGGAACAGGTGAAATTGGGTTATGATGGAGATATAGGCGAAGGGGATTTGAGAGGAAGGGGATGATGGTGGGATGGAAGTTAGAAGTAGCTGGGACGAAGGTGGGAGATGGAAGCGAAGCTGTGGAGAACGACTAACCCATGGAATTTGGGCAAATCGAGTGGGCAAACGAAGATCAGGGGACAATTGGGTTTGAAAGAGGGAGGAACGGATGAAGAGAAACAATCCATTGTTGCTGTTGATAATCACGAGGGGTAGAAAGCTGGGTAATCAGCGAGGGTTTGACATGCAGCCAAAGAAAAACTACCAGAGGAGACGGTAGAGAGACTCTGCATACTGAGAGAGAAAATTCTTAGCAACGTCAAGATTGAATTCAATAATTTGGGATAGAAAATAGGCAAGAGACAAATAGGTAAGTGGCTACTTCCAAATGGGTCCCACCCTATGTTTGAAGAAGAGACATGTTTATACCTTTGACACGAAAATATATATTTATATTATCATTATGGGGTTGTCAATTTCAATAATGTGTGCTCTTTCGGCCTTGCATACGTTATCAAGGCTGCCGCTCAATCATTTTTTTTTTCTTTTTGGTGCGGAATTTTCTTCTTTGTCCCTCTCTAGGGGCGATAAACGATGCTAATTACCCAAGGGATTAAAGACTGGAAGTTGGACCATGCCACCCTAAAGAAAAACAAATTAAATTTTATATAAATTTCATTTTTTAGTTCTATTTTTCTCTATCTCCGGTCCCCCCCACCCCCCGGTTTTTAGGGTAAACCATGATGGTATATAAAGATTTTCCAATAAAGTGGTGGGACATTCTTTGTACCTTCGGAAATTTAATAGTATTTTATTCTATTCAATTTCAAATGTTGTTCTTAATCTTAATGGTTCGAATATATTGAAATGGATGCAAGCCATTCATGTAATTAAGTAGTTTGTAGTAAAATAGCATTAAATGAGATTTAAGCAAAAACTATATTGTATCATCAAACCGGATCGAGAATTTGAGCAAATCATGTTTTATTTTCATAACAAGCCTTCCAACGAAATAACATGGCATCAATGCTATTATGTGCTACTTTGGTGTACAATACTTATATTAACATCATAAGCTCTTTTAGTCTATTTGTATTTAAAAGAAATAGAAAGGCAAGTCAGCTTGTAAATTTCCTTTTTCCATCTAACCGGATCCGGATCTTTTGCACCCATTTGTAGTCCCATCATCTGTCTTCATTATGAAATCATGACACGTTCTTTTTTTCACCTAGGCCTAACCATATATGAATAAATCTCTCATCCTCTCTCCTCCCACCCCTACTCTAATCTTTTACTAGCCTTTCAACTAGGGCCAATATGTTACTGACCAAAAAAAAAAAAAAAAAACTAGGGCCAATATGTTGACAACCAGTTGAAAGGCTTAAGTGGAGCTCTGCCAACACAGCAGTGTGCTCTCATTTGAATTAATAATCGTAGTTTATTTGTTTTCAATTTATTAGCTCTTGTTATCTTTTACAAATTTTTATTTGTCTCTCTTACAAACCCCTTATAAATATAAATTCTTAAATTGAATTTACTAACCTTTGTTTGTGTGACTTACCCGTTTTTCTTCCATTATGTTTCCAACTAAGTCATGGTATGCTGAGTCTCATTTGAGTTACTTACCAAATGTTTATTTTATTTTTCTAAAATAGTTTCCCAATTTTTCTATTGAATTACCAACTTCCATTTGCCTACTTACCATCCCATTGAATTTATCACCTCCATAAAAAAATTACCAACCTTAATTGGAGTGATTACAAACTCTTATCTGATTGAGTTACAACGAATTTTGCGTTACTAACTCTTAATTGATTAATTGCCAAGCTTTATTTGATTTTCTTTATAATAGCAAATTCTCTTACCTTCGATTAAAAAATTCTCATCATTTTCAAATTTATCAAAAATTATATGTAAATACCGTCCTTTATTTGAGAGAATTATCATTATTCTCTAGTTGAATTACCGGATTTATGTTTCGGGTAACCAACTCTCATTTTTGTTCTTTATTACCAAGTTTATCTATTTTTGTTAAATTTGTCAACATTTTTACTGAGTTACTACTTTAATCTGCTTCTCTTGCCCACCTTTTTAAATTTTAGTAGTAATTGTAGAATTTATCAGCCTCAATTATAGGGAATGATAACGATCTTCAATCAAGTTTTCAACTAATTATACATTACCAACTCCTATTAAATACCAATCTTATCTTTGAGTGATTTTTTTTTTTATCGTTTATCAACTTTTATTTACACAACTGCTAACACGTCTTAAGTGGGGGGCCATGGTGGTGGGGTCCTGTACTAGCTTCCCCTGAAGTATTGACGCTTGGTCCGAGGTGCACAGTGCACTGTACGGGCCATGGGTTGCCGATTAGCGTAAGCGAAAGGCGGGCCCGGTGGATCCTCGATTATCAAAAAAAAGAAACTTTTATTTACATAAGTTAGTATAAGGTTCTAATTTGCAAACTAACAAAAGGTTGTCGGTAAGTGCCAACAACTTATCAGTAAAAGTCACAGGCTAATTCTTTCTCTACCAGATTTTTGCTATTACAAATATCTTTTAAGCTAACCGGTATATAAAAAAAATCCAGTGTTTTTGCACACGACGCGATAGAATTCTGCCTTTATAACAAGTACTTTATCTCGAGAATAATACTTGCCTCGGAAACAGACCGGAGCTAGCTAACTGATGTCCCCGACATGACAAGTTTTATAGGCCCATCAGTCGTTTATTTGAAATCCTAACATCCGTGCATCTGAATTTGACTTCACAGATTCGGCCAAAAAACTGTTGTCTTCAAATAAATCTAATCACATCAGTTCGTCTCACAGGGAACACGGGCTAGATTTATGAGCTCTTGCCTAGTTGGAGGCGAACTGTTTCTATCGGAAATCGTTCTTCTAATGGTCACTTTTTAGAGTTGGTTTTCAAATTGCCATTTTAATTCGACCGACAATGCAAGTGTATTTCCAATAGCGGGTGAACTACTAGAAAGGAAATAAAAGTAGGGAGTGGCAAAGTTTAAACTTAGTAAGGAGCCATTATTACATGATACTTGTGCATGTAAATCCAATGCACATGCACCCTTGAATCACATGAGTCGTACGTAAGTCATACCTCATTTAGCGAAGCATGTGAGTTTAGCTTACGTGCATTGGAATCATGCCATAAATTATCCCCTAGTAAAACCCATGCTGAAATAGACAGTCACATATGCCCGATGCACGAATGTAGATCAAACTTCTTATTACCTGTATAGGATAGGGTAGGTTGCAACTAGGCTTGATACTCCTATTTCTGCATCAATAGAGATAAATGAGTCAACTAAGAGCAATGTAATATATGTTGATATTGATCTGCAAAATTGATTTATCAAGTGATATGGCAGAATATAAGTAAGTGTTTAAACTAATTTGTAAGCCAATTTTAATAAATTTAGCATTTTCCTTAAATGAGTATTAGTTGTGTAGTTGTGTTTTCTCCAGTTTCAAATGACATAAACATGGATGGACTTAGGTAGTGAACCACACCCCCCCCCCAACCCACCAAATAAATTTCTAAATTCATGGATTAATCAGTTTAAGTTTTACATCGTCTTTAAGTTTGTCTCCATAATTTGAGAGAATAAGGCTGGTATGTTGTACTAGTGAAAGCCTGTTTGATAAAAACGTCTATTCATTGTCAAATATAAGTTAACTCTCACGCACAACAATATTTTTATATTTATGTAAATAAATTAGTTGCCTTCGTGTGCAATTGAGATAGAATTTTCCCCAGGGAGTGAAACTTCAAGAGCCCGGAAAATTTCCCCAGGAGACATAAGTCTTTTTTTTCCCCGAATATTTTTTTTCATGTAAATCAATTTAAAATGTGAATGTGGTGAAAATAGTTCTGACCATACGCCCAGAAACAAAACATCATCGTCAAAGCATTATGGATCGGATGGAAAACAATAACACTGAAGATGAGACGCGAAAACCTTGTTAGAACTACTGGTATGTTTCATACCTTGATTGATAAAAGAAAAATTTAAGCACCTCAACTACCCATTTGCCCTCGAGTCAAGATATTCTTTTAAGTTCACACTTAGAAATTCTATGCGTGTATCACGCATCTAAGTAGATGGCATGCATCGAAATCATGATGTTATTCCATGCATGGCATGCAATAATGACATGCATAGAGCTATCCGGCAACATAGATGACAAGCGTTTGTCAATAGTTTATGACAAGGAGATGTTCACAAAGGACAGACATACTCATTCTCAACTAATGGTAGATCCGCAATTATAGCTTCACGTACTCTCATGCAAATAATTAAACTACACTAAACAATTCATTTGCGATAGAAAAGTGGAATGCAGCCACTGTTGGGAGTTGACTTCACAGGCCTATAAGAGCTGGAGTGAATCTTTTCAGAGAATATTAATTTTCTAATGAGAAAACCCCTTGTGTTGTCGCTAGAAGAATTCCTATTTATTGTGAATGTAAGTGCAGAAGGCCAACGAGGGTTTCAATGTAAAGGAGGTAGTACTTTTGACAAAAACAATCGACTTCAAACTACTGAGGAACTAAGACATAGGATAACATTTTTATGTAGCAAGAAATATAAAATTTTTAGACTAATATCGGGGACGTGCTTCACAATTATATAAACATATACACTTCTCCATCTGATACTTTAAGATTTTATATTGGACTTTCTAGTACAATGTCATAATCAAGTTCTACATCATTTACACCCTTGTATGATCGATTTCCAATTTGGTTTCTTTTTTTTTTCCCATCGATCCCCTATTTTCTATTCTACATAAATCACACTTGCCCCATCATTCTTCATTCTTGCACATGAGAGGGGATATCAAGGAATATCTCGACTCGCTCAAATGCATGATTGTGATGAGGCATACTTCCAATCTCTCTTTATCAAGTAAGTTAAACCTTTGGATTAGATATTATCACAGCAAACATTCAAATGTGCAAGTAATCTTGATATTTCAAGTTAATAGATTATGATCATGAGGGAGAAAAGAAGTCTAGACAAGATAAAGACTATGAATTGTTCTAAGAAATTTCTGCCGGGCTATGTAATGTGATAATTAATTGCCTTTTCCATCTTGGTTTTATACAATGGGAGATGGATCTTTCTACGAAATTTATATGATAAAAAATAAAAGAAGAGGAGGAAAGGGCAATTTCCTGCGAACTTGAGCCAAGTGGTAGATGAAGAATGCTAAGGAGCTTGGGATCACACGAGAAACGAGTTCAGATGCATCTGCAAATGGTGAGGCACAATGTCACGATCTCGACAGCGTGAATCGAGTCGACCTATTTATTGTTCTCAAATTGCCGAAATCTCAAATTCAGAAGCAAAAAAGAGAAAAAGAAAAGAGACATTCAAGTGAGGAGAAGTTAGCCGGGACAGCTGTGAATGACTTGGACTGAATAAAAGGGATGCAACACGAGTTAAGTGACGGTTTTATCCTGTAAAGCCGCTTTTTCGGTTCATCACTAAATACCAATGCCTCCACACGTGCAAAGAACGGGACAGGTCTCCTACAGCTGGTAAAAAGGGTTCCTTTTTCCTTGCCATAGTTCTAGAAAGTTATCGAATCAAATTATTGCGCACGCAGCATCCAAGGTGAACCTATGCAACATAACGAATAGCACAAATTACTAGGTACATCGAGCATTCTTCTTTCTCTCTCAGGAAATTAATGATGTCGACCTATTTAACGGTTTTCTGTTCACGTCATGACTTACCGGAAAATAAGTGCATCAGGTAATAACTCTGTGATGTCTTATGACTGACGCGATTGTTGCTTAAGTTCGGTTCATAAAATTGACCATTTACGCTTATAAAATTCGATAGAGCTAGACGGAAACAGATCACACATTAACCGGCAATTAAAATGCATGTTAGAATCAAACTTTTTCGACCCATCTTGAGATTGACCCGATGGTAAGGGCATTCCTACGCTTTTGGCTTAGGAATTGATGGTTGTCAGTTTGATTCCTACCTTGGAAAACTGACGATTAAGTGAGAGGTGGATTGTTGTGGTAATTCCCCTCTAGATAGCCGGCTCATTATAATCATATACCTAGATAATCAAAAGAGAAACTTTCCATTGTCCCATTTAGATGGGTCCCTAAAAGCAATTTCTTGTGACTTTGGTCCCAGAATACATGATTTTCTTTAAAGAGACTAAGGAGTAAGGCTCACAATGTTGACACAATCTGTTTACCCAAAATATATGATTAAAGTTTGCAAATGATGCGGTATCTTGGAAATCAAAGAAGCAAATGTGTATAGCTCATTCAATGATGGAAAAATGAATTTATATCACTATCAATGACTGGTAAATAGGCTAAATGTTTGTTTAATTTGTAATCGGATATGGAGTTGTGGCCACAGCCAATAGGAGTCATATCTTTACATTATGATGTTGAGGCAACTATGTTTAAAGCATGCAGAAAAATATACAACGAAACATCTAGACATATTAATTTGCAACATGAGTATGTTCGATAACTAATTACTAATGGAAAGTAATTTATAATTGGAAAAACAATAACTTAACTGATCCATTCACTAGGGGACTCTCAAGAGGTTTAATTAGCATTCCTACGCTTTTGGCTTAGGAATTGATGGTTGTCAGTTTGATTCCTACCTTGGAAAACTGACGATTAAGTGAGAGGTGGATTGTTGTGGTAATTCCCCTCTAGATAGCCGGCTCATTATAATCATATACCTAGATAATCAAAAGAGAAACTTTCCATTGTCCCATTTAGATGGGTCCCTAAAAGCAATTTCTTGTGACTTTGGTCCCAGAATACATGATTTTCTTTAAAGAGACTAAGGAGTAAGGCTCACAATGTTGACACAATCTGTTTACCCAAAATATATGATTAAAGTTTGCAAATGATGCGGTATCTTGGAAATCAAAGAAGCAAATGTGTATAGCTCATTCAATGATGGAAAAATGAATTTATATCACTATCAATGACTGGTAAATAGGCTAAATGTTTGTTTAATTTGTAATCGGATATGGAGTTGTGGCCACAGCCAATAGGAGTCATATCTTTACATTATGATGTTGAGGCAACTATGTTTAAAGCATGCAGAAAAATATACAACGAAACATCTAGACATATTAATTTGCAACATGAGTATGTTCGATAACTAATTACTAATGGAAAGTAATTTATAATTGGAAAAACAATAACTTAACTGATCCATTCACTAGGGGACTCTCAAGAGGTTTAATTAGCTGCACTACCAAAGGAATGAATTTTAGACCAATTGATGATAGTCAAGCATAGTGGAAACCCAACTTTATATAGGTAATAACGAGTTATTCAGTATCTTGATGGTGATCAAGTACAGGATACAAGATTAATATTCATGAAAAGTTAGAAGGATGAGTGTAAGAAAACACTCTTAATGAAGTTCAATGTTTTAGTGAGGCAAAGCTAGGGTAATAAGCCAAGAACATTATCTATATGAACATAAGAAGTGGTGCTACTTCTAACAAAAGCTGGATGAACTTTTGTAAATGTTTATAGTAGGAAGGAGCACAAGGCCATAAAAGTTCTGAGGCATTTTTAACTGAATATGTGTAAATTCATACATGTGATAATTTGATTAACAAATGGAATCATGGTTCAAAGTTTTATCTACCATTGATTTCGTTAATAGAATTATTTACACAAAATGCAAATTCAAACCTTAACAAATACCTTCTTGTATATATAAATTTATGTAAACTATTACAAATAACAAACTAAGTAGAGGATTGTTGAAATAGTTTGTTATCACGAAAAGATATGACTCTTGATGATTAAAAGAGAAGCTCTTGGTTTTGATAAAAAAAAAAAAAAAAAAAGTGATTGTTGACATGAAAAATAATGATAGTTTATCATGAAAAGTGGTGATAATGGGAATAAGGTACCAATTTATAAAAGATGTGTTGATTGTTTGTCTATAAATAGCACTAGATCATAAATTGTTCATCACAACCATTCAAGAATTGCATCTATTTAAAACTTCTTCTTCATAACTCTCTTCTCTTCTCATACACACAACTTTGATAATGCATTCACAATGAAATTCGAAGAGAGAAATTGAGTAATTGCTTAACTCGCTTCTCTGCAGCTTTGATGTATATCTTGGAGGTATATTTATCTTAAACTTGACAACAGCAATAATGGGGGCAAATAGTACCTTGAGAATAGTGATTATCTTTACACCCCAATGTATCAAAGATCTATAACGAGTACTCTATCTTCATTAGCAATCAAATTTCCCCACTATTAAGTTATATAGGTAAATATGTTATCCGCGTCAACATGATATATTTAGATTTATTTGGATAATTTCATGCAGGGTTGAACAAAATGTCCATGCTTATATATAAGTTCTTATTTTAGGCGGATCAAACGTGTTGTGTGGCGTGACTCTTTTAACAAGTATATTGGTTTTCAAAGTTCTGAAATGAGTAATAAACATCATGTTGAAGTTAGACCTTAATTAACATAGCATTGATATGATATTATGCTATGATAGTGATGCAGGATTAATGAGTAGAATATATATAGGGCAAGAAAGTTGGCCGAGGATATCATCAGAATTATACGATGGACAAATAATGTTAAAACTATTAAGTTTAATATCACAAAAAACTCCAATATGGTATACTTATGATAAATTTATCTAAAATTAATTTTTGGATCACCAAAAATCTCAAATTGGTACAGATTTAACAAATTTATCCCAAACTAATATGAATTTCCACATGAACTTATCATGTCAATTGAGTTATTGTCTAGTGTCATCAAACTCAATAATTTCATGATAAAATTTGACGAAAATTAACGGATAGTAAATATATCATGATTGTATCCAGTTTAGAGTTTTTTATGACCCAAAAAATAGTTTGTGGTTAATTTATTGCATACGTACTAGTTTAGTGTTTTTGATGATCCATAAATAATTTTAGATAAATTTGTTGAAGGTGTATCAATTTGAGATTTTTCGCAATATTAATTCAATATATTAAGATTTTCAATAATAAAATAAAAAATGTCATGATATCGAATGTTCTATGTAAACCTCGAATTGTGGCTCACGATGACATAGTGTCCAAAAACTATATTAACGGAAACAACACCCGTGACACTTGATGGGAAGGCTATTTTTGTTTTCCCAGTTCGAGCTGAGGTCCCCATTGGCGACCGCATTGCGTGATGCATGCGTGTCGAGCAACTTTATTCTGCAAATAGTTAACCAACAGGGTGCAGGGGGTATCAAAGGCCTTGGCCGTCTTACTTGTACTAGCGTCATCAATCACACGATGGACAGAATTAATTCCGACATATAAATATCTAAATTTTAGGAATTTATTTAGTCATTCATCGTGTAAAAAATTAGACATCAACTCCAATTCTACACACAATTCATATTCTGTTATTAATCTGGGTACTTTGGTCCTTCCTACTGCATGTATAAGTGGGTAAAGTCTAAAAAAAGCTTGTTAAGACCATAAAATTTAACATTTTGAATTCTTAGTGGTTAATAATTTTCGGTTAAATTTAGAATTTTACTCTTCTTTCACGATATTTGTTTTCGTAGTACAGTTACTATGGAATGATGTTTTAGGGAGCCTCTTCTTTCGAATCTGCAAGATAAGAATCAATGTTTATAATTTTTTATGTATTCAACTTTGTCATATTGTTAATTTTTGTTTTGAAATATCTATTAAAAATTGTGTGGTAATGTCATTAAAAATAAATTAAAATTGAACTATTGGATTCACAAAATAAAATGAAAGTTAAGTAGTTAAAAATACACTAACTATTATATAATGGAATATAGTAAAGTCTAATTAAATCAAATGTATGCATTAAAACTAGTCGATGATTCTCTTCTCCCTTACGGATTATTTTTAGAATAATGGCTTTCTAGTACAAATCACAAGAAAATACAACTCAATAACATAATAACAAGTTAACTATTTGCCAAACAAACTATTTTTTTCTTGGAAAAAAGGACCACTACTATCGTCCCCAACGGAAAAAAAAAAAAAAGAAAAAAAAAAGGAAGAAACCAAACAAAGAGAAGAGAAAGAAAAAAAAAGGCAAGAAATAAGCTTACACTGAGAATGGACTCAACATTTAACCTTATCCTTTATTTTGCAGGTAGAACTATAATTGAGATTTTAAAGTTCCAACCACGTTCTACAGTGAGATTTGTAAGGAATAATAACGTCCATTCAAAGTGTTAGGGTGTCTCCAGCCATATTTGAGAAGGAAAAAATGCAAGCCGAGCCTTACAAAAATAGAGAGTATAAAGTACCGAAAGTGTAAATGTGAGGATGGTTAAAACTGGGATCTGCGAAACTCTTCTCAAGGGCGTTACTGATGAGACCTTTTAAAATTGATCAGGAAAGGAACTGAAGGGGGAGGCAGAAGAGTTCCAAAGCATCTTCTTACCAAAGGAGAGATAAAATTCTTTAAAATGCAAGCCACCAACCAACCAAAAACAAAAACACACTGATACAACAGATAAATTGTTAAACTTTCTCACTCAGTTGCTGAAAGTGGAGAATGGTATATCCTAAAATTGTGTCTTTTCTTTTATTTTTTACCTAACTATTCTATTTCAAGGCTTTAGACTAATAGCGTTGGCTTATTAAGAAATGCTTATTATATATTGAAGTTGGAGCTTTGAAAGCTTTGGACTCTTCCTACTAGTTATGCATTTCCTCGCATCACATGCATGGCATGACATATACCCATGCGCATGAACGGTATGCATGCATGCGTATATACTGGGTCAAGTCGTGTCTCCGATTAATTATTTAGGTCAGCAGTTGTTTACTCGCCCCAAGAGATGAAGGGAGAGACGACACAGGTCATTTCTATCTCCCCCTGTCAAGATCTACAAACTCTAGGGTTTCCATCTGTCTTCTTCTTCTTCTTCTCCTTCTTCACAGAGCTAATAGGCTGATCTTCAAGGTCATTCTTGAAGCTAGATATCTGCATCTCCCAAATTTCTCCATATTGAATTGAAGGTTTCTCTTCGTTTTTGTGTTTCTGCTCCCAAGAACAGTGATGATCAATGCTGCAAGAAACAGTTTTGAGATCTGATTGACTCCGAGCTTTGAACAGGGTCACACAGAGACCAAAAGATGAAGGAGATAGAGGGAGAGAGCCGTACGGAGTGTTCGGAGGAGTGTCAGTCATCCTACCAGAACAAGGAGGAGGAGGAGGAGAGCGACGAGAATGAAGACGAAAGTAAGGCCGCGAACGGTGGGAGCTCCAGCAACAGCACCGTGGAAGAGATGAGTCATGATGGTCGTCATCATCATCAGAAGAAGCCACCGGTGCGTCCGTACGTCAGATCCAAGATGCCGAGGCTTCGCTGGACACCTGATCTTCACCTCCGCTTTATTCATGCCATCGAAAGGCTTGGTGGCCAAGACAGTGAGCTTCTTCTCTTTTTCCAACTGTCTTTTTTCTTTTTATGGCTAAATCATTACGGAGACCATGCATAGGCAGAATTGTAGTTGATTTTGTCTTTGTTTTTTTTTGTTTTTTACCTTTCGAATCCTTTACCAAATGAAGATTTTTATGTTTCTAACTTGTTGTCTGTATCTGTATTGAAACATAGAGCAGTAAATGGATCGATCTAATTGAATTTTAATTTTTACTCGCATTTGTAGGAGCAACGCCAAAGCTGGTTCTTCAGTTGATGAACATTAAAGGCCTTAGCATTGCTCATGTCAAGAGTCATCTTCAGGTTATTTTCTTTCCCCAGGTCTTCAATTTAGCATCAATTTATATGTTTTGATCTTCACACGCGCATAACTTTATTCAATTAAGTTTTGCGTACATTTTCCAGCAACCCACATAGCTAATTCAGTTTCAGTTTCAGTTTCAATTCCTGCTTTGATAATTCATTTTTCTTTAACCTTTCTCATTTGAATGTCTGATCAGATGTATAGAAACAAAAAGATCGATGATAACGGTCAAGGTAATATTCAATTTCACCTGTAGTCCTTTCTTTTGCATTGTGAGAGACGAGATTAGGGTTTCTCCTCTTTAAGATATCCTGAATTCTGCTTTCCCTTTTCAGTGCTGGCGGATCATAGGCATCTTGTGGAATGTGGAGAGAACAATAACGTCTATAAACTCAGTCAACTGCCAATGCTTCAAGGATATAGCGGCCAAACTTCAAATTTCAGGTAATCAAACCCTTCTCCATTTATGTCTCAAGATATTACAAAATTTTTATGTGGAATTACCACCATCATTCCTTCTAAATATCTAAGATTTATTAAAATCAAATTGAGGTATAATCCATGTATTCGTAGTTTTTATTTTATATTGGTTAAAAAAAAGTTTTTATTTGATTATATCCGTGGATCATCGGTATGGGAAAAAAGATACTGTCATAAATTGATAATGGAATTTTAATCGATTTAGCCACAACAATTTTTAATTCGAGTATTAAGGTCCTTAAACCTACAAGTCGAAGAACCTCTTCAATTGAGGAAAAACTTCCCTAGAGTTGCGGGTGCCTTGCACAACAACCAACGCAAGGGCATGCGCTAGACTATGAAAATGTAACTTTCTTGCAATGGCATTTACAAATTCTTTTGGAAATTTTGGGGGAAAATACTCACTTATTTAGTGAAGTTGAGATGCTTACCCAAATCGAGTGGAATTAAACCTAACTTTTTCTCTAGATTTAGTGAGTTAAGGAAGGGTTAGAGTGGAGTTATGTTTGTTCATTGACGAGTAAAAAGAGGCGTCGAGTTTCAATGCTCTTCTACTTGCTAAATGAAATATAACACTGCTATTTTTCCTATTCAATAAGCAATGCAGGGGGACAATCTTATTGTAAAGATTTAGATACCTATTTATTAGATAACTTAAGCACATAATATCCTTCGATTTTCACCACTAACGGAAATTTTCTTCACGACTGACTCCATACATTATGAAGCTCCTTCGTTATCTATTTCTCAATTAAGCTAGGTATTAACGATATAATTTGCAACAATGATATATGTCTATATGTACGAGGACTTCTCTGCTAATCTGATCTCTCTATCATGTGTCTGTTTTGTACTTCTAAAAGATATGGAGATCCCTGTTGGAGAGCTGGCGAATACCAAATGCATAACAATCCGTTCTCAGGTTGGAGCTCAAGGGACGAAACCAGACCCGGATTATACGGGAGAGTTGCTGAAAAATTATTTGGCAGCAAAAATGGCATTTGGTCTAATTTCTTGCTGGGGGCTTCCTCCTTTAACCGCCAACCCAACTGGACCAACCAACAAGTAGTCAAGTATCCATACATGTCCTCCCACAATCAAGGAACCTGGAAAAATATTGAAAGCAGAATGAGCCAAATTGAGCATCAGCGCATCGCACAACTAAGAGCCGAAGGTGGAGAAAATGGAAATTTCTGCAAGAGTATCACTTCAGAATTAAAGAGGAAGGTCGATGGTCGCGACATCAACCTAAATCTCTCTCTTCAGGTGAATCAAGACCATGACGAGGGACATGGGAGTTCAGAGGAGGCGAATGATGTCGATAGTAGTTTGTCTTTGTCTTTATTTTCTGCAAAAGCATCAAAACATAGGAAATTTAATGAAGAAAGTAATGAAAATAAAGAACGCGGTATTGGAAGGGCAAGTACTCTTGATCTGACTCTATGAATGAGACCATTCTAAGTGAGATCTCGAGGTACTTATCCAGAGTAATGATTAAGTAATTCATGTTTGTCTCTATAAATTTGTACTTTTAGCGACTATATATTTGAGGTGATATAGTTTTCTCTTGATATCCATGTTGCTCCTCTACATAAACCAGCTGTTTCGTCCTTTCTTTTTCTTTCGTTTCTACCTCGTGGGGTTGTCTTGCGAGAACAACCTAGCAGGATCACTGGAAAAGCCTGACTAGCTCTCTAAACACGTACAATCACTTGGTTCAATGGACATAGATTATTTAGAAGGCAATTTAGCCAATATTGACATTTCAAACCAGACACCTACGGTACATACTTCAAAGGCATCAAATTTCAGCTGTGAAATTCAATCTTATCCCTATTAAACACTCATGCCCTTGGTTGAATACTAGGAATGAACAGTCAGCCAGTGTAGAAGGCCGAATGAATAAGAATATAGTCTTGGAACGTGTATTTTGGGATGGTTTACACTTATATGTACAGAGGCATAAAAAATGCTTGCAAATAAATAAGACAAATCTTGATACTCTTGAGACAGAAAATATCAGATCGGTCAGCTTCCAGAGAACCATGGTTACACAAGAAGCACGAGGACAAGCGCAAAAAGGAGGTTTGGTGGATCTGTCGAAAGTAAACTTTTAGATGCCAGTTAACCATCAGAGTAATTTAGCCACTAGTCCATGATTCAGCTGTTGGACACTTGCTAGAGACTGGATTATTAATTGCAGTAAAAACAGATGGGGAGATTTGTTGGTACCAAGGCTTTATCCACTTCACGTGATATATTATTGTTTTCTTGGTTTTTTCTTCCTCTACTGCTTTTTTTTAGCCAAGTCCTAGTTAGATTTGAAAAACAATATTCTGTCCCCAACCCTATTACCTAGATAAATTTGTCAAGAGCAACGTAATAAAGTACGACTCGCCCTCTGAGAATCAAGACAGTTTGACACACAACAATGTAAGAATTCATTGTGTTTGTAAATATGTATGTCGTGGGTGTAGCTCTTGATGCATCCTGTAGCGACTGGCATAATGCCAATGATACAATAGGAATGACTTAGACATAGCTCCACTGGTTAAAAGTTTCTTTTGGAAACTTGTATGTTTTTTTCCCCGTATTTAGGTGATTTTTGTCTTTCCCAAACCAACATCCGCAGCACAAACGATCATCACAAGAAATAACTTTGCATTGACTTCATCTATCATGGATGGAATCAATTACAGCAGTTGATTATATAAAGTTTTATTGTGATAGTAATCCACACATATCTCGTATTCGTCTATAGTTTGTGTGAAAATGATGTTTCATTTTGTTAACTTTTACTTTGAAGGGCTATATGATGATGTGATGATTGAAGCAAGAAATCCTGTGTAGCAGGATTAAGAGATAATTTTTGGTACACTGGGCACATGTAAGCTTAGGGCATCTCAATCACTAAATTATATAGGTTTCAATTGGGACCTGCCAATATCAAGGGCATAAATATATCACAAACATCCAGATTATATTAAAAAAAAATCCAAAGATTATTGACAGGTCAGGACAAAGTTGTCACGTGGTCTTCGTTTCCCATACAACAAAAGAGGATATCAGAGTCCCTGCCAACCGGACATAAAAAATTATGTTATTGTCAAGCCAAACCATACATGCCTCATCTATCTTCTCTCTGTACGCATGCACCAATGCGTGGAGTGAGGTGACAAGAATATATTCCCTTTTCCCCCCAACAATAGTCTTCCTCAATGAATATTTTATCAACCCCAATCGGCGAAATTGATGAGGCCTTTGGAAATTTTCAATGTACGAATTGAAGGCCATCCTTTCGAATCTTATTATATATACTCTTCTATATTAGAGCCACCTGCATAGGCCAAAAGCCTGAATTTGACCAATTCATGAATCTTACATATAACCAGATTTTCATCCTCATGCTCTTAGATTATGAGAATATATGTATTTCATCGAACTCGACTATGGTATCATTGTTAGACAAATTGGTGTTCAGATTTATGCCTACAAGACTAACCATTCTGCAATGAGTTGCATCCACACGAGAACATGTAGCCCACTCTTTTTGGTAATGTAAAATTGAATCTATTTTAATTTGGAACCGCTTGTTTTCAAAAGTAGAAAGTCTACCTAGTAATGTTACATTCATTCAAGGAAAATATGATTGAGCAATTCTTAATTTGTTTATTCTAACTTTGAGAAATATGTAAGTTTAGAGAAGATACCATCAACGAAATAATAGGATCATTGCATTGATAGTTTCATTCTGCATCTCATCTAAGTTTAAACCAAAAAAAAGTAACTAGTCACGAGATGTCCCCTAAATCATTTACACCATGGTCTCATAAATCTTTTGAACACTTACATGTTTTTCCCAGAAGGATGTATTTTCCTCATTGTTAGGATTCGTTCTTTGAGTTCGTAATCACGTTCCACAATCGGTAAAAAAGCGACAAGTATGAAAAGGCCTGAAAATCATTTGACTTTTCCACAAGGACGCTTGGGAGAGCTGCTTTTTCCCAAAGTTCTTCAACCTAAAACAAAGAGCGATTGTTTGCCAAAAAAAAAAAAAAAAAAACAAATAGCGATTGGATAATTGACTTTTGATGTCTTTTTTGTAAAGCAATTTTAAAGTAAAAGAAAACAAGAAGACAGGACTGCCGTGGATCTAGCGAGCCTCATGCAAGCTAAAGGCTGGAGGCGAGAATCAACGAGCCGAGCCTTGCGCGAGCATCAACTATCTGACCAGAGGCAGACAGGTGACCAGGCAAGCGTTAGCGAGCCTCTTGCAACCCTCAACGACCCTCAACCTGAGACAAGCATGCGACCCTTCAGATCTCAATTGAGACAGCCTCGCAACCATTGACAGCCGACCCCAGTTTGATCGTTGAGCCCCGACGACTGTTGACTAGAGGCAACCTAGATATGGAGCTACAGTCAGAGAGAGAGAGAGAGAGAGACTATGAACAATGGAGACAAGACAGGAATACATAAAGATTAGTGAGAGTGAAGTCAGAAGAAAAAAAATTCATTCACCTATGAAGTAGCATTTTGAAAATGCTGAAAGTTGACGTTAGGTGGGAGCTGCATTGGGTTAGAATTCTTTGGAAATACTTGACTTTTGCTCAAGGGTATTTGAAATTATGTCACCAAATGCCTCAATTTTGGCACAAGGTCCTTTGGAGGCCTAAAAGACTTTGGAAATTCTCTCCCAACGCCCCCAAAATCCATGTCCCCAATGCCCGTGGAACTATTCGAATATAAGGACGGTGTCAAACTCTAGATCGAGCCTCCAAATCGACAAAGGTAAGCAATTCACTCGATTATAGTGCACCTTTGCTTTTGAGTTCATATGATATGGTCCGAAAACCGTCGGCCAAATATGGAACTTCCAGCAACAGAATCTTGCCTACACTGACATGCACACTAACCTTTAGATTTGAATTCTCTCTAGATTCTTCATTAGAGCATATCAGTCATCCCCTAAAGTCCTACATGCATGTTGGAAGCATGGGAAACCAGGTTGAGCTATGGCTTGCAGCCAAAACAGTGCTTGATCGCAGTTCAGTAAGTTGCTGCCCAAGCCTAAGCGCATGGCATGACTCAGTAAAGCTCAAGAAGTACTGGCAATGGAGAGCATTCTATCCTCTTCGGGAGATGGCAAAGATCAAGCCCCCATGAACGAACCGTCCAAAATGGGTCTGAGATGAGAATCCAGCACACAGGAATTCATAGCATCTGGCCTATTCTTTCTTCTAGAACCAATGTTCTCTTCATGCTGCTGATGCGGTTACACACGCGTCAACCGGTGAAGCAAGGTCTCAATGGGAAAATATGCACCTTTAACAGCTGAAAATTCCCATGGGTCATTGAAACATTAGACGTGACGACCCGAAGCTGTGAGTCTGTGACTGAGGGAGGACAATGAAACTTGGTATGGCCGGTGATGGCCCATTCCCGGTGTCATCTCCTTTGTTTGTCCCCTTTGGGAGCAAAATAGGACTTCGCCACTCTCATTGACCTGTCAATACACCATTAGCTTTCCCCTGGCGCACTTGTAAGAATCAACCGGAGCAACCCCTCGACCTTCCAGCCCATGGCCATTGTTGTTAATACAGCTATGTTTATTTTGCAGTTCTTGAAAATCACCTGTGACACGATGGGCATGTTCAAGGAACTTAGCTGGGGTGTGCCTTCCACCTGTAAGCCCGTAAAGGTTGAAATACTAGGTAGGTCCAACCATTGACTGACTCGATAGGGTCTTGAAGCTCCTGGATAATGTCAGAGAAAGGGAATATAATCAGAGGCTGATGCAGCTCCAAGATAATCAGCCTATGCCTCCACCAAACAGTGATGCAGCAAAAAACATAGATAGAACAAGATCATGCTCGCAGCAAGCAATATGCTTAAGTCAGTGTGCAAGGAATGTAACATACGTGAAAAATGAATAATCTATTAACTAAATAAGTACGAATATCATAAATTTAGAAACATATAATGCAGATCCCAATTATCGATCCAGCAGAGAGAGTTTCCATTTTTAAGTATGAAGACACCACCACAAGAGGAGCAACTTAAGACACCCCAAAAAAGAAAAGTAACTAAACTAAAGTCTAAAACAAATCTAGATGGTTCTACATGCAACATAACTTCTGCCCCCCCTTGCTGCATTAACCAATAAGGATATCTTAATCGAATTGCTCCCAATCACTAGTAACTGCTGTTGAAGATGACACAGGAGGAGGAGCATTCAAGCTTCCTACTCCAGACTCGAATGTCTCCCAATTTGTAGTTACGGAAACCGCATTACTTCTGCTGCTAAATGGATTGACATTTCTTGCCTTCAAACTGTCCAATTGATCCACTAGACCCTGCACCCGACGCACCTGTCCAAGGAAATTGAAATCAGAAAAGACGCGATTGTCATTGATGTACAAATATTTTTTGGCTTCATTAACTCCAAATTATGATGTAAAGTAAAATATGGACTGAATATGTATGCAAATCTGAAAATGCTAGTACAGCCTTGGAACCACAAGGCATGACTACAGGACACGAACTCCACTTCGCAGTAACGTTAATAAAGAATATGTCAATCTCAAATAAAGTAGTTTATTTGCAACGAAAGCTGTATATTGCGCCACATACAAAATGGTAACAGCAATCGCCTAATGGGGCCACCTGAGATCAATTGTGCACCTATTACACTAGATGGACTATGATATTCATGAAAACCCCTCCCTCTCCAAATCTCTCCACTACCAATCTGGTGGTGGGACTCCCACCTGCAACTACCACTGCACCTCCGTCGGAGACCAGCAACTGCCTTCCGCTGCCCACTGGCAAGCCACCACTGCTGCCACCCCCTTCGCTGGCAAATGCCAACCCACCTTTTGGCATCCCACTACACCACCACAAGTGACTCCAAATTGACAACCGCCATTGATGGCGATATGCGGCAGCAACAGTGGTGGAGACAATCAAGAATAATACAGCATTTTGGCTACCTTATCTCTATCCCTAGTAAAAAAACCCCTCTACTCTATCACAATAGAATAACTAAACATCTCAGCCTGTTCCCCAACCAAACACATATAACAGATTGTGAAGATAAAAAGACTTAGAAGAATACTACACAAAACATCACCCTGAAAGAACAATTAAATTACTAGAAGCATGATGAAATCCTGCACAGCTTAAGAAAGGAGGACATTTATTTCCGGATCAGCTTAAACCGTCCAGCATGCATGTAAGCTCCCCTCAACCCTATCAGAACCCCAAGGGAGCAAGTAGGGTATGTCAGCACAGCAACATAGACAACATTCAAATTACAAATATAATAATTAAAAGCTTTTTAGGTTAAGAATACTACAGGATGTAAAGTCCATCTTAATTCAAGTTTCCTCATTACTTTTTATATACTAGGGGAAAAGAGAGGCAGATAATTAAGATTCCTCATCAGGGAGACGACAAACTTATTATCAGGAAACCTTAATTAACATTTTATTCACTTGTCCTATCCAATTTTTTTTCCCCATCTTTTACATTACCTTGAGAATGCAAAATGATAAAATTATGAGGCAAACGAGTTTCAGGTCCACTTCATTATGATCTCTACTATGAAGAAAAAAAGGAAATAAGACAATAATATCCTGGCAATGGAAATAAAGGAAAAGGGAAAGGTTTTTCTGAAGATCAGCAAAAACAATTCATGAAGGTGCTTCATTCAGATACGACGACACCAGGTGACATGCTCTTTTAATGGGAGAATGATTCAAATGGGATATCCATATAATAGATATTTCAGTTAAAAGTTGCAATGCAAGCCCATCCCTAATCACTACACTACATGTATAAATAGCAACTTTGATTAGACATTACAATGGTTTAACAATTCTTGGCCCTCATATAGAGGAACAAAAATCAATTCATTAAATGCAACCATAAAATCCAAGTAAATGCACTCTAGCAGCCACTCACATTACATAAACATATGTTTACTCTCCCCACTCTTAAATAAAACCCAAGAAAAAGCTGACAGCTTAAAAAGCTAAACAATTACCTCCCCAATTGACCAAGAACTGAAATATGATGAAATGACATCTAGCACCTTTTACAAAATGAGGAACAAGAAGTTTTGGTTTGGCTTGAAGGAGAAATTTCCAGCCAAAAACAAAATTTAATCAGAAGTATAAGGAAAGATAAGAGTTAAGGTCGCTTAAAATGATGTTATATGCATATTTCTAAAGATTTGTGGTGCTCAACATTAAATAACAGAATGATTTGAAACTCGAAGTCAGGAAAAAAAATTTATGTTAAAAGCAAACACCAAACACCCATGGGGCCGCATTTAAACAAATTTCGATCCCTTTACTCAGTACTTTTTAGATCTCTTTTCTGTACAGCTTGCTTGCCAAGCAAAAGTACATTTTATTTTCTCCAAACATCCACTTGATGTTGCCATTCACATAGGTCAAACTGATGAATGATGATTTTAATTTAACTAGGTTCTCAATTAATAAAAGTCTAGTTTCGATTGCAAAGATACTAATGATCCTTAAAGGAAGTCTATCACAATGACATCTATGTATGGCCATCAAATAGACCAAAAGTGATACATTAGTGGTATGGTTCAGCATCTATGCCTTCTCAAGAACCCTATATCACCTTTTTTCACAATATCATCTATTTACCTGGAACCTTATCTCTTCTTAGAGTAAACTAATAAATGCACCACAAACAATGATTTGCTTATTTAAAATATTGAAAACAAAAAAGGCAGAATTTTAACTTGAACCCCTAAACAATCTCCTGTTTTAAATGCCATTCTTAGCAACACTCCTCTTCCACATGTCAATTCCATATATGGACAAAACAAGCAGTTAATTCCCTGATTGACACCAAGCAAATAAAGCTCTCTGGCTATTCCTATAAAAAGAACTGAACATGAAGCAGGGCCTAACATCCCCATACCTATGTTTCCAAGTAAATTCTACCACTTCACAGCTGCAATTTGCTCATAGAAATATTAATCAGTTGGTGCAGCAATAACAATTAAGGCACGCAATAAAACAGTCCAAGGTAATCTATTGCACAATTTAGTTTTCACATTTGATGTACAAAACACCGCGAGTCAGAATTAGTGATCATACTAGTATTGCTTACAGAAGACTATCATCAACATGGTTTCCATGCAACCCAATGCTCGATGCTAGTACAGAAGCAAATTTTAAAGACATGAACCTCTAAACTGACAATTCATTGAATACAAACCTCAGCCTTCCTCTGCACCCTAGCCTCTCCCTGAGCCTCAATACCATCCAATTTCAGCAACTGCCTCATGAGCAACTCTGTAGGCTCCACAATTTTCTTCTCTTCTACTTTTGTGCCATCATGCACAAGCACTTCAAGCTCAGCTACCTGAAATTACCGAAAACATCAACTGAATCTCCACTTAATTAGCCAAGCAACTAGACTGATCAACCAAGAGAAGAACAAAGCAAGCAATTAGAAAGGTGGGAGAAGGTACCCTTTTAGAGAGTTTATCAACTTCTGCTCTGACGCCAGCAACAGCTTCAGATGCTCTGGAGACCTCTTCACTCTCTTGGGACTGCTCAAGCCTCTTCTCTTTACTAGCTGGATTCTCCAAAACCACAACCTTGGAGTTATCCTTTATGCCTGCAAGGTGCAAATGCTCTTCATCCTCCTGCTCTTTACCCCTAAACAAAAGTCTCTGCTCTGCAGGGTCCAAGCCAATTCTTTTAGCAACGATATGTTTCATTTCCCCTGCATTGAAGAGCCAACTGGAGCATAAGTTAAAGCATAAAAGCAGGATTGCAAATTGGTCATGCAGATATAGTTTTCCTAAAATAAACCTCCAACAGCACCTACTCAGTAGGGAAGGATTATAAGAAAGCTATAACAGTGAAACACATGGAATGCCACCAATGTTCCATGTTCAGCTATTATTATACTGGTGAAGTAACATTAGGTAACCGACAAAAACAAAAAGAGCGACATTAAGTTCAACATATAATATAGGCAAAGTTCTAGTTTTTGTTCTTGTACTTTCACATTCTTTCTAATCAAGTGTTTGGACCTTTAATTTGTCAAATCAAGTCCCACTTTCATAAATTTTCTTAATCAAGTCCCTCCAATACCAAACCCAACCAAATTCAATTGATGTGGCCATCAAACAATGTCATAATGTAATATGGATACATTTTTTCCAATGTGGATGTCCACATGGATGTCCACATTGACTAAACTTTATTCAAATCATACTATTGACATTGTCTACATTGGCTATTTTTTCCCACATGTCCACGTGGGAATCTGCATATTTCATGCACATCATACTTCGGCATTGTCCAACAATCACATCAACTAAATTTAATTGGATTTGGTGGCAGAGAACTTGATTAGAAAATTTGTGAAAGTCGATGGACTTTATTAGATAAATTAGAAGTTCAGGGACTTGATTAGAAAAGGAGAGAAGTAACAGGACAAAAAGTTGAATTTTTCCTATAATATATTAACTGTTGTATGCAAAGATGATTGCCCCTGAACCAAGGCCTCGGAATCAATGTGTTCCAAATTATGGCCTTGAAAACTTTGAGTGTCGTAAAATTGGTAATGCAGATATGGCTTTCCTAAAATAAAGCTATAACCGTATCTACTCTATAGAGAATAATCGTGAGAGTGCTTTAACAGTGGCTCAATTCGAATGACACCAAAGTCCTATATTCAGCTATTATTATACTAGTTGAAGGAAGAGTTGTTTTAAGAAGATCATACATATCATCGACCGTATGAAAAGAGACTTCAACTTTGTTACCATGGATAACTTGATATACAGGCATTGGGATTTCTCATGTAAAGATGCCTATCAATTTTAACCTAGGATCCTAATAGCAATAAGTTCAATCATAACCCAGGTTCATCATTGTAACATAAAGGGGTTGGGATTACAATTTCTCCTATTTTTCTTCCTCCACTTTTGCAATCACAACTGTATTGTCCCTTTCAACAAATGCACTGTAACTTCTTTAATAGAAAAAATAAAAATAAAAAAATACACATAAGCCAGTGGAGGAAAATCTGACTTGGACATTCAGCCCGGTCTAAGCAGGGAGCTCATCCTATCAATTTCATACATATTATGCCGGAAATACACAATCTGCGCAGCCACAAGAAAGAAAGGGAAGCATTAAACATACAAATTTGCCCAGGTACTATCTAGCGCGCACAGGCACAAAAGAATAAGAGAAGATTAGAACCGATTACAGGCAGCAAACACAACATAACCTCCCAAGCAAAAAGCATATGAAAGCTGCCCTCCTGCATTGACAACTTAGACACCCATTTGGTCCAACATCAATACAGCAGAACCCAACATCAATACATCAATACATGAGTGGAAGAACACCTGAAACAACCCAAAACCTAAGACTCTCATAACATCAGTAAATCACCACAGCATTGCCAAGATTTTGAGAACAGAACCCGATAATCAAGAAACTCAAGCCTCAAGAACCCAACCCAGATAGAGCAAAAGAAAAGAAAAGAAAAGAAAAAAAGCAAACTGCGACGCAAGAAGTGATGGAGTACCGAAGGTGGAGCGGGATGGCACAAAGATCTCGTGCTGAGACGACCCATAAGAGACGTTGATCTTGACCGGCGGCCCATTTCCGCCGGCCCCGTCACAACCGGCAGCGTCCTCCTCCTCCCCTTCCCTCCTCTGCACGAGCATGCCACAAGGCCTCATCTCCCAATCTATCTCGTCCCTCTCCTTCTTCTCCGAACCCACCTCCCCCGCTCCTCTCTGAGGCCGACCCGACTTCATTCTCGCTTCGATATTGCCCCCCACCCGCGACTCCAAATTTTTCTCCCCTTTTGGACCCGTCGACCGTGTACGAAGCGAGCGACGATGGCGTCCGGGAGTCGAACGAGGAGCAGTCGCGATCGAATCGCCGCGGAACCGAAAGCTAACTGAAGCGAGGGAAAAAGGGTAGGCGCCGGCCTATCGAGAGATCGCACGCTTTTATTCACGTACACGACAACGACAAGCTAACCCCAGAACCCAGAAGCTCCCTTCCACCAAAAGTCAAAGACAACGGTGATGACAGGGAGATAAAACAAAGACGAGGCGGAGGATTTTGGAAAATAGAGATAAAGTTTTAATATTACGAAAAATTTCGAATTCACATATTTTAATCTTTTAATCATAAAAAATTTCAAATTGATATATATAATAAATTTCCTTAAATTAATTGTTAAATTATCAAAAATCCCAAACTCATATATTTATTTTATATATATACTATCTATCAATTTTTATTAAATTATATTAATACTACGAAAAATCATAAGCCATCATACGGTAATAAATAGAGATAAGGCTCCAAATTAGTACATATGTCAATTGTCACATATCTTTAAACTCAACAATTTAATGATAAATTTAAATGAAAATTAACGAGAGGTAAATTTGTTACGAGTTTACCGATTTAAGATATTTCGTGATATCAGCTCTTTTGAATAACTAAAGAAAATAAATAGAAATGATCTTTCTTGCAATGGAAAGCTTTAGATTTTGATTATATTACATAAAATGAAATCTAGAATTATTTTTCCATGCCAATGGGACAGGGGATGCCACTGTGTTTGTCGAGCTGAGGCGCCTTAAATTTCTTAGGGACCTTGACTTTGGCGAAGTGAGAAAGGCCCTCTTAGGGGGAGCTCCAATCCTCATCGCTTCTCCTCAAGCTTGGCGATTTGTTTGCCTTCGTCGGTCTTCGGTGTGATCGAAAGCGCGGCTTGCACTCCCTCGTTGATCATGGCTTGCCGGGTGCCATCTGATTGCGTCTCGTTGTTAGCAATTGAGGAGCCACCAATGGACGCATTCTTGCCCTTATCCTTTGAATCGGCATTAGGGGTGCGGCGGTAATAGAATTTCAGCCCGTTGTTAAGCAGACATAGAAGACAAATTTTGCCTGAAAGCGGGATATATTTAAAGGTGTGCAAAGGAATCGATACTACCTAAACCAGATCAAATCGATTAATTTTTGGCGATTCCCATGGAACTGATCCAATTCCTAATTCTAGGCGTGGAATGGCCCAACCATTCAAATAGATACATATATATTGACTTTTTATTTTCAAAATCAAAAATCCTAATTCTCTTACTCTTCTTACTCGGTCGCCTCCTTATACACAATCTTGGTCTTGCATCCCTCTTTCACTCTCGCTCTCGGTCACCTTCAATCTCTCGCCTTATTGCTCGCTCTCAACCCTAAGGAAGTATATATGGATGATGGAACCTCTCTACACTTTTAAAAATTAAAAACTTTCATGTGAAGTTTATGTCAGAATACCTTATCACACCACACCACGGAGAATCTAGGAAGGAGAAAGATGTTGCCTAACCTACTATGCCGGTTCTGCCACTAGCTCTTGGAAACAATAGAGCACATCTTCCTACTCTATAACTAGACAAAAGCTATCTGGTTTCCGATTATGAAATCACTAGTCTTGACAAGTGCTTTCTGGATCAAGCTCAACAACACACGAACTCACTTTGCTTGGAAGAAATCAATAGGATCTCGTGGAATTTATGAAAAGCACATAATTCCTTCATTTTCCAAAATCAAAAACCAGATCGGAACGCAATTATCGAAAGTGCCAGCGCTCTGGACGAGAACTTTAAACACTGGAATTCTATTTCTTCTAAACTAGCGAAGGGACAAGGAAACCTGCCAGTACAGTGAACTCCGTTTCGAGGAAATCTGAAATTTAACGTTGACAGCGCCGTACTTACATGAGAGCAGGAGGGAGCAATCGCTGGGATTTCTCGACTTCTCTGGCTGTGTGGTTGCTGGATTCGCTGATCGGGTGTGGGCCTCCTCCGCACTTCTATATTTGGAAGAAAGATGTGATCTGTGGAGTAAGAATGGGATGCACGTGACTTTGCAAACCGATAGCTTATCGTTTCGTGAGTTTATTGAGGGCTCTCTCCATAGCCCATGGGAGCTACCGGCCACGATTGAAGATTGCAAGCAAAGCCTAGCCCGGTCCAAGTCGATCGAAGCAACCCACCGTCCGAGAGAGGTTAATCAGATTGCGAACTGGATTGCAAAAACCCAATGTCAAAAAGCCCTTCTATCTAATTGGTTATCCAAACCACCTCTACTTTTATGGGAACTTTTATGTTCAGACTCTCATATGTTTTGTCTCAATTGTGATGTTAGTTGAATGAAATGGCCTTTTTCTCAAAAAAAAAAAAAAAAGGCATAGTGATTTTTCATTAGCAAAATCAAACGGGCTAAAAATATCCTAAACATGTGAACATTATATTCGTTATTTTATGTGGAATAGATCACAAGTTTCATGAAGGGGCAGATGCGGAAATGAAGAGTTCCATGATTTCTTGGATTCTTGAAAAGTAGGGGTCTCATAATCGAACCAAACCGATCGAACCGAACCGAATTTTCGTGCATTTTCAATTTGGTTTGGATTTCAGTTCGGATTATGAAAAAAAAAAAAAGTTTTTTCACACAATTTGTTTTTAATATCATAATTCACACAATTTCTCTTTTTCACTAAATCTCTTTTTAATATTTTAGAAAAGAAAACTGAAAAAAAAAATGAACTAATTCTTCGATTCAGGTTATATTCAGTTCAAGGGTACAATTTGGTTCAAAGTTGATGCACATCCAAATGGTTTGGTTTGGATTTCTTAGAAACCCAAGTAGAACCGAATCATCGATACCCCTACTTGGAAGAGAAATTGATGATTAACTTCATTAGAATGTTTCATTTATTTTTTATTTTTTTTGTCGGTCATATAGGAACAGTAATTTTCTTTGTACACCAAGGTTGCATTTGGCAATTAAGATAAAATTTAGGATAAAACAAAATTTATCCTATTCTGCGTTTGGTACCTACTCAAGATAGAATAAAGTCGAATATAAATGAAATATAAACTAAATAAAATTATTCCATGAGAGATGTGGAATAAAGGTGAATATGATTTCTAATATCCATAATAGGAAAGTTTTTTCTCAAATAACAAATTCCTTAAATTAACAAATTAAAATTATACTTCAATATAAATAATATTTGAATTCTAATATAAGAAATTCAAAATAATTTTTATTTTTTTTAATTTAATCTCATTTTTTATTGATATATTCAAATTAATTATATCTCATAATATAAATTCAATATAAAAATATATATTTATTACATATTTTATGTGTTTTAGTACTTTAGGTATATTAGCACACTTTTCTATTTAAAAAGAATGATGGAAGGGGAAGAAAGAAATAAAAAAGAAATTAATTAAAAAAGAGAGGAAAATAAAAAATGAAGATAAAGTAGACAAGAGCGTCGCGATAGGTTTTTGCTATATCCATTTGTAAAATTTGTGATTCATATAGGCTTTTATACCAACTAATATATATAATATGATATGAATATATCCGATTTTTTTATTGCAATTATCAAATAGTTGATATAATTTAACAAAATCCTATTGATTTTATATCTTATCATATCCAGTCCTATTCTGATTAGAAATCCGGACAACTAAACATAAGCCAAGTGGTAATGACCTATCTATCATTGCATTCCACAATCTGATAAGCTGGAACCGCCTTACTGATTTTTCAGAAATTAATGCCAAGAGAGGTTAAAAGATACTTAGAAGAACCAACTTGCATCACAAACATGACATTACTAACTGGAAAATGTGCAAGCCCATGATAATAAGTTATAGGGCAATTTCCAGTGCAAGCATAGAAGGAGATCAAGCGGTTCAGCGAGGAATGGGTGCGCGGCTATTGGCAGCTGCAAGTCTACAGCCAAATTGGAGCAACTCTTTGCTCGTGTCGTCCCTGTGTACAATCACCTCAATGAAGCACAAGCAATCTTTCTTGGGCCCAGTCGCAGTCTCAATCGCCTCGGCAAGTTCCTCCTCGCAACAGACCTGCAAGACGAGAGCAATGAGGTTCTTCGTTTTATCAATGATCTCCTGACGGGCCGATGTGGTAATGGAAATGGAGTCGAGTGGTGTAATAACAAGCTCATCACCTTCGTTGTCCAGCACTTGCCCTCTCCGTTGTGGATAGCGTCCACCAAGCCGGTGTAACTCCAGTTCTTGATTAGGTTGTAAGGTCCGTCGTGAATCTCAGCCTCAGTGGTGTATCCGCCGTTGTTTATTAGGAAGATGATGCTGTTCTGTCCGCATCGCAGCATTGTCGAGACATCCTGAGCAGTCATCTATTCGACATAAAAATAACGAACATCAGCGTATTGAATAATGATATTGAAGGTTGTACAAATGGTCCCTGACCCGATTAGCCTATTAACAACACGATTGCCGAGGACCGATGGAAAAACAAAAGGATTATTGATTCATTAGTAGATGATGACATGAAGAATGTCTTACAAAACTTGAATTGGATAAAGCTTTCAATCAATAACTTCCGAAAAGATGATATCTCAAGCCTTGGCTGCACATGAACAATCACCACAACGATTAAGAAAGTGGTATTATTATACCTGGAAGCTCCCATCGCCGATGCAAGCAATCACCCGCTTGTTAGGCGCACCCGCCGAATATCCAAGAGTCGCTCCGACGGACCAACCAATTGATCCATACTGCATTTGTTGCTCGTAACTGCAAAGCGCAGACGCAACAAAAGCCATCGCACTAGTTTATAACACATTAAAGGCTTAAAGTTTCATAGCGAAAGAATGCTTGCTTTGCTTACCCACAGCCTGGGGGCAATTTAAGTTTCTGGCAATTCAACCAAATATCTCCTGCCTCAGCGATCACGGTTGTCTTGCTCGACAGCATGTTCTGAATATATTGGAACAGAACATTGACCCTCAGTGGCTCCTTAGGGACGCGCTTGACAGGACACCCGTCAGGAACGTATATTCGGTGGTAGTTCTCATAAGCCGTCGTATTGCGGTTAAGTCGCTTGCCAAGTGCCTTTAGGAAATCATTCATCCGGACAAACCTGAACGTGGGGCCGTTCCCGATCACGACCCGATCGGGCTGCACTATGATCGCCTTCTCCTTCTTGATAAGGTGGGAGTAACCAACGGAGCTAAGGTCATTGAAGATGGGCCCTGCGAACAAGTACGCATCGGCGGACTCCACGATCTCCGCGCAGAACGCGGTGCTCAGTGTACCCCAGTACGTCCCAATGAAGTGGGGGTGGTGCTCGGTGGAGACAAAACCTTTGGCAGAGGCCATCACTGCGTGGGCATAACCAGAGACATCGGCCAATTCGACAAAGGTATCGCATGCCTTTGCGATACGGAGATTGGGCCCGGCAACCATGACGGGCTTCACTGCCTTGTTCAGGAACTCGGCAGCTGCCTCCACCGCAGCCTCCAAAACCATTTGATCGCTCAACGTGGGAGAGAGCGAAAAGGTGATGGGCTTGCGGCTGAAAGTAGGGTGAGGGATCGAAGTTAAGTTACAGCTGATGCTGATGTACACAGGCTTGCTCTCTTTCAGTGCCGTAAAGATTGCAGTGTCGATTTGCTCTTGTGCATCTTCAAGGTTATTCACCACTGCCTATAGATTCAAAGGAAAAGAACTTTACATATTATTCACGTTGAAGAAGAACGTATTCAACCCTGTGCACAATGCAATCTGCAGTGACCCTTCAAAACGATAATGGACCCACTAAAATCTGAAATTGAGTGCAGTGATTTGTAAGAAAAAAAGAGCATGGGCAATGCGAGTGGCTAAGTGCTTGCTCCCGACGAACGAACCTGATGGCAAGTGACAGTCTGAAAACACCGCAGTTCTTGGGTGAAATCGGGCAAGCCGATGGTGTGATGGAGGAGCCGGTTGCTGCCGTAGTCATTGGAGTTAGGCCCACCGACGATGCAGATAAGCGGTAGGTTCTCGCTGTATGCGCCCGCTATCGCATTTATGATGCTGAGCCCGCCCACGGTGAACGTCACCACACAGGCGCCCACACCTCGGGACCTGGCGTAGCCATCGGCAGCGTACCCGGCGTTCAGCTCATTGCAACAGCCGATGAGGTTGAGGCCCGGCTCGGCGAGGAGGTGATCGAGGAGCGATAGGTTGAAGTCCCCCGGGACAGAGAACACGTCACCCACGCCAATCTCAACGAGCCGGCGAGCCAGATGGCAGCCAAGGGTGGCCTCCGAGGGGCCAAGGGCCGCGATGGAGTGGGAGGGCTGGACGATGGAGGCGACGCCATTGTGGGGCCCGGCCACCTTGGACGGGAGGGTGCTTGTCTCCAGCGAGCCAACATGGGCGTCCAGGTTTATTGCACTATGAATCTTCGCTGACTTCGCGATCAGGTGGTTGGCTTTCCGGTAGGGTCGGCTTGAGTCCGTGATCCAGAGGGAAAAAGGCGCGCTTAACGACGACGTTGCCATCTCAGTAGCAACTGCTGCTGCCAGTGGAAAGATCGTCGCGCAAGTTCGAACAAGGGAATGCCTGCTTCCCTTAAAAATGAACAAGATCTCCTGTTAACTATACTCGTGGGTGGGGAGGTAATCTAAACTCGAGCCGACCTATACATAAACGATTAGCATAGCGCCCTGAGAAATTTTACGTGTGTCGATAGAGTGCTACACCCAATGGATCTACAGACCTTGGATCTAAGTAGCCCTTACATGAACAAGGATCCTCTACCCTACTTGATTTCCGAATCAGTAAAACCAACCATATATATGCACGTGTGTAGTATGGATCGAATGGACACCAAACAAACACACCGATAGTGTAAAGGATCTCATCCCCCTCACGTACCGTCTAATGGCTAATAGCGATAAAAGCATTAGGTGCACTTAATAGATGAACCTGACGCGGCCTTCGACTTCACTATAAGTTTACCTAATTGTCCTAACAGCTATTTTAGGGTAATCAAGTTCCTTAGTGGGTTTAATTCGTGGCTGATATCAAGATCTGAACAAATCACCTATGAGTTTTAGGTTTCTAAGCCAATATCGAACTCCTCAGTTAGTTGATTCTAGGCTAGTTCTAGTTTTTTTCTTTTTTTCTTTTTTAGGAAAATGGCCTCAAGTGAATACTGTTTCAATTAAGAACCAAAAGGTGGCTACTTTGTTTTAAATAAAGGCTGAATTTGCCGGCTGGTCAAATCTTCACCGACTGGCAACCACTTGATTTTCCAGCAGCCAAAATACAGGTGTTTGTGTCATAAACATATCTTTTCTTTCTTCCTGCTCATCTTCTTCTTCGTCCAAGCCATTCCAGTATTGCTCACAGCAGCATCCTTTTTTAAGTCCTCGCGTGGACTTTGCTCTCTCCACACCCCAGCTTCTCCCTCGTTATGTCATCACCTCAAGCCCCAGAGCCATACATGTAACTCCAGAAACCCCAGACCGCGAATTCCACAAACAACTAGGGTTCGGCTCGCGCTCATAAATCGAAGAAACAGAGACAATTGGGACTTACCCAAAAAACCATGCCAGCAAACGAATTAGCGCTACGAAATCGCTGCCTCGCTTCAGCGTTGATCGGATCTTCGACTCTCTCTCTCTCTCTCTCTATCACCTGTTCTTTGTTTCTCGACCATTCTTTATTTCTCAATCGATGTTTTGGCTCAATCGGAGTGAAGATGAAGCGCAAATTTCAGTTCCTGATCTGCAGAATGTAAAAGTTTTCTTAATATGGACTACATTAATTGATATTGTAATTTACCGTTTAACGTTTAGCGTTTTACGGGGATTGGTCTAAGGTGAGATAGAAGGTTTCTTAATTAGTCTAATATGGGCTGGCTAGTGTGGGCCGAGTTGAGCTTGGCCCGTAATGAGGGGGCCTTGCTGGAAACTCTATAAATAGCGCTAAGTCTCTCCTCTAACCCTAATTTCTCACACGTATTCTCACCTAAGAGGCGTTTACCTAAACGCTAAACGTGAGGAGGGCCGCCTCATTGAGCCAGTGATACGGAGGGCAATAGAGGAGAAGGACTTGCGCGTGGAATATTGTGTTTCCGCTTCTGCTTCAAGATCAATGGATTCCAAATCAGGTGCGTTAATTCTTCTACTCAATTATGCATGTTCTTGTTCTGGTTATGGTGATTAAGGGATTACATAATTTGCATCCGACATGTGGTATCAGAGCCTCCATAACCCTAGAACTTGAACGCATTGAATTTTGCCCTAATTTGTGATTTTCGAATTTTTTAAAGACTGTAAAAGTAAAATCAAATCACATATTATTATTGGGCTCGACGAGACGATCAAGACGGTGGGCGGCGCGTCGCAGGGGGAGGCCCCACGCGCAGCCACGCGCCGCCGGGCGTCGAGGACGTGCGCTCACGCGCGTTCGCGCGCCCTCACGCGCCCCCACGCGTGGGGCGATGGACGCGCGTGCGGCGCACGCGGAGCTAACGTCACCTGACGTCAACGACCCGGACTCGGACCCGGACTCGGATTCGAATTCGGATTCGCGCTGCCGACGCGTGGCCGATGCCGACGTCATGCGTGGTTCCCGACCCGCCGACGTCATGCCGACCCGCCGATGGCGACCCGAACCGACCGACCCGACCGGACCCGACCCGACCCGGTCAACCGTTGACCGAACCGGTCAACCGGTCGGACCGGGAGGCCGGACCGGATGGTCGGACGGGGAACCGGTCGGACCGCCACCGGTCGGACCGGTTTGATCGGGTCCTTGACGACCGCGCGTGGGCTCCACGCGCCGCGCACTCAGCGGCGCGTGAGGGCGCGTGCGGTCTCGATTGGCGCGTGGCTGGTGGCATTCGACTCGTATGATGATTTCCTACGTCATGGTATGTTTATATTAATTTTTTGATGATTTTATGGATATAAAAATGCATACGGAACCCTAAATACGTGCTTTTTAGTGTATTTTTCGCGTATTTTGCTTGTATTTTTTCTGTGATTTTGGAAATACAGGTGCTGGGTTACTGATATGTTATATTATGATCTTTATGAGTGTTGCTCATCAATATTTTACAATAAAGTTTATTCTTATGAAGCAATGTAATTAGCATGATATGTGATTTTAGTGATTTATCGCCCTGTCACTAAAATTAAAATCACATATGTATGGTTTATGTGAGATGTGAATTTTATATCCCCTGGTATGAGAGAGTTTCAATAATTCAATTGAGTTGTGACCGCCAAAGTGGCACACTTAATTGGGTTTGAGAAATTTCGGTCTCGTATAATAATTGGGATGTCTCCTGCTCTAATGTGTAGTCATACTCCCAAAAGGGGTGATTATATATTAGTTCATGGAGGGATACATGATTATGTGGTGTTAGAGTGACTGATCCTAGTGGTTTGTCTGCCCAAAGGTGATGAATTCACGAAGATTAGAATATATTCTTATAACCGCTATCATGTAGGGAATTTACAACTGCTTATCATGTATTCTGCCCAAAGGTGATTATATGATTTTGCATGTAACTCTCTGAATGTGTACTTGTGTGTCAAGTTACACATTGCTCACATGATGCTAATTATATATACATTACTTGTTTTTTTAGTCACTTTTTCTGTAATTGGTAACTCCGTCACTATTGAGGTTCTTGCTGGTTCGAATTTTAAGAAATGGAGAGAGGATTTTATGTTTGCTATGGAGATGGCAGATGTTCATATGGCTCTTACTACTGATCGTCCGGCAGATCTGACTGCCGAGAGTACAGAGGCTCAGAAAGCAAATTTTGCTGCATGGGAAAAGAGCAATAGAATTTGCTTGCTTTCCATGAAGTGTTCCATTCAAGAGCACTTGAAAAGTGGTTTGCCTGCAGACTGCAATGCTAGGCAAATGATGGAGGCTTTGATGGCTAGAAACCGTGTGTCGCCTAATGCAGAGATAGGGACACATCTACAAACACTTTTCACAATGAAGTATGATAGTTCTTGTGGAGTTAGAGATTATGTTATGAGGATGGTTGATTTGCAGACAAAGCTTCAGGCTCTTAATGTTGAACTTCCTACAGCTTGCATCGTCCATCAAGCTCTAAATACTCTTCCTCCTGACTTTGGGATTATTAAGACCAATTATAGTTCTCAAGATGAAACCTGGTCTGTTAATGACCTCATTGCTAGGTTGGTGGCAGAGGAAGATAAATTGAAGAAAGATAAAGGGCACATTGCTCTTTATGTTTCCACTTCTACTAGAGACAAGGGTAAGAAGTTGAAGAATTATAACCACAAAGGCAATTCTGAAGCTACTGGTCCTTCCAACTACAAAGGAAATTCTGAAGATGCAGGTCCTTCTAACACTCTGGGTCCTAAGAAAGCATTCACCAAGGACTATGGTGTTCTTTGCTACTTTTGTAGAGAGAGAGGACATGTGAAGAAACACTGCAATAAGTTTAAGGTTTGGTTGTCCAAGAGAACTAAGAATAAGCCTAAAGGTAATAATTCTTTGGCGTTCGTTTGTGAATCCAATCTATCTGAAACCCCAACCAATTCTTGGTGGCTAGATAGTGGAGCAACTAATCATGTTGCATTTACCATACAGGGGTTCATAAACCGAAGGACGCCAAATCAGGATGAATTAAAGCTCACTGTAGGAAACAACATTGGTGTTGACGTCGAGTTTGTGGGAGATGTCATTTTGATTTTAGATTCTGGTTTTAGGATGATGTTGAGGAACACCTTTTACGTACCTTCTTTTAGGCGGAATTTAGTTTCAGTATCTTGTTTGGACGTGTGTGGATACTCTTTTGAGATAAAGAGTAATATTATTTCCATATTTTATAATTCAAATAAGATTGGGTGTTGCAATTTATCCAATGGATTGTATCGATTGTGCTTATCTCCCAAAGACATGTACGTTGCTTATTCAGCTGAAAAGGTTGTTTCCAAAAGACCTCTACCTAAGGAACAGTCTTATGCATTATGGCATAAACGTCTTGGTCACATCTCCAAAGAAAGAGTAGAAAGGCTAATAAAGGCTGATATCCTGCCTACTCTTAAAAGTGATCTAGAGACTTGTGTGGACTGTTGTAGAGGTAAGATGACTAAGATAAAGAAGAAATCCGCCGTACAAAGTTCTGATTTGTTGGAGATTATTCACACGATATTAGTGGACCGTACACGGCTACCTTATGCAGAAATTTTTATTTCATCACATTTATTGATGACTTTTCCCGATATGGATACTTATACTTGATTAAAGAAAAGTCCGAGTCTCTTGATAAATTCAAGATTTTTCGGACTGAAGTGGAGAAACAGTTGGGAAAAGTTATTAAGATTGTCAGATCAAATCGTGGTGGTGAGTATTTTGGTAGGCACGGTGATGCTGGACAACTTAAAGGGCCGTTTGCTAAATACTTAGAAGATTCTGGGATAATAGGTCAGTTTACTATGCCCGGAAGTCCTGAACAAAATGGTGTGGTTGAAAGGCGGAATCGCACTCTTATGGACATGATGAGAAGTATGATTAGTAGGACTAATTTACCCGATTTTCTATGGGGTGAAGCTTTGAAAACAACCTTTTATATTCTAAATCGTGTTCCTACTAAATCGGTTCCATTGACTCCTTTTGAGTTATGGACTGGACGTAAGCCTAGCTTGAATCACTTTAGAGTTTGGGGATGTCTTGCAGAGGTGAAGTTATACAATCCGACATTGAGTAAGTTGGATCCAAAAACTACTCGATGTTATTTTGTATCTTACCCAGATCATTCAAATGGGTATAGATTTTATAACCCTAATGGAGGTACAAGAATTGTGGAGTCTCAGACTGCAAAATTTCTAGAATTTGATATAGCGGAAAATGGTAATTGCTCACGAACAATTAAAGATGATAGCATGGTGGGGATTACTGGATCATTGTCTCATCCTGTGCAGACAATTGTGGAGCCTCTTACACCACACAATGAGCTTGTTGTGGCCCAGGATCCTACTGTTGAGACAGTTCATGAAGAAATTCCATAAGCTCCTCAGATTCAGAATGAGGATGAAGTAGCTCCACTCAGAAGATCAACTAGGGAAAGACGTTATGCTATACCACCAGATTATCTTGTTTACCTAGGAGAGCATGATTATGATATTGGTTGTGTTATTGATCCGGTGACTTATACGGATGCCATCTCATCTCCTCAATCAGATTTGTGGTTAGATGCGATGAATGATGAGATGCAATCTATGAAACACAATGGGGTTTGGGAGCTTGTTGAATTGCCTGAAAGTTGTAAACCTATTGGCTGCAAATGGGTATACAAGACTAAAAGAGATTCCAAAGGGAAGATTGAAAAATTTAAAGCCAGACTAGTAGCTAAGGGTTTCACTCAAATAGAAGGAATTGATTATGAAGCAACATTTTCTCCTGTTTCTTCTAAAGATTCCTTTAGAGTGATATTGGCATTAGTAGCTCATTTTGATATGGAGTTACACCAGATGGATGTTAAGACTGTTTTTCTAAATGGAGACCTTAATGAGGAGGTTTATATGGTGCAGCCTGAAGGTTTTGCAGCAGATGACTCTGTAAGCTTGTTTGTAGATTGAAAAAGTCTATATATGGCCTTAAACAAGCTTCTAGACAGTGGTATTTGAAGTTTCATAGTATTGTCACTTCATTGGGATTTATTGAGAACAAAGTAGATCAGTGCATATACACCAAGGTCAGTGGGAGGAAATATATTTTTCTCATACTTTATGTGGATGATATCTTGCTTGCAAGTAGTGACATTGGTTTATTGCATGAGACAAAGCGGATGTTATCGAAAAATTTTGATATGAAAGACCTTGGTGAGGCGTCTTTTGTTCTTGGCATTGAGATCCATAGGGATCGCTCTCGCCGTTCATTGAGTTTGTCTCAGAGGGCATATATTGATCGCGTTTTAGAAAGATTTAATATGCAGCATTGCAAACCAGGAATTGCTCCTGTAATTAAGGGTGATAAATTAAGTCTTTTACAATGCCCTAATTCAGATTTTGAGAAAGCTCAAATGAAGGATGTACCTTATGCTAGTACTTTCGGGTAGTATTATGTATGCTCAAGTTTGCACTAGGCCAGATATTGCTTTTGCGACAGGGCTTCTTGGCAGATATCAGTCAAATCCAGGACATGATCATTGGGTTGCTGCCAAGAAGGTTTTAAGGTATTTAAAGAGAACAAGAGATTACATGCTGATTTACAGACATGTTCCAGACTTGCAGCTAGTAGGGTATTCAGATGCAGATTTTGCAGGCTGTCAAGATGAAAAGAAGTCAACGACTGGATACTTATTTATGTTGGCTGGAGGTGCAGTATCATGGAAGAGCGAGAAACAAAAGTCCATATCTTCTTCTACCATGCAAGCGGAGTTTGTAGCATGCTTTACAGCTGCTACTCAAACTATTTGGCTCCGGAACCTCATTAGGGAGTTATCAGTTTATGATTTTGTGGATAGGCCCATACAGTTGCATTGTGATAATAACTATGCAATGTTGTTTATTAATAACAATAGAAGTCTCAAAGGGTCTAAACACATGGAGGTCAAGTTTTTGACTGTAAAGGAATCAGTACAGAATGGTGACGTTGCAGTAGATTATATTCCAACAGATGATATGGTTGCAGATCCACTAACTAAAGGCCTACGTCCATGTATATTTGAGCGACATGTCATTAGCATGGGCTTAGGAGCATCTTAGGATGCTGTTATTTAGTGGGAGCTGTTTTATTTTTTGAATAATATTTACATCTGTTTTTTATTACAATTTAGTAACATTTTGATATATATATATATATATATATATATCAACTTTTGCATTCAATAAAATTTTTTGAATGGTTTATTATTATGTTGAAAATATATATATTGTTAAAGTCTCAAGGTATTGCTTAAACCTTGAGTGAAGGCTATGGGCATACGGTTATTAGCCTTGTCCATATGTCTTGTTGTATATAAAGAAAGGTTAACCATAAAGACAAGACATATGTGGGTTCATGGAACCATAAATGCATTATCTAGTGGCACAAGTTTTTTGTGACGCTTAAGGTAAGAGAATGGACATTCTCTAGTGACACAAGTTTTTGTGACGCTTAAGGTAAGAGAATAGTGACTGACAAATGAGATCTCTCTATGAGAGATGTTATCCATTTGACACACTACCATATTGAATCCATATCAATAAAGTTGAGAACACTTGTGACCATGGAAGGCTCTGTGTGTATACATGCAGTTACCGCCATGATTCGGTGTTTGAGACTTTATGGGATAGGATTGACTATTAAGAATTATCTCTAGACCAATGTGCGCACATACAAGATGCGATTTCAATTAATATAGTCCAAGTGGGAGAATGTAAAAGTTTTCTTAATATGGACTACATTAATTGATATTATAATTTACCGTTTAACATTTAGCGTTTTTACGGGGATTGGTCTAAGGTGAGATAGAAGGTTTCTTAATTAGTCTAATATGGGCTGGCTAGTGTGGGCCGAGTTGAGCCTGGCCCATAATGAGGGGGCCTTGCTGGAAACTCTATAAATAGCGCTAAGTCTCTCCTCTAACCCTAATTTCTCACACGTATTCTCACCTAAGGGGCGTTTACCTAAACGCTAAACGTGAGGAGGGCCGCCTCATTGAGCCAGTGATACGGAGGACAATAGAGGAGAAGGACTTGCGCGTGGAATATTGTGTTTCCGCTTCCGCTTCAAGATCAATGGATTCCAAATCAGGTGCGTTAATTCTTCTACTCAATTATGCATGTTCTTGTTCTGGTTATGGTGATTAAGGGATTACATAATTTGCACCCGACACTGCAGTCATGGGGATGGCCGCAAACTAGGGAACTCACGGTTTGGGTCCGCCGGAAATGAGGCCGGCGACTACCCGTGCTCATGTGGAGATGACTGGGTTGGTAGATACCCGTGGGTAGTTGTGGGGAGCAAAAGCGAGAGGTCGAGGAACTTGAGCTTGCGTGTTTCTCTCTGCTCTATATCCTTCTTCATTTATGTCCATGAGTATCCGTGCGTTCTCACGTTGATATCAATCAAGGTGGAGAGGAAGTAATGGATGGAATGATGCCGAAAACAGAGCTGGGTCTCTCAATTCACTTTTGCCCGAGCTGAATTTGAATGGTTTTAGAGGATTATGTATGAACTTTTTTATATTTGGGCATGCTTCTCTAGAAATTCAAGAAGTAATCCCATGTAAGATGAATACCAACAAAAAAAAAAAAGGAGAAAGAAGCAAGAGAACCCTACCAATATCAACAACTTATTTTTGTGAATTTGATTAATTGGACCTTCGTGGCATTGAAGGAAGGACCAAAAAACGAAGCAATTTGAGAGTGTGCTAGAGATGGTGCCGATCTCAGATTTCTTTTAGTCTTCTTTTCCTTTTTAATCTTTATCCAAATTTTGTTATGAACAAAAAAATGCCCTGGTTTCAGTCACCAGAAAAATCAAGTGCTTGCCCGCCAACGAAGATTTTGTTAGTCAGCGAGCTTAAACCCTTATTTGAGATAACGTAACCACTTTAAGTTTTTATTTGAAATAAAATTTTCTTCGGACCCAAATGACCTCATTTCAAGTCATTATTTGGAAATTTTCCTTTTTATATAAAATATAAAAATTAATTTCGATCAAACACAAATCCTGCTAGATTAAACAGATTCCTAGCCCCTCATTGCTCCTTTAAACACCAACTACTAGATGACAAATTATCTAATGAATGGACTTGCGCTTGAATCTAAACTCGATGGTAAATTTTTTGATAAAGTTTATATTTGGTCCGTCTAACATAGTGAGGTACAAGATTCGGCCCGCATGAAACCCATCACACATTCAATCTAGCACGACGTATACTCCATCCACCCATGTAGTAATTTCTCAAAGCTTGATAAGGAATACCGGCAGGGCCGACACGTCACCCGTGTACTCCATGTTTGGTTTAGTTTGGATCCGGACCAAGTCGATCACTGTATGAAGTGCGGATCGCAATTTTGACACGTTTGCACTTACTCATTGACATACCGGTTCGACTCGCGATGCCAATCTAGTTTTTAACCTCCTATTTAGGTTTAAGTTCATCGACCGAATGGAAAGGCTACTCTAAGAAAAAGGCCAGGAACTGCGTCATCGTTGGGCTTTGGTTACAGAGGAAATAAAAAATAACAAGATGGACAGAGACCTATTTGGTTGGAATAGAGAATAGTAACGTCTTACATTAGTAACTAGATATTTTGATTAAGCACTGCACAGTGTACACCCTAATAACAATATAATGAGAATAGCTTTTCCAGCGTTCTTGACTGAATGGCATTCCTATGATGGGTAAGTTACAAATATATACATCGCTAAATTTAGTCCTAGTTAAATTTTATGACAGTGATATCTACTATTCATGAGGTGATTTTCTCATAGGGGTGATCATGATTCTAGTTTCCAGTTGAAACCTGAAATTTACCATGCACTCTTAGGAATATGGAACTTACAATGTCATAAGTTCCAAGTCAACCTAATTTCCACATATATTATTGATTGGCCAATTACAGTGAATTATCGTCTTTAATAATCATCAATTGTTACAATCCATTGATTATAACTTATTATAAAAGTAAAATCTTAGTCATGTATATCGCCACACATGAAAGTTCAAACTCGTGGTTTCAAATTATATACTAATCATTGGATGTTTAAAATGCCATAGGATTGCACGAAGACATAAAACAAGAAAAATATAAAGACTGGTTCCAAGTTCTAGGTTCCCGGTTTTTAATTAGAATTTGAAACCTATCCGTTGGAATATATTCCCCAATTTTAAAATCTAAAACACATTGCATATCTAAGGAATTGGAATAAGAGCAATTCTCAAGCTTTCAATTTTATCTTGGAACCATACTCACCTATATTTATAAGTCGCCCTTGAAACGCCAAATTTCCCTATTCATCGTTGGTCCACAACAATTGGGAAAATTATCCAAAAAGTCCCAAACTTGTTGCACTTTTTACTTATTGCACTTTTTCCAATTCAGTCCTAAACCTTTTTAATTTTGCCAATTCAATCATAAACATTTTCACTTCTTGCCGATTCAGTCCATCTGGTCAATTTTGGGTTGAAAATGCTGACGTGGATGTCGGCAATGCCACGTAGGACCGCTGGCGCCGACGTGGACAATGTTTAATAATATTTTATTTTATTTTTTTCTATTTTTCTTTTCTTTTCTTTCTTTTCTTTTTGGCTTTCTTCTTTGGCTTTTCCCATGGTTAGCCACAGGCTACGGCTAGCCTTGCCCACCAAAGGCGAGGCCCGGCCGGGTGAGGAGCAGCCTCGGCGAGGGGAGCCCTCACCTAGGCCAAGGCGGCCTCACCGATTGTCAGCCGGGGGATGGCGATGCCGGGTAAGGCCGCCCTGGCCTAGGTGAGGGCCAGCCTCGCCGATCCGGGCGGGGAGCCCTCGCCGGGGCTCGCCCTCTCCCAAGTGAGTACCGACCTCACCCGGACCAGATCCGGCGAGGCGACCCTCGCCCGGGCCAGGGCGAAGGCCGACACTCACTTGGCGAGGGGGAGCCTCGGTGAGGGCTTCCCTTCTGGTGAGGCCGGCCCTCACCCAACATCGCTGTCGCCTGGCTAACGATCGGCGAGGCCGCCTTGGCTTGTGCACAAGTCGGCCTCGCCCAAGAAACCCTTACCGGGCCACGCCTGGGCAAGGGCTCCCCTCGCCAAGGCTCCTCCTCGCTTGGTTGGGCCTAGCCTATGGCGGGCGAGGCCAACCGACTGGCTGTGGCCGATGGCCGGCTGTCACCTATGGTCGGTGGCCGGTCACCGGAAAAGGAAAAGAAAGCCAAAAAGAAAAGAAAGAAAAAAATAGGGGAAAAAATAGAAAAAAAAATATTAAAAATATTAAAAATTGTCTACGTCAACGCCGACGGTTTTATGCGGCACCACCGGTGTCCATGTCAGCATTTTCCGACCAAAATTGGCTGGATGGACTAAATTGGCAAAAAGTGAAAATGTTTAGAACTAAATCGACAAAGTTAAAAGATTTATGACTAAATTTGCAAAAATACAATAGGTTTATGACTTTTTGGACAATTTTCTCCACAACAATTTCGTTCAATCTTGAATTTCGTGAATGGGTAATGCAAAATTATCTTGAGACCCGTTTTTTTTTTTTTTTTTTTGGTCGATAAAAGGTTGTATTTATATAGTGAAAAGAGTACAACCAGATGCTATAGCATCAGCATACACGAGATCCTGCAAAATAAAAGGAGGAAATACATTCCAATTGCGGGCCGGTTCAGATTTGCCGTGGGCTTTTGCAGCCCAATCTGCTACACCATTAGCCTCCCGTCTACAGTGTCGAAGGTGGAGATTAGGGTAAAGGGACAACAGACCGTCGACTTCAACAAATAGAGCTCTTTCTTCCCATGGCGGCGATCTCCATTCTGTGACGATTTTGATCATTCGGAGGCAATCAAATTCGATCAGCATATGCTCTTTGTGAAGCCCTTGGTGCATCAGATGATGAAGCGTCAAGATAAGCGCTTGAATCTCCGCTTGAAAAGTTGAAGCAGCTGGGAATCTTTGTGTAAAAACATCGGTAAGTATTCCTTGATGATTTCGACAAACACATGCCATGGTGCCTTCATTACTTCCAGGTTGAAAAGCTCCGTCGATGTTGCATTTCAATATGTCATAATCAAGAGGTCTCCACAATTGAGCAGGCTAAGGACAGAACAATCTGATCGGTGAAGATTTGGATCGGAGATTTGGTGGATCCGAGTCTGTGCGATGGCGTCCTCCACCGCAAGGCTTGGATTTGGTTGCTGACGGCGGAATATGAAGCTATTGCGCATACGCCATATCTGCCATAACACATTGGCTATCGTTTCCAATCCAGGTAAGGGATTCGAAAGTGTTACCCTTTCTGTTACCCATGCATCAAGACGCGGCAGCGAGTGAGGTGAGATCTAGACATTGATCTAAGGATGGCACCAAACTTCTCTGGTCCATGTATAAAAGAAAAACAAGTGCTCTATAGTTTCTGGCATGTCTTGATTGCATAGACTACATATAGGATCAAGGGTAATATGTCTATGAAATAGGTTGGCCTTGGTTGCAAGTGCGTTTTGGCATGCTGTCCACAGAAATGTGCGAACCTTGGGTGCTGTTTTCATATTCCATATTCTTTGCCATAAAATTCTAGGGTTTTGGTGAGAAGTCAAGGCAGGTGGATTGGTTGGTGTGGTTACTGTGTTGGTGAGTCGATGGTAATTACTTTTAACTATATAACAACCAGTAGTAGTGGCCGTCCAGACGAGCTGATCATTAGCATGTAAAGGACTAACAGGAATTGTAAGAATTTCTGCACTGACCTGTTCATCAAAAAGTTGTTTAATAAGAGGGGAGTTCCAGGTGTGGTGGATATGATCAATAAGATCGGCCACCAAAACTAGTTCTTCTCATTCTGCTGGTCCTCTTATTTTTCCCATAATCTTGAGACCCATTTACAAATTCGATTTATGTGAAATTTTTATTTTACTAACCGCGTTGATCGATCGACTGGTCTCATCATTATTTTCACTAAATCAAATGAAGCAAATCGCTTGTGCGACCGGCGAGGTGGTTGCTCACCTAATAATTAGACAGAATGGTCAGCTGAAGAAAGACTTGCGAGTGGAACACGTTTTCCGTAACGCAAAATTATTTTTGCATCGGCAGTACCAAGAATTATTCTTGCTCGCCTAATGGACAGAATGCTCGGCTGAAGAATTTAGGTTGTCGAACAAAATTGACCTTGGATCGCGGAGATGCAACGTGACGCTGTGGCATCGGCAGTACCATACGTGCCACGAGCACGGGCTTGCGAGTGGAACACGTTTTGCATGTGTGACTGCTGACCACGTTGTTCGCGATTCTAGTTTGATAAGATATTTCCTATGATAATTTTGTACTCAATTAATATGATTTGTCGTAACGTTGTACGATACATTTAGAGTACCGTAGAAATGCCCCTCGAATTTAAATATTGAGAGTGAGAAATCCGAGGCATAAGTAGACTCTTCATTCTAAGCGAATGACCGTTAGGGAAAAAAATCAAGTTTGAACTTGATTGATGCACATGCCATTGGAGATGACACTCCTAACGTTGTCGTTAGAGTTTTATTAACAAAAAAACTTTATTTTTGAAAAATATTTTTTACCTTTTTGGTATTTAGATAACCAAAAATGCTTTTCCATAAACTGAAAATAACGAGTTAGATTGGAGAAAAATGGCTTTCGAAATTGGTGCATCCAGATCTAAACTATTTCCAGATGTGAAATTCTGATTTTTCGGCATGATACCGATAAGGATTAAATTTTGTTAATATAAAAAATAAAAGTAGATGTCGATCAAAGACAGATCCTACTAGACTAAACCGATTCCTAGCCCCCAATTGCTCTACTAGATGACAAACTATCTAACGAACAACCTTACGCTTGAACCTAATCTCGACGTTAAATTGTTAGGGAAAGATTAAATTTGGTTTGCCAAATGTAGTGAAATACAAGGTTTGACCCACATGAAATCCATCACTTATTCAATTTAGTACGTATACTCCATCTATGCAGTAATTTCTCAAAGGTTGATGGACAATATGACTGATACGAGCGAGGTTAAATATCATAAATACAACGGAGCTGACACGTGTACTCCATGTTTACTTTTATTTGAATCTAAACCAAGTCGATCGCTACATGAAGTGAGGATCGCAATTTTGAACTTTTCACCTTCTCATTAACATCCCGGTCCGACTCATGATGCTAATCTAGTTAATCAGGTTTTAGTTAATGGACCAAATGGATATGCTACTTAAGCACAGTGACAGTGAAAAAAGCAGGAACTGCATTGTCATTGGGCTCTGGCTACAGAAGAAATAAAAAGCACAAGATGGACGGAGACCGATTTAGTTGGCACAGTAACGTCTTTACATTAATAACAAGATAGTCCGATTAAGCAATTAACACTGTACTGTGTACACCCTAATAACAATATAATGAGAGTAGCTTTTCCTGCATTCCTGATTGAATGGCGTTCCAATGATGGGCAAGTTACAAACATAGGTATCACTGAATTTATTTCTAGTTAAATTTATATGGCGGTAATATCTACAATTCATCAGATAATTTCCTCATAAGTAAACTCGTCAAAATGAAGCGAGCCGTTTCAGCCCAGTCTCACCTTGAATGGCAAGACAGGGAATAGTTCCTACGTTTCAGGGGGTAGTTTTGGACTTTGGGGTTGATCCCAGCAACTGCAGGATTGTCTTCACTCCCATCATGGTTAGTTTGTTCAATGTGACCACCGATGAGAACGATTTCAAAGTGATGGATTCATCCCTCCATTTCCAAGTTTGTCCCAGTAACGAAGATTGAGACGTCCTTTAGATTATTTCATAATACTAAGCGGAACGAAAATAAAAAGTCGGGAGCTCAACGTTCATGTGTCTCCCTCTTGCAACATCTTGGCGACACCAGAGCGTTGAACCACGGCAGGTCACTTCATTCAGTCATCATAAGAGCAGGGTTGGATCAGGAAGTGTTCTTACAGAACAATATGATGAGGTTTTATTCTCTCTATGGCATCTGGATATGCACGACATAGCCAGGGTAGAGAGGCCTTTGTGCGTAATAAGATGAAGGAAGCAGGGTTACAACCAGATGCGATCCACTTTGCTGGAAGTCTTGAATGCATGTTGTCATGCTGAGCTTGTGAAAGAAGGTAGGCTTGTTTTTCAGTCCCTCAATGAATATAATGCAGAGAAAACGGTAAGTCACTATGCCTGCATGGTTGATCTCCTGGGTTGAGCTGAACTGTTGGATGAGGCAGAGAATATCATAAATTAAGTTCCATCAATTTTGAGATCTCTTCTGTGGAAGGCACTATTGAACAACTGAAGTAAACAAGGGAACGTTGAGACAGCAAGTAAAATTGCCCTAAGGCTAAGCAAATTAGAGCCTTAAACTATCTTCTGTTGTCTAACATCTATGCATCGGCTTCGCTGTGGGGAGATTTTGCAGAATTTAGGGGAAGGCCAAAAGAAGTAAATACTAGTAGGCATTCTGGAAAGAGTTGGGCGCAAGTGGCATAGTGATCATTATTAATCCGTTGATTCTCAGTTTGTGATTGTTGCAATATTAATGCGGAAATGATAGAATCTTACAAATTAAATCAAGTGAAAATATCAAAGAAATAAATAAGAAATAATAAGGACACCAAAAATTTATATGATTTACTTTGAGTATCGATATCTACATCAACGAAAAAAGTCAATTATAAATAATTCAATATAATTGGAAGAATTAGAATTATAATTGTTTGTAGGTCCGACTATTTTCACATCAAATGTAAGTTCAAATTCAAAATATTTGGGTGTAAATTCAAAGTACAAAATTAATGTGCGATCAATATCTCTTCGTACGACAAACATAAGGACGTCGTCCTCCTTCGAAACATAGCTCTCCTTGTTCCACGGGCGTAAGGACGTCGTCTTTTGCACGCCACTTTCAGGAGGACACCAGATACGGCTTCTGGAAGACATGGAAATAATGTACTCCTAACTACATTTCAGAGCTACAGTGCATGTGATCACTTTTTCATGCTACCTGCTGGTTTTACATTCAGCAAGTTGCAAAATATCAACCATGAGGTGTTCTGGTTCACTCGATCCCAGGGGTCTTAGCGAAAGGTAGCCACTTGAAGGTGCTCCACTCAAAGTTGTTCCAGTCTCATTTGTACCAAAGGGGCACTGGCAATGGGTGTCCTGAGAAGGATGATATAAGAGCTTCCAGAAATTTAATATCATTAAGAAACGAGGGGGGTTGCCTGCTTTGATTTAAACTGGGAAGTTTAAATCAAAATTAATGTGCGATCAATATCTCTTCGCACGACAAACATAAGGACGTCGTCCTCCTTCGCAACGTAGCTCTCCTTGTTCCAGGAGCGTAAGGACGTCGTCTTTTGCACGCCACTTTCAGGAGGACTCCAGGTACGGCTTCTGCAGGACATGGAAATAATGGCATTTAATACTGCTCTTGACGGATGATGTACTCCTGACCACACTTGAGAGCTACGGCGCATGTGATCACTTTTTCATGCCACAGGCTGGTTTTACATTCAGCAAGTTGCAAAATATCGACCATGAGGTGTTCTGGTTCACTCGATCCCAGGGGTGTTAGCGAAAGGTAGCCACTTGAAGGTGCTCCACTCAAAGTTGTTCCAGTCTCATTTGTACCAAAGAGGCACTGACAGTGGGTGTCCTAAGAAGGATGATATGAGATCTTCCAACAATTTAATATCATGAAGAAACGAGGGGGGTTGCCTACTTTGATTTAAACTTCCCAGTTTAAATCAAAATTAATGTGCGATTAATATCTCTTCGTACGACAAACATAAGGACGTCGTCCTCCTTCGCAACGTAGCTCTCCTTGTTCCAGGAGCGTAAGGACGTTGTCTTTTGCACGCCACTTTCAGGAGGACTCCAGGTACGGCTTCTGCAAGACATGGAAATAATGGCATTTAATATTGCTCTTGACGGATGATGTACTCCTGACTACACTTGAGAGCTACAGTGCATCTGATCACTTTTTCATGCCACAGGCAGGTTTTACATTCAGCAAGTTGCAAAATATCGACCATGAGGTGTTCTGGTTCACTCGATCCCAGGGGTGTTAGCGAAAGGTAGCCACTTCAAGGTGCTCCACTCAAAGTTGTTCCAGTCTCATTTGTACCAAAGGGGCACTGGCAATGGGTGTCCTGAGAAGGATGATATAAGAGCTTCCAGAAATTTAATATCATGAAGAAACGAGGGGGGTTGCCTGCTTTGATTTAAACTGGGAAGTTTAAATCAAAATTAATGTGCGATCAATATCTCTTCGTACGACAAACATAAGGACGTCGTCCTCCTTCGCAACGTAGCTCTCCTTGTTCCAGGAGCGTAAGGACGTCGTCTTTTGCACGCCACTTTCAGGAGGACTCCAAGTACGGCTTCTGCAGGACATGGAAATAATGGCATTTAATACTGCTCTTGACGGATGATGTACTCCTGACCACACTTGAGAGCTACGGCGCATGTGATCACTTTTTCATGCCACATGCTGGTTTTACATTCAGCAAGTTGCAAAATATCGACCATGAGGTGTTCTGGTTCACTCGATCCCAGGGGTGTTAGCGAAAGGTAGCCACTTGAAGGTGCTCCACTCAAAGTTGTTCCAGTCTCATTTGTACCAAAGGGGCACGACAGTGGGTGTCCTGAGAAGGATGATATGAGAGCTTCAAGAAATTTAATATCATGAAGAAACGAGGGAGGTGGCCTGCTTTGATTTAAACTGGGAAGTTTAAATCAAAATTAATGTGCGATCAATATCTCTTCGTACGACAAACATAAGGACGTCGTCCTCCTTCGCAACGTAGCTCTCCTTGTTCCAGGAGGGTAAGGACGTCGTCTTTTGCACGCCACTTTCAGGAGGACTCCAGGTACGGCTTCTGCAGGACATGGAAATAATGGCATTTAATACTGCTCTTGACGGATGATGTACTCTTGACCACACTTGAGAGCTTTAGTGCATGTGATCACTTTTTCATGCCACATGCTGATTTTACATTCAGCAAGTTGCAAAATATCGACCATGAGGTGTTCTGGTTCACTCGATCCCAGGGGTGTTAGCGAAAGGTAGCCACTTGAAGGTGCTCCACTCAAAGTTGTTCCAGTCTCATTTGTACCAAAGGGGCACCGATGTGGGTGTCCCGAGAAGGATGATATGAGATCTTCCAAAAATTTAATATCATGAAGAAACGAGGGGGGTTGCCTGCTTTGATTTAAATTGGAAAGTTTAAATCAAAATTAATGTGCGATCAATATCTCTTCATACGACAAACATAAGGACGTCGTCCTCCTTCGCAACGTAGCTCTCCTTGTTCCAAGAGCGTAAGGACGTCGTCTTTTGCACGCCACTTTCAGGAGGACTCCAGGTACGGCTTCTGCAGGACATGGAAATAATTGCATTTAATATTGCTCTTGACGGATGATGTACTCCTGACTACACTTGAGAGCTACGGTGCATGTGATCACTTTTTCATGCCACGGGCTGGTTTTACATTCGACAAGTTGCAAAATATCGACCATGAGGTGTTCTGGTTCACTCGATCCCAGGGGTGTTAGCGAAAGGTAGCCACTTGAAGGTGCTCCACTCAAAGTTGTTCCAGTCTCATTTGTACCAAAGGGGCACTGACAGTGGGTGTCCTGAGAAGGATGATATGAGAGCTTCCAAAAATTTAATATCATGAAGAAACGAGGGGGGTTGCCTGCTTTGATTTAAACTGGGAAGTTTAAATCAAAATTAATGTGCGATCAATATCTCTTCGTACGACAAACATAAGGACGTCGTCCTCCTTCACAATGTAGCTCTCCTTGTTCCAGGAGCGTACGGACGTCGTCTTTTGCACGCCACTTTTAGGAGGACTCCAGGTACGGCTTCTGCAGGACATGGAAATAATTGCATTTAATGCTGCTCTTGACGGATGATGTACTCCTGACTACACTTGAGAGCTACGGCGCATGTGATCACTTTTTCATGCCACAGGCTGGTTTTACATTCAGCAAGTTGCAAAATATCGACCATGAGGTGTTCTGGTTCACTCGATCCCAAGGGTGTTAGCGAAAGGTAGCCACTTGAAGGTGCTCCACTCAAAGTTGTTCTAGTCTCATTCGTACCAAAGGGGCACTGACAGTGGGTGTCCTAAGAAGGATGATATTAGGGGTGATCGGGTCCAGGGTGGGTAGGGTCTAGACCTGGACCCTGTACCCGACCCTGTTATAACCGGTTCTCTTTTTTTGGACCCTATTCCCGACCCTGTTTGCATTGGACCCTGTTCCCGACCCACCCAATTTTTCCGATCCGGGAACAGGGTTGACCCTGTTTATATTGGAACCTGTTTTGCATAAAAATTGCCGTATCTTTATATTAACCGGACGAGAACAAATAATTCACCAAAATGACCATGTGGTTGAATGAACTGGCTGATATTTGGCCAAGCCAAAGCAAAACTCAGCAGCGTTTGTCAAGAAACACAATTCAGACAAAAACACCATAACTACATATAATCCACATTTTGACGCTGGGGAGGGAGGAAATTTTCCAACTCTGTCGTATATTCATTCTAGCCAAACAACCCATCCTGACATTTGCCCATTACCAAGCTAAGAAAAGAAACACGCCCCAGTCAAATGCCAAAAACAATTTTAGAAACACCTTACCCTTTTTGTAAAAGTTTGAGAATTGCCCCAAGATCTGCAAATCCCAACTCAAAACCATCAACCCACAACCTTAGAGCACCAACCCAAAACAAACAATCGCTGAAGAGCATCGGAAGCAAGTCATGACGAAAGCAATGCAATCATAACAATCCCACTTACACCATACAATGCCACCCCAAAGAGATTCTCTCGAACCCGAAAAACATGAAAACATTGCCCTCAATCGATGGAATGTAAGGATCAACTGATCAACCCAAAATGCCGAATAGATCTCACACAATGCAATTCAAAAGCTTTTTCCAGAGACGTTGAAAACCCAGAAACCAAGAAAATAAAAAAAGGACCTTTACCAAACAAAACCCGCGTTTCTTCTCGCTTCTCGCTCTCGCTCGACCGCGCGTGCTACCGATGGATTTGCCGGGCAACTTTTTCCCCAGAGTGGACTCATTTCATTATGTCCCTCTACTTCATTGATATGTCTTTATCTTGATCCATTGACTGAAAACTGAAAAAAAAAAAAAAATATATATATATATATATATATATATATAACATTCGGATTCTACAAAAACAGAAATCACTCCATTATTTACTCAACTTCAATGTTGTGGAAATACAAGTTTCCTATAAACATGCAAAAGCGCATAAACATGCAAAAGCTGCTACCTGAGAGCAACTCAACAACACATCGAAAAAAAGCGAACTCGATTAGGCGTCCACCTAATTAATTCCATAATACAAAAGCGGCAGGAAACCAAAACCAAGTATCGCTGGCCTGAACTCATTATTAACCCCAGACAGCTCATCTCGTCAGTCTAGACATTTGAAATCCTCATTTGGCGGTGCTGTAGCTTTCCGATGTGCTTACAAATGCATGCTTTAGCGATGCTTACGCAGTTCATCCATTCCTATATCTACCCAGACTAATGCCGCAAACGTGACCATTTTTTTACTTTAAAACCTTCAGAACATGTACTCATCTCTCAATCAAATCCTTAACATAGCCAATAATTAGCTCCGTTCTATCAATCATCACGCATATTTTCCAACACAAACATTCCGAACCAGCATCTCTAGTCCCATCCGGCAGAATTCATAAATCCAGGCACTAAACAAATTAAAAGTAGACCAATTTCTTCCCTTTTTTTTTTCCCTATCGAGAAGAATGAAACGCCACTCCTTGATCAATCCACGGAAAAAAACTGAACATTTACCACAACCCAATGGACAGAAAAACACCTCCAGCACCAAAAACACGAGCACGTTCATCCCAGTCTGGGAAAAAGCTAATGTCCAAGCTGACAATACGCCTCGAAAATACCGCCAGCGATCAAGCACCAATCAAACAAAACCAAATCATTCAGTTTAAACAGTTGAAGCGCGACTTCAATACGAATTCTCTACTAGGTTTCAAAGGGATTTCTCATCTTAGCAACCATATATTTTACTCCAAGTCATCATTACACGCTAGAACTCGACTTCAGTATTGCACGATTCGTCCGAAATCTCATCGGTTGAGTTTAGTGTTCTCAAACTCAGTAGAACAGGGAAGAACAATGCATACGAATGAGAGATTTACCTGGTTCGGAGCTACGGAGTCTCGAGAGTTGCAACCACAACGATGAGGCTCGAGAAGACCGCTGGTAGTCCTTCTTTCCAGCGATGAATGGTCCCGATCGACAGGCTTCTCTGTTCGGCCTCGAGCAGATGTGATGGCGGGTGCTCGGAAAAAAATCAGTTTATGGCCGTCTAAGAGCGACCAAATCGGAAAAGGGATCTTCAGACCTTGAGAGAATCAAATCCCGTTTTGCTCCTCTAGCCAACCGCTCTCTGGTTTCAGATGAAGAAAACCAGAGCAAAGGGAGCCCCAGGAAGCCTCTTTTCAACCTCTCCGGAAACCTGCTCTCTCTTCGACGGCGTCGAGGCGGCGAGGGATGGCCGAGACCAGGATGGGGGCGCTGATCTGGAGAACGTTGGGTGAGCGGAAGCAGCGTCAGCGGCGCAGCACTCGGATGAATCGGCGGAGGTGACTGTGAGAGCTTGAGAGTAAAGATAGAAAGTTAGAAATGAATTAGGGTTTTGCCTTAAAAACCGGTTCTCAAACCGGTTCCTGAACCAGTCCGGTCGATCCGGTTCCCGGGTGGGTATTCCCTCGGAACCGGTTCCCGGACCGATTCAAACAGGGTCTGAACTTTGGGAACCGGTTCTCGAACCGGTTTCAACCAGAACCGGTTCCCGACCCTGTTTTTCGAGTGGGTCGATCCGGGAACCGAGTTTATTCGGTCCGGTTGCACACCCCTAGATGATATGAGAGCTTCTAGAAATTTAATATCATGAAGAAACGAGGGGGGTGGCCTGCTTTGATTTAAACTGGGAAGTTTAAATCAAAATTAATGTGCGATCAATATCTCTTCGTACGACAAACATAAGGACGTCGTCCTCCTTCGCAACGTAGCTCTCCTTGTTCCAAGAGCGTAAGGACGTCGTCTTTTGCACGGCACTTTCAGGAGGAGTCTAGGTACGGCTTCTGCAGGACATGGAAATAATGGCATTTAATACTGCTCTTGACGGATGATGTACTCCTGACTACACTTGAGAGCTACGGTGCATGTGATCACTTTTTCATGCCACAGGCTGGTTTTACATTCAGCAAGTTGCAAAATATCCACCATGAGGTGTTCTGGTTCACTCGATCCCAGGGGTGTTAGCGAAAGGTAGCCACTTGAAGGTGCTCCACTCAAAGTTGTTCTAGTCTCATTTGTACCAAAGGGGCACTGACAGTGGGTGTCCTGAGAAGGATGATATGAGAGCTTCAAGAAATTTAATATCATGAAGAAACGAGGGGGGTGGCTTGCTTTGATTTAAACTGGGAAGTTTAAATCAAAATTAATGTGCGATCAATATCTCTTCGTACGACAAACATAAGGACGTCGTCCTCCTTCGCAACGTAGCTCTCCTTGTTCCAGGAGCGTAAGGACGTCGTCTTTTGCACGCCACTTTCGGGGAGGAGTCCAGGTACGGCTTCGCAGGACATGGAAATAATGGCATTTAATACTGCTCCCTGACGGATGATGTACTCCTGACTACACTTGAGAGCTTTAGTGCATGTGATCACTTTTTCATGCCACATGCTGGTTTTACATTCAGCAAGTTGCAAAATATTGACCATGAGGTGTTCTGGTTCACTCGATCCCAGGGGTGTTAGCGAAAGGTAGCCACTTGAAGGTGCTCCACTCAAAGTTTTTCCAGTCTCATTTGTACCAAAGGGGCACTGACAGTGGGTGTCCTGAGAAGGATGATCTGAGAGCTTCAAGAAATTTAATATCATGAAGAAACGAGGGGGTTGCTCGCTTTGATTTAAACGGGAAGTTTAAATCAAAATTAATGTGCGATCAATATCTCTTCGTACGACAAACATAAGGACGTCGTCCTCCTTCGCAACGTAGCTCTCCTTGTTCCAGGAGCGTAAGGACGTCCTCTTTTGCACGCCACTTTCAGGAGGACTCCAAGTACGGCTTCTGCAGGACATGGAAATAATGGCATTTAATACTGCTCTTGACGGATGATGTACTCCTGACTACACTTGAGAGCTTTAGTGCATGCGATCACTTTTTCATGCCACATGCTGGTTTTACATTCAGCAAGTTGCAAAATATCGACCATGAGGTGTTCTGGTTCACTCGATCCCGGAGGTGTTAGCGAAAGGTAGCCACTTGAAGGTGCTCCACTCAAAGTTGTTCCAGTCTCATTTGTACCAAAGGGCACGGCGGTGGGTGTCCCGAGAAGGATGATATGAGAGCTTCCAAAATTTAATATCATGAAGAAACGAGGGGGGTTGCCTGCTTTGATTTAAACTGGGAAGTTTAAATCAAAATTAATGTGCGATCAATATCTCTTCGTACGACAAACATAAGGACGTCGTCCTCCTTCGCAACGTAGCTCTCCTTGTTCCAGGAGCGTAAGGACGTCGTCTTTTGCACGCCACTTTCAGGAGGACTCCAGGTACAGCTTCTGCAGGACATGGAAATAATTGCATTTAATACTGCTCTTGACGGATGATGTACTCCTGACTACACTTGAGAGCTACGGTGCATGTGATCACTTTTTCATGCCACAGGCTGGTTTTACATTCAGCAAGTTCCAAAATATCGACCATGAGGTGTTCTGGTTCACTCGATCCCAAGGGTGTTAGCGAAAGGTAGCCACTTGAAGGTGCTCCACTCAAAGTTGTTCCAGTCTCATTTGTACCAAAGGGGCACTGACAGTGGGTGTCCTGAGAAGGATGATATGAGAGCTTCCAGAAATTTAATATCATGAAGAAACGAGTGGGGTTGCCTGCTTTGATTTAAACTAGGAAGTTTAAATCAAAATTATTGTGCGATCAATATCTCTTCGTACGACAAACATAAGGACGTCGTCCTCCTTCGCAACGTAGCTCTCCTTGTTCCAAGAGCGTAAGGACGTCGTCTTTTGCACGCCACTTTCAGGAGGACTCCAAGTACGGCTTCTGCAGGACATGGAAATAATGGCATTTTATACTGCTCTTTACGGATGATGTACTCCTGACTACACTTGAGAGCTACAGTGCATGTGATCACTTTTTCATGCCACATGCTGGTTTTACATTCAGCAAGTTGCAAAATATCGACCATGAGGTGTTCTGGTTCACTCGATCCCAAGGGTGTTTGCAAAAGGTAGCCACTTGAAGGTGCTCCACTCAAAGTTGTTCCAGTCTCATTTGTACCAAAGGGGCACTGACAGTGGGTGTCCTGAGAAGGATGATATGAGAGCTTTCAAAAATTTAATATCATGAAGAAACGAGGGGTTGCTCGCTTTGATTTAAACTGGGAAGTTTAAATCAAAATTAATGTGCGATCAATATCTCTTCGTACGACAAACATAAAGACGTCGTCCTCCTTCGCAACGTAGCTCTCCTTGTTCCAGGAGCGTAAGGACGTCGTCTTTTGCACGCCACTTTCAGGAGGACTCCAAGTACGGCTTCTGCAGGACATGGAAATAATGGCATTTAATACTGCTCTTGACGAATGATATACTCCTGACTACACTTGAGAGCTACAGTGCGTGTGATCACTTTTTCATGCCACATGCTGGTTTTACATTCAGCAAGTTGCAAAATATCGACCATGAGGTGTTCTGGTTCACTCGATCCCAGGGGTGTTAGCGAAAGGTAGCCACTTGAAGGTGCTCCACTCAAAGTTGTTCCAGTCTCATTTGTACCAAAGGGGCACTGGCAATGGGTGTCCTGAGAAGGATGATATGAGAGCTTCCAGAAATTTAATATCATGAAGAAACGAGGGGGGTTGCCTGCTTTGATTTAAACTGGGAAGTTTAAATCAAAATTAATGTGCGATCAATATCTCTTCGTACGACAAACATAAGGACGTCATCCTCCTTCGCAACGTAGCTCTCCTTGTTCCAGGAGCATAAGGACGTCATCTTTTGCACGCCACTTTCAGGAGGACTCCAGGTACGGCTTCTGCAGGACATGGAAATAATGGCATTTAATACTGCTCTTGACGGATGATGTACTCCTGACTACACTTGAGAGCTACAATGCATGTGATCACTTTTTCTTGCCACAGGCTGGTTTTACATTCAGCAAGTTGCAAAATATCCACCATGAGGTGTTCTGGTTCACTCGATCCCAAGGGTGTTAGCGAAAGGTAGCCACTTGAAGGTGCTCCACTCAAAGTTGTTCCAGTCTCATTTGTACCAAAGGGACACTGACAGTGGGTGTCCTGAGAAGGATGATATGAGAGCTTCCAGAAATTTAATATCTTGAAAAAACGAGGGGGTGGTCTGCTTTGATTTAAACTGGGAAGTTTAAATCAAAATTAATGTGCGATCAATATCTCTTCGTACGACAAACATAAGGACGTCGTCCTCCTTCGCAACGTAGCTCTCCTTGTTCCAGGAGCGTAAGGACGTCGTCTTTTGCACGCCACTTTCTGGAGGACTCCAGGTACGGCTTCTGCAGGACATGGAAATAATGGCATTTTATACTGCTCTTGACGGATGATGTACTCCTGACTACACTTGAGAGCTACAGTGCATGTGATCACTTTTTCATGCCACATGTTGGCTTTACATGCAGCAAGTTGCAAAATATCCACCATGAGGTGTTCTGGTTCACTCGATCCCAGGGGTGTTAGCGAAAGGTAGCCACTTGAAGGTGCTCCACTCAAAGTTGTTCCAGTCTCATTTGTGGGCACTAGCAATGGGTGTCCTGAGAAGTATGATATGAGAGCTTCTAGAAATTTAATATCATGAAGAAACGAGGGGGGTTGCCTGCTTTGATTTAAACTGGGAAGTTTTGAATGAGAAATTCGAACAGTTACTTGGGATGAGCAGCGTGGAAGATGATGATGATGATTGTAGGAACCACGGCCTTGGAACAGAAGGAATGCATGCGCAAGTTGTTTTTCTTTTCATGGTATAATGCTTTTTACACACCAAATGGCATAATCATATTTGTCGTGCATTTGCATTAAATGCAGTGACACATGCGGTCGCAATGGAGCTTGATCTGAGGGTTATATCTTACAGAGGTTCTCACATAATTCAAAGTCCTAGTTGAACTCTCTCACTCGAATGAAGATTATGGACTGTGCTGATTTTTTCCCCTCCTTCCCAATCCACACTTATTTAAAATAAAATATTTGGGTGAAGAAGATACTATCTTGGACATTAAAGTTAAAAAAAAAAAAAAAAAAAAAAACATAATGGAGGTTATTTTTTAGCCTAAGTAATTATGTTGAAAAAATGTTCAATAAATTTAAACACCTTGGTTGTAAAGATATAAGTACTCCATTCGATTCCAATATTAAGTTAAATTATAATGTCGGTAAAGTAGTATTACAACTTGAATATGCAAGTGTTATAGGTCTTTAATATATGCAATGCATTTGTACGAGACCTGATATTGCTTTTTTTTGTATGTAAGTTGAGTTGATATATTAGTAATCCAAGTATAAAACATTAGAAAGCTATTATCACAATTTTTGGTTTCCATATTAAGTGGATAAGTTGTATCTTGAGCAAGCAAAAAACAAACACGCATAACCCAATAGAATCTTAATTCATTACTTTTCCAACAATTAGAAAAGAGGCTAAATGGATTAAAATTTATTATTGGATATCAAATTATGGCCTAGTCATATACCTCGTATTTTATCAATGTGATAGTTAGGCTACTTTAACAAGAGTGTATAATAGTAAGTCTAGACATATCAGTCTAAGACATAAGTGCATAAAATAATTAATTTAGGATGGTACCATAAAAATTATCTATGTTAGGTCAAGTAAGAATTTGGTTGATTTATTTATAAAGGCTTTACTAAAAAACATGATAAAGATGACCTCAAAAGAAATCAGGCTAAAACCCTTTGATTAAAATCACTAGTAATGGTAACTCGACTTGATACTGGTAAATCACTAGTTATAAGGTTTAATGGGTAAAAATAAGTTACCAAAAATGATTGTTTGATACTAACATGAGTTCGGACATAACAAGTCAATATTGTCTGTTATATTTGTCAGCTGAATTAAATCCTTAATAAAGTATAATACAAATTAGTAATATATTATTGGTAACAAAAACACAAGGTAGATACTTCACTTATATGAGCTTAGAAGTGATGTTGTTTATTATGAAAATTAGGGTTACTTTCTATAAAGTTCATGAGATAAGTACAAGCATAAGGCCATAATAATACTGAGTAAATTATAGAATTTCTCGTTGAAGCAAGAGATTAGTATATGTGCGGTATATTCGATTTTATTATAAAAGTGGAGTTTAAAGCATAACTACTTGAAACTTTTATAGAATTTTAAGATACTTGCACTAAGTTAAGATTTAACTCTAAAGAGACTTTTATGTATGTATATTAATCTTATGAAAATTTTGGCTGCATTTTTTTAATTTTTTTTTAATTTAGAAAATTTTATTTTACAAACAAAGTGAGGGATTGTTGATACTTTATTTGTAAAATAAATTAAGAGATGTGTTGTGGAGATATAAGTGCGCACGTGAACGAAATTTGATACTAATCAATAATTATTATTTTTTATTTATTAAAAATTGAATTTATTATTATAAAATAATTGTTTTGTCCTACAGGAATAGTGTGACTGTTAAAAAAGAAGCTACGGTTATTTTATTATTTAATTTTGATTTTTTTATTATTTTTCTTGATGGTTGTTTGGCGCTCTTAATATTTGGAAGATTGTATCTATTCAAACATAACTTTTCCTCCTTGAAAGACTGTATTTTTTTTTATAGGTGTTTTGAGAACGTATTTGTTCACAATGTAAACGACAAAGCCATTGATCTAGCTCTCACAAACTCTTATGGACCTTGCAGGTTTTCCTATAGATCTCCCCATACCAGCAATTCTGACAAGTCTCGGACAATCAACAAGCTATCCCGATGAGATCTCGACATACCCAGCAACCTTCGTCTCGCTTGTAGCTCCTTTGCCAATCTTGTTCAGTCTATAAACACTCCAACTATCGGCCAAATCTTGCTGGTCATTGTGAATTTCCCACTACTAGTCACCGAACGATCCCTTGTCGGTCACCGCGCCTCCTCACCGTAGATCACTCATTTTTCGTTTGAGTTCTAATATAGGAAATTGCTCAAATTATATTCGATTTGTATATTCAATTGTTCAAATTTTCACCAAGCCAAGAGCCAATTGAAGCAAACGATGATCACAAGATTGCCTTGCTTAAGTTTGGACATGATTTGGGTGAGAGAGAATATCTTTGCCTGATCGAGTTTCGCATATATTTCTTTGATATTTTCCCACGGAACATTTGTGTCTTTTGTTGGAGAAAGTCCAATAGTGACCTCCCGGGATGATATAGTTTTTGATCTAAGTTTCGACAAGTTGGTTACACTTCCCTAGTATCTTGCAAGTCACTCATTGGTAAAAAAGCGGGATGATTCCTCCTACTACCAGTCACCGAACGATCCCTTGCCAGTCACCGCGCCCCCTCACTGCCAATCACCCATTTTTTGTTCAAGTTCTAATCTAGGAAATTGCTCAAATTATATCCAATTCATCTATTCAATTGTTCAGATTTTCACTAAGCCGAGAGCTAATTGAAGCAAATGACAATTATGAGGTTGCCTTACTTAAGTTGGACATGGTTTGGGTGAGGGAAAATATCTTTGCCTGATCGAGTTTCTCATACATTTCTTTGATGTTTTCTCACATAACATTTGCGTCTTTAGTTGGAGAAAGTCCAACAGTGACCTCCACGGGTGATATATTTTTCGATCCAGGTTTTGACAGGTTGGTTACACTTCCCCAATATCTTGCAAGTCGCTTGTTGGTAAAAAACGGGATGGTTTCTCCCACTACCAATCATCGGACGATCCCTTGTTAGTCACCGCGCCTCTCACCCTTTTTTTTTGTTCGAGTTCTAATATAGGAAATTGCTCAAATTATATCTGATTTGTATATTCAATTATTTAAATTTTCACCGAGCTGAGAGCCAATTGAAGCAAATGACGATCACAACGTTGCCTTGCTTAAGTTTGGACATGGTGTGGGTGAGGGAAAATATCTTTACTTGATTGAGTTTCCCATACATTTCTTTGATATTTTCCCACATACCATTTGCGTCTTTTGTTGGAGAAAGTCCAACAGTGGCCTTTGGGAGTAATATAGTTTTCGATCTAGGTTTCGACAATTGGGTTACACTAGTCACTTGTTGGTCAAAAAAACAAGACGATTCCGTCAATGGAACCATCTTTATCTTTGGTTACAAGGGCCTGAATAGCACCGACACCGATATGTGGCATGCGACACAACACAACATAACATGGCGACACGTCGTTTCTCAAAAAATAGAGAATTCCAACACATTATGACACATTGTATATTATATGTATATTTTATATATAAATAATAAATTATTATTTTTATGATTATTTCCATCAAATTAATCTTATTCAAATTCACAAATAAATAAATAATAATAAAATTCTATAATAAAATTTACACTAAAAACATTAATACACCATATATTAATATCCTTCATTGTTTCAATTTGAAAAATTCAACTCTCTTTCAATAAATCCATAAAACTTGGAAAGAAAAAAAAAAGTAATTCACATCATAGACTTGCATGTCAATGTGTCGAAAGAAAAAAGAAAAAACTTGAGGATAAATTGTGTATCACGAAAAGTGAGAGTCAGAAGAGAAGAAAAGAAAATATTAAGTTTTTCTTCTTTCCTAATTTGTTATTTTTATTTTTTATTTTTATTTTTTTCATATATATATTTTGATCATTCATTTATTGAAAATTTTTAAAATTGACCTCGCTTCTTGGAATTGTGTGTCAGAAACTCGCACGTTAAAATTCTAACTCGAGTGTCGAAAATATTGGTCAAGTGTTGGATTTTCTGACACATGTTAATCGAGTGTTGGAGAGTGTTCGAAAGTGTCAAAGAGTATCGAACACGTGTCGAAGTGTTCTATATGAAACGAAAGCTTCCGAAAAGTGTCGGTGCTTATTAGATAAAGGCTCACCGAAACTCTTGGGACCAGATCAAGTAATTCTTCCATCTAGAGATTTACTATGCGACAAGGCATAGCTTGGATCCATCAACCGTTGAAGTGTATAGTGGGTCGCTAGGCTCCAAGCGATTGTTGACGATAGCTAAGCAAGGAACATAGTCACCTTGAAAGATTAGGTAGGAATTTGTTCCCAAAACCGACGTGCTTGGCTTGGGCATGTGGCTCAAAAAAGCTCAACCTGACCTAGGGCTTGGGTTGAATCCAAAAATAGGAAATGGGCCTCCTTTTGATTGTCCGGGCTCCAAATGGGCCTAATCCACTGAGTCCTGAACATTCTAAGCTTGGCTAGGTTGGGCCTAGCTAGTTAGCTTGGATGGCCTGCCAAAAGTTGGGCTAGGCTGGGCCGGCCAGACAACTATTGAGGGGGCTGAGCCTAACTAGGCTACCCTTGGTTGGGCTGAACTTAAACAAGCAACCACTAGATGGGCTGGGCTAGAATATGTTGCTCATGGTTAGACTAGGCCTAGATAGACAGCCACTAGATGGGCTGAAGCAAGATAGACAGCCACTCAGTAAGCTAGGCCATAACAAATTGCTCGAAAGTGGTCTGAGTTGGGTAAGGCATATGAATTGGAGTTAGGTTTTTTCAGGTCAGGTTAGCATGCTCTGAACCCAAACTCAAAGGTGAGTTAGGCACTTCTTCCAAAATTGGTGAATCTGGATCCTGACTCTTTCCAAATGTGGAAATCTAAGTTTTCGACATAATATCAATAAGGAAAAGAAACAAGTAGTTCTGTTTGGAATTTCTTGATTGCCAATTCCTACACCAAAAGTGCTAACTTTGTTTTGCAAATCAGTGTGATTCTACAACAACAAAGTTGAAGAAGAAAAAAAGGGAGCCAATCAAAACAAGGTTGCCGAAGCTAGGCCAAGAAAACACAAACTTGGACACCGTGACCCGAAATAGAAAAGGATGGATAGCTAAAAGATTAAGAAATTGTATCTATATATTACTTTCTCATAAAAAGCTTGTATGTATGTAGGCTTTATTTATAATGCAATTGTATGGACAATAGAAGGAAAAATGTATTGAATAAATAAAGAAAATATTGTGCTATGCATTCAATAATATAATTCTCTACAAAGCTTGATTATGACTATTGATGCCCACTTTTTAAGAACTCTTCACCGTTATAATTTGCTAGTGCGACTAGAGAATAGATTTCACACTCATCTAGCAAATGAATCCACCGTCTTGAGAGAAAGGTCGATTGCGTAGCCTTCTCAGTCAAAAACCTAGCTCCAGCTCTAGCCTTAACCTAGAGCGCGCTGAAGGTCTAGAGTCGGCCTGGTGGAGTTGGTCGGTTCTTACTTGAGCAACAACAAGGGTAAGAAGAGCGGCGAGGAAACAGGGATGAGACTCCTAGGGAGGAAAATGCGGTGAAGAACAATAACGAGTGTAGCAGTAATGCTGATTTACCGTTCTCTCAATTTTGATTCTACAACTTTTTCTTTTCAATTTTTTTTATATAAGAAATCTTTGCTATTCAGAAAATTGAAATCATTTTTCAAATAATATACAAACACCAAAAAACATTTCTGGTTACATATCACCAAACAAAGAGAAACTAATTATTTTTCTAAAAAATTATTTTCCGAAAAACATTTTACTCTGTTATGGTGTTATCCCCCAAATATGCACACTCTTATGTTTCACTAAAAAAAATGTACCATTTTCCTAGAAAATGTTTTCCAAGAAGTTAGGAAAATGTGTTTATTTTCTAGTGTTTCAATAAAATTTGAATCTGGAAAGCATTTTCCATCATTTGGTAAGGAAAATATGATGGGGAAAATTATAAAAAAATCATATTTTTGAATTATTTTAAAATATTTATATTTTATTTATATGCACTCTCTTCCTTGGCTAGTTGCCGGCCATGACGATGGGGCTGGCGACTAGCCACAAGCAAGTTAAAGCCTCACCCAAGGCTGATGAGTTCGCTTGATTTGGTGATGCTTGAACTCACCAATCTTAGGTGAGCTTGAGCCTTGCCACTGAAGGTTGCAAACTCTGCGACCTCAAGCAAGCTCGAGTCTTGCTGCCAGCTCACCCATTCTGGCGAGACCTAAGTTATTCGCCTTAGGTGAGCTCAAGCCTCACCACTAGAACCGTGGCCGAGGGCGGGCGAGGAAGAAGCAAAAGGAAAAAGAAAGAAAGAAGAAACGAAAAATAATAAAATAATAAAAAATCAAATTTAATATAAAAATAATTGAATATGAATTTAAAGAATAAAAAATAATTAAAATTTCGAATTTTAAAATTATATTGTTATAGAAACAAACTTTTCATTAACTAAGGATCCGATCTTAAGCATCGAAGAGTAGTGCACAGCTTTTGTGGACCCAAGCATGAGGGTCAGAACTAGAGCTCCAATGTTTAGGACTCGAGCACAACCTTAATGGACCCAAGTTTGGGTGTTGAAGCCTTAGGTACAAGCACTAGGGTTTCAAGCCCAACCTCGATGGAATTGGGAATGGCACCAAGTGGCCTAGGCTAGAGCATCGGGGTCTCGAGCCTAGCCCTGATGGACCGAGGCCTAGTTGCCCAAGACCTCATCTTGAACATCGAAATGCAAGAACCAATGTTAGGGTTTCCATGCCCAAATGTAAATTTTGGGTCCAAGTACCGATTACGATACCTACTCATATTTTAAAAAACATTTTCTAGTTCTTTCAAAGAAAAAAATTATTCTAGAATTTAAGTTTTAATAGAAAAACATTTTCCGTAAACTTGGAAAAACATTTTCTGTGAATTCATTTTCCTAAGTGAACAAAAAAGGCAAAAAATTAGGAAAATATTTTCTCATAAAATGTTTTCCGTGAAACAAATAAATTCTTAATATACATCGACACTTCATTTTTATGCCGAGTAATGCAATGAGTTAAGAAGCCGCGAGTTTGAGGGAGGAGGCAAATTATATCAAATTTAGTAAATCAGTAAATTATGAAACTAAAAGGTTAAGCAATTCGTCAAAATAGGATATCCAATCAAAATGTAGTACAACAAATGAAATGTTGTACCCTATGGAGGATCAAGTGGAAACAACTCCCAATAGCACTCTTGCTATTACAAGCAAGAGACACTTAACGCGCTCGTACAAGCACGCTGCTTCACTTCTTTCTTTGTTCAACACACCACCCTCTCACGGCACTCACTACACTCACTGCACACGCCATTCACTAGGTGCCATCCGCTCTCTCAACAACACCATACTCTTTCTTTTCCTCTGTACGCTCAAATTAAGATGGCGGGCTGCCTACGGGCACTGGGCCAATGTGGCCTTTAGGACCATAGGGCCGGATCTCAAAAATAAATAAATAAAATGGGGCCTCCAAGAGCTTGGCTACTTGGGGAATTCCACCCAGAAGATTTTTATAGAGAGCATGCTAGGACATGGGAATCGTCACGTCATATCCCGCCCATCATGGCGCGGCTGCCGTTAACACAACTCGATTGGAAGGTTATTGATGTCTTAAGGGACTTCTTGAAACTAGAAAAGTCCCATACGATTTCTCTTAGTGCATCGGTTACTGGACATTCTTCCTTGACGAAAATAGCTGATACGACGTTGCTTATTTCGACATATTTTACTAAGTTTTTTAGCATAGAAAGATTGTGGTTCATGTCGTAATTTTATCTCACTACTCAGATTTTTCCCCATCTCTTCACATTTTATTTTTGGCAAATGCTATCAAAAACCCTAAGTTTTGCCCCACGTGACACAAATAGTAAAATACCTCCAATTTTTTGGTGTTGTTAAAAAATTTAAATGATTTATTATAGTTCCATCTATGGCATATCTGCATAAAGTAGTATACATTTAGAGTTATTTTATTATACAAAAAAAAAAATCAGGACATTTGTGTCACAATGACCAAATGTAGGATTTTTAGCTATACAAAAAAATGATATATTACCACCGGCCGTGGTGGCTCCGCTGGGTAGGCTTTAGACCTTGTCAAGAGAGGTCGAGAGTTTGAAGCCCCTGCAACGCAAGTTGCAGAAAAGCTGGCAGATCATTAGGTGATTTAAGCGTGGCGTCAGGGTGGTGGTTCCCTGCTAGTGTCACCAGGGGGTTTACGGCACACTGTCGGTGCAAGCTGGTTCCTCCTGAACCAAAAAAAAAAAAAATTGATATATTACCCACCCGTAGGTAGCTGTGATGGTTGGACTTTACTATCTTATTGCCGAGGGAACGAGTTTGAATCTCTAGATGCTTGTAACTTTAGTGGGGGTCTCAGGAGTGGTTTACTAGATCAGCTCCCCTGATGGTTTACATCTAAATAGCGGCTTGCGAGAATGCCCCACCGATTCTACTGAGCATTGGAGGGTCGTGTAATTCTCGAAGGGTGATCTCTGACGGTCCCTCGATCATTAAAAAAAATGATATATTTGTATCACAGTGGTAATAATTTTAAAGTATTTTTTAGCATTAATACTTTTTTTCTTTTTTTAAACTGGGTCCCACATCATTTCCTACTCCTAGTATCAAGAGTCATTTCTGTGTTTAATTCCATACTGATTAAGAACTCTCTTTACAGTGATATTTCATTACCAAATCAAACGGGCTGAAAATCTTCGGGACATGTGGACATTGCATTTGTTGAGGAGTAGATTCTGAGTTTTATGAAAGTGTGGGTTGTTTTTTTTTTTTTTTTTTTTTTTGGTGGGGTTGGGGGAGTAGGACGAGGACATGAAGAGTTCTATAATTTCTTGGAATCTTGGAAGATAAAATGATGATTAACTTCGTCTGAATGTTTCATTTTTTTTTCTTTTTTTGTTGGTCATATAGGAATGGTCATCATCTTCGTACACGAAGTTCTAATAACCTATCTATCATTGCATCCCAAAATCTCCTAGGCGGAAACCGCACTACCGATTTTTTCAGGAATTAATGCCAAGAGAGGATAAAAGATAATCTGAAGAACCAACTTGCATCACGAAGATAACATTACTATATGGAAAATATGCAAATCCATGATAATAAATAATAGGGCAATTTTCCAGTGCCAACATAGGAGATCAAATGGTTCGGCGAGGAACGGGCGCACGGCTATTGGCAGCTGCCGCTCTGGAGCCAAATGAGAGCGACTCTTTGCTCGTGTCGTCCCTGTGCACAATCACCTCGATGAAGCACAAGCAATCTTTCTTGGGCCCGGTCGCAGTCTCGACCGCCTTGGTGAGTTCCTCCTCGCAACAGACCTGCAAGACCGAGAGCAATGAGGTTCTTCTTTCTTTCCATGATCTCTTGATAGGCCGATGTGGTACTGGGAATGGAGTCAAGTGGTGTAAAACAAGCTCATCACCTTCGTTGTCCAGCACTTGCCCTCCCCGTTGTGGATGGCGTCCATCAAGCCGGTGTAGTTCCAGGTCTTGATTACGTTGTAAGGTCCGTCGTGAATCCCGACCTCAGAGGTGTATCCACCATTGTTTATCAGGAAGATGATGCTGTTCTGTCCGCATCGCAGCATCGTCGAGACATCCTGAGCAGTCACCTATTCAACATAAAAATAACGAACATCAGCATACTAAATAATGGTATTGAAGGTTATACAAATGGTCCCCAACCCTATTAGCCTATTAACAACATGGTTGCCGAGGATCGATGGAAAAACACAAAGGAGTAATGATTCATTAGTAGATGATGACATATGAAGAATGTCTTCAAAACTTGTATTAGATAAAGCTTTCAATCAATAACTTAAGAGATGATATCTCAAGCCTTGGCTGAACATGAACCTACACCACAACGACTAAGGAAAGGGGTACTAGGAGAGAGCATGGTTTTAGGGTAAAACCGAAAACCTAAGAATTGGACCAGTTTCCACCAATCAGGTTCTAGGTTTCAAAAATTGCGAAACATGTTCCGACGGGTCCTGAAATAATTCTTTGTGTTTTTCTTATTCTATGTCTTAATACGATCCTACGGCATTCTATAGGAGT